>CM076575.1:1964634774-1965234774 GCA_034641835.2 Pinus albicaulis
AAAACCTTTATTCCAAGTTCTAAGATGCAAATATGTAAAATTTGTTTCAAAGATGATTGCCATTGCTTTAAGACTTTGTTGCATCAAGAAGATGGTAGACATGCAATTTATGGCATGCATGCAATTTCAGATAGTTTTCAAGACAAAAATGGTGATGTTAGTCGGCAAATGAAAGTTGTAGCCTCTACTAGTTCATCTTCTCATGAAGACAAAAAGGATGAACATTCAAAGTAGCACAAGAAGATTTCATCGACTATTGTTACACTAATTTACAATAAACTATTAATAACTATTTGGATTCTAAGGAATATTCCTCAATCAAAGTTGATACAATCCATTAGCCTAGTAACCTTAAGGAAGAAAAAAAGTTGGCTCGATACCAACATAATAAGAATTATCAGGAATCCCTTCTCATCGCGGCGGTTATGGTCGGTTATTATCTTTTACATCATAGGATTTTGATACACTTTGCTCGATACCATGTGATCACGAGATCATGTCCATGTTATGCAAATTGCTCAAAAATGAAAGTGTTCAAAAGTGGTTTCAATTTGAACGTCTAAAAAGGTCTCGTCACTACAATTCTCGCACCATGAACGATTCTCAAAATCGAGGTCATATGAAAAAGTTATTGAGGTTTGAAATCTCCAGTAAACTCCAAAATTCTGTTGACCAAGTTTGACTTTTAAACTTTGGAAAAATTGAAAAAAGAAAATTTCAGGAATATTCCTCAAAATATTCCTGAATATCTACTGTGGACGACCAACTGGTGCGGCAACTTATAGTTGGAAGGTCGGGTTGACTTTGCTGGAACCGAACCAATAGCGTACGCCACGTGGTGCTCGGAGGCCACCACGGTATCAGAACTGTGTTATAAAAAAAAAAATTATACCTCCACAGGATTCGAACGTAGGTCAAACACCTGCAAGCGCATATGCCCTACGAGCCCAACTGTCCGTTGGTTCTTATAAATCATAGTATTCACATTATATTTGAATTGTAAAATGATTTTGGGCAGAAAAAGGTGGAGGGCTAGCCCCGTTGGTTCGTGACCAGGCCCTCTGAACCGAGGCCTTAAGGCCCTTAAACCACAGAGTAAACGGTTTTACCAACTGTTATATGTGGCTAGCACCACGGCTACATTAAATATGATGTTTATTACAAACATTTGCAAAACGATCTTCACGGCGGTCAGAGCGGAGGCGGTCACATGCCATCTGCCTGACATAAAATTTAATAGCCAGTCCTCTGGCAGTTATGCTGGCGAGACCCCCATTTACGGCGGAGTTACTATTTTAGCCAAGTTAACTAGCAGTTCCTCCACTTTTAGTGGAGCTTCTTTGGGGGACATTGGGAAAATCTTGGTTCTGCCATAACTCCCTCAATATTGAACGAAATTGGATGAAATTTTAGTCAATTTTGGGTCTCTTCCACCTTCTGAATAGTTTGGAATAGGTTTTCAATCGAGAAGAGGTGATATACAGCAGATTTTTCTTCGACGAAGATGAAGAAGCCATCATGGCCATCATGGAGAAGGCACTGTATTGGGTAATATTTCACTGTTTAGTGTGAAACAAAAGCCATTTCTAGCTATTTTCTATCTTTTGAAGCTGAATTTGCAGCTATTTTTTCATATTAAGGCATATTTTACCTGTGTAACCATTTTAAAAAAAATTAATAGAGCAAGGACATGCCATTGGGGAGCCTTGGACCGACAGATGTAGCCCAGGAGGGGTGAACTGCCTCAACAATTTGTTGTGTTATGTGATGGTGAATTTTATTTTCTATGTATTTCTGTTGTGGTATGTTAAACAATAAATTTACTTAACTAATCCTCACACGTAAAACTCATAAACATAACCAAAACTAATTTTTTTAACCTGAAACTCATGGAGAACACTTTTGCATAGTGTAACAAATACAATCCAAATTTAGATCAGGTTGGTATCAAAGCTGGTGTTTTTGAGCATTAGGAGAGCTAGTCTTTCTCTCTGTATTGTTCTTGTGAAAAAGGATTTGTTTAAATGTCTACATTATAACCCTTGCAAGTAGTGTTTAGCCATTTTGCGGCAGCATTTGTTGTAGGTTTTTGAGGCTTACCGATAGGTCCCTATATTACTAGTATAGTCCCTTATTGTTATTAGTGTAACCCCCTTATTGTTATTATTGTACCCTTGTAACCCCCATTTGTTATTATTATGCCCTTAAATTATTATTGTTAGGTCGGCTAGGATTACATTGTGGCCCACTAGGATTACATTATGGCCCCATGGACTCCTATATATAGAAAGGAGGTTTTGTAAATTGTATCATCCAAGAATTGTTCATTTATGTAATGTATTGGAGGTTTCCCCCTCGAAGTGGCTTATTTCTAAGGCGTTGATATCTCTCTTCTTCTATTTTTGGAGCTGGTTACACAACATTTGGTATCAGAGCTTTGGATTCTAGGGTTTCACTTCTCCAAATAGGTCATCGTGGAATTTTCGCTATAACTTTTTTTCTACGAAGTTTCAGAAGCTGAAATTCATAGGGTGTGAAGCTGAAATACTTAGGAACATTTTCAAAAAATTTCAGATCTTGGTTCGCAATATTTTCAGAGATATGATCTGTGGAAGGTAGTGCTTTTTCAGGCTCCTGAATTTCGTCTGAAAGAGGTGATCGTGGGAAAATATTCATAATTCTCTCTCTGAGCATCGGATTGGAGTTCCGTAAAAAAAAATTTGCTATTAAACGTACTATAGTTTCTTGGCTATCGATTTCAAAGCCGAAGGACGAAACAATGACACGTGGCAAGTCGTACATGTTCACTATACTGAAGAAGTCCATAATTAGGTCATTGTGGGAGATTGGACACAACTTGGTCTTGGAGAATCCAAATCAGGTCAGACCTGTGGCATTTGAAAGATAATTCAGAGGGCTACATTGGTAGAAAAATTCAAATATTTAAGTGCTTAAATTACAGAGATAATCCAATTTCAATATCGAGCTCCTCAAAAGCAAGAAAAAGGTGTGTATTTTTTTTTTGTGAATTGCATAAGTCTTGTTTGAAGAATCAATTTGAATTGATTCCAAGGGCATATTGTAGAATAGATATCAGTATTGGGTTCTAAAATATGCCCCGTAAAAATAATTCAACACCCATTAAGCCTTCAGAAGGCTCTACTATGACTCATGAAGATGAAGAATTGCAGCATGATCTATCAAAATTACAAGAGCAAGTGCAACAAATTTCACTCTCGCAAAGAGCAACAAAAAATGAAATGGAAGTTTTGAAGAAAGGCGTGGAAGTGAAGATGGACGGTTTGAAGAAATGCGTGGAAGCTAAGATGGATGGCATGGAAGCTGGCATGGAAGCTAAGATGGATGACATGAAAGACAACATGGAAAACAACATGAAAAACATGAAGAATGATCTAAAAGCAGACATCGAAGGTTTGACCAAGTTGATACAAGAAATGTTTCCTAATAGTGAAAAGATAGTAGAAGAACCTCATGATGAGAACAAAATAAATGTTAATCGCGATTTCATAAACTCTAATGTTGGCGGGAAGAACCACCATATTCCAAAAATGGATATGAGGAAGTTTGATGGAAAGGATCCTGTAACATGGATACTATAGATGGAGCAATATTTTTATCTCCATAACGTGCAAAACACACAAAAGGTACGCATTGCAACTTTACATTTAGAACAAAATACATTTGTATGGTATCAATGGCTTTGCTCCCGTAAAAAAAATTGTCACTTGGTCAATTTTTACGGAGGAAATGATAGCACATTATGAGGATACAAAGAGCAACACCTTCTTTAGCCAATTGATAAATCTCAAACAAAAGGGCTTAGTGGGGAGCACATTGAGGACTTCCAAAAATTGAATATAAGGGTAACTGATATTCCAGAGGAACACAGGATTGATCTCTTCATAGGCACTTTAAAGGATAACATCCAGCATGAAGTTCGCGTTTTGGAACCTGATTCATTGGAGAAGGCATTCAGGTTGGCAAGAAAAGTTGAATGTAAAATTATGGCGACAAGGAAGCCTACCACTCAACTCTATAAAGAAGGAAGTGTTGCTACACCTAGATTTCCACAACCTACAAGGTTGACACCACAACAATTGGAAGAAAAAAGAGCAAAAGGGCTTTGCTACAGTTGTGATAGCAAATACACTAAAGGTCATAAGTGTGCTGAGAAGAAATTATTTTGCATAGATTGTGAAGAGGAAGAAGAAAATGAACAAGAAGAGGATATACACCAGGAACCAACCCTAGAAGAGGAAGAAATGAATCCGACCATATCGTGTAATGCACTGGCAGGAATTACCACTCCCCAAACTCTCAAGATAGAAGGACAAATCAAGAAGAAAAAGGTAATAGTGTTGATTGATTCAGGTAGCACCCATAATTTTATTCATTGTAAGGTAGCCAAGGAATTAAATTGTTTCCTATACCCAGCACCAGACTGTCAAGTGATGGTTGCAAATGGAGGAACCATAAATTGCTCTGGAAAATGCCATAATATCAAGCTAACCATGGGGGAATATGTATTGACTAGTCCAATGCTTGCCATTCCTATGGGAGGTGCTGATGTTGTACTAGGAGTACAATGGTTACAATCTTTGGGGACGGTAGCTTTTAATTCTCAAGAACTTTTCTTGAAATTTTTTTCAGAAGGAAAGGAAGTTGAATTACGGGGTATTGCGGGGAAGCCAGGAAGGATAATAAGCTCTAATGTCATGACAAAGCTTCTAAAGAAAAAACAGCGAGGCGTAATTGCACAATTATGCTCACTAGAAGTTCCAACATCAAAATCATCTATTTCTGCAGATCTCCAACAAGTCTTGGACAATCATTCCAAGGTGTTTGAAACTCCCAAATGACTCCCACCTATTCGTGATCATGATCATGCTATTCATTTGATTCTAGGAAGTGTTCCTCCAAACATCAGGCCTTATAGATATCCTTACATCCAAAAGAGCGAAATTGAATGTATGATTGCAGAAATGTTAGAGGCGGGTATAATTCAACCTAGTCAAAGTTCTTTCTCTGCTCCCGTAGTATTGGTACACAAGAAGGATGGATCATGGCGAATGTGTCTGGATTATAGGGAGCTCAATAAGCTCACCATTAAAGATAAATTTCCCATTCTTGTGACTGATGAATTATTGGATGAATTACATGGAGCAATTTATTTTACCAAGTTGGATCTTCGTTCAGGATATCATCAAATTAGAATGAAGACTGAAGATATTCCAAAAACAGCATTTCGAACTCATGAGGGTCATTATGAATTTTTGGTCATGCCTTGTGGCCTTACCAATGCACCTTCTACATTTCAAGGGTTGATGAATTCCATTTTCAAACCCTTCCTTAGAAAATTTGTGCTAGTATTTTTTGATGATATACTAATCTACAACAGGTCTTGGAAGGATCATGTTGACCATGTTGACAGGGTGCTCAAACTATTGCAGGAGAAACAATTATATGCAAAAACATCCAAATGTTTCTTTGGAGTACAAGAGGTGGAATATCTAGGTCATATTTTATCTCACGAGGGTGTTAAGGTAGACCCTAACAAAATTAAAGCCATTAAGGAATGGAAAGTCCCCACAACCATAAAGCAGTTGCGAGGATTTCTCGGGTTAACAAGGTATTATCGTAAGTTTGTTAAGAATTATGGGAGAATAGCAGCACCTCTAACAACATTATTGAAGAAAGATGCATTTTCATGGACTCCTGAAGCAACTAAGGCCTTTGAACATCTTAAAGAGGCAATGTGCCTAGCACCGGTCTTAGCTACGCCAGACTTCACAAAAACCTTTATTGTGGTATGTGATGCCTCAGGAAATGGAATTGGTGCAGTTTTAATGCAGGAAGGAAGACCCATTGCTTTTGAAAGTCGTCCAATCAAAGGAAAGTATTTACATAAAACTATTTATGAGAAGGAAATGTTAGCAATACTGCATGCACTAAAGAAATGGCGAACTTACCTAATGGGAAGACACTTCAAGGTAAAAACTGATCATAATAGTCTTAAACACTTTTTGGAACAAAGACTATCATCAGAAGAGCAGCAAAAATGGGTCACAAAGATGTTGGGTTATGACTTTGAAATAATCTACAAAAAAGGAAAGCTTAATGTTGTTGCAGATGCACTCTCAAGAAAGAATGAAGAGGTGGAAGCATTGCTTTGTTCCATTTCTATTATCCAACCAGATTGGATAACCGAAGCAAGAGATGAATGGAAGAAGGAAAAATATGTATGGACACTCATTCAAAAGTTGCAGCAAGATCCTAGTACATCTGATACATTTAGTTGGAAAAATGATTCCTTATGGTACAAAGATCGCTTATATCTTTGTAAGAATTCCCAACTAAAACAAAAGATTCTTCTGGAATTGCACACTTCTCCTTAGGGAGGACACTCGGGATTTTTAAAAACTTACCACAGGGTGAAGAAAGAATTTTTTTGGGATGGCCTTAAATCTGATATTCAAAAGTTTGTGACGGAATGTTTGGTTTTCCAGCAGAATAAAGTTGAGACAATTAAGACCTCAGGACTTCTACAACCTTTATCCATTCCAAGTCAACGTTGGGAGGAGATTTCAATGGATTTTATCACAGGTTTACCTAAGTCCAAAGGAAAGAGTGTCATCATGGTGGTAGTTGATAGACTTACCAAGTATGCACACCTTTGTGCATTATCTCATCCATTTAAAGCAAGTACAGTTGCTACTACATTTATGGACACAATTCAAAAGCTACATGGAAACCCAAGGGTTATTGTGAGCGACAAAGATCCCATTTTTACCGGAAATTTTTGGACAGAGTTATTTTCTTGTTTGGGTACTCAATTAGCTCATAGCTCATCTTATCATCCTCAATCCGATGGTCAAATTGAGATAGTAAATAAATGTTTGGAAGGATATCTTTGTTGTTTTGTATCTGATAAACAAACACAATGGGTCAAGTGGTTACCTCTCGCTGAATGGTGGTATAACAATTCCTTCCATACTGCAGCAAAAATGACCCCATTTATGGCACTTTATGGATATCATCCACCATCCATCACATCATCTTTAAGGGAAAATTCGGAGGTTCAAGCAGTGGAAGATCACATCGAGCATCAGCAAGAAGTTCTCCAACTCTTAAAGGATAACCTGAATTTGGCACAAAATCGAATGAAACAACAGGCAGATCAACATCGCAACAAGAGAAGTTTTGATGTAGGAGATTGGGTATTTTTACGGCTACAACCATACAAACAAATGTCCCTCAAGCAAGCAAAGAAGGATAATAAATTATCGCCAAAGTACTATGGTCCTTACAAGGTATTGCAAAATATTGGTACTATGGCATACAAATTGGAGCTTCCTGCTTCTTCGCGAGTACATCCAGTTTTCCATGTTTCATGCTTAAAGAAGGTTATAGGTGAAAATCTTCCTGTTCAAACAGTATTGCCAGAACTTGATGGGGAAGGGAAAATCATATTGGAACCCGGCTAGCCACAACAAAACTTGATAGCTACAAAATCGATCACTCGTGAGTATCTCATCAAGTGGAAGAACTTACCTCCACTCAAGATTCTACATGGGAGGATGAGAAGTTTATACATAAGCACCTGCAGCTACTCAAGCATTGAGGACAACACTTTTTTGAGGAGTGGGGCGATAGTCACTATATTACTAGTATAGTCCCTTATTGTTATTAGTGTAACCCCTTATTGTTATTATTGTACCCTTGTAACCCCCATTTTGTTATTATTGTGCCCTTTAAATTATTGTTAGGTCGGCTAGGATTACATTGTGGCCCACTAGGATTACATTATGGCCACATGGACTCCTATATATAGAAAGGGTGTTTTTAAATTGTATCATCCAAGAATTTTTCATTTATGTAATGTACTGGAGGTTTCCCCTCGAAGTGGCTTATTTCTAAGGCGTTGATATCTCTTCTTCTATTTTTGAGCTACACAACACTTACTAGGTTGAGTTTGCTAGAGGGTGAAGGAATAGTTATGGATAGCTAATTCTTGGAGAGGAAAAGAAGGAGGAAAGGGCTGAAGGCTTCTTCCTTACCCCAAAGTACCTTAAGGGCACCATTGAAACACAAACCCTCTTTACGATTCTTTGTTAAGAAGCTCTTGGAGTTTGTTTGTGGTTTGGCTGCTTGAATAAGAGTTTGTCGTTACAGCCATTTGGTTAAAAAAGCTTTGTCATTTGTTTTGAAAGCTTTGAGAACTTTATTGAAGTTCCTTTTGTTCATTGACATCATAATGACAACTTCTGCAAGTGAAGTTTCCTCTTTCACAAGATTCTTCGATGATGATATGAAGCGTGACTTTATTATATTGAAGGAAATGGTGCAGATTTTGTATAAGGATAAAAGGGAAAACACTGAACTTCGTGAATAGTTGTTTGCCATGAAGGAAGAGAAGGAAGAAATTCTTCAAATATTGCATGATATGGAGAGGCAACTCCATCAAGCCCAAGAGGCTTTGACCAAGAAAATGCACGAGGAAGGGGTAATCCATTCTAATTTTACAACCTCTTTCGAGAAGCTAATCATATTTCATTTGCAAGAGTATAATATGATTAATTTTATTATATCGGAATGGATACTTTGTTCCCCAAAAGCTCTCTGGACTACTGAATCGGATTAGAGAATTTTTTTTTTCTTCGACGTAATCCTCACATTATGTTAAGGGATATAATGCAAACTTTTAAACAAATCCTTTTGCACAAGAACAATACAGAGAGAAGCACTAGCTCTCCTAATGCTCAAAAACAACAGCTTTGATACCAACCTAATCTGAAATGGATTATATTTGTTACGCTATGCAAAGTATCCATTCTGATATAATAAAGTGTGCAAAGTGTTCAACATGAAGCCAAATTAGTTTGAGGCCTAGCCAAGGGAGCTAGAGTCTTTTTCCAGAGTTCCAATAGTATAAATTAGATAATTCGGATGTTATGAATCTAATGAAATAGTTTGAAGAGCCCGTAGAGAACGTTTGAAAGCCAAAAAGCTTCAGTAAAGTTCTAGGGGCCATTAGTGCCAGCTTTTGCCAGCAACAGTGCAGGGCTTAGCCAAAGCTGGTTGAGACCATATGCAGTGAACTAGTGGTCATTCTTGACTGAAAACATCATTCTGAATCTAATGACAGAGGTTTCAACAAGTGTTGAAGACTTCTAGAGCTCGAAAACAAAGCAGAGAAATTTTAATTGACACCAGTGCCAAGGGGTGTCGATAGGTGATTGAGGCGAAACCGAAGCAGCCAGAGGCCATTTTTGATGAATGAAAAGTCTATCTTGACTATTTCAGACATTTTGGAACCAATGGAAGTGGCTTTAGAACATTTTGAGAACTTCTAGAGCTCGAGAAGATGATGTGAAGTTTTGAGAAAATTTTCATAACTTGGAAATGATCTCCTGATCACACCTCCCCAATGGGAAGCTTTTGGTCCCCAAAAGCTCTCTAGACTACTGAAACTGATTTGTACAAAAAACAAGAGTATTGTACCCTCTTCTCTTCAGCCTCCAAACACTTGCCTTACATGGCTAGTGACTTTGAACCACAACTAGAAAGTAATTCACATTTCCCTTCCTCGATGCGCTTGTCCTCCTGTCAAGATCTGTCTTTCTTGCACTCACTCAGAAAATTTCTGGTGAGAAATTTGCAGAAGGGAACTGTACATCGTTGCCTTGATCAATGATCCAAGGTGGCTCAAACAAACAAGAGATTACAATATAAAATACATGCATACAACCGAAATTTGCATATGTACAAAACGAGTACGTCTTACTATACTAAGAAGTCCATCCACTTCTTACCAAGCCACTTCCATGGCGACTTTTGCTGTTGCAACTCTTCCTCATGTGAAACTTCCGTTTTCACTTCAATAATGGAATCCTTGGTTCCCTCTTCGCCAATCCTTCTGTCCTCTTGCTGCATGTGCTTGGGATGACTCGTTGGATGCAAATTCCAACAATGGGAGACATCATGTCCCCTCTTTTGGCAATATGTGCAAATATTATGCACCTTCTTTGAAAGTTGTCTTTGCTTCATCTGCTTCATGTATGCCTTCTTCCTCATCCAACATCTCGAAACATGATGGTTAAATCGACCACAATATGTACAACAAATATTTCTTCCATTTAAGCATGAAAAATGATCATGCCTTGCAGAAACACAATCAAATTTATCATGAGAAGATTTATACCTCTTGCGTTGCTTTGAATGTTCATCCTTTTTGTCTTCAAGGAAGATGAACTAGTAAGACTAACATCACCATTTTTGTCTTGAAAACTGTATGAACTTGCATGCTTGCCATAAGCTGCATGTCTACCATCTTCTTGCTGAAACAAAGGCTTAAAACAATGGCAATCATCTTTGAAACAAATTTGACATATTTGCATCTTAGAAATTGGAATAAAGGTTCTCTTTGAAATATCCTCACATGCCTTCATGGCTTTGGAGTCTTCGCCATTAAATTGCACATAACCAAGAGCAAGATTCTTGGGTCGTTCCTCAACCAAAACAGGTTCAACCATGTCTTGTGCATGCTTGCTTAACCCTTTGCCTTTACAACTCATTTTAATCATTAGTTTGAACCCTATACCTCTTTTATGTTTTTCGAAAGAACCAACACATCTTTAGAAAGAGGAAACTAAAGAAAAATTAGAATGGATTACCTCTTCCTCATGTATTTTCTTGGTCAAAGCCTCTTGGGCTTGATGGAGCTGCCTCTCCATATCATGCAATCTTTGAAGAATTTCTTCCTTCTCTTCCTTCATGGCAAACAACTGTTCATGAAGTTCAGGTCTTTCTCTTTATCCTTAAACAAAATCTGCACCATGTCCTTCAATATAATAAAGTCACGCTTCATATCATCATCGAAGAATCTTGTGAAGGAGGAAACTTCACTTGTAGAAGTTGTCATTATGATGTCAATGAACAAAAGGAACTTCAATAAAGTTCTCAAAGCTTTCAAAACAAATGACAAGCTTTTTTTTAACCAAATGGCTGTAAAGACAAACTCTTATTCAGGTAGCCAAACAACAAACAAACTCCAAGAGATTCTTAACAAACAATCGTCAAGAGGGTTTGTGTTTCAATGGTGACCTTAAGGTACTTTGGGGTAAGGAAGAAGCCTTCAGCCCTTTCTTCCTTTTTTTCCTCTCCAAGACTTAGCTATCCATAGCTATTCCTTCACCCTCTAGCAAACTCAGCCTAGTAAGCCTAAAAAACCGACAACAAATGCTGCCCCAAGATGGCCCTGCACTGCTTGCAAGGGTTATAATGCAAACTTTTAAACAAATCCTTTTGCACAAGAACAATACAGAGAGAAACACTAGCTCTCCTAATGCTCAAAAACACCAGCTCTGATACCATCTTGATCTGAAATGGATTGTATTTTTTATGCTATGCAAAATATACATTCTAATATAATAAAGTCTGAAAAGTGTTCTCCATGAGTTAGAGGTTAAACAAAGTAGTTTTGGTTATGTTTCTGAGTTTTATGTGTGAGGATTAGTTAAGTAAATTTACTGTTTAACCTATCACAGAAAAAATACACAGCTAGTAAAATTCACCATCACATAACAAAACAAATTGTTGAGGCAGTTCACCCCTCCTGGGCTACATCTGTCGGTCCAAGGCTCCCCAATGGCATGTCCTCGTTCTATTAATTTGCTCAAAATGAATACACAGGTAAAAATATGCCTCAATAGAAAAACCAGTTGTAAATTTAGCTTCAAAAGATAGAAAATAACTAGAAATGGCTTTTGTTTCACACTAAACAGTGAAATATTACCCAATATAGTGCCTTCTTCATGATGGCCCTAATGGCTTCTTCATCTTCCTAGAAGAAAAATCTGTTGTAGATCATCTCTTCTCAACCTCAAACCTATTCCCAACTATTCAAAAGGTCGAAGAGACCCAAAATTGACTAAAATTTCATCTAATTTGGTTCAATAATGAGGGATTTATGACCTCTGCAAGAAAAATGCCCAATTTCCCCCCAAAACCCCACTAAATGTGGAGAAACTGCTAGTTGAAAAACTAAAATTGGCTACTCCGCAAAATTTTGTGTGCTCTACCTAATCCACCAGATGGTTAATAGTTGGCATTTAATGTTATAGCAGGGTGGTCACATGACCCCCTTCCGTAACCGTCGACATTGACCACGAATTGAATTGATAACAAACCACAACATTAAGTTAAATAATGTGCTGACCACATGGGCCTGAACTCGGCGTCACGGTTAACTAATAGTAACTGCCAGGTGGAGCCTCTAGTTCTTAGCTATGGGGTCATATGATTATGGGGCTAGCCCTTTACGTTTCTGTCAGGACAAGTTTTAAACAACAAATATAACTTGGATCCCCTTAGTGTTAAGAAACACCATAGAGCACGACTGGCAAGGTCACGTTTTTGGTGGGCGGGAGACCCTAGTTCGAAACCTGCAGACTTGCAAAACTTTTGCCATACCAAATCTCCTTCGGCCTAGGGCCACATGGCGGCCCCCGGGCCTGCCACATGGCAACTCGTGATTGGCCACAAATTTACACAGTCAAACCATTAACGAATCCAGCGCTGCCACTTGTCCTTGTTTGATTCATCCTCCAAGGAATTTTCTGAGGAATATTTTGAGGAATATTCCCAGAATATTCTTTTTTTAATTTATCACAAATTTATAAAGTCAAACTTGGTCAACTGAATTTTGGAGTCTACTAGATGATTCAAACATCAATAACTTTTGCATATGACCTTGGTTTTGAGAACCATTCACGGCGCCATAATCGTAGCTATGAGACCTTTTTGGTAGTTTAGAATGCAACCACTTTTGAATACTTTCATTTTTGAGCAATTTTCATAACTTGGACATGATCTCCCGATCACCCTCACAATCAAGCATACCATTAAGAAGACAGTTCCATCATTGAGAGTGCCTTTTATACTTCTTTGGGAGAGAGAGAATGCTTGTAAGGAGATTGAGATAGGAAATTTTTTATTGAAATTATTTTAGCACCATTTCTCAAGCAGTTCTCTACAAGTATATTTTATTCATCTATTGTTACTCTTATACATGTAGCAATAAATAAAGGGGACCGTTTTTCTAACCTTTGTTGATGTGTTTTGTTTATTAAGATTCTTTTATGTGTTATCAAGTGTAGTTATTAGTTTAGGTTTATTTATACATTATTTCCATTAATTCAATTTGTATTTTATCCATGTTTTTCTACTAACAACAACCAATTTCTTGTATGATCCTGTAGGTAAAAGAAAACTCCAAGGAAGATGTTTTTGATACTCTATAGAACAAACACACCACTACAACATGGCGACTCTAGTTGTTACCTTTCTTTGATCTAATGGTTGTTTTTTAGGACCTTTTTCTCTGCATTTTCACTCCATTGTGCCTATGTTAGTTCTATTGAAATTTTACAGGTCCCTTTGTACTTTTTTCCAGCCAGGAAAAACCTATTTTTAAAATTTCTCGTCGTTCGAACAACTTTTATCACACACATATGCATCATCTGTGCATTTGTGCAGAACAAAACCGGTGAGGGTTATAGAAAACTCAAAAAATCATTGTAATTCTTCTTTCCTAAGTGATGGGAAGCCTTCAGTGAACTTCCCACAATTATGCAATTTTTTTACAATTAGATAGATTTTTTTAATTTCTTTACCAACCACAATTAGTAGGGTAATTACTTAGACTTTAATTTCAAATTTTTCAATCCAAACATAGCTTAATTAGGGGAAGAGTAAGTGGCCACTATCCACCCATATTTTCAACTTATTTTTCTCTTTTTTCACAAGTCACATAGCTTAATTAAGAAGAGAGTAAGTGGCCCATGATCCACACATATTTTTGACTAAACAAATCGTTTTACTTCATTAGTATTGGGACAAGGACCAAATTTTATTAAATAAATGGAGTAGCCCCTGCATCCCTTGTGTATATGAGATGAACCTAGGCTTGCATATGAAAGCTTTATTAAAGAACTTGATTTTTCCATCTCCCTTATTGTAGGCAAACATAGTATAATAGGAAGGAATTAAGTGGCCCACTATCCACATATTATTTCCTTTTGATGCAAGGAACAATCAGAACTTAGTGTAAGTAGGGAATTGTGTAAAGGATCATTGCATATCCATATCTTTACACACTTTTTCACTTGAACAAACATTGCACTTCACACACTAAGCTACTCTAAATTTTGTGCAAACAGAATCTAATTTTAGTAGCTTTTTTACTTAGTTTATTTTAGCTTAACCATTCACACCATAATTTAAGACTCCCTAAAAGAAACCATAACTTGAAAAAATTAAATTAGCTCGCAGGGGCCATACAAGAATTTATATTTCATCCTAGGACCATTGGAAGTAGGAATCCCAACCTGTTACATTTTGAAATATAGAAGTTTTATTTATATTATCATGTTACATTTTGAAATATAGAAGTTTTATTTCAACCTGATTCAAATCCTTGATCATCCTACGGAAAATACTACCTCAGCACGTTGAAAACCAAATCTGGAGGGGATTCAGCTTAGGTATTAGTGTTTTCGGTACTATGTGGTCGTACCCAGCCTGCATAGTGCTAGATAATGATGAATGACTACCAAGAAGGTAAATACTCGACTGCCCCCATGGGATGAAGGTATCCTAGTGGAAGAATTTTAGGACTTATTTCCTTATAGGTAGAGGTGCACGAGGCACTAAAGCCTCTTCATTACCTTAGTTGATTCTTTAGTTGTTGGAAACATTGTGAGTCATTTCAAGACGTAGCCCCAATACCTGTAAAAAGTATATCTCTGCAAGGCCTAGTTAATTTAAGAGTGGAAAGGAAGAACATGTATTGTTACGATTTTTTATTGTACACAAAATAAACAAAATAAAAATTCTTGTTTGATTGATCACATAACATAACTTAAAGGGAAAGTAATCATTTTTATTTATTTATGTAATTTAATTTATTTGATACATATCCCACCTCACCACAAAATTAACACACACTCCATTTGACACCATACGGGAGCCCATGGTACCCTGTTACTCTAGGCCATTATCAAGACATGTGCTAGGTATCTCACAATTTTGACGTAGAAGACATAACACAACCACTATTATTGGTTCATCCTTTATTCAAGGAACTTTGATTGGGACCCATCCACCTCAAAGCACTCATTTCACTACCCATCAAGGGAGCCCACACACCACCCCTATTAGGGTCCAATGATTTAGGAGATTGGTAGACCAAATACACAGGGTAACATGAAACCAGTCTTTGGAGTCCTAGGACCTAGCCTTCCTAGACTCAGAGAGGTCTCTCTCTATTGTATGCAAAGGATGTGAACGTGTTTGCTTTAGATGGTTGATTTTAGGCTAGTTGTGAAGTTTAGGATTTTGTTTGTTTGGTTGGGTTGGGAAAATGATCAAGTGGAATAGGTGGAATGAGAGGTCATCAAATCATTGGGCTATGGGGTCTATGAAAGTCATGGATATCTCAAAAATAAGTTAGAGTGCATCATAGGGAAAATCTAGTGTATTCAATGGATCTTTTAAGGTTATGTGTGAAGTGAAATGGACATTAAGTTTGGGAAAACAAGGTAGGGAAAAGGGTAGTTAAGAATCATTTGTAATAAAACCATAAACAAGAAGGTCTCAAATACTGATCAGAAAAAGATAATAATCATGAGATAGGGCAAACCATTTACTCAATGAAAATACTTTTAAACAAATAGACATCCAAGATGAACAATTTAGTGAAACACATAAAGCAAGAAAACCTATCTAACTTCAATGATTTCACCTAGAAAGTTTGAAAACATATAAGATAACAAATAAAATTAACCAATGAAGAGGGAAATCCTAGACATCATCAATCAAAATATAAATAACTTTGAGGCAAACTGATAAGCATGGGCAAAGGGCAGGATCAGAACAAGACCTCTTTGGCTTAACCTAACAAGTAATACTTCAAAGAGAGATTTCAAAACAGAGTTTTAGATAGAATCAAATAAGCAGGGCTTGCCATAAAAAATATTTGGAAACTAGAATATTAATCCATTGATGAAATAAACAAGCATAAAGAGGCCTAAGGAGCAACTAAGAATTCCTTAAACACACCCAGCAAAGGAAAACATAAAGACAATAGAAAACATGATGACTAAGGTGCCTCAAACGACATTTATTAGCCTATATTTTTCTGATCTACTGCAACATAGAAATATGGACATAATTATAAACAAGAAAACATGAAAAAATTAGAGACACACCAGCATTCAGCAAACTCAGGGATCCTGCAAGCAAGCTTTCATCATCATCAATCAAAGCATATCATTTAGAAGCTCCACAACACCAAATTTCTCTTCAACCTCAAAGAGCCATGTATTGCTCTCAAAACTCATAAAAATCCAACATTTACATTGAATCCTCAATGCATTTTTAACAAGCAAGGAGGATAAAAACCTAATAGAGTATCTAGAAGCCTATTGGCTAATTAGAAATGTCATTATTATCCTTGACACCTTGCAAGGCCCAAGGAACAAAATATCTAAAACAAAATATCTTTTCGGGCATTTTTAGCAAAGAAATTGATCTTTGAGGTTTGAAAAGCCTCCTAAAACTTCCCAAGCATACATTGTTGAATTTCCCTCTGCTAAGGGTGCAACACTGTGTTTAGGAGGAATTTCCATGCCAAGGGCATAGCACAGGAGCAGGAAAAATGGGTCATCTTTCAACAGTGTTTTGAAGGCCTTCATGATGTTGGAAAAGGCTCTATGATGGCTCATCGGAAATCCCTTGAAGTATACTTTCCATATATACCATTGGTGCTCTGATCTGACCTCTGCAAAATGTTCAAAAGGTAAAAATTCTAAGGTTGGTAAAGGTGCAGCACATGTCCTGAAAAGCAGGCAGAATGGTGAAAATTTTGGTGTTTTTGACCCTTTTGGAGGACCAAAACAACTCTAATTGATCTAAACCTTTGTGAGCATGCTATATTAGTGATTATGATCCCAAAAATGTAAGCCTTTCCTCCTAAAGATGCTCTGAAAAATATCGTAGCACCATGTGTGCTACCCCCTTGGCCTGAAAATTAGAAAAAAAATAAAAACTTGTCAACATTCTCCCAAATTTGGTGGATGAGTGCCTCATGGGTTTTGGGAGACCTATAGAGATGCTTGTGCCAATATTCCAAGCCTAGCTTGGACTTTTTGTTCTTTTAGTGTTTGAATTTCCATGAGGGCTTCCTTTAGTTTGGCACTAACAAGTTTGTTTTTCATCGCATAATGTTTGGTCATATTTTTCTGGAGAGCAAGGCCCCTCTTTATCTTCTTGAAATACTTGTGTTCATTCTTGTAATACTGAATGATACATTGTTCCATCTCAAAATCCCTCTCCCACTCCCTGATTTGTGCATATTTTCTTTGGAGTAGTATCCTAGTGGCCATATCCTCATCTTCGTTATTACTATCTAGGTCAATGAATTGTGGCTTTTAAGTAGTTTTCTTGCCTCCCTTACTTTTCTGATCCTTTTGCATCTTCTATTTGCCCTTGTCAAGCCTTTGAACTAATGTAGATGGCAAGGTCCCTTACCTTTTGGAGGCAGCAAACACTTTCCTTGATCCTCTTTGATATGTGGGAGGGAGGAAATCAAATTTGTTTACTAGAATGCTCTCACCATGACTGAATTCAAGATTGCCTTTCCTTTCATCAATGATCCCTGTATTTGTGTCTTCTTCATTTTTTTCTTGACTTCCCTCTTGAGAGGTATTTTCATTTTCCTTCATGTTAATATCACTGTCATGACCTTCACCACTATCACCAATCTCTTGACTGCTTTTTGGGTTCATAGTGTCACTGCTGTCATTATTTTTAGGACCATAAGTCATCGTGGTGTCTTCATTATCCTCCTCTGTGTTTGCAACATTATCATTTCCATCCTCATATTATTTTTTGTCACTGTTAGAGGTGTTTTTATCAGTGTCTTCATCACATCCTTGAGCATTTTCATCATTTTCATTGTCTTCCATATCTTCTTCAGTGTCATTTCGTTCTAAATTGTCCTCTTCATCAGAGTCATTGTTTTGCCCACTACCATTGTCTTGATCCTCTACCTTTGTCTCTTCTTCTAATTACGTATTTTCATCATATATCCCTTCTTCATTTGTCTCTTCTTCATTGCTAGCATCTGCCTCTTTTTCATCTGTTTCTTCCTCACTGTTTGCCTCATTGTTTTCTTCTTCATCTTCACTGTTTTTCTCATCAAAATCTGCATCTGTCTCTTGACTATCATTTTTATTTTCTGTGGGGTCACTGCTAGAGGTACCTTCATTAACTTCTTCATTGTCCACAAACTCTTTTTTTTCCCCTGTAATGTCCTCAATGATTTAATTCTGATCAATGTCATCTTTACTGACTTCTATATCTTCTGACTTGTCATCTTTTTCTTCATTGCTATTGGGCTCACTACCTCTGTCTTCAAAATCTGCCTCTTCATTATCTTCTTGTTCTAAACCATCCTCTGTGTCACTATCATTTTCTTCTTCACCATCCTTTTCCTCTCGGGGATAAGATTCATGTGTGGATGAGGAATCATGGTCAATGGGGTTTGATGGAGGAAGGGAGGAAGGTAGATGAGACGATGAGGGTAAACTCTGTAGAGGAAGAGGCTGTGGATTGGTGAAAACATAATGGGAAATGAATACTTCCCAAGGGATACTCTCTTTCTCTAATTGATGCAACATAATCATATTGATAAGAGAATGGTGGAAAATACTCTGCATTTGTTGTGAAGGAGGCATTTTTTGCACAATATATGACATCTTATCAATACTTGTATAAAGGTAATCGGGCAGATGTCGTAGCTCGACCTTAGTGAAGTGCATGTGTTGTCTTACATGGTAGGAATAAAGCCTAGAAAACCTACCCTCACAGATGAAGTACTTCATGATGAGTTTCATTAAGGGTGAAAATCTCTCCAACATATGTGAAAATGGAAAAATGAATTTGCAATTAGCTTGGTATCTAGGTTTTAAGAAAGGATGATAATGGCTTAGGTATAAATTCATTTTCTTGAACCATTTTTCTCCTAGGAAAGGTATCCCAGTGGCCATGGAAATTGTATTGGTGGACAACTCAAAATTCACTCCAGCTAGATGTACTTCGTGATTATGGAGGTTTAATATGAAAAGCTTGGTCAATTTAGGGTGACTTTGGACTCTTTGTACTTTCTCACAGAAGTCAAAGCAACCTACCTCTTCAAAATATGCAGCTGATGCAGGGGAGGTTGTCAATTCCTTAGTGTTTATAGGCTCAAACATGTTCACTCTCCCACCCTTTCTCTGTTGTCCTCTAGGCCTTTGGCCTTCCTTACCACTGTCAACACTGCCTTCTATAGGAATTTTATCCTTTACTCTTTTCTTGAAACCAAAAACCCTAAAAACTTTTTATGAAAGGATATGGAGAGGGCAAGTGAGATGATAATTAGAAAGGAAATGATTTGCAAATTTGGAGAGGAAATGATTAGTGAAGAAGGACACCTTGGGCCTGAATTTGTTTTCAATATGTATATGGATGGATGCTCTTCAATTAGCAATTATTTTTAGCATGGGGACCCAACTTTTCTTTTTTTATGGTTTTTACCTCTTTCTCTAAATTCACCCTTCAAAATAGTAGGAAAAATGGTAAATAGGTCTAAATACCTCTTTAGAATCATTAGGAGGTGCTAAGAAAGAATTTGAGAAGTTTTGAGGTAGTTGGATTGCATGACCTTCTAAAGAAATCCTCCCAGCTGAAGAAAAACACATAAGAGCGCAGCATGGGCCAGTCGGGTGGCTTCCGCATGACCTAAACGGACAGGTGCGTAGCATCAGGAGCGGTCAGTCCTCTGTGCGGAGCTAAAACAAAAAGGCACGTAGCACTCGAGCTATCATATGGCTTCTTCATGATCTGAATGGACAGGCACATAGCATCGGAAGCTGTCGGGTGGCTACTGCAAACCCCTATGTGTAGTGCCTGAGTGGAAACTGCACATTGTCAGGCGGTCCTGCATGCAAATAAACAGACCAGATTTAGAGTTTCTTTGTGTAGCCCTAAGGTTTGTGAGAGTGTCCTATAGTTCAGTCATCATTTTGCTAGGATGGTTAAACAACCAGATTCTACTCTTTGGCTGACAGTTTGAGTTTTCTATGATTTGATAAGGGTGTATGAAGTCCTAAGGGATACTTAGATTGTCACTAACTCAGAGGTCCCATCATGATCACCATTGTGTTAGTGATGAGGTGGTTTCAAAACATAGGATACTATTTTACAAGGGCTTTCGAATTCTCTTAAGGAGGTACAAGCTTTCTACTTAATCAGAAGGTCCCACCGTGATCGCCAGAATGTTAGAGTGGCGATGAGGTGGAAGATTCATTGGATTTTCTA
Organism: Pinus albicaulis; assembly: GCA_034641835.2. NCBI lineage: Eukaryota > Viridiplantae > Streptophyta > Pinopsida > Pinales > Pinaceae > Pinus > Pinus albicaulis. The sequence continues at coordinate 1,964,655,217 of CM076575.1, forward strand.
AGTTTAACTGAGGGTATAATGAATCTTAAGATGTATTCAAGAAATTATATAATCAGAGTCCCACCATGATCGCCAGAATGTTAGGGTCCCATGATTTAGAAGATTGGTAGACCAAATGCATAGGGTAACATGAAACCAGTCTTTGGAGTCCTAGGACCTAGCCTTCCTAGACTCAGAGAGGGCTCTCTCTATTTTATGCAAAGGATGTGAACTTGTTTGCTTTAGATGGTTGATTTTAGGCTAGTTGTGAAGTTTAGGGTTTTGTTTGTTTGATGGGTTGGGAAAATGATAAAGTGGAATAGGTGGAATGAGAGGTCATCAAATCATTGGGCTATGGAGTCTATGAAAGTCATGGATATCTCGACAGTGATTCAAAGTGCATCTCAAGTCAAATCTAGTGTATTCAATGAATCCTTTAACGTTATGTGTGAAGTGAAATGGACATTAAGTTTGGGAAAAAAAGGTAGGGCAAAGGGCGGTTAAGAATCCTTTGTCATAAACCCGTAAACAAGAAGGTCTCAAATAATGGTAAGAAAAATATAATAATCATGAGATAGGGTAAAATATTTACTCAATGACAATATTTTTAAACAAATAGACATCCAAGATGAACAATTTATTGAAACACAGAATGCAATAAATCCTATCTAACTTCAACGATTTCACCTAGAAAGTTTGAAAACATAAAAGATAAAAAATAACATTAACTAATGAAAAGGGAACTACTAGACATCATCAATCAAACTATAAATAACTTTGAGGCAAACTGATAAGCATGGGCAAAGGGCAAGATTAGAACAAGACCTCTTTGGCTTAACCTAACAAGTAATACTTCAAAGAGAGATTTCAAAACAGAGTTTTAGATAACATCAAATAAGGAGGGCTTGCCATAAAACATATTTGGAAACTAGCAAATTAATCCATTGATGAAATAAACAAGCATAAAGAGGCCTAAGGAGAAACTAATAATTCCTTAAAAACACCCAGCAGAGGAAAACATAAAGACATTACCAAACAGGAGGACTAAGGTGCCTCAAACAACATTTCTTAGCCTATAATTTTCTGATCTACCGCAACATAGAAAGATGGAAATAATGATAAAAAAGAAAACATGAACAAATTAGAGACACATCACCATTCACGAAACTCAGGGATCCTGCAAGCAAGCTTTCATCATCATCAATCAAAGCATATCATTCACAAGCTCCATAACACCAAATTTCTCTTCAAACTCAAAGAACCATGTATTGCTTTCAGAACTCATCAAAAGCCAACATTTACAATGAATCCTCAATGCATTTTTAACAAGTAATGAGGAGAAAAACCTAATAGAGTATCTAGAAGCCTATTGGGTAATTAGAAATGTCACTATTGTCCTTGAGACATTGCAAGGACCAAGGCACAAAATATCTAAAACAAAATATCTTTTCAGGCATTTTTAGCAAATAAACTGATGTTTGAGGTCTGAAAAGCCTCCTAAAACTTTTCAAGTATACATTTTTTATTTTCCCTCTGGTAAGGGCACAACACTGTGTTTAGGAGGAATTTCCATGCCAAGGGCGTAGCACAGGAGCAGGAAAAATTGGTCATCTTGCATCAGTGTTTTTAAGGCCTTCCCAATGTTGGTAAAGGCTCTGTGATGGCTCGTTGGAAAGACCTTGAAGTCTATTTTCCAGATCTACCCTTGTTTCTCTGATATGATCTCTAAAACCTGTTGAAAAAGTAAAATTACAAAGCTGGTAAATGCGTAATACATGTCCTGAAAAGCAGGCAAAATGGTGAAAATTTGGGTGTTTTTGACCCTTTTGGAGGACCAAAACAACCCCAATTGATCTCAAACTTTGTGAGCATGCTAAATTAGTGATGAGGATCCCAAAAATGTAAGCTTTTCCTCCTAAAGATGCTCTGAAAAAGAGCGTAGCACCATGTGTGGTACCCCCTTGGCTTCAAAATTAGCAAAGAAAAAGAACTTGTCAAAATTCTCCCAAATTTGGTGGATGAGTACCTCGTGGGTTTTGGGAGACTTGTAGAGATGCTTGTGCCAATATTCCAAGCCTAGCTTGGCATTTTTCTTCTTTTAGTGCTTGAATTTCAATGAGGGATTCCTTTAGTTTGGCACTAACAAGTTTGTTTTTCATGGCATAATGTTTGGTCATCTTTTTCTGGAGAGCAAGGCTGCTCTTTATCTTCTTGAAACACTTGTGTTCATTCTTGTAGTATTGAATTATACATTGTGCCATCTCAAAATCCCTCTCCCACTCCCTGATTTGTGCATCTTTTTTGTGGAGTAGTAGTCTAGTGGCCATCTCCTCATCTTCATTATCACTATCTAGGTCAATGAATTGTGGCTTTTAAGTAGTTTTCTTGCATCCCTTACTTTTCTTATCCTTTTTCATATTCTTTGCCTTTGTCAAGCCTTTTAACTGATGTAGATGGTAAGGTCCCTTGCCTTTTGGAGGCAACAAACACTTTCCTTGATGCTCTTTGACATGTGAGAGGGAGGAAATCAAATCTTTTTACTAGAATGATCTCACCATGACTGACCTCAAGATTTCCTTTCCTTTCATAAATGATCTCTGCATTTGTGTCTTCTTCATTTTGTTCTTGAATTCCCTCTTGAGAGGTATTTTCATTTTCCTTCATGCTAATATCACTGTCATAACCATCACCACTATCATCAATCTCTTGACTCCTTTTTGGGTTCATATTGTCACTGCTGTCATTATTTTTAGGGCTATCAGTCATCATGGTGTCTTCATTATCCTCCTCTGTGTTTTCAACATTATCATTTCCATCCTCATGTTCTTTTTTGTCACTATTAGAGGTGTTTTTATCAGTGTCTTCATCACTATCTTGAGCATTTTCATCATTGTCATTGTATTCCATATCTTATTTAGTGTCATTTTTTTCTAAATTGTCCTCTTCATCAGAGTCATTGTTTTTCCCTCTGCCATTGGCTTCATCCTCTGCCTCTATCTCTTCTTATAATTATTTATTTTCATCATCTGTCCCTTCTTCATTGCTAGCATCTGCCTCTTTTTTATCTATTTCTTCCTCACTATTTGGCTCACTATTTTCTTCTTCATCTGCACTGTTTTTCTCATCAAAATCTGACTTTGTCTCTTGAATGTCATTTTTATTTTTTGTGGGGTCACTACTAGAGGTACTTTCATTAGCTTCTTCATTGTCCTCAAACTCTTTGTTGTCCCCTGTAATGTCCTCATTGCTTTCATTCTTATCACTGTCATCTTTACTAACTTCTATATCTCCTACCTTGTCATCTTTTTCTTCATTTCTATTGGGCTCACTGCCTCTGTCTTCAAAATTTTCCTCTTCATTAGCTTCTTGATCTAAACTGTCCTCTGTGTTACTGTCATTTTCTTCCTCACTATACTTTTTATCTTGGGGAGAGGATTCATGTGTGGAAGAGGAATCATGGTCAATGGGGTTTGATGGAGGAAGGGAGGAAGGTAGATGAGATGATGAGGGTAAAATTTACAAAGGAAGAGATTGTGTATTGGTGAAAACATCATGGGCGATGAATACTTCCCAAGGGATACCATGTTGCTCTAATTGATGCAACATAATCATCTTGATAAGAGAATGGTGGAAAAGACTCTACATTTGACATGAAGGAGGCCTTTTTTTCACAATGTATGACATCTTATCAATACTTATATAAAGGTAATATGGGAGATGTAGTTGCTTGACCTTAGTGAAGAGCATGAGCAGTCTTACATGGTAGGAATAAAGTGTAGAAAACCTACCCTCACAGGTGAAGTACTTCATGATGAGTTTCATTAAGGGCGCATATCTCTCCAACAGACGTGAAAATGGAAAAAAGGATTTGCAATCAGCTTGGTATCTAGGTTTTAAGAGAGGCTGATAATGGCTTAGGTCTAAATTCATTTGCTTGAAACAATTTTCTCCCAGGTAAGGTATCCCAGTGTCCATGGCAATTGTATTGGTGGAAAACTCAAAATTCACTCTAGCTAGATTTACTTGGTGGTTATGGAGGTTTAAAATGAAAATTCTAGTCAATTTAGGGTGACTTTGGACTCTGTGTACTTTCTCACAGAAGTCAAAGCAACCTACCTCTTGAAAATATGCAGCTGGTGCAGGGGAGGATGTCAATTCCTTAGTGTTTATAGGTTCAAACCTTTTCACTCTCCCACCCTTTCTCTATTTTCATCTAGGCCTTTGGCCTTCCTCGCCACTGTCGACATTGCCTTCTCTAGGCATTTTATCCTATACTCTTGTCTTGAAACCAAAAACCCTGCAAAATGTTTATGAAAGGATATGGAGAAGGCAAGTGATAGGGGCGTCAGGAGCTGTTCGTTCTCTATGTAGAGCCGAAACGGACAGACATGTAACACTTGAACTATCAGGTGGCTTCTGCACGACCTGAATGGACATATGCGTAGCGTCAAGAGCTATTGGGTGGCTTCTACATGCCCCTGCGAATAACTCCCAGGTAGAAACTACACGCTGTCGAGCGATCTTACACACAAATAAACAGACCAATGCGCAACGTTGGAGGATAGGCTTGGGCCTGTCAAATGATCAAGGGCTCGGGCTATCAGGTTATGCATTGAGCGTGCTCTATGTGTAGCACACTCGCACTGGCACGTAGCACCCCATTGTAAATTCCATAGGGTGCAGTCACAGGTGCGTAGCACGTCTTCTCAAGCGTGTAGCACAAGGGTTTTCTACTTGAGATCTACCAGTTTTTAGATTTTTTCTCCTTTGAATGCTTTCTCTCCTTTGTGAAAATGAAAAATGAGTTGAGTGGTGAATGATGATGCTTTTATATCCTTCGAATAATAAATTAAAGCTAGAAACCCACCTTTGTTAATGTTTTACTTTTGGTCTTTTTATCTCTTTGCTGATATTTCCTTTTCTTTTGCAGGTGGTGACTTAAACATAAAAATTAGCTTTTGGTAATTGATTTGAAAACATAACCTTTTTCCCTCTTAGTGTTTTTGAAAATGATATATCTGTTTTTCAAAAGGCTGTACATCATGCCTACTGTGTTTTTCATTGACCACTTCTGATCTGCTATAGGTGTCATAACACAGTGTTTTGGTCTCTTTTTAAACCTTTTTGGAGTTTGATACCTTATTTACTCAATAGTAGAACTCATGCTCAATTTGATTTCTCATTTGACACTTAGCCTCCTGCTTTCCTTCTTTTGACCATTTTCAATGCATTTGACTGTACTTGAAAGTTTCAGACTTGTTCATACTGATGCTCTTTTCAATTTCTCCTTTTGGTGCAATGAAACAATGTGCCTAGACAGACCATGTAAGTCACCTTTTGATATCATATTTCAACTTCTACCTGCTGCCATCAAGGAGGCCTCTCACCTTGATTTCTAGTTTTAATCAATCTTCGATTTATGCTTAGTGGCGTTGATGTACCTCTATCCTTGTGATCCTTTGTATGGACTCTTTGCTGGGCAACATTTTATAGCCAATCAGTGATAAAACCCTGATTTTCTTTGTTCATAGGCCTACTGCCTCTCCTTTTCTGTGGTTTCCCTTAGGGATGATTTTCCCTTCTTACCTTATCTCTTTTTCCACTGATGGCCCTCTCATTTATTCCTGCAGAAATGTCTAATATGGGAAAATATCTTTTGCAAAAGTTGTGCTATGACCAAGGAGGTCCTTTCTTGAAAAAAATTTGATACCTTTTTTACAATCATGAGCTAACCCTCCTTTTCATTTGATTTCATCTTTGGGCACATGTAAAATAGTGAGTTTAGAAAACCAAAATAATGAATAACCTATGAGACCCTACATATTGGGAGGCCTTTTGGACTTGGCCTTTGGCTGAAAACTTGACTTAGGGTTTTTAGGTGTAAAACATAGTTTTGAAAAACCTTTATGCATTGCAGACCTAAAAACTGATGAATTTGGATTTATCCAAAGAGCCTAGAATGGTAGCTTAAAACCACCACTGCTTGAGGCACTTGGTGAATAAGGGAAAATGTTAGGCTACTTATCAATCCAAGGTGTAAATAGAAGGGTTAAGCAAGTCAAAACAGAGTGGTAAGGCCAGAGGTGGAAAACATAGTGAAAATGAGTGGCAAAAGCCTCATGATTGGTATTTTGGGACTGATAGGCTGGCCATGTCTTGATAGAATAGTAGAACAGTGAAAAATTTATCCTAAGGATAATGAAGGTAGTGAGATTTCTAGAACTCACAAGATTCATAAATTTTGTTTCTAGAAATATAGGATAAGATTTTATTCATCTATAAAGGAAAAAATTATTGATGACTAATAACCCCTAAGGGGAGTCCACATACTACCCCTTCAAAGAGTCCAAAGGCTAGTTTCCCCTTGGGTAGTCCATCTCACACTTCCCCCTATGGAATTCCTTTAAATGTTACAATTCAAAATAATTTTACAATGGCAAACAAAGTCTCGTTTCTATCTTCTTTAAATATCTTAGATCTAAGAAAGTTGACAAATGACCCCATTGCTCATTATTAGAATTGGCCCCCTATGCCAACCAAGTTGCCCTCAAATATACCAAAATTCGAAGGGAAACAAGGGGAAGATCCAGGAAACCACGTAACAACCTTTCATATTTGGAGCTCATATAACAACATCATAGAGGACTTAGTTCGACTACCATTATTTCAATGTACCCTCACCAAGCCTACAACGAAATGGTACATAAGCGTAGCCTCTGGTTCCCATGGGACCTTTGAATCTCTACACAGATAATTTCTCACTTTCTTCCAGCTCCCAATGCATAATGATACTATATTGGAGTTCTCACCCATTTCTAGCAAACGTTTTCCATACATATCTTAGACTATGTCCATGAATGGAAAAAATGCAATATCTTGTGTAAGGTGCACGTAGATAAGGACCTACTCCTTGACTTATTCTTGAAATATCTTACATCATAAATCTTAAATGATTTGGCTTCCACATTCCCATAAATAGAAGAAGAGGCTATCAGTAAAGATAATAATTTAAGCTCATATATAATCAGTGTAGATACCTCTATCATATTCTCCCTAATGCCTGTCCCATACAGTCTTTCATACCAGAGATACCTAAAGCCTTGAGTTCTACAGAGGGATTGATTGGAACCATAGCCTAAATCCAACCTAGAATCACTTTCCAACAACCTGGAAATGTCTACAATGGTCCAACCCCTTACTATCCATATAATTCCCCACCAATAATACTACCACCATCCAACATGAGATACTATCCCAATTGGCCTCCACCCTCGCAGAACCCTACTATGTCAGGAAACGAATACTCCACCATGAAAAGTAGCTAATACCCTCCCATGTAGAGTGGTCAGTATCCTCCACGTGTCATAGAGGTGTTTTCCACCTCCAAAATCTCTTATACCAACCCAGGACAATGACATCCCTACTTCCCTTTTATATCACCACAATAGAGTAACCCCCCAGCACAAACTAATGATGGGATTAATTCCATGCAGCCCTATTTCCTACAAAAACAATAGTCTTTTTAACAACTAAATATGGAAAAACCACCAAATGCTAAAAAAAATAGAGGAGAAAAAGAATAAATGGGAACTTGGGAAGTGGGGAAATAACTAGAAACAACCTTTGTGAGCACCATCTTGGGGTAATCCCCATAATTATTACCAAAACTAGGGCCAAAACAATAACAACCCAAAAAAGAATAACAAGGATCCTAGTCTAAGGAGTAATCATGTTTGTACTATTTTTAGGGGATATGGGATTTAAACTCACCATTTCTCTCAACTCCCTGAGTTGAAATGGATGAAGGATGCCGGGGGAAGGGGGGACTAGAATAGAAAACTACAGTTATGTAGAATCCCTTCCCCCACCAGGGAGTAGTAAATACATAGAATGAAACCTCCCAACAATAGTATTAGAATACTCCTAGAGGAAGTTCCATGGATCCCATGAATCATAACATTTAAATGGTAGGGGAATATGTCCTCTTGCAAAAAATAAATTGGTAGTATGAAACCCCTTAAAAAACAATCTCTTCCACATCAACCACTGTTACAAGTATGACACCTTTGACATTTCCTCAACCCCCCTTAGAATCCATCCCATGTATGGTCAAAGGGCCACTACGTCAATAATGAAATAATTCAAAGGTTGCTCATGGTTACAACATTGTCGATGATCTAGCTCAATCCCCATCAGTTATGTCAATGATGTGTTTTTATCTGTCATACCCTCTTGTATTTGTGTCAAATGGTCCTATTTTTCATTCCTTTTGTAGAAAAGTACACATCAAATTTAGGTTGGTTGAAGGGATGTAATTTGGCTCTAGGAGCATACTAAACACCCTCGGGCAAAAAAATTATTGGAAAAATATTTCCTTCGGCCAAAATCCTACTGAGAAAGCCAAAATTTTTGTTATAGGTCAATTTTTGCATCATCCAAAAACACAAATTAATATTCAATAGTGTCTATCATACTCTAAATTAGTTCCTACATGCCCTAAACAAGTCATCCCATTGGAGGTTTTCCTTCATCAAATTTTCACTGCTTATATTCTAGTTGAAATGCCCCATTGATCCATCAATGCACCCCTAGATAGTTGTAACTGCTCTGCAGAGCATCTACTCCCATGCAAGGTTGTGTTGCAGAGGATCTACGCCCACTTTAGAGTGCGTTGGTCAACTGGGAGAAAATTGTTAATTGGATTTTGGGAATCTTCCCAACCTCTAGTGTCTTCTAGAACTTGTTCCAGATTTCACCTCATCTGATAGCTTTGAATATGGAACCCAAGAAGCCATTACACCTCTTATCTGCCTATTCCCATGAACAAGGAAACCTCTTCATCAATTTTTTGAAATTCCATTCAATGATTCATGTATGTCAAACTACCTTCATCTACTTATAAATAGAGCACTGATCATGGTGCACAAGAGAGCAACAATTTGTGTTAAGTAGAGTTATGATGGTGAGATCACAACTCTTGGAGGTATTGTGCATGTATGGTGATGTTGTTGGATTGTTAATGTTGGATGTGATGAGGATGGGAGTAAATTTGTATGAGTGACAATGAATTGATCAACTTGTTATACTCTTCCTTCTACTTAATAATAATTACATTTGTTACTTTCCTAATGCACGTGTCAATGGTGTTATATGTGTATTTATCAATTTAATTGATTCAATTTATTTAACTTGAATAGATCATATTTCCATTATGTTGTTTTCTGTCTTCTGTTTTCCATTGCAGGTATCAACCAAGCAATTTAAGTTGGATTGAGAGCAACGAAAGTGATGAAGGAAGGTGAGGAAAAGAGAACTGATTACAAGTAGGTTTTCCTCCCTTTATCTATTCATTTTAAGGAAAAGGACAGATATATTTCTTTCTGTTGTTCTAAGTGCATCACCACACTTAGGGAAAGCATACTTATCCCTAGGTTTGATTTCCGTAAAAAAAATTGGTGACCATACTAGGGATAGAAAGATCATCCCTGGTGGTTTTTTCCTTGTCCATCAATATCTAATAGACTTTACCGACTGATTTTCAGTCATTTGAATGTTTTTTAGTAAAAGTAGTGTGTTTGATTGCTTTTTCAGAGAGTCCTCTGGCACTAACGCACTATTGGTCTTGACACATTTCTCTGCATAACACTGTTGGCTTAGGGATAGTGCTCTACAATGCACTATCACCCATACAGGGGTGCATTTCCCCTGTGACCAACCAAAATCTATCATATTTTGTCTTTTGCCAATTAATTTCAGTGTCTTCCTTGCTAAAGTTTTGAGTGATTGATTGCATCTAGAGACCAGATTTCCTGTACTCTTCTTGCCTCACTTTGGATTTGTTTGATCAATGTTTCTTTTTGTTTTCTTTGTCATTGTCGAATAGTTCCAACGTTAAATTTTACATTTGATCAATTCATTATTTTCAAAAAGAGGAATTGTCTTTTGAGTCTTCATTTCTCTTGAAATTTTTGAGTGATTGTTTGTGCATTATTTTCTTTTTTCATTCATATAAACTTAAAAGAAATTGAAAATAAAAGCATGCATTTGCATATAAGGATTGTGAGTGCTTCTTAGGAATAACTTATGGAAATTGCATTTATATGTTCTCATTGTTGATTGCATACAATTTGATTTCTCTATCCCTTGTAGCTAGTTTTTAATTGTCGAAAATCAATTCAAAACAAATGCTTATCATTCTAATTGCATTCTAGGAATGTTCAATACATCGCATGGTGAACCTAAAATAAAAATTGATAAGCAAGGTCAACATAAAATTTATCTGAATTTATCTAAGGAAGCAGTGTGACATTAATAATAAAATTTAGAGTTCTAGGCTAGAAGACGTGTTATGGCATCATTAAACATAACAATTGTCGTTAATTGTTTGCAATACATTCCAAGTGTGATACCTCATTCCACGTACATAATTATATCATAGCTCGTCCACGTACTTTCAAGTATATCGGGTGGTGTTCTAGTACGAAAAGTATAAGGGGATGCTCTCACTGTGCAGTTTCACATTAGACAACGCTAATACAGATTGGGCCTCCACGTACCTTTACATATATTTCAGAGGAAAAATTTAGGTTGCTTACCATCCATAGGTAACCGAGTCAGCGACCTTGTACGTGTGATAAATTGAACACAACATTCAAGGAGATTTCCTGCATGTACATAAGTCATTGGTTTACTGGGGCGGTATATTGTAGTTCACAATTTATTGGTAAAAATTTTGCCTAGCATTACCCTCTTTTTGTTTATTATTTTTGTATAAAATCAATCAACAATCGTGGAATAATATCAACCCTTTCCTCGTCATTCGTGTAGGACAACAAATAAACCTCTATTACCTCCAGAAGATACACCTTTTAGGCGAAGGTGCACTCATCCTACCAAGTCTAGTACCTCTAGAACTCTTGGTGCTACATCATCTGATATACCAGAGACATATGATCCTTTGAGTACCTAGTCTCGAATTATTTTGACTGATCCCAGTTTATCTACTACTGTCGAGATGGAACACTCATAGCTACCTGAGGACACTGAAATTAAATTCAGTGAAACGGTAAATCCAAAACCCAAGATTGTTCAACTATAATTCGATCTGGAACCCATTGTTCTTTTAACAAAACATCTCGATCCCGAACTCGAACAACAAGAATTTGTTCTGATACAACCATTTTATCCTCAGTCATTCGTAACTATCAAGTCTTTCTGTTTACCACAGAGTTTACCACCTAAAATTTATCTTGGGCCTGACGGTGAAGTGCTTCCACCTGGTTTGATTTTCATAGAGGCTGAGCTTCAAGAAGAGATAACCCCTTCAACTCTCGCTCATTTTGGGTCGGGACTCCATCTATATCAGTCTTTTCCTTGTTTGACCTAATCTACTTCTGTTGACCCTTTTCACTCTCAAGTTCCCATAGATTCGTTAGAGTATTTTCTGGGTTATTTAGCAATGGTAGAGAAAGCATCCCAAACTATTCTATCTTTTACAACTGCGACAACACCCGAGTCTCATATTTATGGTGGTCCATCTATCCCACTAGGTTATCAGGATTTAAATTGAGCCTACTTTGGTGTATCCTCTAGTCCATGGAATTATCCCATGTCATCATCTAGAATTATACATGGTTCATCCCTTATGAGTACTCAACAGCCTGATCCACAATATCAGGATGGTCCATGCAATTACAACCCATCTTATCAAGTATCTATTGGATACCCATCATATAAAAGTCAGTATGTGCAATATCCTTATAATCCATATGCCAGGGGACCACATATATTCAATCCATATGGCAGTACCCCATCATATTTAGGTCAATCATATGCTGGAACTCCTGTTTTCCAATGGTAGCCTAATTTTTCTATTCAACCGAAAACAGTTGTGTATAAATATCAACTTGTTCAACCTGTTCCATTTGTGCCTATTATGCATGTTATTTCTTCTATGGCTATTGGTCAGTCTGCTCAAGTGGGTCCTTCCATCCCTAACCCTCCAGTTTTAGGTCTACTGACTATGTCTTTCCAAGCTGGTTTTCAACAACCATCTGTATCAGGAATTTCACAACCACAGGCCAGTTTACCTTTGTCACGGGCTTCTACTGGCCTTGTCTATTCACAACTGGGTCCAAATTCTCATGGAAAGCAACCTTTTTCTTAGATACCATGGCATTCAAAAGATCCATTCCCGCAATATCAAGCTTATCCAAATCTTGGTCAACAAGCATACCCCTATCTGGGTTACCAACAACATAATCCATTTGTTGTTATGCAAAGGCCTATTACCCATGCGATTCCATCTTGTCCTGGTTATGCTCAACCTGGACTTTATTGAGAGTTTCCATTTGTTACAATGTTAGAGTTACCTGATTTAAATTAGGTCACCAATGATCCCATTCATTATTTACCTTGGTGGTCAGTGATTCCTCATAAATTACCCTCGGACATTCCAAAATTCAATGGAAATTCTCGAGAAGACCCATCTACGCCTGTCATGACTTATCATTTATGGTGTTCATCAAATTCCTCAATTGATAATTCTATTAGATTGCGTCTTTTCCAGCGAACACTTATTGGTCTGGCTGTGAAGTGGTACATTGAATTACCATGAGTTTCACTTGATAACTTTACAGCTTTAGCCACTACCTTTTTAACCCAATTCCAATAACCCATCAGATATGAAACTGGAACGAAAATTTTGGCCAGCTTGAAAAATACCACTGCTAATCATATATTAGATCATATACGTGAGTGGTGTCGTAGTCATCTTATGGTTAAAACATTTGTTCCCGATAATATTTTTGCTGAGGGGTTTATTAACTCCTTTTTTCCATCTATAACCGAGGATGTGGCCAAAGGCGGTGTTGTCACTGAAGAGAAAGTAATTGCTCATGCCCAATATTTGGACTTTTTTTACACTCAGTCTAGAACGTTCTATGAAAAGATTCGAAATGTGTTGCACCAGATTTTACTGTTCCTCCTACTCCATCTAGTCAGGACATTCATGTCGGCGATGGTGTGATTGATTTTGCTAGTGCTCTGGCAGCAAGTCGAATATCTAGTCCTACGCTTGTGGTTTCAAATCAAAAACCTATTGCATCTGATCATGCATCTTCTTCTGAATTCCATGTTGTGTCATCCGACAAAGGCAAAAGTGACAAGCAACCTAGAAATACGAAGAAGGGGAAAGATAAGAAGAAATAAAACTCACCCTTGTAGGAAAATCATCTACTTCATCCAAGTTTTTCTATAAACCTCGTTACCCTTTCTTGATATGTAATGATGAGCATTTTACGTGAGATTTTCCTCACCTCTCATAAGTCCCAAAGTTTCTTAAGACTTCTGCTACATCTGCATTGTTGAAAAATCCTTTTCCAAACCTAGAAACACATATGGTTGCTACGGACCCTGCTTCTAGTTCACAAGTGCTTATGCTATCCGCCACTAAGCCTAAAATTGATGTTTTGGTGTCGAATTGAAGTAAAGATTATAGTAATTCGTTCTCTCTATCAAATGATCAGGCTACAAATCAACCTACAACTTTGACTTCAACCTCATCTGAATCGTGTCTACCACCTATCCTTCTAGAGTTAACAATAAAGTCACCGAAAGGAGTAGTTCATAAATCAACATTCAACCCTCAAGCTCATGCAAATCAAATTTATAATGTAGTAGAATACCTAGCTCAGTCACCTTCTTCTATGTCAATTCTTGAGGTTCTTCAGAATTGTACCTCCCAGAAGCAGGCTTTATTGTTCGTGATTGGTGGAATCGATCCGATAGATTCAATTCTTGTAATCTTTAATCATGCAGGCTATGTGCCACAATTACTAGCACAGTCAGCATTCTTGATTCAAGTACATGTCCTAAATCACCTCATTCATCACACTATCATTGATGAAGGTGCATATCCTTGTATCATGTGAATGAGTTGCTGGAAGTCACTTGGTTCATCGACTTTATCACAATCACCTACAACATTGAAAGCTTTTGACGATCATACATATAATCCTTGTGAAATTCTGAGTAATCTGCAAGTATAACTAGGGGGAAAATTAGTTACTATTGAATTTGAGGTCATTGATGGACCCCTTGAATACAATATATTACTTGGAAGACCAAGGGTTTACACTATGGCTGCGGTAGTATATACTTACTTTTGTATGATCATCTTCCCCCACAAAGGAATTATCATAGTCATTGATAAACTCTTTTTCTTCGCCTCTAGTTCCCAAATAACTGGAAGCGTTCTATTTGTTTATGGACCCCCACCTTCTCTTTAGAACATTGGTGTAGGACTCTTTAAGGATTTTTCCCTAATGGGCACCTTTTTGTTACCATCACCTGCGACATTGGCAGAAATTGCACATATAAAGACCTACAACATGATATATTCCACTTCATCTAACTTAAGGAAGATTCCCAATTATTTTGAAGTATTTAGGCATGACAAAATCATGCCACTAAGTCCAACTGAGCTAGCATAGCAATAAATTTTCTTGGCTTATGCAGCCAATCCAAATCCATTGTCCACGATCATTTGGATTGATCATTCTTTCGATTTTGGTACTTATTTTGATCCTTTTTCATGCGTATTCTCAAATGATGAGAGCATTATGGAATCCATGATGCCAGAAGAACAACCATGGGAATCATCACATCAACGATCCCATCTTCTATATTACAGTGAAGATAATCCATCTGAACTATATCACCCTATTTTCATTAATTTCTTGATGATTTATATTCCTATCCACGTCGTCGATTCCAAGTGAAACCCATCAAATATCAAAGAAACAATTTATATCGATATTTTGAACAAACCAGGTATTGTAGAAAACATTCATGTCAATGCGTCTTGTTCTCCATCTGAACTTAACACTTACCATGCTCTTTTCCGTGAATTCCGAGATGTATTCACTTTTTCATATGAGGACATGCAATGTATCGAATCTAGCATTGTTGAACATGAGATTAAAATATATCTTGATGTTAAGTCGGTGTGGCAATGCCTTTGTCCTGTTCACCCTAATAAATTTGTCGCCATTAAAGTAGAGGTTGAAATTTTTTTATGTGTTGGATATATTTACCATGTTCCGCTTACTAATTGGGTTTCTAACATTGTTCCTGTCATGAAGAAATAGGGGAAAATTAGAGTGTGTGTCGATTATAGGGATGTTAAGCGTGCTTGTCCGAAGGACAAATATCCCACTCCCTTTATCGACCAAATTATTGATGAATGTGCAAGATGTGAAATATTTTCTTTCATGGATGGATTCTCATGTTACAATCATATTAATATTCACCCAGAGGACCAATATAAAACCTCTTTTATCTATCCCTGGGGCACATTCACTTATCGCAAGCTCCTTTTTGGTTTAAAGAATGTTGGGGCAACATTCCAGAGGGAAATGAATTATGCTTTTCATGAAATCAAGCACATAGTTCAACCGTATTTGGACTTACCTGCACATTGACGGAAACGGGTTGACCACCCACTACATCATAGAGTGATATTTTTACAATACCGTCACTATAAAATATGCCTCAATCGACACAAATGTGTTTTTGGTGTTGATTATGTTCATTTTCTTGGATTCTTCGTGTCAAAATATAGAATTCGGCTTGATCCATTGAAGGTCCAGGATATTCTTTATTTGCATGCTCCTTCTAATCTGCTTCAGTTATAGAGACTCCAAGGGAAGGCTAAATTTCTAAGGAGGTTCATTCCTAACTATGCCAAAATGGCTAAAGGATTTATTGAACTCTTGGAAAAGGGGATTCTCTTCCATTGGGATTAGGTTGCGCGAGCTTCCTTTGGTGTTCTTAAAGATACCTTGAACTGAGCATCATTAATCTATCTCCCAAATTATCAGATTGACTATTTCATGTATCTCACCACTACAACCATCGCTATGGTTTTAGTCCAAGAAGAAGATGGGATTGAACATCCAATATATTATTTGGGTCATAATCCCAATGATATGGAATTTAAGTACACATACATTGAGAAGCTCACTTTCGCAGCTATTAAAGCTTTACAAAGATTTCGCCATTATATCCTACTTTGAAAGACCATTATCATTTTATATTGCAACCCTATGACATACATTTTGTCACGTCAATTGATGGGGGGGGAGTATTCAAAATAGATTGTCATTTTGCAAGAATTAGATTTGGAATTCATCAAATCCAAGTCAAAGAAGTCTTTGGTATTTTCTAAGCTTATTTATGACCCTCCTTCGAGTAGCACCCATCCTACTATGGAACCATCAATTCCAGATGAGTATTTGTTTTTGATCTAGTCATTTGACCCATGGTATGGAGATCTCATCATCTATCTCCAGATCCAAACTTTTCTACCCAATACCTCTCCCTCGCAACATAGACGTATTCTATATCAAGCCAAAGATTATCTGATTGTCAGTGATGCACTTTATCATCGTGGTGTTGATATGATTTTACGTAGGTGCCTCACGCATGAGGAGGCCAGAAAAATTTTAAATGATTGCCACTCTAGTGCATGTGGTAGACATTTGTCTAGTTATGCTACCGCGCAAAATATTCTCCACACTAGTTACTTCTGGACTACCATATTTTGCGACTGCATTATTGTCACTTATAAGTTGTCATGCTTTCCATATATTTGATCATAAAACCCACTTTTCACCAGCACCAATGCATCCAGTCATCACTATTGGACCATTTGAAAAATGGGGATTAACTTCATGACATGTAACCCTACTTGGCTACGAGGCATGGGTAAATTATTTTCATCATTGACTATTTTACCAAGTGGTCTGAGGCGATGCCTACATTCAACAACACAAGATATACAACTACATTGTTCTTTTTTAACCATGTGGTTACATGGTTTGGTGTACCGCAAGCCATAGTCATAGATCATGGAAAAAAATTTCGTAATCACATTATGGATGAGTTGATTGCCGAGTTATGAATTTCACATGATAGTTATATCCCTTATTATTCACAACCTAATGGACAAGTTGAAGCTATAAAAAATATTATTAAGCATATTATTCAATGCATGATTTGGGTTTACAAAAGAAACTTCCATTTGATCTTGTACTCATCTTTGTGGGAATATCGAATCTCGGTGAGAAATGCTACGAGATTCACTCCCTTTTAGCTAATTTATGGTTTGGAAGCTATATTATCGATACAATGTGAAATACCATCGTTTAAACTCGTGATTAACCTACTACCCGACATCTCTGAAGAAGAGGCATGTCTTTTAAATCGCATCCACATAGATGAAACACGTTGTGAAGCCGCATTGGACAACGAAACACATAAGAGACGAATCAAGGCACAAAATCACCGCAATGTCAAGCCTCACACCTTCTTGGAAGGAGAGATGGTCTCACTTCAGGAAGCTATTAAGATAGGAACAGGGAAATTTGAACCGTTATGGCATGGCCCCTACATTTTCAAGCACATTTTGGCTAAGGGTGCCTATGAGTTGGTAGATTATGACAAGATTCCATTGTTGCAACCTCGAAATGGGATGTATATTAAACATTACTATGCCCTATTTTGCATAGTAAACATTGTATAATATGCTTTGATTTCCTGTGTGTATTAGTGTGTCTTTTAGAGTTTTTCATGTGGTTAGTAATCCACTTTGCATTTTTTGTAGATGTCAGAATCTCCAGAACCATTTGTTGGATATGTCGATGGTGCTAGTCATAGTACTCAGAATTATCCTCTCTAGTATGGGCCATCTTTGCTCTAAGTGGTGAGTTAGTGAGTTTCCAAGGGATTTGTATTGGTCGATCGACCAACAATATTGCTAAGTATAGCGGGTTGATTGAACTAATCTCTCATGCCATTTCACTTGGCATTCTTTGCATCATCATCAGACTGGACTCACAACTTGTCATACTACAACTTAATGGCCTCTATACTGTCCGAAATTCAAAATTTTATCGCATGTTCCTTAGAGTTTGTCTTTTGGAAATACATTTTGATTATATTCAATATCAACACATTTCTAGAAAATTTAACACTTTGGTTGAATAATTGACGAATTATGTCTTAAATATACACTTGCAACATATGTAAAGTTAGATTTTCAATTCACGTCATAGAGTTGAATATGATTACACATAATCATAGAAAAACATTGAAAGTAAAATAGATTTATATCAAGTATTTTACAAAAATTGTGTCTAATACACATTGGTCATCTGAACTCAAAATGTATAGAGACATAGCATAATCTAATTAAAACTAGTGATGCCCATGATAGCAGGTCACTGCTTGGGAAATCATGCGCAATAGCCTCATCCAACAACTAGGCACACCAATGGTATGGAGCTGTAGCCTCATAGGTAACTCCTAAATTTGGGTATGCGGTATCCCAAGAGTCAATCCCTCCACATGCTGCTGCAACTTAGCAAGAGTCTCGTCTAAATCCAAATCCTGAAGGACTACCCTCCCAAGAGTCCTCTCTGATGGTTCTCCAGCTAGCTGTGCACGAACCACTGGTTGAACAATACCTACATTTGCATACATAAAACATCTTTAGTTTAGTCTTGGAAACATAAAAAAACACAAAAATATGTAAACAAACCCCAAAAAATAAAAAACATGGTCAAAATTTTACCTATAGCACTGCTATAGGGTAATTTGCTTGGGTGGTGGTTATCAAATATCCCTCTTATGGCTTTCTGGTGCCCGAGGTAGACTGTAAGATTAGCTGTAAATTTACAAAGGTACTGCATACATGTTCATACTAATATATAATTGACAAAGAAATTTTTGGAATGATTACCTCTTTGTGGACAGCAGATCCTATGGAGAGCACTAGGCAGCGGGGTGGAAGTCCTTCCTCACCAGCTCCAAATCTAGATCCTGCAACCAATCAAAGCACCCGTGTAATCCTCACAATAGTATAGCTTTCTAACAATTAAAATAGTATATAAATGACATTAAAATATGTAGATCTAAGCCATTCATATCATGCTACATAGACAAATGAACAACAAATGTGACACTAATGCATCGAATGGACAAAACAGATACAGTTCTATTCATTTATAAAAAGGAGGATTACAACCGTTAGTTGTACCAAGCCCTCCTTAGCCTTTGAATTCCTCTCTCTATTTATCTATCTCCGAGTGTGAT
Organism: Pinus albicaulis; assembly: GCA_034641835.2. Taxonomy (NCBI): domain Eukaryota; kingdom Viridiplantae; phylum Streptophyta; class Pinopsida; order Pinales; family Pinaceae; genus Pinus; species Pinus albicaulis. The sequence goes on from CM076575.1 coordinate 1,964,674,351, forward strand.
GATGCTCAAGGTAGAGAATATTTAATGAACCTCTTAGACCTTAAAGCCTCACACTACAACAACGAAATTTTGCTCCACATATATTCAAACCTTTGACCTTAGACCAAGAGCCCACACCTAAAATTTATAGGAAATAGAGAGGAAAAACCTTGCCAACTCTTTCAACCAGTTCAAATTGGGAAAGATCTAGATGCATCCTAGCTTTTCTTTGCTTTTTCCTTCCATAGGAGTTCAGTTGTGTTTGGAAATTTCTAATAAAAGGTTTGTGCCATTAGTTTCTATTTTTGAATTGACTCTTTTTTAGAAAAAGTTGGAAATGCCAGTCAATTTTCCACAAGATATTTCCCTTTTCACATTTAAACATGGATAACACTACCCCTTGTGAAAGACAGAGCATTACCCTAGGCATTAAAGCTCCCTTTGCATGGATAGGGTGCATTATAACTCTACCTAGCTGTTATTGGGGTGTGTTACCTTGGAAAAAATGAGTCTTGTCTAGGTCATTGTATTCCTTCCAAGTTACCTTCTCTTTTGAGCTAATGAGGAGGTAATTTGTCCTGTAACAGATGCCCCCTAAAGTGTGAGGTCAGAGGCAAAGATGATGGAAAAAATACTTTATAATAAGTGTAGTAGAACGAGAGGAGTTGTAGGATTGAGGAAAAACTAAAACAACAATATATGTTAGAAATATAGTATCTGCCTTGAGTCAAGCATTCCCATGCTCAGTAGATATATTGAAATGATTTCTCTAAAATAGAGATATGACCAGTGTGTCCATTGATAAGCATAATGTGGAAGCTTTTTTCATGACAGGATCATACTGATAAGCAATCTCCAAAAACAATATCGCAGCTTGGGAGAGGAAACATAGTTGAAATGATGTAAGCCTCAACCCAAGGTCTTGGTCGCTGCTTCACTATGCTACATATTTCTATACATGTGAATGAAGGAGTTGTCATCAAACATGTAGGAAATCATCTGATTACCAGTCAATAACAAAAATTGTTAACAGATGCGAGGGTGGCCACTGATAAGGATGATGGTCCCCAATATGTACAGTACAATCTAGCGAGTGTGAATAAAAGGAGTTGATGTCAAACACTCATAGAATCATTCGATTAGGAGCCAATAATGAGAACCCCCAACCAAACACAAGGTGACCTGCTATTGATGTTTTCAAGTACCCAGGTACTGATGTGTTTCTGGATCAAATTCCTAGTTAAGATGTTTAAGTCAATAGGAAGAGATCTGTCAAAATATAGGCACTGAGGCATCCTACATCAGTTGACACGAAATGGGAAAATATGAGTTTGTTTTGGAGATAGTGAAGAGAAAATGGGAGTAATTGATGACAGATAATTTCTGGTATATGATGACTTGGCTGATACAAGGAGCAGTAGATAGCGGGATCCTCTTGAACAATAGAAGGCACAGTAACAAGGTACTAGGCAACATAGGTTTAATGAACACCAAAGAGTGTCAGGATTCACCAATGCATGAACAATGGTATACGAAGGCTAAACTCATAGATCGTAGGGTTCGGATAATTGTGAGTGATTTTTATGGGAAGTGCCATGTCCAAGATTTTGGGTTGCCAAATCGACCTTTCAAATATAACAGAATAAGTATTCACATTGTCCAAATTTTTCCCCATTTGATTAATTTTAACGAGTCCAGATGGGTAAACTCGGTGATATTTTAATATTTAGAGAGTATGAAAAACATCATAGAATACAACTCCAAGGGGTACCTTTCTCATGTTTGATAACCGAGCACGACGAAGGGAGAATAGTAAGCTCGACACAGTTCATTTTTTGTAAGTTAGTCTATTGAATCCAGATAAAGTGATAAACCTATGTTCAATGGACATTTGCCTCATTTTTTTATGAGTATGAGGAGATAGAGTAAACTCAATATTCTTCGTGAAATTTTAACGAGTCTAACGAAGAAAAACTTGATGCTCTCCGTGAATTTTTAACGAGTCTAATGGAGAAAAGCTCTGTTACTTTTTCGGTTTTTTAACGAGCTAGAAAAATATGGAAAATAATGGCTCATATGTCTTCGTCATAGTATTTTAACGATCCAAATGAAGGAAAATCAGGGTTTTTTCAGTTTTATGAGCTAGAAAAAGTTCCTAAAAAGGAAGCTCGCCAGTAGGTCGAACATGGTCAAATCTGCACATGAACACTAACAACTCATCAGAGCATTGATGACATTTAAAAACCAATATTTACAACAAAATATAGTAGGAATTTACCAATTTTAATAGACTATATGAGTGATTCATACCTCTATAGTGGCTATAAGAAGGTGACAGACCTTCATTTTCACTGTTTTGAGTGTTGTGATAGAGCTCTGGAGTGAAAAAGAGGTGAAACTTCTGTTGTCGATTGTGGATGAACTGGGCAACGGTTTTTGATTTCGCGAGATCCAGGTAAGAGCTTGAACCTTCATCTAGCTTTCCATTGTCATTTTAGTTTCTTTTCCTGGTTGAAAATATGGTTCTTTAGCAGGCCCTAAATTTTTTGAGTGGCTAATGTAGGTGCCCAGTGTCAAGGCCGTGTTAAATGCAATGCCCATTAAGGGACAGTGCGTTAGAACACTTTGATTTTCACTAGGGCCCGCGTTAGCTGGAAGAAACATATTTCAAACTTCTTTTGTTCAATCCCACTATGTTTCAACCTAAAACTAATCCATTGGAAATATTTCTTGTGTAGGTGTGAAGCAATTTACCATGAGTATTTGGCACGAAAGAAAGCATGAACGGGAAGAATGTGAAATGGTTACTGATGTTGCTACTTTTCTGGTTCTCCGCAGATGAGGATTACTGAAGTATGCTCATTTAGAGTTGATGAGAGGGTAGGAAGACCTTCTGAGATGGATCACCCAGCAGTGGGATGATCACCAGCATATCTTTCACATCGGGGGTAATGAACTCTCGATCAAGAAATATGACATATACTACTTGACTGGCCTATCATGAAAAGGACTGAGGCTCAATATAATAGGTTCCAAGGCTAATCCCTGCACTACTGCGGATTTTATCCGAGCTTAATACATAAAAAATATTGTGCCAATAAGCAACCGAGTGCCTATAGCATGGGTGGTCTCGAGACTGATGAGGTCTCTCTTGTGGATGATAGTTCGCTTGGAAGGAGCCAAGAGTCAGCATGTGGCCATCAAGGCCTAGGTATTTTTGTTGCTAGATTGCATGCAACCTCAGGCTTTCGATTGGTGCGAAGTTTTTCTCCACTGGGTTCGAGAAGAACTAATGACATGTAAGACCCGAACCTAGTGAGAGTTTGGGTATGGCACACTGATTGTGTCCTTCATACTAGAGCGGGTGCCCATAATGAGGCTAAGGATGATCACGAATGCATTGGAACCACAGGAGCCAAGACAGGCTCATTGGTCAACTTTGATGCCACGGATGGGAGAGGGTCCAATCCGTCACTATTTTGATGATGCATTCTTCGAGTGGCTAGATGGCCAGATTTTGATGATTGAAGATTATCCCTATGCAGGGATGAACTACGCAGGAGATCTGGAATTGATACTGCCACCAGGAACTCAGTGGGGTATATATGGTAAGAAGGAACATGATCGATGTTGAAGCATTTTTTATCTTTTGAATGTTTATGCAACTTTTTTGTTTAATGGGTGAAAATGTTTTGACATGAAGCTTATTGCTTGACACAGGTGTGGCACCCTTCCATCTGGTCGGAGCCCCTCACTATGCAAGGTGAGGAATGTATCTACCTAGGGCTAGTGCAATAGCAGAGGCTACAGCTATTGTCAAAGAGGGTGATGACGCACGTAGTTTTCACGATCTTGCTAGGAACCTCGAGGGGTTAAGCATGGGCATGTTGCCTCTTCCCATGAGGGAGATCTCGGTTCACCTATATCAGCACATAGTGGGTGTGCCAAAGAGATTCTTGGTGCCTCTTAGGAGGTTAGCCAGAGAAATTATCTGCTACCATGAGTAGGAGGCTCAGGAGGAATAGTTTATAGATGTGTAAATGTTAGAGCGAGGCTTAGCAGAGCCAATATTTTGTAAAACACCCAAGTTTTGGGAATTTTTTGATGTAAGTTGACTGGACACGACATATATATATATATATATATATACATGTACATATTTTGGTGATTTTGATTCTTGTGTTTTTAATTTTTATGTATTTTTTATGGTGGAAAATATAGACTCATGCATGACTATTTCTATAATAAATGTGACAAATGCCAATCTAAAAAATAATTTGTTAATGAACTAGCTAATGTATTAGATTATATAGGAATGTGCTCAAACGTGATGATTTGAAATTGACATTTTAGAAGTCATACCCTTAAGTAATAACACAATAATACTGGATGATAAGCGCAATAATAATTGTATAAATGCATAACGACGATCTGGGAATCTAACTTGACCACCAGATTGGAGATGTCGCAAGATGCAGCTTCCATGAGGAGTTGTATCACCGACATGTACTCAGAAATATTGTTGGTGGAAGTGCCCAGGAAGATTCCCCCGGAACCAAGTAGTTCTGACTCAGGTGTGTAGAGGACCCAAACAGCTGGTGTAATGTGCCGAGTATGATGACTGGCACCATCAACGTATCCAACGTATGGTAAGGATGAAGAAGACATTTGTGTAAAATAAGAGAGTGTTCATGAGAAAAACACTCAAAAACCCAAAATATCCAGATATACCAAAGAAAGAAAAAACTAATATACATAAAATTACAAAGCATATTCCTAGTGGAACACTAGGTGAAATACTTCTTCAGATAGAGCCCGTTGCAGGGCTTAGCAATTGGAATCCCATTACAGTCCTGAAGTTCAAAATCTGCTTTTTAAAGGACTTTTGTGACAATGTAAGAACCGAGCCATAATGGTTGAAGTGTTCCTGCCCCCAAGAGGTCTTATCTCTGACCGTATAATAGAACGAGATCACCTTCTTGAAAAGAATGAGGCTTGATAGATTTGTCCTATTGAGCCTTTACTCGGCGCTTGTGAGCTTTTAGTGCTACTGTGGCATCTCGACGAGTTTCGTCCAATTGATCGAGTGAGAGCAAGCACTCTTCTTCGGTGGTGGTACCGGGTAGGATTTCAACAAATAACTTGAGTGATGGGATCTCACACTCGATTGGAAGAAATGCTTCCAGACCCAGTGCTAGTTGGAATGGCATGAAGCCTGTAGCAGTTTTTACTAACGTTCGGTATACCCATAACGCGGAGTATAACTTCCGATGCCACGTGGTTTTATGCTTTGTAAATAATGGACGAATCATGGTTTTGAGGATGCCATTTATGGCTTTGACTTGACCATTTTCTTTTGGATAGTAGGATGAAGACTGATCTTGTCGAAAACCTAGCATGGAAGTTAATTCCGCCATCAGATGGTTCTGAAAATGTGACCCATGATCTGTGACGATTGAGAGTGGTACACTAAAATGATAAATGACTTGATTGAACAGGAACAAAGTGGTGGTTTATCCATCGGCCTTAAAAGTGGGAATGGTTTTTTACCATTTTTGAAGTAGTGAACTGCAACTATGATGTAGTTGTGTCCATCCACAAAAGTGGGATTTCATGTAACGTAGTCTATTACCCATCTAGTGAAAGGACCAATGAAGATAACCGGATGAAGAGGGGCAGGATGGGTACGCATTTTCTTCATGAAAATCTGACATAGATGGCACTTCTAGACTGCTATGATGTAGTATTTAAACAAAATGGGCTAGTAGTATCCTGCACGCAATATTTTATGGGCAATAGCTATGCTAGAAAGATGATTGCCACATGCCCCCGCGTGACAGTCATTTCAAACATGTTATTCCTTGTTAAGAGTGAGACAATGACAAAGAAGAGTATCAACACCACAACGATATAAAGTATCATTTAGCACGAGGTAGTGTTTCTCTTGGTGACGAATACGATGATGGTCATCTGACGTGAGAGTTGGGTTGAATCGTTGAGTTAGGAGGTAGCCCAAAATGCCTCCATACCAACGATCAGAAGAATCGACCAGGTAGACATATTCATCAGGAAATGGATCATGAGCTACATCTTTCAGGTCAATTGTGGAAAGGTTTGACAGTAACTCAATGAAGACTAGATATTTCTTTGCTTTGGCAACTGTGAAAACCAAATCAAACTATTGGAGGATTACAATCCATTTGGAATATTTTCCTCCAATGGTTTGACGAGACAATATGTGTTGCATGAAATTCTCCAAAGAAATTATGGTAGTCTACCGCAAAAATATATAGTGTCAGAGGCAGGTGAAAGTGAAGAGCACCGCGAGAGATAGTTTCTCCACATGTGAATATCATAGTTCAGGTCCAATGAGACGTTTTGACAAATAATATATCACATGCTCACTATTGTCATCGTGAACTTGAACCAAAACCATTCCTAATAGGATGGTGAGGTTTCCAGCTAGAGGAGAAAGTCACGCGAATAGTTAGGGGCACTAAGAAGTGGGGTGGAAATGAGTGCTCATTTCGAGGCATCAAAAGAAAGTTTAGGTTGATCATCCTACCTATATGGTATTCCTTTCTTAAGAAAGTGCATAAAGCCTTTCATCATCTCGGCATAGTTTACTATGAAATGACGTAAGAAGTTTGCCTTCCCTTGCAAACGTTGGAGTTGCAGGATGGATTATGGCGCAGGTAATTCAATGATCACCTTAACCTTATCAAGATCAACCCTAATCCCATGCTTGGAAACAATGAAGCCAAGAAGATGTCCAGACTTGAAAAAAAATATGCACTTATGCGGATTCAGACCTATGCTGTAGAACCAACACCGAGCGAATATTTATTTAAGATGTGCAAGGTGATGGGCTCGCTTCTTGGAGTGAGCTGGAAGGTCATCCAAGTAAGCTTGTACAATGTGTCTAATATTGTGAAATGCATAGTCCATATCCCTTTGAAATTTTTCTCCCACATTCTTCATACTGAATGGGAGTTTATGATATGAAATGTGCCCCAAGGACAAATGAAGGTGGTTTTATGCTGGTCATCTGTTTTAATCGCTATCTGTTTGTATCCCGAGAAGCCATCCATAGAGGAGAAAAATTCACATCCGGCACAATCATTGAGAATCTGATCTATAAACGAAGTGATAATTGTCTTTTTGACAAGCAGCGTTTAGATCATGATAATCAACACAGACCCGGATGGTGCCATGTTTTTTATCTACAGGAACCAGATTGGAAACCCATTCCGTTAGATGATCGAGATAGATGAAACCGACGTGTAAGTGTTTTTCGACTTCAGTCTTGATGGTAGATACTTTGCGAGGGTGGACAGGTCAGAGCATTTACCGAACAAGATTGGCATTACCATAAATCTTGATATTGTGCTCGACGATAGGCAGATCTATGGCGATAATTTCATCATAAGACCAAGAAAAAACATTACGTAATTCCTTAAAAAGGGATGTGAAGCATGTAATTTCTTTGGGATTGCAATCAGCTCCAATCTGAATATTTTCCATGATACCCGTTTTGACTGAGAAATATATGAGCATAGTCTTGGAAATATTGCCCATGTTCCCTTTTGTATTGATAGTATGAATAGTCGTGTAAGTGGAGGGAACGATCTTAGGTGGGTCAAAAGATGGGATTTGAGTAGTGGTCGTGTCAGAATCAAACATCGAACTGCGATGATGGAACTCTTCCCAAGGTCGTTCTTCTAGAGACATGATCTCTCGAATAGCTTCGTCCATAGAAAGGACTTCATCGAGGATTTCCTTAGAAGGAAATGTGATGGGAAAGACGGTGGTACCATTGGTTGAAAACAAAGCAGTGGAGGATTCAAATGCTATTTGGATGGCTTGATAAGCCAACTCAACCGGTGATAGTGGCATCTGATCTCCATAGGAATCAATTTCTGAAGGCGCCGGTAGGATCCATGGATCGAAAGAGCCATCCGAAATGGTGGATATCATTGCAATCATGTGTGGAACCTTAGGCAATGGGAGAGAAAAACAACCCATCACGGAAGATGCCTTCAGAATACCGGTACCGACATTGACGTATGAGTCAGGAACACCTCCTACTAGGGGTATAGTGCTACTTGGTAACATGGAATAATCGAGGGTGCAAAAGGATATCTGATCCACTATAACTATTTTCCTATCAAATGGAAAAAGGATGAGTCAAAAAACCAAAGAGCCAATGGTATTCATTGTGTAAGACCAACTGTGACCCAACAACAGATTATAGTTGAGATGACGATCAACGACTTCTATGTCCATTGTTATCATTTTCCCACTAAGTGAAATGGGAAATCTATCAAGGTAGCCTTTTGGGAGGAAATTGTGGCCATAAAAATATTTAAGGGAATTCGATGGCGGAGAAAATGAAGGGAGAACCTAAAGCAAGCCAGAATTTAGTTGACATAATGTAGGTCAAAGAACCTTCATCTATGACAGTGTGATGGATTGGTCTCTTTTTCGACATAACTTGTACCTAGAAAGAAAGCTAGTGTGAAAGGCGAGGTTTGTATTTCTCCATGTCGAAGATGGCTAGCGTAGAATCCTAGGGGTTGATTCCACCAATGGCTGAAAGCAGAGCTTTCCTTTGCGTTGGGCAGGTTTGCAATACTTCGAGTGTAGACATGGCTAACATTGCCTGCGCCAAATCTTCTACAATGTTGTAGTTTTGGGCAGCACATGCAAAGGTGTTATGAGTCATGCGTAGAAGTGTCCCTTTGGGGGGAAAAATCATGGGTTTAACAACAGACCTTTCAATATGAAAATCATTTGGTGACGATGGATTCAAACTTGTACGAGGATCTTGAGCCTCAATGATTGGATTTCCATAGATTTCAGCTCGGGTTTTGAGTTCAACACTTTCTACACCATAAATGGCAGACGATCCTTCACCAGAAGGATGAGTACCACCATTTCCCCTTTGTAGGTGTTGTGGTGGGTTTGAAACCATGTGTTGTTGTTGCTACTGTGGATTAGGGAAGGGATTGTGAAGGACGACATGTGTCCTTATAGAGTCCTTGTTTGTTATACAATTTGTGTATTCTTACAGTCGAGGACATTTTTATTTCAAGTGGTCCTTCACACAAATTATGCAAGTAAATCTTATGGGTTTCTCCTTTCCTTTATGGTTCTTAGCCGCATTTTTCTGATTGGGATTATTCTGAGTAACAGACTGCTCTTCAGAAGGAGAGGTATTTTTCTTGTTCTTCTTGTTCTTGCCACTAGGTTTTTGTGTATACTACATAGAGTTTACCTCAGCAGTAGGAAGAGTAGTCGATTAGTTAGGGGCGGTGGCAGCCGAAGATGGCTGGGAATTTTGCCCACTAAGTTGTTTTATGACTACATTGGAGGTGGCACCAATGAGGTCATTGGTGTGCGCTCTAGGTGATTGAGTAGCGGGAGGATTCAAATTGCCAAGGGCATGGGGGAGTAAGTCGTACAACGTGCCAGATTGCAAATATATTATATCTAGATGCTATGCATGACGGATGGATTGGTCTTCCATGACCGCACCAGACAAGCAAAATTCCTTAGCTAGGGGAGGTAAGAGTGACTCAAAAAACCACTTGGATAAGAGATGATCTAGGATTGGCGCTTTGACGAGCCTCTGCCTACGTCTCCATTCATGAATGTGATCGGAGATGTGGGTGGTAGTGTCTTGGCATAGTGAGGTTAAGAGTTATGTTCCAGTTTCATATTGAATAGGCAATTGGAAGTTCTTAAGAAACTCCATAGCTAAGGCGCCAAAAGTATTGATGGCCCCACATGGTAGCTCAATGTACCATTTGGTAGCGTTGCCTGTGAGAGTGCGGGGGAAAATTCCATGCTGGATACTATCATCCACCATGGAGATAGAAACAAACCATAGATGAAAGGTGGTGATGTGTGTAGCTAGATCGTCCCCTTGTTTCCCTTTGAATTTAGGGATGTTAGACAGAATCTTGTGTGGTACTGGAGGCCAGAGTGGGTTGTGGTTGATGGGATCATTGGTCAATTTGTAGAGGTCAGGGATGTCTAGAGCTGCCAAGATTGGAAATTACATTTTTGCCCCCGTATCTAGCTAAGGAAGTATTGGCTGACCATTCAGACCGTAGGGCCCACTCATCAATGTGTTACCAATGGGATGAGTAGGACTTTGTTGATAAAAGTTCCCAGTGAGTGGGGGTGTAGGGGTGTATGGTTTTTGTCCGCAGGGTATTTTGTACTGTGGGGGAAATTGTTGGTTGCCCCCAGTGTAATAGTTTCCTCCTTGCCCAAATTTACTTTGGGGTTGGTTCGCCCATATGGATGCGATAGAATTAGCCAGTGGCATACTGCTATTCACATAGTTAAGCATCGGCAGAGACCCTACACCAGAAATTTGACCACTCAAAGGAACATCGTTAACAATTGGTTGTCCTACTTGTCCTAATGAATGTAGGAGTACTGAAGTGCCCCCTGGCATATATGTATTGGTAACACTGCCCCCTGGTATGATAGCCAAGGGGTTTGAACTTAGCAAAGGGTTCCAACCAAAAGGGTTGCTAAGAGGAACAGAAGTAGCCCCGCTAGTAGGAGTGGAAACCGTGGGTCCCGGCGCAGTCACAATAGGAGTAGATCCTGAAGGGTTCGGAGGTCTGCTAACAATTGTGGTGACCAGAGTGTTGGGACTAGGTATGGCCTGGATACTGGGGTTGCCAATCATTGGCATAGAACTGAAAATTTGCAATAAAAATGGTGGTGGACCCGAGTTGGTTACCAACAGCAACGACCCCATGGGCACCAGTTTTGAAATAGATGTAGATGTAGCCGAAGGCATAACTTGGCTTGGTGTAACCTGAACTAACAATGGCCCCGATGGGTCAGTGAGAGGAAGATTGTAAGGAGGCACGAATCCTTCCATAAAAGGTGTTGGAAATGTTGTCATTGATGGCAAAGGAGATGGCAAATAAAGCAACATAGAAGCAAAGGCGATGACAAAGATAGAGCAGCAGAATAGACATAGAATATAGTGACAGGGCAGCAGAATGTACAGAGAATATAGAGACAGGGTAGCATAATAGACAGAGAATACAAAGGCCCAAAGGGTGTGTATGTGTATCGTGACTCCATTATAGATTTGAAAGAACTTCCAACATAGAAGAGCTCACAAAGAAAGAATTGGACCATACAATTGTCAGAGGAAGAAGCACAAACTGTTAGGGGAGTATTCAGGGCCACAAACCGAAGTTGAAAGGCTATTAATACCTTTACATAGTTACACCACCTATTATGCCTCATCCTCTGGCGACTTCCATATATATACAAAGTGAGGGTTTCGTAGAATCCCAGATTCAAACTTGGAATGCACATTATAAAATGGGATAGAACAGTGTGGGTTAACATGTGGAAGTGCCGAGAGTGCAACAGAATTTGTTTACAATAAAACGTTGAAACATTGATAAAACAAAGGTTAACATATAAAAAGGAAGAGTTCATATATAAAAAGTACGAATTCAAAGGCAGAGGCGGAACCAAGAGCGAGGAGGAACCCTGAAGGTGAACAGTAAAATCGACATTCAAAAACCAGTGGGTTCGCACGATAAAAGGGGTAGTAAGTGGTATTCAAAATAAAAATGCGATATGTGTCTCCGCTCACCACGTGTCCTAAGGTGGTTTTTCAAAACAACGTTTATCACGCAATTTTAATGTGTTAATGTTTGTACCAAAAAAAAATGCAAAACTCGTTCAGGATCTTCATATTGAGGATGGAGGAGCGATGAGCTCACGACCATTGGATGCTAGGGGCAGGTTAACTAATGGGACCAGTTTCATCCCGTAGGTTTAAGAATTACATCTCATGCAAGTGTGTAATGCGATTTTCTATTGTGTCCATTCGATCGAGTTTTGAAGAGCGACGACATTACAGTCGTTGGATGGCGCGATGGTTTATGATGGTGTGTTATAATGCATTGTGGGCCCGAAATTTTTAAATTAAGTAATTCATTCATATCCAAAGGTTGAATGGGGTGGAATCATATATATTAAGGTCTGTGAGCTGGCTTATTGAAGTATTACAATGATTGAATTGGGGAGTAGATATGTATGTTAATACATATATTATATTGGATGTAAGGTTTTAAAGCCGCGATTGTGATCATGTTGGAGTTAAACAAAATTTAGGGCTTTGTTATAATATATGTTAATATATTATCGTGTATATGAAGTATCGCAAGGGTAAGCATTAATATATGTGATGAGCGCAGAGTCAAATTATAAAAGAATTATATGCCAAGTCTTATGTATATATGGATTGACATTAAAGTTCAATGGGACCTAGACTTTAATATAATATGCTCGGTATTTTTAACACTTTTGAATAAGTTATTTAATGAATGATATGCCAAGACTTATAAAAACAAGAGCCAAATATTAAAGTCAAGTGTTAATATATATTGGTTGCCGAACCTTGTATGAGGCGAAAATGCATGCTGTACATTATTATAATTATATGAAAGAGGTTAAAAAGGTTTTTAATATAACGTTGATAGTTGGTTGAGTGATATTAAAAGACAGTTGTATATACAACAGTTACACAACTGTAATGAATTGGAGAAAATGCATAAACGAAAAAGACAGAGTGTGCTGCATAAAAGGGAAAAAAAACACAGTGAGCGCAGAGGTTGAATGGGTTGATTTGAAATCCATATTGTAACTGAATGTAAATGTTTTTAATTGATTTTACATTTCTTGTGATGTATTGGCAAGTCTCTAGAGAAAAACAAAAATCCCACTGTAAAATTGAAATGAATATATATTTATGAATAATCTGGTAAAATAAATGAGAATGCAGAATTGAAGCAGAGAAAAAAAGAAGAAGGTAGGGATGATATGAAAATTCAGAGAAGATATAAGAAAGATATGAAGACTAGAACACAGTAGTAAATAAGGTACAGAACAAAGCTGATATCCAAGGTAAATCAGCAAGTGTTTCTTTTATAAAAAGTGAGGGAGTTGGAGCTTCCTTGCAAGTTGTAGGTTGCAGAATTGAGGTTGGAGCCTCCTGTAGGTTGGTGCTTACAGAAAATCAGTGGTGAGAGGGAGTTGGAGCTTGCCTTTGCATCACAACAATAATAAGATGTGGTTTTCTCCCTTTATGGGTTTCCACTTATATCTGTTGTCTCTGTGTGTGATGTTTGTGTGTTGAAATGGTTATTCAATCCGCTTAATACTTGCTGCTCTCATAATAAGTCTGCTGCCACATTACCTTAATAATTTTGTTCACATATAAAGTTGATCTTGAAATTAAATTGTAAATAAGCTTAATTGAAAGTTTTAAAATTTCATGACTGTGTTAAACTGATTCACCCCCCCCCCCCCCGCCCCTCTCAGTTTAGCTAAGGTTTCAACAATTGGTATCAGAGCAGGTTCCTTTTTTATCAGTTTAACAACTGAAAGGAGATCGTAGGTCCCTAGGATGGCTAGTCAAGAAGGATCCTCAACTACAAAGCCCCTTTTTTCACCAGTGCAAATTATGCCTTCTGGAAAATCAGAATGAGAACATACATAATGTCTCTAGTAATAGAAGTTTGGGCTACTGTGGAATTTGGATATGACCCAAAGGCAACTGTCTCAGAGAAAGAAGCCAAACAAGATTTTGTGGCTAATGCAAAGGCCATGAATGCAATCTTAAATGGACTGTGTGAGGCAGAATTTATCAAAGTAATGCATAGCAAGACTGCCAAAGAAATTTGGGAGACTCTAGAAAACATCCATGAGGGAGACAAAAAGGTGAAGACAGCCAAACTTCAAGTCTATAGAGCCCAGTTTGAAAATTTAAAGATGAATGATGATGAAGACATTACCAGTTTCTTTTTAAGGGTTACAAAAATTGTTAATAATATGAAAGCTCTAGGAGAAACCATACAAGAATGTGTAATTGTTCAAAAAATCCTAAGATCTTTACCATCCAGCTTTAATCCCAAGGTCTCTGCCATAGAAGAAACAACTGATTGGGAAACTTTTACTATGAACCAGCTACTTGGAAATCTAACAGCCTATGAGATGAGACTTCCACATAGAAATTCAAATGTAAGGGAGGTAGCCTTTAAGACAGAGAAGAAGAAAGAATAAAAAGAAGATATATGCTCCTGCTCTAATGAAGAAGAGGCCAAATTTATCAGAAAATTGGATAAAGGCTCAGGTAAATATAAAGGTAAAATTCCATTTAAATGTTTCAATTGTGGAAGAGTTGGACACTATGCTTCTAAGTGTCCTTATAAGAAAACAAAGAATCGGACTCAGGAATCATAGAAAACTATGTCAAAGAACTGGCAGAAAGGGAAGAGATTCAATAGAAAATATTTCTATGCTTAGCAAGACAGCAGTGCATCTGAAGACTCAGCTGAATTCTCAAGTGAAGAAGGAACATCTGAATTTGTATTGATGGCTATAGAAGAGCTGGAAGAATGCTTTCTATAGGATGAGGAAGAAGGTGAAGTGGATCTTGAGGGGGAGCTAAGAAGTGCCCTGGAGGAAATTGACAGACTCAAACTGAAGTACAGAAAACAGAAAGACATTCTCCTCAAATATGTAAGAGAAGAACAAAATTCAGAAGTCCTCATTCAGTTGAAAGTAGAGCTTGAAGAAGCCAAGAAGGTAGAAGACATTTTACTTAAGAAAATTAAGGATAAAACTCAGGAACAAGAGAAATTGGAAGAAGAAGTAGTATGCTTAAGGAAGAAATTAGAAAATGCCCAGAGGAAAATAAATACTTCTCAAATGACAAGCTCTGGTAAGTTGAATGAAATTCTAGATGCTCAAAGATCTCCTCTGATAAAAACTGGGATAGGCTATGAAGGAGAATCAAGCAAAGGCAAAGAAAAAGAAAACAAAAATATCATTTTTTTAAAAGTAGATAAGGATATTAAAGTAGCTTAGAAGATTCCTAAAGAAGAAGAAACCTACAATGAAGTAGACAAAAACTAGAAGGAACCTCAAATGACAAAGGATGAAATAAATAAACAATCAACTGAAAAAGGCTCATATACTCCAGAATATGTCAAATTTGGAAGCCATCAAATGAGATTCTTTCCCCCTATGAAAAATGCCACCTGCTATGCCTGCCACAAACTGGGACATATTGTTGCATACTGTCATACAAGGAGAATTAATTCAAACTAGCAAAGGATGCAAACAGTGAAAAGATTTCCTCAAGCAAACAAATGGAGAAGACAACCTTTCATCAGGTATGCAAATTGTTTTTATGGATATTGTTTTTACTGTAAATAATTTGGCCATAAAATCATAGAATGCAGAAAATATGGACAAAGACTGATGTTCAAAAGCTCAAGGAGGTTTATGAATCATGGAGAGTTTACTCGTACTCATAATTCTGCTAAAGATATAATCAAATGTTGTGTATGTAATAAAAGTGGACATATGTCTTCCAAATGTCCTCTCAGAGAATGTGGTCCATCATCTCAGATAAGGTACCAAACGAAAGGATGCTTGCAGTGGAAAAAGAAGGTGAATAAATGTGACTTGGCTTTAATAGCTCAAGACCTGAAAAGCCAATGGTATTTGGACAGTGGTTACTCAAAGCATATGCCTGGAGATAGAAGCAAGTTTATAACCTTTGATGAAAAGAAATATGGAAATGTTACTTTTGGCAATGATAAAGCAGGGAAAATCAAAGGAAAAGGCTCAGTCAATCTGGATAATGGCAGAGGAAAGGCCTAAGATGTACTATTTGTGGATGGGTTGAAAGAAAATCTGCTGAGTGTCAGTCAAATGTGTGATAAAGGCTGTGAAGTTCTTTTTAAAGCACAAGACTGTGAAGTAAGATCAAGCACCACTGAAAAGACCCTGATCAAAGGTGTTCGAACAGAAAGAAATGTCTACATAGTGAAAGAAGAGAATGAAGCATGCCACTTTAGCAAACTTGAGGAGTCATGGTTATGCCATAAAATATTGGGACACCTAAACTTCGACCATATCATAAGTCTAAGAAAGAATAATGCAGTCAAAGATATGCCAGTAATAAAGAAGCCTTCAAATACCATATGTAAATCCTGTCAACTAGGTAAGTAGACCCACACATCCTTCAAAACCAAAGAGAAACTATCTACAAGCAGACCTCTTCAGCTTGTTAACATGGATCTGTGTGGACCTTCAAGAACTAAAACACCAAGTGGAGAATCCTATTTCATGCTAATAATAGATGATTTTTCCAGAATGACATGGGTTGCATTTCTCAAATATAAATCGGAAGCACTTGAGAAATTCAAGATATTCAAGGCATTGGCAGAAAATCAAATAGGATGCAAGCTAAAGTGCATCATATCAGACAGAGGAGGTGAATTCACAGACTATGATTTTGCAGACCTATGCAATGAGCATGGGATAAAACAACAGTTTACAATTGCAGGTACACCTCAACAGAATGGAGTGGCAGAGAGACAAAACAGGTCTATACAACAGATTGCCAGAGCCATGATGCAAGAAAGTAACATTCCCCAAACCTTCTGGGCAGCAGCAGTACACATAGCTGTGCATATTCTTAACAAACCTCATTTAAGACCAAACAGTGACAAGACTCCTTATGAACTATGGCATGGTAAACCAGCATCAATCAAGCACTTTAGAGTCTTTGGAAGCAAGTGTTTCATAAAAAATAATGATGAAAATCTGGGAAATTTTGATGCAAGAGCAGATGAAGGAATATTTTTAGGATATGCATCCAAGAGTAAAGGTTACAGGTGCTACAACAAAACACTTCGCAAAATTGTGGAAAGCATTGATGTAAGATTTGATGAAGAACTACCAAACAAGACAAGAAGTACAGGTTGCAGCAATCCTCCAGAAGATCATGAAGAAGAGAACCAAGATGATGATGAAATAAGCAAGACAACAGAAGATACTGAATTGAGCTCAAAAGGCCCCTCAAGATACACTCAAAAGAACCATCCAGAAGATCAAATCATTGGGGACAAGAGTGTAGGTGTCTAGACAAGAAGACAGCTAACTGAATAGACATAAGAGGTATACCTAGCTATGTTATCACAAATAGAGCCAAAGAAGTTTGAAGAAGCCAGCAAAGACAAATATTGGGTGAATGCTATGAATGAAGAAATGGACCAAATTGAGAAGAAAAATACATGGGAATTAGTTCCAAGACCCACTGAGAAAAATGTCATTGGCTCAAAATGGGTATTCAAGAATAAGATGAATGAACAAGGACATCTAATCAGAAATAAAGCCAGACTTGTATGCAAGGGATATTCACAGGTTGAAGGTCTTGATTATGATGAAACATTTGTCCCTGTAGCCAGAATGGAAGCTATCATAATGTTTTTGGCTTTTGCTTGCTACCATGACTTCAAGGTATATCAAATGGATGTGAAGTCTGCCTTCCTGAATGGAGACTTAGAGGAAGAAGTCTACATGGAACAACCAGAAGGATTCTTCTTAATAGATAATCCAGACTATGTGCGCATATTAAAGAAAGAATTATATGGGCTGAAACAAGCTCCTCGAGCATGGTATTCAAGGCTGGACAAATATTTGCAAAAACAAGGGTTCAAGAAAGGAGGAGTAGACAACAATTTGTACATAAAATAAAATGAAAATAAACTCTTAATTGTAGTAGTGTATGTAGATGATATCATGTTTGGAAGCAACAAAGATGAGTTAGCAAAAGGGTTTGTTGATGAAATGAAATCAGAGTTTGAGATGTCTATGATTGGAGAGCTCACCTTTTATTTAGGACTTCAAATTCAACAAAAGAACACAGGCACTTTCATCCCACAAGAAAAATAATTAAGAGAGATGCTGAAAAGGTTCAAAATGGAAGACTGCAAACCTGTGTCAACTCCCATGATCATCGGATGCAAACTATATGTAGATGATGGATCAACAGATGTAGATCAAAAGCTTTACAGATCCATGGTTGGAAGTCTTCTATACCTAACAACTTCTAGATTAGACACTGTGTTGGCTGTAGGACTTGTGGCAAGATATCAAGAAGCACCAAAACAAAATCACTTACTAGCAATCAAGAGAATATTTAGATATCTACAAGGAACTGCACATCATGAGCTATGGTATCCAAAAGGCAAGAGCTTCATTTTGACAGCATATACAGATGCAGATTGGGCCAACTATGTGGATGACAAGAAAAGCACAAGTGGAGGTGCTTTCTATTTTGGAAAGAGTCTGGTGGCATGGCTAATCAAGAAACAAACATCTATCTCTCTATCTACAGTAGAAGCAGAATACATAGCAGCAACAACATGTTGTACACAAGTCATGTGGATGAAACAAACCCTCCAAGACATGAAGGTAAGCATTGATGAACCTATCTCTATCAAATGTGATAATACAAGTGCAATAAGTATATCAAAAAATCTTGTACTTCATTCAAAAACTAAACACATTCCAATCAAGTACCATTTTCTCAGAGAACAAGTAGCACAGAAGGTAGTGAAGTTGGAATATGTGCCAACAAAAGAAAAAATAGCAGATATATTCACCAAACCTCTTGCTAGAGAACCATTTGAATATCTGAGAGATAAACTAGGGTAGTATCTGGCGCGATTGCTACTCTACGACAGAGCGAGAAAGCATCATTCGGGGGAGAGCAGAAGAAAACATCATTCCGGGGAGACCGGTTAACGGGGAGTGCAACAAAGAGGCATAGGAACTGTGCTCAAGATCATATGCATATGGACAAGATTTGGAAGCACATTGGGAAATGGGCAACCCCTTGCCGTTGATTTCAGGGAGGAAGAAAGCAACGGGAAGAAAGGGTCCTAAAAGGCAAAGCGAGTGGATGTATTGTCATCAATGCCAAGGGGGAATTTATTGAAGTATTTGTCATTGATGCATGGAGATGGAAAAGAAAGTAGCATCGAAGCAAATGTGATGGAAAAGATAGAGTAGCAGAATAGACGAGAGGGAATGCGATTACAGCCGGGGCAGCGAGATGTACGGAGAATGCACAGATGGGGTAGCGAGGAATGAGTGAGAGAATACAAAAACCCAGAGGGTGTGTATGTGTATCGTGACTCCATTATATATTTGAAAGAACTTCCAATAGAGAAGATCTCATAGAGAAAGAATCGGACCATACAGTTGTCAGAGGAAGAAGCACAAACTGTTAGGGGAGTATTCAGGGCCACAGCGCGAAGTTGAAAGGCTATTAACACCTTTACATAGTTCCACCACTTGTTATGCCTCATCCTATGGCAACTTCCATATATAGACAGAGTGAGGGTTTCGTAGAATCCCAGATTCAAACCTGGAATGCACATTGTAAAATGGGATAGAACAGTGTGGGTTAACATGTGGAAGTGCCAAGAGCGCAACAGAATGTGTTTACAATAAAACGTTGAAACATTGAAATATACAAAGGTTAACAAAGAACAAAGGTTAACAAATTACAAAGACGGAATTCAATTGAAATATACGAAAGAAAAGAAAGCGGAACCTTGACCAAGCATTAAGAGGAACCGTGAAGGTGAACAGTAAAACCGACATTCAAAAACCAGTGGGTTCGTGTGATCAAAGGGGCGGTAAGTGGTATTCAAAACAAAAACGCGATATGTGTCTCTGCTCACCACATGTCCTAAGGTGGTTTTTCAAAACAACGTTTATCACGCAATTTTAATGTGTTAACGTTCATACCAATAAAAAATGTGAAACTCGTTAAGGATCGTCAGATTGAGGTTGGAGGAGCGATGAGCTCACGACCGTTGGATGCGAGGGGCAAGTTAACTAGTGGGACCAGTTTCATCGTGTGGGTTTAAGAATTACATCTCGTGAAAGTGTGTAATGCGATTTTCTATTGTGTCTGTTCGATCGAGTCTTGAAGAGTGACGACATTACAGCCGTTGGATGGCGCGATGGTTTATGACGGTGTGTTATAATGCATTGTGGGCCCGAAATTTTTAAATTAAGAAATTCATTCATATCCAAAGGTTGAATGGGGCGGAATCATATATATGAAGGTCTGTGAGTTGGCTTATTGAAGTATTACAATGATTGAATTGGGGAGTAGATATGTATGTTAATACATATATTATATTGGATGTAAGTTTTTAAAGCCGTGATCGTGATCATGTTGGAGTTAAACAAAAGTCAGAGCTTTGTTATAATATATGTTAATATATTATCGTGGATATGAAGTATCGCAAGGGTAAGCGTTAATATATGTGATGAGCGCGGAGTCAAATTATAAAAGAATTATACGCCAAGTCTTATGTATATATGGTTTGAAATTAAAGTTCAGTGGGACCCAAACTTTAATATAATATGCCCGGTGTTTTTAACACTATTGAATAAGTTATTTAATGAATGATATGCCAAGACTTATAAAAACAAGAGCTGAATATTAAAGTCAAGCATTAATATATATTGGTTGCTGAATCTTGTATGAGGCGAAAATGCGTGCTGGACATTATTATAATTATATGAAAGAGGTTAAAATGGTTTTTAATATAACGCCGAGAGTTGGTTGAGTGATATTAAAAGACAGTTGTATATACAACAGTTACACAACTGCAATGAACTGGAGAAAATGCAGAAACGAAAAAGACAGAGGGGGCTACATAAAAAGAAAGAAAAAAAACACAGATAGCCGAGAGGTTGAATAGGTTGATTTGAAATCCATATTGTAACTAAATGTAAATGTTTTAATTGATTTTACATTGTTTGTGATGTATTGGCAAGTCTCTGAAGAAAAAAAATAATCCCACTATAAAATTAAAATGAATACATATTTCTGAATAAGCTGGTAAAAGAAATGAGAATGCAGAATTGAAGCAGAGAAAATAAGAAGAAGGTAGGGATGCTGTGAAAAGTTAGAGAATATATAAGACAGATATAAAGACTGGAAGACAGTAGTAAAGAAGGTACATAACAGAGCTGATATCTAAGATAAATCAGCAAGTGTTTCTTTTATAAAAATTGAGGGAGTTGGAGCTTCCTTGCAAGTTGTAACTTGCAGAATTGAGGTTGGAGCCTCCTGTAGGTTGGTGCTTACAGAAAATCAGTGGTGAGAGGGATTTGGAGATTGCCTTTGCATCACAACAATAATAAGATTTGGTTTTCTCCCTTTATGGGTTTCCACTTATATCTGTTGTCTCTGTGTGTGATGTTTAAGTGTTGATATGGTTTATTCAGTCTGCTTAATACTTGCTTCTCTAATAATAATTCTGCTGTCACATTATCTTAATACTTCTGCTCACATATTAAGATTGTTCACATATAAAGTTGATCATGAAATTAAATTGTAAATAAGCTTAATTGAAAGTTTTTTAAAAGTTCATGAATGTTTTAAGCTGATTCACCCCCCCTCCCCTCTCAATTTAACTAAGGTTTTGATAAAGGATCCTTTAGAAACTCATATGATGTGGAGCCATATGAAGTGTTTGTCACTAGGGCCTTTCTTACGGAGAAAACCTGGTGCAAAGGAACTAGACTCCTCACGGTGTCAAAGAGAGACCTCAACGCCGTGAGAAATATGATGAGGGTCGAAGGACACCACATTGACACATTTGCTTTTATCAAATTTCTAATGTTGATGTATTATAAAGTCTCAATGATAGTAACCACACACCTAAAAAATAAAAAATAAAAAAGGAATTCTAAAATCAATCAAAAAGTAGCCAGAATAGGTATGGCCCCATCCGAGTACTATCATTTTTTGGAGATGAAACCTAGTATCACAATAGCATACAGAGAGAGTTGGTCAAAAATATAGTTACGTTTACTCTAGAGCTTTGCCCGAACCTTAGACAATAGATTTAAGCACTCTCATGAAGATTAGTACCCTCCCAAAGACCGAAGACAGAGTAGGTCCGTCTGTTTTAGGTACCAAGGCAGCCCGCCCCAGTCACCTTGTGTAAGTCCCTAAAAATTCTGGTAACTAAATATACCTCAAATCACAGACACTATAAGGGGGGTCACCGTGTCATAGAAAGCATTCTATATGGGCATAACACCTATATCCCTAATCTAATTTCGACATCCCCGAAGGGAACCCCAATATATAGCATGCCCACTGAATGCACTCGAAGGTGGGCTACCTTCTTATGCACCCTGGTGTTGTCTTGTGCTTAAATGCGTTGGTAGTGGAGTGGTCCAGAAAGTATGAGTTCAGTAGGATTTATATTTTTAATGACTCCAGTTTCAAGTTTTGAGGTCTTGGATGATTTTCTCACTTCTTCTACCCCAAGATCCTAGTGTGAACTACTGTTGGTGTGAGCTCAAAAAAATTAATATGATTAATTTTATTATCGCTTGATTCTTAGTGTACTTTATTATTAGTCTTGCGGAGGGGGGGTGGACGTATGAAATTTAATGAGACTCTGACTCAAAAACCATGCAGAAACATGCTCTAAATATTCAATTCAATGAAGAGTTTATTCTACAGGGAGAGATATTTCAAACATCCATGCACCAAACACTCAAATAACACAGTTCAACCTTAAAAGATTCAGACATCTATCTATCCTCTCTAACATCTTCTTAACCAAAAATTTCAGAATAAATTTAGCTATGTTCATAAAACTTTAAAAAAAAAATTCTTCTTCAAAAAGTAGATGCTACTAACACTAACTTTTTAAAAAAAGAACTAAAAAATGCTAGATAGTGACCAAGCACAAGGATCTAGTAAAAGAATCTAATCTGGTAGCCAATAAATCCACAGCCAAAGGGAAACACAACAGGGGTGTAAACAATAGATTTGGCTGGGTAATGCTGGAAAGCAGAGGCTACAGTGCATTAATGACAGGAATAACACACTGTATTTGAGCATAAGCAGTGTTATAATGCACTGAAACACTCTTAGAGGGAGAGTTACTCAAGGTAAAGTTGTGCAGATGGCTAGGCAAAGTCTATTCTGGACTCTGTGAGCTGTTGAGATTGTTACTAAGAATTTAAACTGATTTGAAGGGGATGTGAGCAGAGGAAAAGAGGTAAAGTCATAGGAACAATCCAGAAACTTGGGGTTAACTCCCTAGTGGAGTCGCCATTTTTTCTATAGGGTAATATGCTTGGGTGGTGGTTATTGAATATCCTTATTAGGGATTTCTGGTCCCCGAGGCAGACTATAATATTAGCTGTAAAGTTCCAAAGGTACTGCAGACATTTCATACTAATATATAATTGACAAAGCAAGATTTGGGATGATTACCTCTTTATGGAAAACAGATCCTATGGAGAGCGCTAAACAGTGGGGTATAAGTCCTTCCTCACCAGCTCCAAATCCAGATCCTGCAACCAATCAAGCACATGCATAATATTCACAATAGTATAGCTTTCTAACAATTAAACTAGTATAAAACTGACATTAAAATATGCATACCTAATCCATTCGTATCATGTTACATAGCGAAATGAAAAACAAACGTGACACTAATGCATCGAATGGAAAAAATAGATACAATCTATTGATTTATGAAAAGGAGGATTACAACCATCAGTTGTACCAAGCCCTCCTCAATCTCCCAATTCATCTCTCTTTCTCTATCTCTGAGTGTGATGATTCTCAAGGCTAAGATTCCTCAATGGACCTCGCCGATCTTCAAGCCTCACACTACAAAAATGAAATTTTTCTCCACATATAATCAAACCTTCAACCATAGACCAAGAGCCCACACCTCCAGTTTATAGGAAATGGAGAGGACAAACCTTGCCAACTCTTTCAACCACTTCAAATTGGGAAAGATCTAGATGTGTCCTAGCTTTTCTTTTCTTTTGCCTTCCATAGGAGTTCAATTTTGTTTTGCAATGTATAATAAAATTTTTGTGCCATTAGTTTCTATTTTTGAACTGACTCTTTCTAAGGAAAAGCTGGAAATGCCAATAATTTTCTGTAAGATATTTCCCTTTTCACATTCAAACACGGATAAAGTTGCCCCTTGGGCAAGACAGAGCGTTACCCTAGGCATTAACACTCCCTTTGCATGGCTAGGGTGCATTATAAATTTGCCTAGCTGTTCTTGGGGTATGTTACCTTGGAAAAAATGTATCTTGTCTGGGTCATTTTCTTCCTTCCATGTTACCTTATCCTCTGAGTTGATGAGGAGGTCATTTTTCTTGTAACAATTTTCTCTTGATCACCTGTAGGTATTCGAAGGCCTCTAGGAGTGAAGATCAAGGCTGAAGCAATGTGGATTAAGGCCTTCACCAAAGATTTGAGCATAACATCAGGAATAGGTAGGGCCTTTTCCCTTCTCATCCTATTTTGAATGTTAATTTATAAAGTGTTCACTAGATAGTATCATAAATTTATAGACCCAATCTAGGCCTAGAGAGATCGCCTCTGTCCGTATAGGGGATTGTATTCACAACAAAATTTGTACCTCAAATTGAGTCACCATGTTGGGGGCATGCAAACTTATTTCAAACATAGTTTTTCTGCATTTCAAGTTTGTGTAAAAATGAAACCATTCTCAAGCATAGTTTTTCTTCATGTTTCAAGCTTGTGAAAAATTGAAACCAATTTTGAGCATAGTTTCTCATGTTTCAAGCTTCTCTAAAAATAAAACCATTCACATGCTACCTCTCGTGATTGCCATTTTATCAAACTATTTTTTTCAAAATGAGCCTTTGTTTTTTTATTCCATCGTCACTATTTGTTTGGCCAATCATACGCTCTCACTTAGTTGTTTTACCCTTTCCTGAGGAACCGTTGCGATGAGTGGTCTTGTTAACTAGCCTCTTGAACTTTACTTGTTTTGAGAAGTTCCATCATTACCGGAACTAGTTGTTATCACTTATACCATTCATTCCTCCAGGAGGAGTCATATTTCAGTTCTTTTCTGACTCTCGAAACATGAAAATATTTCCAAGCACTTGTCCTTTCGATATCATTAAATTAAATTAATTGATGTGGTCTTAGTATACGTTTACCCCTTTTTCAGGCCGAGATTAACTATTTACGAAAAAGGAATACCTTGATCGAACATGGTCAAGAGGTTTTGTTGGATATTGTTTTCTACCTTTTCGAATTCAAGGGATGATTTATGAAAAGGGACATGATGGAGTTTTCTTTTTAGTTTCCTTTTAAAACTCCCTAAAAATGAAAAATACAATGAGTTGTTCTTCCGCCAGAATCGTAAAAAATTAAACAATGAAAGACTTGTCACCATGACAAGATCGAGTTCTTCCTTCCTAGGACTCGTTAAAATTACTGGGATGGATTCATTCAAAGAATGAACTTGCACACTTAGCATATGTTATCATATTCACGTTGGATATAAAATGTAAATAGGTACTCGTTAACAATAAAGGGGGGAAATTGAAAGTGGAATGTCGTTTGTATTAGGAAGCTTGCCGCTCTTCAACATGAAACTCATCTCCATTTCGTGTCAGGTTGCAGATATCCTTCATTCGTCACTTACCATCCCAGGTTTGGGAAATCCATTTTCCTCTTAGTCGGTCATAATTTTTTTCATCATGACCTCTGGTCCCATTTTGAGTCAAATGCTTCCACACTCCAGAGTCATGTCACCGATATGTTCAAGAGAAGTCCTTTTTTTTCAAATTCAAACATCCTCTGATTATCTGATCCTCTCTGCAACGTTCCTGAATTAATCCTTTTATCTTGAGAAATACTTTGTTTCGTATCGATGATGTAGGAATCATCATTTCCCTGCTTCGACAAATCACTTCCTGTCGAGTTCGTGACTCATTATTAGGGAAGATGATTTAGAAACTCCTTTTCAGTACCTTGGAGCTTGCATGCCTCAATGGAAAGTTCTTCACGTTCGATGCTAGGTTCACCTCATTGGCCTTCTATCGAATGACTCTACAAGTGTTGGACTTCAACACATTTATTCATACTTGTAGATTGTGTTGTTGTACCTTGAGGGCCATAGTCATTATTCGTGGTCTCTCTAGTGCCTGTTAACATATTTTATCATTGACAGGTAATCAGGTGGTTTCTACCATGTTCGACATCAACGCATCTATTCACAGGGTCATATTCGTACATTGGGTAGATCGAGATTGTGACGAAGACACTAGATCACAATTGTGATTATATAGGTTACATGGAGTTATTGTGTATTCATGATTGTACACGTGATCCTTTCTATACAGATGACTACGACCGTACCATGGATCCATTTCCATGATCTCTTTCAAATAGATGGTTGAGATCATGCCGTGGGTTCATGTGTTATTTGATGCCTATTCAGAGATATGTTATTAGGCATATTCATATTAGATATGTCATATATTGTATTCTGTTTGATTTGGAAGGTTTCATGGTGGTTTTTCTAGTCCTTGCCTTAGTTCATAAAGCATTTCACCCATCACTCCCTATTATTCTTTCATGCTTTAGGGAACATCAATTACACAATAATTTGTCACCCTATTCACTTCCCATCCCCGATCTTGAAGTTCCTTGTGGTGAATATTGTGAAGTATATCAACCTTGGAAAAATACATCAAGATATACTTTAAATACTAAAATAATTTTTTCTTAAAGAATTTTTGAAGAGGGTTAGTTCAAACCCTAAATTTTTGGGTCAATGGTTTTCTCCAGTTATCTACCCGTGCTGATGGCAGGTTTTCCATTCTAGCCTAGCATTTTCATCGCTCTTTTAACTAGAAAAACCATGCTGAAACCTTTCTAGTGGTGTTTCCTCAAATGGAGGAGAAGATTTTACCTCTATAAGTTTCCAGGATGATGAGCTAGATCTTGTTTGGTGGAGATATGGTCTAGCTCTCTCATTTGGAGCTCTTGATCTTATCAATAGGGGATTATCCCTCGAAAAGTGGACCTTCCTCCTTCTTTCATGGGCTCCTATCTCCCTCTCCCTACCGATAAAATGATCCTTGTTGGGCCTCGAATATGCCCAATTTTCCATCATACAAAACCACTATTCATAACCTACATTTAGATACTTTTACACTCGTTTCACACTATAATTCCATCGCTTGTTGTCAATTCATATCCTATACTTCATGGTTGATTATAATTATTTTTGTTAGCTATTCCATGATTAGAGATGATTTTTTAATGATTTAATAATGACGGTTTTTCTAAGTTCATTTTCTACATGGTTCCATTGCGAAAATTTCTCACAGGTCAATTAAGCTAGTTGGTGCAAGTAGAGTATGGAAATATCCAATTTGGGGCTTCGACATTTCGGCATGCTTTCGGGGAAAACTGAGGCAGGTTATTTTCCAAAATAATTTTATAACAGCTTTCCATGAGTTTGATTTTGCCTAGGGCGAACATGTGGGTCTCTAGAAGCAAATCAACAAATCTACTCAAAATGCGCATAATTTCCAAACTGCCAAGTTTGACCTCATTTTGCGTGCATATGGAGGTGAATATGGAAAATCTGAGAAAATTGGTTTGTTACCAATATAAAAAATTATCAATAACCAGAACTGTTTCCCCCAATTTGAAGCTGACTGTTTTTCCAGAGTTCAAGAATCTTGCAAAAAGATCGAGACAACCAACTTTGGGCATGCTTTACAAGGAGATGGATTTGAATGAGACAAATAAAAGATAGTTTTGTGTTGAAAATATAACAAATTAGGCTCCCTCCAAACCTTTTTTCCAAAATTATCCATGGTTAAGAAGATATGCCAATATCTTTGAGGCTAATTTGTTAAAACTATGCAATTTTCCAGAATTGAGAAAAATGACTAATTCGGTTTGTAAATATTATAAATGGCTTAGCCATGGTCTGTATTGGAAGTTTTTTTTTTTTTGGAGAAGGAGGATAGATCGAAAGGACTGAAAGAAGTTATCCATGTGAATTTCTATTTTGAATTCTAATACAACTCCAATTTTGTACTTAAATGCTATAAGTGATTTTTGTTCTTGAGTTTTAAGCGTTTTGAGTTAATTTATGCTTGCTCCAGGAGTGGCAAGGATCCACCACCTCCGGAAACAAGTATTATAATTAGTTTAGATCTTAGGATTAGTTTTTTTTGTTAATTTACAACAACATTTTATGTCACTGCTTAGGACTTCATCTTTTTTATCTTTTCTATTCTTATCCGTGATTGATGATTTAGTATATCGATGTTTCTTTTGAGAATATTACCATATATAAACATTTATGAACTCTTCTTGATTAAAATTCATAGTTGAAGCATTGAAAGTATTTTAAACCCATACTTTGTATTCCTCATGAATTTGATGGCATTTCATGAATGCTCTAGTTCTATGTTCCTCAATTGATTATGCAATATAATGAAAATAGGGTTGTGTTAACATTAAGAATAGTGTGTATTTCTGTAGAATCTCTTTGAAGTTTCATGTGAGAAATAGTTTTTATTTCGTGAGTTTCGTTATAAATGATAGCTTTGATTTTTTCTGAATTTTATCATGGATAATAGGTTAGATCTCATCTGAGTTTTAACATAAAAATAGTTAGATCCCTTTGATTTTTGATTGTGAACAATAGTTTTAATTATGAACAAAGGTTTTGATTTATCTAAGTTCTGTCACTAGCTTGATTAGGAAATTAGATTTGATGAATTCTTTGACAATAGAGTTTCAATTTCCTTACATGTCATTTGTTTTGATTGCTCTGAGTTTTATAATTTGATTGCTTGAGATAGCATTAGTTTAGAAGCCTTTTCATTTGAATGTCTTTTGTTGATTGAGCCAAAGTAGATAAGAAACTATGGATCTTAGTTTAGATTTCGCATCCATTAGTTTAAATTAGATTTCATATTTGTGAGCTTAGCATAGATTTAGTGTTCATGTTCTTTGAATATAATCCTTTGTTTTGATTTCCATTAGAGTTATTTCTTTCATTGAACATAGGTTGAATTACGTAGATAGCTTATGAATATTTTGTAGTTAATGAATCAATGTGGTTTCATTTTAGTTAAGTTTTACTTGCATTTAAATTAAGTTTGATTGATTTAGATTGAGATTAAAATTGTTTATTTGAATTCTATACTTATTTAGAAATAGGAATTTGATGTTAATTTAGGTTATATGCTCCGATCCTGCGTTACCTGTGCTTGTGCCTATAAGTCTTACGACCCTAAATTGATAGTTTAATGTTGGAATTATAGCACATATAATTTCCCCAACATTTTTGGTGCCGTTGCCGGCGAGGTGCTAGGGGGATTAGAGCCTAGATTCTTTTACAAGTTATTGGTGTAATCTTAGTCACAGAGAAACTAGAGGATGGAGATGACAGTAATATATGAGTGAAGAGCCACCCATCCACTTTATTTTGGGGTCGCTACAAAGTTTGGTTGTCCAAGTAAGCAAGGATTTCAAGTTTGGTGAGTTTTATTGCAATTAGCAGTTTTACTTCATTTAGATTAAAATTTCAAGCTCTTTAAAGATAATTTTTTTTTGGGGTGTTGTAAGAAACCCTGTGGAATAATCCATGTGATGAAAAAATATACCAGTTGGCTTGTTGAGAATAAGATAATGGTATTTTGAGGAATCATTCAATGAGGAGTTTTGATGCTTCTACAGATACATATAAGTCATCCAATGAAGAATTCACAAGTGCAGAATTTAATATTTTACTTGAACATAAATTTAATAGTATTAAATCTTTGATTTTGAAATTAGATGATTTTCAGGAACAAAAGAAGGATTAAGAACATTTACTTATCTTTTGCGCCAACTGTAGGAAGAAGAACTTCCTTTGAAAGTGCCCACTTAGCGGTCTGAAAGTTTGCAAAATTTTCGAGGATGGTCATGCTACTGAACATTTCCCATCACTACCATGATTATGGAAGGTATTCTGGAAATCAAGGAATCGAATCAACTTCCAAGTATAACTCAAAACCCATCACCATTTTATGCTTGGAATAATTTTTATTCTCCTGAGCAAATTCCTCAACAGATTTATAATCATGTAGTTCCATGGAAAACTTTTAATCCACCTCAAATTGAATACCCTAATTCATGGCCACAATGGCCCTCCCCTTGACCCTCTTCTTCAAGTCAGATATCCCCATGGTTTGGAACCTTTTCCCTGGGCAGTCTTTCATGAAAAATCAACAAAAATCACAATTTCCATTCAATGTGCCATCAATTTATCATCCTTCATGGTATCAAGTACCTGTGCAACCTTTATTCAACCCTAACCCTAATCCATGCCCTATCCCTTATCCTAAACCTAGACCTAACCCTAATCCAAATCCTAGCCCTAACTTAAACCATATACCTAACTCTAGTCCAAGTCCAAAGCCTAGTCCAAGCCTTAACCCAAACCCTGGTTCAAACCTTAGCCCAAACCCTAATCCAAACAAGGAGGTTGCACATCCATTTAAAAAACTTGTTCTTCTTGTTGATTCTCCCATTGAACAAAATGATATATCTTCAAGGTTTGGGGATAGGGTGCGTTTGGAAACATCTCTGATCAATACAAAACATTTATCCCATGAAGATCTAATTCAAAGACAATTAAAGGAGAAATATATAATTGGAACCTATTCTAAAACTATTGTTGAAGCTCAAAACCTTAGAATTTCCCTTAATTATCCTTGTCAATGTAAAAATAAAATATTTGAGCCTGAAATTGAGGGGTTTATCTTTTGTCTTTCACCAGATCCATTATGCCTTCGAGAGAGTGATTATCAAATTGTGGAATGATTGCATAAGTTGGAGAATAATAAATATGTGGATCTCATTGAATCCTGGTTTCAAGTAGTCATCAAGACAACCTATTCCCTCATAATTCAAAAACTCTTGGTACCATATCAATTAAAGCATCTGGTTTCTCATACTCTGGTATGTGTTGAGATTTAATCTTTAAAATTGAGTGTGAGTATATTTAGCATTCTATGTAAATGGCTACATTAAGTACTCCTACACTTGAAGGAGATCTTCCACTCTCTAAATTAGGGTAGGGTAGTATTTTCATTTGAAATAAAATTGTTACAAAAACATTATTAAACTGCAATTCCTAAGGCACAACCATTGAAATTTTTGTCATTATACACTCTTGTGGTAAGACTTGTTGGAAGAAATTCACTCTTAATGCCTCATATTTTATAAAGTGACTTTGATTATTGGCCGATATTATTCATTGGGAAAATTAGGGAAATTTTTATTGTTATACTTTCCATTCATAATCTTAATAGACTCTCATCCAAGATACCTTTTCAAGTTTCTCTTTGAAGGTATTGATGAAAAGTCTCATATGGTGGACCACTCCTATAAAACCATAATGAGCTCTCATAAGAACCCTATCATGACCAAATCGAGGAATATTTCAGTCATTATCTGAGATGTTTTATTTTAAATGAGTCTTTAGGGTAGCAGGAGCAACCAGTAAAGATTAGTAATTAAAACAATTTCACGCTATCCTGCACTCTTAAGGAGTAGATTTGCCTTCACACCTATTAAGTAACCTATCTAAGGTTAATCATAATTCAATTTTTTTAAATATAAATATATTAATTGAGGGATATGAGGTCTCATTATGAGCCAACATACTATGATCATGGGTCCTAACGAGAATGTCATTACCACTATTGGTCACTAAGCAGGATAATGGCTTTCAGTCGAAAAGCCATTATGGGAATTTTGAGGTCTAAAATGGGCCTCTTAAGAAAAATGTACAACCAAAATAAAATTTATAAGAACCAATAAGATTAAATATGATAATGTCAACCATGGGCGATGATTCACCATTTTTTAAGTAAAAGGGTAAAAATATTAAAAAATAATAAAATAATAAAACTACTTTTTCAACTCGTATTTTCAACATATCTCCCAAATTTTTTACTCAAATTTCGAGCAGGAGTACTCTTTGGATGGAAAATTTAATTTTTCATCCAAGGATTACCCATGTTGCATACTTTTGATGGACCCTGCTACACAAAAATTGAGAAATACATGAAAAAAATTGATTGCAATCACGTGTTTCATGTATTTCTCATTTTTCGTGTAGCAGGGTCCATCAAAACCATGCAACATGGGCACTCCTTGGATGATGAATTAAATTTTACATCCAACGAGCACTGCCACTCGAAATTTGAGTAAAAAATTTGGGAGATAATTTTAAAATATGAGTTGAAAAAGGAGTTTTTTTCCCTCTAAAATTTGATGATGTAATGAAATATTATTTTAGTATTTCCACTATTATTTTATAATTTCCTTAGGAGGCCCATTTTAGACCTCAAAATTCCCCGATGTGGAAGAGAAGAGGTCTCATCAAGAGCTGACTTGTTCATTATTGTTATCTTTTATGAATGGAATTGTCGTTCGCTGGTTACCAAGCCACGAAAACAACATTTAGTTCATTCCCAAATGAAATTAAATCTTTTTTAATGACTACGAATATATATATATATATATATATATATATATATATATATATATATATATATATATATATATATATATAATAGGTGGGACATGGGAGTTTCATTGGGTTAGGATGCATCTCTGTCGAGGCTATAGATGCTTGCTGGCAGCAGGGCCATGCCTATGGTATTAAAGTTAATTTTACACTATGATTTACTTGGTTGTTTTTGTCTTTCCTTGAACTCATTATCTTATCTCTCTAAGAATGGATTTAAGATCATCTCAATTATGTGCTTTGGAGTTCTACCTTTAAGAAATAATTTAGTTTTTATCGATGTGAGACCCTTAGTGCAGGTGATTCACTTTTCTTAAATATGAGGAGATTCAACTATATGCTTGGGTAACAGTAAGACGATCATCCTCACAAGTTATCATTTTTTCATATTTATTTTTACCTATTTCCATGCATTTTAATGCCTTGGTTTTTAAATAAATTCACTTCTATTTATGATAATTAGGCTATTGAAAGTGAAGGCCTACTGCTTTGGAATAATCTTGAGATGCTTTGTTGAAATTTTTATGGTTAACCATTTTAGGATGTCATTATCCCTGCAGTAAAAACATTGTTAGTATTCCTTTAGTAGCCCTAGCATTAGTTACTCTTTTGGAATAATAAAGGTAAGCCTTGACATCATACGATCCCAGGCTACAACTTTTTCTTATTCATGCAAAGGAATTTGATGTCACATGACACATATTTACATGCTCTCACTCAATTAGTTCTACAGTTTAAGTCAATGAAGCATGAATCTAATAGAGAAACCCTAGCCCTACAATCTTAATTAACTTTGGTTTCTGTCAAAGGTTTTGCTTACATGAGGACATGAAATATGACCAGCATGAGGGGATAGATATGATCAAAATTTTTGTGTTTAATTTACATTTTCACCCTATGCTTACTCATGGCTTTCATTGTTATTACTATCGTTTTTCACAATTTTGGGCTAGTATCTTAAACTTGGAGCATGATCATGTAATTTTTCATTTCCTTTATTTCAATAAGATTTGCTTCAAAAGGGTTATTGATGGTGGTTCTTGTGTTGTGTCAGGAATATGTATGAAATCATGATAAAAAATACACATGCATCAAAATTTTCAGGATAATGTGGTTGTTGGGACCTTTTCAACATCTTCAGTTCTTTCTCTTCATCCGTCTTCAATAGATCATATTAGTAGTCACCTAAGCTCCAGCCAGTCCATCTTATGGGCACATCAATGATAAAGGTAAAAATTGAGGTAAATTTGGCTTAAAATTATCGAATTCATTATAAGGTTAAAGAAACTCAATGATTCACCATTTCTCATTCCATGCACTTTTTGTTTTCCTCCATTCATTACGCTCCACACATATACTCTGATTTCAAGACCATGTCAAAAGAAAAATACTTGTGGTATAAAAGAATTATCTTTAATGTCTTCTCCTCCCATGATAAACAAGTAGAGGATGAAGTCATTACTGCCATGAAATGATAAAGGAAACCACACAATAGACATTCGCCTTACGAATACAGAGTATGTAAGTACCCATTCACCATATCCATCATCACCTAATTTTCATCCATCATCTCTTCCTCATCCATCCCTTTCTTGTCCTCAATTTTTGTTGCTCAGTAAATTAGCATGATATGTAAATGTGAAGACTGATGATCCACAAGAACCAACATCTCCAAATATTCAAGCAACGTTGTCCCACAAGAACCAACATATGGAAAACAATATCAATAATTTGTCCACAAGCAAGGGATCTATTTGCATGAGGGCATGAAATCCCTCAAGCATGGGGGGATGTTTGGTCTCGAATATGCCCATTTTTCTATCATAAAAAACCACTATTCATAATCTACATTTCAATACTTTTACACTCATTTCACACCATAATTCCATCACTTGTTGTCAATTCGTATCCTATACTTCTTGGTTGATTATCATTAGTTTTATTATCTCTTCCATGATTAGAGATTATTTTTTTATGATTTGATAATGACGGTTTTTTATAAATTCATTTTCTACAGGGTTCCATTGCCAAAATTCCAAACAGTTCAATTAAATTAGTTGGTGCAAGTAGAGTACGGAAATATCCAATTTGGGCCTTCAACATTTTGGCATGCTTCCGGGAAAAACCGAGGGAGGTTATTGTCCAAAATAATATTCTAACACCTTTCCATGAGTTTTATTGCATCCATCTCTTACATGTGGGTCTCTATAAGAAAATCAACAAATCTACTCAAAATTCACACATTCTCCAAACTTCCAAGTTTGACGTTGATTTTCGTGCAGATGGAGGTGAATATGGAAAATATGAGACAATGGGTTTTTTACCAATATAAAAACTTATTTACATAAAAAAGTGTTTATGCCAATTCAAATTGGTCTAAAATTTATACATGGGTCTTTGAGGTAGTCTTACAAAAATTGACTGTTTTTCCAAAGTTATAGAATCCTGCAAAAAGAGCCAGACATCCAGCTTTGGGCACTCTTTCCAAGGATATGGATTTGAATTAGAAAAATAAAAGAGATTTTTGTGTTGAAAATATAAAAAATTAGGCTTCCTCCAAACCGTTTTCCCAAATTCACCATAGTTAGGAAGATATGCTAATATCATCAAGGCTAATTTGTTAAAAATATGCAATTTTCTAGAATTGAGAAAAATGACTAATTCGCCTTGTAAATCTTATAAATGGCTTAGCCATGGACTGTATTGGAAGTTTTTTTTGTGGGAAGAAGGAGGATATATCGAAAAGACTGAAAGAAGGTATCCATATGAATTTATGTGTTGAATTATAAGACAACTCCAATTATGTACTTAAATTCTATAAGTGATTTTGGTTCTTGAGTTTGAAGTTAATATGGGCTTACTCCAGGAGTGGAAAGGATCCACCAGTACCTCTAGAAACAAGTCTTATAATTATTTTAGATCTTAGGACTAGTTTTATTTGTTAATTTACAACAACATTTTGTATGACTCCTTAGGATTTTTTTTCTTTTTTCTTTTCTGTACTTAAAGTTCCCGTTGTAATTTCATAGACCCAGTCAACAAAGATAAACTTCCTTGATTGATATAACTTGACCAATATCATGTTGAGCGATGATTGAATATATCACTCTTTCTTTTGAGAATCTTACCATACATAAATGTTTATGAACTCTTCTTGATTCAAATTCATAGTTGAAGCATTCAAAGTATTTTAAACCCATACTCGGTATTCCTCATGAATTTGATGGCATTACATCAATGCTCCAATTCTATGTTCCTCAATTCATTATGAAATATAATGAAAACAGGTTTGTGTTAACATTAAGAATTTACTATAGAATCTCTTTGAAGTTTCGTGTGAGCAATAGTTTCGTTATAATTTTTTTTCTGGGCTTGCTCCAGGAGTCCATGAATCTTATCATGAAAAGTAGGTTAGATGAATTTTATCATGAACAATAGGTTATATCTCCTATGATTTTTATCATAAACAATATTAGATTCCTTTTATTTTTTATTGTGAACAATATTTTTAATTATGAACAGAGGTTTTGATTTATCTGAGTTTTGTCACTAGCTTGATTAGGACAATAGATTTGATGAATTCTTTGAAAATATATTTTCAATTTCCTTACATTTAATTTGTTTTTATTTATTTGAGTTTTATAATTTGATTTCTTGAGATAATGTTAGTTATAAGCCTTTTCATTTGAATGTATTTTGTTGATTGAGCCAAAGTAGATCAGAAACTTCAGATCTTAGTTTGGATTCCGTATCCATTAGTTTAAATTAGATTTCATATTCATGAGATTAGCATAGATTTAGTGTTCA
The DNA here is from genome assembly GCA_034641835.2 of Pinus albicaulis. Taxonomy (NCBI): domain Eukaryota; kingdom Viridiplantae; phylum Streptophyta; class Pinopsida; order Pinales; family Pinaceae; genus Pinus; species Pinus albicaulis. Next base: position 1,964,710,437 of record CM076575.1, read on the forward strand.
TGCTTTTTTATTTAGTGTTCATGTTCTTTAAATAGAATGCTTTGTTTTGATTAGCATTAGTGTTTTATTTCATTAAACATAGGTTGAATTATGTAGATAGCTTATGAGTATTTTGTAGTTAATGCATCAGTTTGGTTTCATTGTAGTTAAGTTTTACATTCATTGAAATTAAGTTTTATTGATTTAGATTGAGATTAAAATTGTTTATTTTCATTATGTACTTACTTCAGAAATAGGAATTTGATGCTAATTTAGGTTAGATGCTCTGATCCTACATTAAATTCACTTGTGCCTCTCAGTCTTACGACCCCGGATTGATTATTTAATGTTCAAATGATAGTACATATAATTTCCCCAAAAATCCCCATCCCTCCACTACTAGTTTGTCATTGTTGGGTTGGTCTCATAATTCCTCCATTGCATCATTTTGCTGTGTCAATGTATTATCTTCCATTCATGAGAAGAATCACCTAAGAGCCTCGGTTTGGACGTGGATTACACTAAAAGGAGGCCTCCGACATCAAGGTCATGGTTGTAAGCTTCCTCTTTTACATTATTAATAAATACATCTAGTGTTTCGTTTTATATATTTATTTGAATATTCATACAAATAGCATAATGCTCCTTGATTTGTTAGGTAATTGATGTTCAATGTATGCTATGTATTGGATCATTCTTGTTTTTGGCTCTTGATCACCTGTCTGTATTCGAACACCACTAGGAGAGAATATCAAGCCTGAAGGATTATGGATTAAGGCCTTCACCAAAGAGTTGATCATAACATCAGGAAGAAGTAGGACCTTTTCCCTTTCTCATTCTTCTTTGAATGTTAATTAAGAAAGTGTTCATTATATAGTCTCGTAAGTTTCTAGACCCACTCTAGGGCTAAAGAGATCACATCCATCCGCAGAGGGGATTGTCTTCACAATAAGCTACCCTCGACTACTTTTGTATAAATAAACCAGCCAAGAGGCTCATTAGGATTCAATTTTATGTTGAAGCTAGGAGTAGCTATTGAGAGCCTAGTTCTTAACATTGTTATTCTCATTTTTCATATGATGTATGTGAATTATTTTTTGGTAATTTAAGGTTCACTAGTGGTCTACATCTGAGTTAGTTTTGGAGGGTTGAAATCCTTGGGTTTTGTCCCAACCCATAAGATTTATCCCCACTCTTGTATTTATTCATTGTTTATACTCAATTTATTGCAATTATTTTCTTGTTTCAGTAGGTGATATATTATTTTAAAATTTTTGTTTGTAGGTTTTCCTATCACCTTATTGTGGGACTAGTGATTGGAAGATCTACAATAACAACCCAAAAATATTTATTTATGATTTCTTGGAAATTGTTAAGTATTAGACTATAATCCTTTTGTATGTTTAGTTTTTGAAACTTAGATGTTAGAAGTACTGGTTTGAAAATTGGAATTTTGTTACAGGGTAGAGTAGATTTCAATAAAATTCAACTCATCTTTTCCATGTCAATTTACTTTGATGTAATAGTGATCATTTGATGCACGTGTTTGATCAATTTGCAGGGATTGTGTTGATATGAAGGGATGGGAAAACTTTTATACATCCACCTAGGCCACTCCATCTCCCTTTTATACATTTCACATTTCTTCCAAAATCTTCCACCGAGACCACTCTGCTAAGATAGATGGAGGACATCGTGGGAAAAAATGTTGGTGTAAGATAGACCTCTAAGGGCTACTAGGATTTTCTGCAGGGATCCCAAACCATTAATTCACATTATTATACCTTCAATACACCTTCTTCTACCTTCAAGACCCAATTATTGTCCTCAAAAATCTCTTAGACCCCCCTCCTATAGAAAAATAGGGCCTCTTGTAGCACTTCCAGTAGTAGACCTGTAACATTGTTTCCTTCAACCAAATTTTCTTTAGGTTTTGAACTTGGAATATTGAAGTTGAATAATGACCCCAAAAAATTTATTTCAAGATTAGGAAAGACTCTAAGACTACTCTAACCCCATACTTTCCTCACTGCAACCTTAAAACATCAAATAGCATTATAATATGCATTTTTTCCCATTTGTGCATAAAGGTTGAATTTCTCATTTTCAAGCAAGCTACAAATAGATAAATGACTCATGCAAGTAGGTTGTTAATTTCATTAAATATGAAAATATAATATAATGGTTTACTTATGCAAACTATACTAGTTTTTGTTTCCTTCATGCAAATTCAACTCGACATTTACATTGAATAAATGGAATTTTCATGTCTGTAGTTAGAATTAGATTAATGTCCTTGCAATTATGACATGGATTTCCCTTTGTAGTTAGATAAATAAGTGGTATCTGAACACCTTGATCTGACCTCATGATTGAGGGTGACATGAGTAGAACCTAACCTAATGTGCATATAGCATTGTCACCTCTAATTTTCTACGAACCCTGGGTTGATAATTTAAGTTGAGAAGCCCTTGGGAGTTGCAAAATATTTGGTTCAATACCAGGTCTAATCAATTTTTGGCGTCATTTCCGAGGAGGTGTCCAAGTAGGTCTTGTTTATACTTAATACTTGCTTGTTTTTTTTGCATCAATCTTATTGTTTTGGAAAAAGTGAATAAAAACTAGCTCTTTCATGCCTTGTAGGAGTGGGGATAACTAAGGGAAATTATTACCAAAAATCCCCAGCCCCTCAAAAATTCAACCTTTGTTCTTCTTTGGTGACTATGAACTTCTCTCTCTGACTACAGTGGAGCTAGAAGACTCTCTAGGTGAGAAACCTAAAAAATTTAAGGATCCCATAGGGGAAGAAGAACCTATCTCACATACCCAACCCATGGATGAAAATAGGAACAATGAGATTTTCACTAACATAGAAACCAATGGAGAGGCCAGAATTAAGAATATAAGCCTTGTTTCTCTTCCAAATTTCCATGGCATAACCTTTGAGGATCCTGACACCTTCATGTTTGAGTTTGCTATTGTCTGTAGGACCTATGACTATGCCTTTAATGAGAATAAGCTAAAGTTGTTTCCTTTTTCCCAAAAAGATGAAACATTTCATTGGTTTATGATTCTACCTAGAGGGAACACTACTACATTTGGCAGAAATTCCAACACTTGGTTCCGACGCTTTTGACCAAATGTCGAAAATTTCCCCAATTTTTTTCCATCCCGCCTGAAACCGTCGCTATACCGACGTTTATAGAAAAGTGTCGGTATTGCGACACTTAGAAAAGTGTCACAATTGCGACGTTTGGAGGAAGACGTCGCACTTGCAACACTATGGCCCAACGCGTCGCTATTGCGACGACTGCAAGTGTGACACAATGTCTAAGTGTCGTAATTGCGACGTTTGGAGGCCTTCATCGCAATAGTGATGCCTTTTCTGCCATCGGTATAACGACACTTATATGCGCGCTAAATACAAATACGAAACTTATATGCACGCTACATAAAAATGATTTTATTGTTTCGTATCCGTCGCAATAGCTACATTAACGTCTGATATAACGCGCGCATTCGCCCTCCACTCTTGCAGAACAACATTTTCCCTCAGCTCTTGCAGAACAGAATTTGCCTACAGCATTCGCCCTCAACGTTCGCGCTCAGCTCTTGCAGAACAACATTCGCCCTCAGCTCTTGCAAAATGGTAAGTTCTTACTGCAGGCCCTTCCTCCTATAGTAGGGTTGACTCTATTTGGGTTTTTTTGGTCAATTCCATTTTATTGTGTTAGGTTGTAGGGTTCTCTCTAGATGTCAAGAATCAAGATTCAATACCCTCTATTTTCTTCATCACCCAATACAAGATTTAAATTTTTCCCAAAGAAACGCTTATTAATTTGGCAGCCATTATTTCTCCCTGCTTTAAAAACCCTACATTTGAATGAAAACAAGCATTGAATTTCAACTACAAAAATCTATTAGTGTTCAAATGTACAACTGTCCTACATTAACGTCTAATATCACGCCCGCATTCGCCCTCCACTCTTGCAGAACAACATTCGCCCTCAGCATTCGCCCTGAGCTCTTGCAGAACAACATTCGCCCTGCATTCGCCCTCAGCTCTTGCAGAACAGCATTTGCCCTCAGCTCTTGCAGAACAACATTGGCCCTCAGCTCTTGCAAAATGGTAAGTTCTTACTGCAGGCCCTTCCTCCTATAGAGGGTTGACCCTACAACCTAACCAAATAGCTCCACTTGAGAAAAAATTTCATAATCTTGGGGCTGGATATACTGCAGAGCAAACAATTGTAGTTATCATTCGTGCTCCAATATATTAATATAATTTTTACATTGAACTGAAGAAAGGGAAACAAGAAAATGCTAGCCATCATACAATGCTTTGACATAAGAGTTTTGAGTGACATACTTGAAAAAAGAACTCATCGATTGATATTTATAATCATTTGAGTTATTCAAGTTAAACACAATGTCAAGAATCAAGATTCAATACCCTCTATTATCTTCATCACCCAATACAAGATTTAAATTTTTCCCAAAGAAAACACTTATTAAATTGGCAGCCATTATTTCTCCCTGCTTTAAAAACCCTACATTTAAATGAAAACAAACATTGCATTTCAACTACAAAAATATATTAGTGTTCAAGTGTACATGTGTGCATCACTTGTGTAGGGTATTCCTTTTCCACTTTCACATTATCCAAGAATGTGTGCAGTATAGTTCATATTTTTTGTGATTTAGATTATCTTGAAAAAGGAAAGGAAAATTATTTCCCATGGAAAAAGAAGGTTTTCCCTTTTTACTACTGGAAATGGTACAACAAAGTTCCATTTCTACCCGAAACTCCTATGAAACGGGAACCAAATAAAGGCCATGTCCTCAATGGACATCATTTGGCTTTGAAAATGGCCATTGCACCGTGTTGTTTCTTATATTACATCACGATAGTTTCTTAGGTCATTTCTTGTTTCTTGAGGTGAAAAACAACCAAAGAAATTGTGAAGATCCTTTCAAGAAATAAATGACCATTTCTCAATCATATCTCAACTATTTTTTATTTTATTCAGTGGTTGCTTACTTTGAGAGAAATTTGACACTTTTATAAGGAATATAACATAAAAACACAAAATGGAAGGAATTGATGAGGTAGATGACCTTTAGTTGTTGTCAATTAAGAATTGATAATACATGATGCATGTTCTGTACTACAAACTAGATTCCTTCCTGGAGTTAGGACACATAGTATTGAATCAAAGTTGTAGTTTCTAACTTCTTGTATTGGTTCATCAATCTTGAAATTCAGACATTGCATGTCTTCATTGCTTCATGTTTGAATAATTTGCATCGTATCGTACAATAGGAAATTAGGAATTATGATTATTATTACTTTATGGATCTGTTAAGTTACTTTTAAGTTTGCATGGTTTAGTGTGAAATTATTCTAGTCCCCAAACACATATAATCAAGGAATTATAACATGATTTCAAACATTAAATATCAACAAAATCGTTTAAAGGATATTTAAAGGAAAAAGGTGATGGAAGATAGAAAGTGCCTTACTTAAATTCTCTAAGGATTTTTCAATAATTGCTCCAAAAGCTTCACTTCAAGGCCCTTCAAGATCGTCTCCAAAAATGCTATACCATCAAATTCAACAATGTTTCTCCAAAAATGTCCTCAAGGTCTTCACAACAAGTTTACTAGAAGTTGCTCCAACAATACATTCAAAAGGTCTTCATTGTCAACTCGTCTCTTGTTTGGGTGCCTTAATGTGCAATGACATGTTTCCAGGACTGAATTCAATGCAAGGCATATTTGAAACTCTAACTCTGTTGTCCGGTGTCTTATTAGAAATTATTTCAGTTTTCATTTTGTGTTTTTAAGTTAGATATTGTTTTCAAGTTTTTACATTTATAATTTTATTGCAATGTGGCAGACTGATGAGAGCAGTGCGGGAACAACCCGGAGACAGGATGATCGCGGAAAGAGGCCAGCGGAAGAACATGTAAAGTGCCAGCATTGCTCTATCTTCAGGTATTTTAGTTATTTACATAATTGAAATAATATTAATTTTGTTCAAATATGCGGACACCTAGCCATGGTACGCCTGATGATTCCCTCTTTGAGGAAGAGCTTTCTTCATCCCTATCTCCAGTGTTCTTGTTGCAAAAAAAGGCACGAGATGCAAGGTCGGAATTTAATACTTTGATAGACGCGCCTCAAACACTTGAAACAGAAGAGAAGATAAAACAACTTATGAGCCAGCTAGAAAGATATCAGGTAATAATAAAAAGTCAAAAGGATATTTTTTTTGTTCTGCATGAGATGAATTGTGATAGTTTGATTTTTAATTTTTACATTGACTAAACTAACAAAAAGTTCTTTTGTATGTAGCGTTTTCTGGCATTTTCTGAACCCGGTGTTGGTGGTAGTAGGACACAAGGGCAAGAGATTGCCCAACAACCCTCTCGTACACCTTCTACTCCTTTAGGTGCCAGCCAAGAAACACACCCTGCCCAAGCAGACACCCAGCCAACCGCTGAACGTGTTGGCAATGATGAAGCTGATATGGCCAACTACATTATTGCGTTTCCTGGAGCTACATGTGTCAGCTCCACAGGGACCATTAATGGCACGTTGTTGGTGAACGATGAAGGTGTCCCTATAAAGAATGTACAACTCCCAGGTAAATTTTAATATTTTAACTATTTCATGTACTTTATCTAAAACATATTTATCACGATTTTTATTTTTAAATTAATGATAATATCTTCTTTTTTTTCTGTGTAGGAAACAATGAGTTCTAAAGGTATCTGGAGAGCCATGCGTTGGTAATTTTTGGCCCAACCATACACACAGGGTGGAATTCCCAGAGTTCCAACCTGAAAAAAGAACTTCTAGATTATCTAGAAACCCTTTTTGGGGTCAACATATTTGAAAGAACAGCGGTGGCTCGGGTAGCCGGCAAATATTTGAAATATACCAGGGACACCTATAGGATGCAATTGCAATTTAACCCTAGATATGAGCGTCCTCTCACAGTTCCAGAGAGTGAGTGGAGAGCACTCATCCATGACGGAAAAGAGAAAAGGGCAAAGAAAGAAGGAAAAATGCCAACCGGACCCGCAAGGTAAATTACAACTTTAATTCAATAGCTTTAATTTTCTCTATGTCTAAAATAAAAGTGTGCTACGTCATATCTGACTTTAATATTTTGATGCTAGGTTTCCTGACACCTCAAAGGCAGCCAAAGCTAGGATTGAAAAAAAGGGCCATCACAAGCTAGGCCATGGCGGCTACTTGAAATTGGTCGCAAGAATTGTAATTAAGTAGCTAAACATCTTATAACTAATTTTATCGCCTTCCAACATTTTTGTAATCCTATAAAATATGATTAAAAATACACAGATATATGTAATGTAGGGTGATGACTTCAGAACATAAACAACAGAGGAAGATAAAAATATCGCTTTCCATTTTGGCTATCAAGCCGTAGTTGAACGTCGCATAAGCTTGGGGCAGGTCCCAAGATCCAGAATGCCTGATAAGGTAAAACATTAACCTTTCAATATGTTTGTTTTCATCCATAAATTTAATGCCTAACAACTTTGTTTAAATGAGGGGAGCAACACTACCGACGACGCAAATAACCCAGTTTTAGAGCCAAATGTAGATGATCCTCACGTGCAACCTGATCATTGTAGTAGGGACCAGGCCGACAATGCTACTATCAGTGAGGGCCATGGCGGTAATTAATTTCCACTTATATTTTTTCTAATTATGCCTTGATGGTTGTCCTTATAACGTTTTTTTTTTAAATGACAGAGAATGTTTCCCTTGAGGATCTTACCACCAGAGAGGAAGACAGGGCAACAGTCCCAACGACGACAACTGGTGCACCAGGTAAATAATCTCATTGCAATTTTTTTTATTAATATTACCGAACTAGTTCAATGATATTTAAAAACCGACAATTAAAATTTAATATTATCTGTTTTTGTAGGCGATGCCCCGTCACTGGATGAGACCAGACATCGTGACTACGCAACTAGGTCAGCGGCGACAACTGGTGCACCAGGTAAATAATCTCATTGCAATTTTTTTTATTAATATTACCGAACTAGTTTAATGATATTTAAAAACTGACAATTAAAATTTAATATTATCTGTTTTTGTAGGCGATGCCCTGTCACTGGATGAGACCAGACATCGTGACTACACAACTAGGTCAGCGGCGACAACTGGTGCACCAGGTAAATAATCTCATTGCAATTTTTTTTATTAATATATTTTTTTTTTTCTAAGTTAGAGTAATCTATTAACAAAGGGAAATATAGTACATCAGTGCCTACGAGGAGGCAATTCAAACAGACCAAGACTAGTTTATGGCTGCCCTTCTGGAGGGAAACCAGCCCGAGGAACCTTCAACAGACAAAATCCCGCGCAGGGGATAGGACCTGGGAAGCTTTGACTGAAAACTGAGAACATGTACAGTAGATTAACTGGACCATGACAAAAATGGACCGCTGTAATAACTAAGACTGGTCGCTGACAAAAAAGGACCAAAACTGTAGGAAACATAAGAGCAGCATGACAATCCCTCAGAGAGGGCAGAGCAAGAACCTGAGAAACAAGAAAAAAGGTCGAGTTATTCATCTGGGGCGACCTCCTCAACCCTGCAGCCGAAGTCAGCTGGTGCGCTTTGGGCATGAGAACGTTCAGCATTGGGCATGACCTCAGTAGGCGATTCCGTCTGAAGTGGTGGACCACGAGCCGAAACCTCAGGCATAACCTCCCTGCGCGCGCGAGTCTGAACCCTCGAGTCAAGCCGCACAGCAGCCGGGATGGCGCCATCGACAGGAGCAGGATCATCCAGAGGGATTTCAGGCGAGGGCTCTTCCATGAAAACCACAGAGATGGCGACTGTGACTCTAGGTCGATTTAGGGCGCAATCGAACGAAAAAAGAGCTGTGTGAGACTGAGCAGGCATCGTATCCCCAGAGGGCGAGTCGAGCCTGCGACCAGAGCGTAATTGGCGGCCATGGAAGATATTGTCAGATGGCAAAGAGATTGCCGACAGAGAAGTGGAGGAGGAGGGCGAGCGCCTCCTAGCGGAGCGAGAGGCGCCCCTCCTGCTACGCATCCTGTGCCTCAGTCGTGGCATACTTGCAACAGAGATAGAGCTAAAACGCTGGAATGAAGACGAGCTCACCAGGGTCGGCTCTGAAGGAAAGCTCAGGACCAACGATGCCGAATTGCAGGAACCAGCAATGGAGATGTGAAGACTCTCGTCAGGCTTCAGACAGCAAGTTTGGCGACTCCTCTTCCCTGTGGTGGTGCGCTTGTTGGCGCAGTCCTCAACCGAATTACACAACGAAATCCTCGGCGCGGGATCCATCTCAAATAGCCCTCCGTTCCTGCAGCCAACAACCTTCTGCAATGAATGAGCGATCTGGTTAACCTGGTGCGAATCGCCTTTGCGGCGTTCGAAAATACCTCTGCCATCAGAATTCATGTCGAGCGGCTTCACCATTACGATGGTCATTATGATCGATCGGGTGATATTTACTGCGAGCAGGTGGTCGCGGATGGGTTGGCATGTGGCATCCCGTCCTCACGACCTCTGTCCCATCGCTCTTACGCACATAGCTGTCACCCGCATCCGGGTTTTTTTATTAATATTACTGAACTAGTTCAATGATATTTAAAAACTGACAATTAAAATTTAATATTATCTGTTTTTGTAGGCGATGCCCTGTCACTGGATGAGACCAAACATCGTGACTACGCAACTAGGTCAGCGCCGACAACTGGTGCACCAGGTAAATAATCTCATTGCAATTTTTTTTTAATTAATATTACCAAACTAGTTCAATGATATTTAAAAACTGACAATTAAAATTTAATATTATCTGTTTTTGTAGGCGATGCCCTATCACTGGATGAGACCAGACATCGTGACTACGTAACTAGGTCAGCGGCGACAACTGGTGCACCAGGTAAATAATCTCATTGCAATTTTTTTTATTAATATTACCGAACTAGTTCAATGATATTTAAAAACTGACAATTAAAATTTAATATTATCTATTTTTGTAGGCGATGCCCCATCACTGGATGAGACCAGACATCGTGACTACGCAACTAGGTCAGCGGTGCGGGTCGAAAGGCACGAAACAGGAGCAGAGCATGATGATATTGATGATGTAATTAGGAGCTTTAAAAATAGGAAGAAGAAAAAGAAAATTCGATAATGTAAAATATTTTATTATTATAAGACAAACGTTACCAATGACCATACTTGGAACGTTTTTTGCGTTATATAAAAAACTCATTTATCATACTATTTTTATGTCAAGCATTAATTGCAATGTTTCTTTGCGTACTTTTTGTTGAATTGTTTTTTTATTAGTTATTGAATATTTTTTTTTATGCTCATGAAAGTAAAAAATGAAATATAGATTGGGTATTGGGGAATTGAGAGTGATGTGAGGGGGGGGGAGAGGGGCCATAAGAGCTTCCACCTTCACGTGGTTGGCCCTGTTTGGTAGAGAATAATTTATTGGAGCGATTTAATCTTGGAGCAAACCTCCCTCGATCCAGCGTAGCAACAAAAAAGTCACTGTTGACTTAGTTGCTACTCTTTCAGATCGTGGGAGGCTTGTTCCAAGTTCATGCGACTCCAATAAATTGTTCTTGAAACGAAGAGGAGCTTATTCGGGTATGTTTTGACATTTTCAACATATGTTCTAACATTATCATAAGAATGCATCTTAGAGTAAAAATACTACATCAATTACTTGTATTTATTGTATAGATAATGATGGATTTTGATTGACTTGGCAGTGCAGGTACAAATCCTCTTGCATCATGAGCAATACAACTTGTCAACCGGGGTCATGTCCAGGATATTTTTGCTTGTGCGCTTGACCAGGTTCGTAATGTCACATTTTGTAAGTTCCTTTACAGTTCATAATTCAATATTAAGCTTGTTCATGATTATTATATAGGTTTTTTGTATGTGTTTTTTCATCTATTTGATTGTAAGCAACTCTGCATGTTTCCTATTGTTCACTATGATTTCTCCCATTACCACTCCCAGGATTAATCCGAATTTATTGTTACATAGGTTACTTTATTGTTACTATTATTTCTCCATTTACGATTTCATAGGTTACATCATGTAAAGTTGTCAATCTCAGGTTGGTGATGAGCTTTAGTTCTCTAGATTTGGGGCTTTTCTGATATTTTCTCCCTCATGTCATTCCTGCATCACCTCATTGTTTGAGCATGCCAATTGTCTACCACTTGTACCAATTGGCACATGTCAATCCCTGAGTGGTGCCACATCTCACCTATTTTCAGTGAGAGTTTATGGTTTCTCTAACATAGCTTCAGAAATCCGATTCAGTGCCTGCTTGAATATTGTCACATAATACTCATGGTTTGGATTGATGAGCATGTTCTGAATGGTTGGTTGATTCATAAGAACCACCCATATAGTCATCTTGAGATATTTCAGAAGTTTTCTCGGGTTTCCTTTTTCACCGTTTCTATTGGGTGGGATGGTGTGGGGTGATCCATCAATACTGGTGCTCTTGTAGTAGGGAATTTGTTTTTGGGGATATAAAGGAGCATTTGATGTAGATATCCCATTGGATGCATTCATATATGGGCACAAGAGGTTAAGAATTTAAATTAAAAATATGCAACCTCTAGCATGGCAACCTGAAGGCCGCGAGAGACACTGGTTAAAGATTGTTTTGTGGTGGCCTTAATATAGTCGTGATTTCTTTCTATTATCTTAATGAAAATATATAGTCCGGTCTCATTAAAATGAGGATTGTGGTTGTATTTCTCTTTGGTTGTTTCTCTCTTAATGCTCTAGAAGTTGCCAAAGGTTGCGATAGTTGTTTAGTTTGCCGGTTACAACTTAAAAGTGGTTTTTAGCAATGGGAGTCATGTTTTTTAAGGTTCATACTAATATGAAGATATTGTAATTATATATTCAACATAAGAGAAGATGGCCTCTGCTTTGGGCAGTATGACAAAAATTGCCACATGTACCTCATTGGGTAACAATGGAAAGTGGAAGCAGTTGGGTGCAATGTTTGATAATTATGGCAAACAATTGTCTTCTCTTTCAGTTTTTTCACCCATTTCCTTTAATCGCTCAAGCAGAATAGGGACTCTGAGATTATGCGACAGAGAGAAGGTAGTTAATACAAGAGCTATGGAAAAGGAGTTGTACTTCAACAAGGATGGCTCAGTGACAAAAAAATTGCAGGTCAGAGAAAAAATTATGTTTAAAGGAAGGTCCACTGCACGTGAAACTTCACTGCGGTGGATCTTTCCTTGTCCACTTATATTCGATTTTAATGTGTTATTTTAATTTTTCATGGAGGGTTGTTTTGGCATATGGTCTGGCATTCAATTGCACACTTACTGAAAGCATTGTCAATTTTTCTTGCAGGCGGTGTGAACAAACTTGCTGATCTTGTTGGAGTCACCCTTGGGGCGAGGGGAAAAATGTTGTCTTGGAGAGCAAGCATGGTTCTCCAAAAATAGTTAATGATGGTGTGACAGTAGCTAAGGAGTTAATTTGTAGATGTGTGCTCTGGTTTTCTTTTTAACGTTGTATTAGTTCCCCCTCTTAAATGTCTTAGATTTGGTAGGCATAATTTGAAAACTCAAAGGTGAAAGGAAACATATTTGTTACCCAGTGGTCTAAAAGGAAAGGGTTATGGCTGAGTCAAATTTTATTGTTATTGACAGTGTAATGAAATGTATCTCAATGCTATAGTTTTGGCCTTTTTATTGGTTGAATTAGAGGACCCAGTTGAAAATATTGGGGCCAAGTAGGCTGGATTTCCTTTTTGCTGATGGTTTGGTGTATCTAATTGAATTAGTTGCCTAAGGTATTTTTGGTTGCAAAATCCTTTTAATTTTTCATACAGTATTGGCCTTGTGGAATACATTTGATTGTGTGGTCTTGTTAGATCTACAACATTTGTAGTTGTTTAGTCTTATGGCCGAGGTGCACTTTTTTTATGGAAATAGTTGATGCAATATTGTCATTTAATCCTTACTGCAGGGTAGCATGTTGAGAAGTTTCTTGTGAAACATTTGGTATTCAAAATGACACTTGATCCTATAAAAAATCATGCACTTGACTTCAAAATTCATATTCAAAGTGTGCCAGACAATTCTTGCAAAATTTCAAATATTTATGTTGTTTTAAACCATTATCTTTTTCATCTATTGGATGTTGAAAATGTGAAAAAGACTTTGGTATGAAACCAACTGGTGAATAATTTCCAACAAAACAACCACTTCCAAGACATGATTTAGAAGTAGAAAATATGTACTTATGAAGCATAGAAAGATATCCTCGATGCATTGTCAATGTTTGGCTAGGGTTATTTTTGGAGAAAATAACTCCTTATTCCTAGAATAGTGATATTCAATAAAAGTAAATGCCAGAGAAGAGAGATCATCATGTGACGCAACAAAACTGAAATTGGACCCCTAAGGAGAGCTGGTGTGTCTACAATCGCTCTGTCAGCATTTTCCCCTGGTTTACCCCGTTCTTTTCCTCCAACTTGGGTCTTAGTTGACTTCTTCTTTCTTTGGGTTTATTTATCAAATTCGTAGAATTTGATAAATAAATACCATCCACAATGGTTGAACTTTAATTTATATTCCCAACTTTATATTATCTCCAAGCCTTATGACCAATGTTTAACTTTCAACACTTTGTATTTATACTCCACGTTTCTTTTTAAATAAATAACTTGTAATGAACTTTCGGCTCTATATTTCACCACCCAGCCTTACAACAATCACGCTCCATACTTATGATAATTATCTGCCAATCGTTTAATTAAACAATTTCATTATACTCCGGCCCCACCTATATATATCAATAACCAATCAAACACTCGTATCGTACCTGGCTATCCTCCGCACACCTTAGTTAACCTTCGAGAAAGTTCAACGTGCGACCACTGTCCGATGGCCCTTCTCCAAATCAACGACTCTTGGCAATTTCGCTCGGCTTCCAACGTCGGGCTTTAACGTGCGATGGCACGGGTTAAACGATGGTTTTTCGGGGGTCACTTCGCCACGTGTACTTTAATTTATATTCCCAACTTTATATTATCTCCAAGCCTTATAACCAATGTTTAACTTTCAACACTTTGTATTTATACTCCACATTTCTTTTTAAATAAATAACTTGTAATGAACTTTTGGCTCTATATTTCACCACCCAGCCTTACAACAATCACGCTCCAGACTTATGCTAATTATCCGCCAATCGTTTAATTAAACAATTTCATTATACTCCGGCCCCACCTATATATAACAATAACCAATCAAACACTCGTATCGTACCTGGCTATCCTCCGCACACCTTAGTTAACCTCCGGGCAAGTTCAACGTGCGACCACCGTCCGATGGCCCTTCTCCAAATCAACGACTCTTGGCAATTTCGCTCGGCTTCCAACGTCGGGCTTTAACGTGCGATGGCGCGGGTTAAACGGTGGTTTTCCGGGGGTCACTTTGCCACGTGTTGCATTACCTATGGAATCGCTCGCGAATAGGAAATACCGCCTACTCCGCAAAAGCGGTGCGATATGGGCAACCCGCTTTTGTGATTCCGCTCGTGGTTTTGGTAGAGGGCTTTACCATGGGTGCAAGTCTGGTTCCGCTATCCTTTTGTTTGTTAACGCATGTCCAATCCTCGGGTCAGGTTCCGAAAACACAACAATTTTGTCTCTTTATTAAGCGGGATTTTTATATTTGAACAGTTTTCACGACCCCAATTCTCTACACAGACCTCACCTTGGATATTTTTACATAAAAATGATTGCTCTCAATAATTATTTATATAAATTTTCCACATGTTTAGTGTGGTATTCCCATGATTTATTATAAATATGTGTATTATCAAAGAAAACCAACACAAATTTTATAAGATGGGATCAAACAAAATTGTTCTTAAGTCGAGCCCGTCGGACTTCAAACGGCGATAAACCATAATTCAAACCAAATTCACGTTCCAAAATAGCCTGCTGACGTCGGCCAATTTTGTGACGCGAATTTCTTATCAAATTCGCCCTAATATTTTACGGGTCCGGATTTCCACTGCGCGAGCGGCCCAAATAAATATCCGCTCCAATCAATTTCCACCACGTGTCCTCAATAAAAACTTGCCCTGCTCCCTGCTGCGGGAGCATTCGATGGCGTTTAAGGTGATGGGACATGGATATGGCGATTTCATATCAATAACATTAACATTTAACGCTGTTTAATTAAGTTTTCACATCAAATCCGCATTAATTAATTTTTAACACTGTTCAAGATTGGACCTCCTCTCCTCTTAGCGATTTCGCACGCTCCAATTTGATCCAGCCTTCAGCTCTCATTATTAATGATCAGAGATTAATTATGACGGGCGTCCTATGATTGCATTGCAGACGGGTCGACAAAATGGCATTTAGCCATGGTTTTTCAGACAAGTCGGTTGCTGGATTACACTACCTGCTAACTGTGACGATAAGGAGAAGTGGCCAGCTGAACTGCTGCCTAGACCTTGCTGCATATTTGCATTTCTCTCGGTTCTGTCTCTGTCTGTCTTCCTCTGTTAATTGGAATATTGCTTCTTCGTCTCCTCTTGTGCCCACTGCACCTAAGATTGCACCCATGCCTCACGTGCGTCATAGGATGCGTTGCCGCAGGGGGAGCACTAGAGGTCAACCCCGGCGCGCTCCCTCCAGCCCCTCAACAAAGTCAACTTCCAGCCAGTCCAGTGATTATTACTTAGGTCGATATCCAAATACTAGGAGTGGGCAGGGTCGAATTGTAGGATTTGGCCACCGTATGGATTTCCCTACTCCTGGCTTCCCCACCGCTAGTTCACCTTCTCCCACGACGCGCACTGCGCAATTTTCCTTTAATTGCTCTCTCAACCGCCCGCGAATCACGGCTTTAGTCACTGTGGTCTTCTGCGAGGAGGCCCAAACGGAGGAAGAATGCACCCGTCCGGCGGGTCTGAGCTCGGAAAAAGCCAGCCAGCATTCGGGCCTTCAGGAGGGGATCCGTGGCATGCATGTGGAGGTAGCACCTAGCGATCCTGGACCTTCCGAAGGATGGTTATGAATCGTGGAGGAACCACCGAAGGAGTAGTTTGGTTAATTTGTTTTTCTTGCTTAGCAGGCCCACTTAATTGGGCTGCTTTTACTTTATTTTACTGTGCTGGACCTTTGTAATATTTTTGAATTCTGTAAATTAAACGTTCAAGACTGGTTTCCCCGTATGAGGGCAGTCTTTTTAATTTTTTGATTTTTTGATGACAAATTTGCCATGAGTATGGCCAGGCAATGTTTTTGACTTCGGTGTAATTTTATTCGCAATGTTAATAGATTAACTTTACTTAGAATTCTCACATGATTAGCGTTTTTGTTGTTCTGTTCAAGGATTTTGGGTACTTTAATTTGTATTTGGAACAATGGGCGTCGGTACTCTATCTGTTGCTTTACTGTTCTACATACTACTATTTCACTTTCTTATATATGCCTCGGGCATATTTGAATGCTTTCTCAGATTGTCGATAATCTCCATGTGGACCGTTACTGGATTTTATATCATGTCCCTGTATGTGACATGGGGTATTTTTCTATCATTGTCTGTGGTGGGACTTCCACTTTTCTGGATGGATATTTGGGTTCCAATCTTCAGATGTGAAAATGTAATGACTTCATGGACTATTTTACTTCATATAATATATTCAAAATAACGTTTTTTCTCTTCTGAAAAAACAATGATTAATGTTTATCATTCTGCCTTCAAAACTAGCAATGCTGGTCTATGTTGCTGGTTTATTGATATGGTGTGATGGTCTTTTTATATTTTGGACATATCACACTCCTCACATGATTAGCGTTTTTCTCTGTTCAAGGATTTTGGGTACATTAATTTTTATTTGGAACAATGGACGTCGGTACGTACTCTATCTGTTGCTTTACTATTCTACATACTGCTATTTCACTTTCTTATAGATGCCTTGGGCATATTTGGATGCTTTCTCAGATTGTCGATAATCTCCATGTGGACCGTTAATGGGTTTTATATCATGTCCCTGTATGTGACATGGGGTATTTTTCTATCATTGTCTGGGGTGGGACTTCCACTTTTCTGGATGGATATTTGGGTTCCAATCTTAAGATGTGAAAATGTAATGACTTCATGGATTGTTTTACTTCATACAATATATTCAAAACATCATTTTTCTCTTGTGAAAAAAAAAATGATTAATGTTTATCACTCTGCCTTCAAAACTAGCGATGCTGGTCTATGTTGTTGGTTTATTGATATGGTCTGATGGTCTTTTTATATTTTGGACATATCACACTCCTCACATGATTAACGTTTTTCTCTGTTCAAGGATTTTGGGTACTTTAATTTGTATTTGGAACAATGGACGTCGGTACTCTATTTGTTTCTTTACTATTCTACATACTGCTATTTCACTTTCTTATAGATGCCTCAGGCATATTTGGATGCTTTCTCAGATTGTCGATAATCTCCATGTGGACCGTTACTGGGTTTTATATCAAGTCCCTGTATGTGACATGGGGTATTTTTCTATCACTATCTGGGGTGGGACTTCCAATTTTCTGGATGGATATTTGGGTTCCAATCTTCAGATGTGAAAATGTAATGACTTCATGGACTGTTTTACTTCATATAATATATTCAAAACAACATTTTTTCTCTTGTGAAAAAAAAATGATTAATGTTTATCACTCTGCCTTCAAAACTAGCGATGATGGTCTATGTTGCTGGTTTATTGATATGGTTTGATGGTCTTTTTATATTTTGGACATATAACACTCCTCACATGATTAGCGTTTTTCTCTGTTGCAGGATTTTGGGTACTTTAATTTGTATTTGGAACAATGGACGTCGGTACTCTATCTGTTGCTTTACTATTCTACATACCGCTATTTCACTTTCTTATAGATGCCTCGGGCATATTTGGATGCTTTCTCAGATTGTCGATAATCTCCATGTGGACCGTTACTGGGTTTTATATCAAGTCCCTGTATGTGACATGGGGTATTTTTCTATCACTGTCTGGGGTGGGACTTCCACTTTTCTTGATGGATATTTGGGTTCCAATCTTCAGATGTGAAAATGTAATGACTTCATGGACTGTTTTACTTCATATAATATATTCAAAACAACGTTTTTTCTCTTGTGAAAAAAATGATTAATGTTTATCACTCTGCCTTCAAAACTAGCGATGTTGGTCTATGTTGCTGGTTTATTGATATGGTCTCATGGTCTTTTTATATTTGGGACATATCACACTCCTCACATGATTAGCTTTTTTCTCTGTTCAAGGATTTTGGGTACTTTAATTTGTATTTGGAACAATGGACGTCGGTACTCTATCTGTTGCTTTACTATTCTACATACTGCTATTTCACTTTCTTATAGATGCCTCGGGCATATTTGGATGCTTTCGCAGATTGTCGATAATCTCCATGTGGACCGTTACTGGGTTTTATATCAAGTCCCTGTATGTGACATGGGGTATTTTTCTATCACTGTCTGGGGTGGGACTTCCACTTTTCTGGATGGATATTTGGGTTCCAATCTTCAGATGTGAAAATTTAATGACTTCATGGACTGTTTTCCTTCATATAATATATTCAAAACAGCGTTTCTCGTCTTTTAAAGTTTCAATTTTTTTTTTTTTAAATTGAACCCTCCGTCGGTCTACCGACGCCTTGTAGACGTCGGAACTGCGACAACCTAGAAACGCCGGAAGAGAGAGTATAAAAACGTCGGACCACATTTCATCGGAATTGAGACGGATTACAAATGTCGGAAGAGGGACGTTCTAAACGTCGGAAGAGCGACGTTCCAAATGTCGGAAGAGCGACGTTCCAAACGTCGGACCACATATCGTCGACATTGCGACATCTTACAGACGTCGGAAGAGCGACGTCCAAAACGTCGGACCACGTTGCGTCGAAATTGCGACCGTTTACAAGCGTCAGAAGAGCGATGTTCCAAACGTCAAACCGCATTTCATTGGAAGTGCGACAGTTTATAAACGTCGGAGGTGCGACAGTTTGTGAGACGTTGGAAGAGTGACGCTTGTTCGGAAGCGACAGAAGGAGTGTCGATAGTGCGACACTTTTTACGTGCGTCGGAACTGCGACGGCATGACAAACCACGGTTTGTCTGCCCTTGAACTGTCGCTCTTGCGACGACTATGTGTCGGAATAGCGATGAATTGGCCATCGGAATTTCCGCCAAATTTTCTAGTGTTGAAAATGGAGGAACTATAAATTTCTCTGGAAAGTGCAATAATATCAAGCTAACCATGGGGGAATATTGAATAGTACAATTATTTCCATTCCAATGGTTGGTGTTGATATTCCAATGGTTACAATATTTGGGTATGATAACTTTTAATTTTCAAGAACTATTCTTGATTTTTTTTTGGAAGGAAAGGAAGTTGAATTAAGGGGTATCGCAGGGAACCCAGGAAAGATAATCAGCTCCAATGGCATGACAAATATTATAAAGAAATAACAACAGGGGGTATCTACACAATTATGCTCCTTAGAGGTTCAAACGTCAAATCATCTATTTCTCTAGATCTCCAAAAAGTCTTGGACAATAATTCCAAGGTATTTGAGACTCCCAAAGGCATCCCACCTATTCGTGATCATGATCATGATATTAATTTGATTCCAGGAAGCATTCCTCCAAAAATCATGCCTTACATATATCCCTATGCCCAAAAAAGTCATATTGAACGTAAGGTTGCAGAAATGCTAGAGGCCGGTATATTTCAACCTAGTCAAAGTTCTTTCTCTAGTGCTCCAATAGTATTGGTGCAAAAGAAGGATGGATCATGGCGCATGTATCTGGATTATAGGGAGCTCAATAAGATCATTATTAAAGATAAATTTATCATTCCTATTATTGATGAATTATTGGATGAATTTCATGGAGAATTTTACTTCACCAAGTGGGACCTTTGTTCAGGATATCATCAAATTAGAATGAAGATTGAATACATTTTGAAAAAAAAATTTAGAACTCACGAGGGTCATCGTGAATTTTTGGTCATGCCTTTTTTCCTGACCAATGCACCTTATATATTTCAAGGTTTGATGAATTCCATTTTCAAACCCTTCCTTAGAAAGTTTGTGTTAGTATTTTCTGATGATACACTAATATAAATCAAGTCTTGGAAGGATCATTTTCAACATGTTGATAGGGTGCTCAAACTCTTGGAGAAGAAACAACTATATGAAAAAACATATAAATGTTTCTTTGGAGTAAAGTAGGTGGAATATATGGTTCATATTGTATCTCATGAGGGTGTTAAGGTAGACCCTAATAAAATTAAAGCCATTAAGGAATGGAAAATCCCCACAACCATAAAGTATGTGCAAGGATTTATGAGGCTGACAAGGTATTATCGCAAGTTTGTTAAGAATTATGGGAGAATAGAAACACCTCTAACAACATTACTGAAGAAAGTTGCATGTTCTTGGACTCGAGAAGAAACTAAGGCCTTTGAACATCTTAAAGAAGCAATGTGCCACGCACCAGTCCTAGCTATGCCAGACTTCACAAAAACCTTTATTATGGAATGTGATGCCTCACGAAATGGAATTGGTGTCGTTTTAATGTAGGAAGAAAGACCCATTACTTTTGAAAGTCGTCCAATCAAAGTAAAGTATTTACAAAAATCTATTTATGACAAGGAAATGTTGGAAATACTACACTCACTAAAGAAACGGTGACCTTACCTATTGGGAAGACACTTCAAGTTTAAAAAATATCATGATATTATTAAATAGTTTTTGGAACAAATATTATCTTCATAAGGGTGGGAAAAGTGGGTCACAAAGATCTTAGGTTATGACTTTGAAATCATCTGCAAAAAAGGGAAGCAAAATGTTGTTGCAGATGCACTCTCAAGAAAGGATGAGGATGTGAAAGCATTGCTTTGTGCCATTTCTATTATCCAATCGGACTAGATAACTGAAGAAAGGTACATTAGGGAAATTTTTAGGTCTAAAATGGGCCTCCTAAGAAAAATGTACAACCAAATAAAATTTACAAGAACCAACAAGATTCAAGATGATGATGTCAACCATGGGGGATGATTCACTATTTTTGGAGTAAAAAATTAAAAAGATTAAAAAATAATAAAATAATAAAAACTTTTTTTCAACTCGTATTTTCAAATTATCTCCCTAAGTTTTTACTCAAATCTCGAGTGGGAGTACTCGTTGGATTCAAAATTTAATTCCTCATTCAAGGAGTACTGATATTGCATACTTTTGATGGACCCTACTACACAAAAAATGAGAAATACATGAAAAAACATTATTGCAATCATGTTTTTCGTGTGAAAGGATCAAATTTTCCTTGGATGAGGAATCAAATTTTGCATCCAACGAGTGTTACCACTTGAAAATTGACTAAACCCATAGGAAGATAGGTTGAAAATACGAGTTGAAAAAATATTTTTTCTTTCCCTCTAAAATTTGATGATGTAATATTATCTTATTTTATTATTTCTGCTATTGTTTTATAATTTCCTTAGGAGGCCCATTTTAGACCTCAAAATTCCCCTAATGTGAGTGGAAGAATGACGAAGAATTGTGGACAGTCATTCAAAAGTTGCAGCAAGATTCCAATACATATGATACATTTAGTTGGAAAAATGATTCATTTTGGTACAAAGATATCTTATACCTTTGTAGAAATTACCAACTCAAACAAAATATTATGTTTTAATTGCACACCTCTCCCTTAGGAGGGCACTCAATATTTTTAAAAACTTACCACAGGGTCAAGAAGGATTTTTTTGGAATGGCCTTAAATATGATATTCAATAGTTTGTGGTAGAATATTTGGTTTTCCAAAAAATAAAGTTGAGATAATTAAGACCTCGATTTTGTTACAACATTTATCCTGATCCGAATGGAAAATGGCATCAACCCATGGTATGCATCTACCCATGTTATCCATCTACCCATGGAATTTATCCATGGTATTGTAAATGGAATCGACCCATGGTATTCATCCACCCATGATATTTATTCACCCATGGTATTATAAGTGACCCATGGTATGTATCCACCCATGGTATTCATCCACACATGGGATTTAACTATGGTATTGTAAGTGGTATCTACCCATGGTATTGGCCCATGGTATCCACCTATGGTATTGTATCTCAAAAAAGGCTATAAATAACAAGCCTCACTTTGTAAAAGGACAGATTGTTTGCCACAATGTAGCTTCTACAATTATTCTCTATTTTAATAAAACAAGTTTCTTTGTGGTTTTATTTTCTTTGTGTTCTCTCTTTTTTCTGGCATTCTAATTTTACAAATCTTGTCAAATCTATTTCAAATTTTTAGATCTTGGGAGCCTCCTCCCAAGATCTAGATCAGTGGTATCAAATTCAGGTTACGCCTCCATGGGAATGAGGGTTTGAAACATATTTCAGTTTCAATGTTTTGCAGCAATCTTCAGACAAATCCATGACTTTTTTTTGGGTGGCGAGTTTTCAGATCATATCTGAAACTTTTGGTGAAAAATTTACAAAACCAAAGACCAGATCTAGATTCCTTGTGAAAAAATACTCAAATTCAAAAAAAAATCGGCCAAATTGGAGTTCGGATGAGGGAGATATCGTTGATTCAAAATCAGCAATTTTTCTGACGACAAGTCATGGACGGCGACTCTCCTGTCATTTTTTGCAATTTTTAGTGAAAAATTTCAGAAAAATGGATATAGATCTGATCTCCTCTTGAAAAATCACCCAATTTCAAAAAAAATAAAAAATAAGTCGAATCGGAGTCCGGATGTGGGAGTTATCGTTGATTTAAAATCGACTATTTTTTCAGAAATTTTGTGACGAAGAGACAGTTCCAGCACAAATCTGAGAGTCTAGAGTCTCCAGATAGTGGTTGCAAATACATGAAAAGATGCATAATGATCATTCCATTTCCAAAAATAGGTTATAATAAATATTATGAGTTATATTCACCGAGTTATGCTCATTTTAAATCTGGAGCAGCATTCGGAGTGGGTTCCCTTTGGAGACGTGCCCTCCCACCCCGCTTTAGTAGGCACCTACTTCACATTCATGAGTTTCGTCATAGTAGCGTTCGGCTTGGGTTATTTGGAGACGTGCCCTCCCACCCCAAGCTATGTAGGCACCTGCTACTTCATCAACAATCAGCATCACGGTTATGAGTCAATCACACAAAATATTTTTCATCGAAGTCCATTTTCTAGGCCACACACTGTTACTCACACAGTTGGTCATAAGCATTATAGGGTATCTCTATCCTCGGATCTTCGTTTTTCATGGTTTTGCTTCATCCACAAACCCACACTTCATCGAAGTCCATTTTCTAGGCTGCACACTATCAATATCACAGTTGGTCACAAGCATTATAGGGTATCTCTATCCTCGGATCATCGTTCATCACGGTTATGGGTTAACTACACAAAACCCTTCTCTTCAGTGGCTCTTCATATTCAACAAAGGCTTCTCAGGAGGGAACTTCACGCAATGGGGACCATTGCTTCTTAAGGAGGGAGGAATGATCCGAATGGAAAATGGCATCAACCCATGGTATGCATCTACCCATGTTATCCATCTACCCATGGAATTTATCCATGGTATTGTAAATGGCATCGACCCATGGTATTCATCCACCCATGATATTTATTCACCCATGGTATTATAAGTGACCCATGGTATGTATCCACCCATGGTATTCATCCACACATGGGATTTACCTATGGTATTGTAAGTGGTATCTACCCACGGTATTGGCCCATGGTATCCACCTATGGTATTGTATCTCAAAAAAGGCTATAAATAACAAGTCTCACTTTGTAAAAGGACAAATTTTCCGCCACAATGTAGCTTCTACAGTTATTCTCTATTTTAATAAAACAAGTTTCTTTGTGGTTTTATTTTCTTTGTGTTCTCTCTTTTTTCTGGCATTCTAATTTTGCAAATCTTGTCAGATCTATTTCAAATTTTTAGATCTTGGGAGCCTCCTCCCAAGATCTATATCAGTGGTATCATATTCAGGTTACGCCTCCATGGGAATGAGGGTTTGAAACATATTTCATTTTCAATGTTTTGCAGCAATCTTTAGCAAAATCCATGAATTTTTTTTGGGTGGCGAGTTTTCAGATCAAATCTGAAACTTTTGGTGAAAAATTTACAAAAAAAAAAGACTAGATCTGGATTCCTTGCGAAAAAATACTCAAATTCAAAAAAAAAAATCGGCCAAATTGGAGTTCGGATGAGGGAGATATCGCTGATTCAAAATCAGCAATTTTTCTGACGAAAATTCATGGACGGCGACTCTCCTGTCATTTTTTGCAATTTTTAGTGCAAAATTTCAGAAAAATGGATATAGATCTGATCTCCTCTTGAAAAATCACCCAATTTCAAAAAAAAAAAAAAGTCGAATCAGAGTCCAGATGTGGGAGTTATTGTTGATTTAAAATCAACTATTTTTTTAGAAATTTTATGACGGTGAGACAGTTCCAGCGCAAATCTGAGAGTCTAGAGTCTCCAGATAGTGGTTTCAAATACATGAGAAGATGCAGAATGATCATTCCATTTCCAAAAACAGGTTATAATAAATATTATGAGTTATATTCACTGAGTTATGCTCATTTTAAATCAGGAGCAGCATTCGGAGTGGGTTCCCTTTGGAGACGTGCCCTCCCACCCCGCTTTAGTAGGCACCTGCTTCACATTCATCAGTTTCGTCATAGCAGCGTTCGGCTTGGGTTATTTGGAGACTTGCCCTCCCACCCCAAGCTATGTAGGCACTTGCTACTTCATCAACAATCAGCATCACGGTTATGAGTCAACTGCACAAAATCTTTTTCATCGAAGTCCATTTGCTAGGCCGCACACTGTTACTCACACAGTTGGTCATAAGCATTACAGGGTATCTCTATCCCTGGATCTTCGTTTTTCATGGTTTTTCTTCATCCACAAACCCACACTTCATCGAAGTCCATTTTCTAGGCCGCACACTGTCAATATCACAGTTGGTCACAAGCATTACAGGGTATCTCTATCCTCGGATCATCATTCATCACAGTTATGGGTTAACTACACAAAACCCTTCTCTTCAATGGCTCTTCATATTCAACAAAGGCTTCTCAGGAGGGAACTTCACGCAATGGGGACCACTTATATAGAATTTGACTCCATGGAAGGAGATCAACCTACGGGATTTTGTTTGTTTTATCATCTGTTTGAATTTATCCATTATAAATGGCATCAACCCATGGTATCCACCATGATATTCACCCACGGTGTAATCCACTCATCTCACAGCCTACCTATGGCATGTAAGAGAAACTACTCCATGCTGTTCACCTATGGCAGCTGCTATAATAATACTCCACTTTGTAAAGCAAAAGATTTTTCTTCTCACTTCACAATACCTTCTACAAGAGTTTTCTATTTAATAAACAGTTTTTTGTGGTTTATTTTCTAAATTCTTTCTGGCATTCTAATTTTGAAAATCTTGTCAGATCTATTTCAACTTTTTAGATCTTGGGAGCCTCCTCCCAAGATCTAGATCAGTGAGGCTCCCAAGATCTAAAAAGTTGAAATAGATTTGACAAGATTTGCAAAATTAGAATGCCAGAAAAAAGAGAGAACACAAAGAAAATAAAACCACAAAGAAACTTGTTTTATTAAAATAAAGAATAACTGTAGAAGCTACATTGTTTCGGATAATCTATCTTTTTACAAAGTGAGGCTTGTTATTTATAGCCTTTTTTGAGATACAATACCATAGGTGGATACCATGGGCCAATACCATGAGTAGATACCACTTACAATACCATAGGTAAATCCCATGTGTGGATGAATACCATGGGTGGATACATACCATGGGTCACTTATAATACCATGGGTGAATAAATATCATGGGTGGATGAATACCATGGGTCGATGCCATTTACAATACCATGGATAAATTCCATGGGTAGATGGATAACATGGGTAAATGCATACCATGGGTTGATGCCATTTTCCATTCGGATCATATCCATACCAAGTCAAAATTGGGAGGAGGTTTCAATGGATTTTATCACAGGTTTACCCAAGTCCGAATGAAAAAATGTCAGCATGGTGATAGTTGATAGACTTACCAAGTATGCACATTTTTGTCCATTATCTCATCCATTTAAAGACAACACAATTGCTACTACATTTATGGAAACAATTTGAAATCTACATGGAAACCCAAATATTATTGTAAGCGATAGAGATCTCATTTTTACAGGAAAATTTTGGGTGGAAAACTTGTCTAGGTACTCAATTAGCTCATAGCTCATCTTATCATCCTCAATTTGATGGGAAAATTGATATAGTGAATAAATGTTTGGAAGGATATCTTTGTTTCTTTGTATATGATAAACAAACACAATGGGTCAAGTGGTTACCTCTGACTGAATGGTGGTATAACACTTCCTTCCATACTGCAGCAAAAATGACCCCATTTATGGCACTTTATGGATATCATCCACCTTCCATCACATTATATTTAAGAGAAAATTCTAAGGTTCAAGCATGGAAGATCACATCGAGCATCAACAACAATTTCTCCAACTCTTAAAGGATAACCTCATTTTGGCGCAGAACTAAATTAAACAACGAGAAGATATCGCAGTGAAAGAGGTTTTGATCTAGGCGACTGGGTATTTTTATAGCTACAACCATAAAAAAAAAATGTGCCTAAAGTAAGCTAAGAAGGACATTAAATTATCACAAAAGTATTATGGTCCTTACAAGGTGTTGTAAAATGTTGGTACTATGGCATACAAATTGGAGCTTCCTGCATCTTCCCGAGTGCACACAATTTTCCATGTTTCATGCTTAAAGAAGGTTATAGGTGACAAGCTTCCAGTTCAAACAATATTACCAGAAATAGATGAGGAAGGAAAAATCATATTGGAACCTGAAGCAGTCATAGAAACAAGAACTTGATAGCTACGAAATTGATCAATTTCAGAGTATCTCATCAAGTGGAAGAACGTACCCACTCAAGATTCGACATGGGAGGATGATAATTTTATAGAGAAGCATCCAAAACTACTCAAGCATTGAGGACAACACTCTTTTGAAGTAGAGGGGCATATCAGGTCACTATAATACTAGTGTATCCCTTGTTTGTATTATTAGTGTAGCCCCCATATTGTTATTTTTGTGCCCAAGTATTCCCCATATTGCTATTAGTGTGCCCCATAGAAGCCCATTATTTTTATTGTTGCACCCTTACATTATTATTGTTATGTTGACTCTGATTATATGGTGACCCCTTAGACTCCTATATATAGAAATGAGGTTTTGTCATTTGAATCATCCAATAATTTTTCATTTATGTAATGTAAAGGAGGTTTACCCCTTGAAGTGGATGATTTTTAAGTTGTTCATCTATATTTTCTTCTATTTTGTGAGTTTCGTGTATATCAAACCACCTCCCATAGATCCTTATCTCTGGTGATGAAATCGTTGACTAACACCTACAGGTTTTGTTCTAATGGAAATCATGATTCCAAACACATAATACACAACTAATCTAAGGAAACTCCTTACTTATTTTTGTTTTTTAGGGATACAGACCATTTTGATGATGGAAATTTTTTTTGGGTCAACCTGTATCCCTTTCTTGGATATATAATGGCCAAGGATAGTCGCTGCATTCATAAAAATTTCACATTTAGTAGGACACAATTAAAGATTCATTTGAATACATTTTTGTAAGACTTTGAACAGATTAGACATATCTTCGTAGAAGTCACATCCATAAGGAGTGAAGTAATGCATATATATCTTAATAGTGTCATGAGAAAGTTTAGCATAGATACTTAGAACTTCCCTCTAGAAAGTAACAAGGGCATTGTAGAGACCGAATGGAAGGAACCTATAAGAAAAGGTACCCCAAGGACATGTGAATGTGGTCTTATCTTGGTCCTTGGGGCTGATATAAATTTGGTTGTATCCACTAAATCCTTCCAAGAAAGAGAAGAACTTCTTTCCTGCAAGGCCATCAAGGACTTGGTAAATGAAGGGAAAAGGAAAATGTTCCTTCTTTGTAGTCTTGTTAAGTTCTCGGTAATCAACACAGATCCTCCACTCCCCATTTTTCTTGGGAACTAAAACAAGAGAGGAAACCCACTCATTATCTGAAATGGGGTATATGAACCTTGCATCTAGCATCTTTTGTAACTCCTATTTCACTATTCCTTTAATATTTTGGTTCATTATTCTATGGGGTTGGCCTATAGGCTTGCATCCCTCTTTGATGTAAATATGATGAGTACAGACTGAGGGATGCACACCTTTCATCTTATTATAATCCCAAGAGAAATAATCTACGTGTTTCCTCGACACACTGGATAACTGTTCTTCCTACTCAACAGAGAGAGAGGGGTTGATCTTTAGAGTTATGAATGGGCCAATCTCCACAATCTTGGCATTTTATAAGCTAGATTCAACATAGCACAAATCATTGCAAGGAATACTCTCATATTATTTCATTATTTCATCAACTGGTATGGCAGAGGGAGGCTAATTCTGTAAGATATGGTCAATGATTTCATCTTCATTAAGTTTCCCCCCTCCTATAACAGTATCTAGAGTGCAAACTGGGTAGAGGGATGTCTAATAAAATTCTCCCTCATCCTCTAACCATAAGGGTAAATCATGATCAATATAAGGTTGAGTAGGAGGATAAAACATAAGTTGTTTTGATAGCCATTAAGCATCAGTAGTGGCCAACCAAGGTCTTCCTAGGATGAGAGGATAGCCATTAAACTTGGTTTTGGATTGGAGGACCACGAAATCATTGGGTTAGTCCCAGGAGTTGATGGAGACCATGACATCCTCAATAATTCCCTCAGGAGCTACTGTGGATCTATCTGCAAGCTGCAACAATGTGGTGGTCTTCCTCAAATTCCCTTAGAGATTGAGCTTCAGCATGGTTTCCCCGGTCATCACATTGATTAAATCCCCAAGATAAATCAAGGTATCAGGGACCATAATGCCATCGATGTGCACATCCAATACTAGGCTAATAGGATCTAGGTACTTTGGGGAGATCACCCTCCCAAGAAAGAGATCATATAGTTGTTTTACAACATTGATGGTGGGGGTATCTCTTCTTCTTCTCCCATGAATTTTGAAACATTTCTCTGTAATAAGATTGTTGTATATGGGAAAATATTTAATGGCATGGAGAAGGAGTATATTGACAAAATATTTATTCAATTCTCCCATAAGTTCAACCTCTTCTGGGTTGTGTTGATTAGGGTGGACCAACCTTCCTGGATAAGGAGGTGCATTGGCTTGAGGAGTAGCGTATTCCTTCTCCTCTTCCATATCTCCAGGTGGAGAAGGTGGGTGATTATCTGGGAGCACCTTCCCAAACTAGAGGTTGATATCTTATATTTCCACATCATAAGTAGGATATGATGTATCTCCATTGTAAACTTGTTGGGTATGATCATTGTTTAGGTTCGTATTGGGTTGAGTAGGCATTTGAGGTTTCTTAGGTGGATTTTTGTGAGGAGTTTGTGGTTGAGGTTTAGGTGGAGGTGGTAAATCAGGAGGTTTGGTTGTTTGAGGCCTCCACCCTGATGAGGGGTTGCCCCATTGGGAATATTGGGGTGATATGGCTGAAAAGGAGGGTTGATAGGATGAGGAGGGTATTAAGGATAAAAGGCCAAGGAGGAGGTGTGGACCATGATGGATGAGTGGAAGGATACCAATGATGGAAAGGTGCATTCAGATATGGATTCTAGTGAGGATAATGTGCACCTTGCATGCCTTTTTGATATGGCTGAGGACCTGGGGGTCTCCTTTGGTTAATTAGGCACAACTACTCTGACCCACCTTCTACCCCTCCTTGGTATACAACCTTTAGGCCTAGCAGAGAGGGACATTTATCTTTTGCATGATTCTCTTCACAGACTAATCATACCTTTATGAAATTCTGTGGGAATTCATTCATAAGGTGTCTTTTAGTACATCTAGGGAAAAATATAGCTAGTGCATTTTCTTCTTCCTCCTGCCTCCTTTTGATTTTCATAATATCCATTTGCAGGGGAAAGGTGTTCAATATTTCACTCTTAAAATATTCCAACATATTTCCTATCCCATGCTTGATGATTATTGTGGGGGAAGAGGAAATGACCAAGCTTTAGCTAGACCTACCATTTTTCCTGGCAACCCTAGAGTGATTCTTGAATATAGTTTTTATGTTTTCATAAGGAAATTGATACATATCTCCTCCAGATAGCATGTTGAAGGTTTTCACTACATTTTCCCTGATCCCTCAAGATCAAGGGTACAGTTGGCCCTCCTATAATTAGGTTGAAATCTTTCCTCATAGTCCTCTAAATATTCATAAGTTCCAAGGTTCATCCAAAATATTGTGTCCTTTGTTTATTTTTACCTATAGTAATCCTGGTATTTTCATTAAAGACTTGTTGCATTTGGGCCTAGGTAGTGATGTTGCCTCCAAGTAGACTCATAAACTAGCGCAAGGTTGCATCTTTGATCATATATGGAAACAAATTCAACTTCTTCTCATCAGAGGCATAGGCATAGGTCCTACAGACAACAACAAACTCAAACATGAAGGCGTCAAGATCCTCAAAGGTTAGGCCATGGAAATGTGGAAGGGTAGTAGGGCTTATATTATTAATTCTATCCTCCCCATTGGTTTCTCCAATAGGCAAAATCTGGTTTTTCATGTTTTCAACCATGTCTTGGGTAGGTGAGATAGGTTCTTCTTCCCCTATAGGTTATTCAAAAATTTCAAGTTGCTCACCTAAAGGGTATTCTAACTCTCATGTAATCAAATAGGGAAGTTCACAGTCACCAAAGAAGAATGAAGGTTGACTGCTTGATGGTGTGGGGGTTTTTGGTAATAATTTCCCTTGGTTGTCCCTACTCCTATGAGACATGAAAGAACTAGCTTTTTTTTTTCTGACTTTTTCACTTTTTTTTCAGAAAAATAAGACTGATGCAAAACAGAGAAAAAGAAAAGTAACTCCTAGGTAGAAACAACACCTACTTAGCCCTGGTATTTCACCAAGGATGTTGCAACTCCCAAGGGCTTCTCAACTTAAATTATCAGCCTGGGGTTCGTACAAATTTAGAGGTGATAGTGTTATCTACATTACGGGTTAGGTTCTACTCATGTTGCCCTCATTATTGAGATTAGATCAAGGTGTTTAGATACCACTACTTTAACTCATTATAGAGATAATTTCATATAAAATCATAGATAAATGTGATACTAACTACAAAGGTGAAAATTCCATTCATTCAATGTAAATGCTAATTGAAATTGAATGAAAGGAAAAAGTTGATCTATTTGCTAAAGTAAATCATGCTACTCTACTTGCACATTTAATCAAATCAATAACCTAATTGCATGGATCACTTTTCTACCCACACTTTCTTGAAAATTAGGAATTCAATATTTAACATACCTATGAAGAAAAATATTAATTCTAACTTTGTTTTGTTATCTGATGGTTGCAGTGAAGAAAGGATGAGGTTATATTTGTCTTAGAGTCTTCCCTAATCATCAAATCATAGTTTGGAGGAAATTATTCAACTTAACTATGCTAGAGTCAAAGTATGGAGAAAAAATGGTTGAGGAAAACAATGCTAGAGGTTTGCTATAGGAGGAGCTACAAGAGGTCATGTATTGCTAGAGGAAGCCTTGTATTGCTACAAGAAGGGGCCCGAGAGATTTTTGAGGACAAAAATGATGTCTTGAATATAGACGAAGGTATATGGAGGTATAAGGAGGTGAATGAAGGGTGTGGGAGCCCCTTATCCAAGCCTAGTACCCCTCGTAGGTCTACCTTGCACCAAATTTTATGCCCACGGTGTCCTCCATTTACCTTAACAGAGTAGATTCAGAGACACAATTCAGAAGAAATGTGAGATGACTAAGAGGAATATGGAAAGTTCCACATGGATGAGAAAAGGTGTTCCCACCCATGAAAATCAACACAGTTCCTACATCTAGTTAAATACATGCATCAAATGATCATTATTGTAGCAAAGTAAATTAAAATGGAAAATATGAGTTGAATTTTATTGAAGTATACTCTAACATAAAACACAATTTAAAATTATAAACCAATGATGCTATCTCCTAAGTTAACAATCCAATACTTAACAATTTCCAAGAAATCATAAAAAAATATTTTTGGGTTGTTATTGTAGATCTTTCCAATCACTCTTCCCACAAGAGAGATGATAGGCAAGCCTGAAATTACAAATTTTTATGATATAAAATATATTGAAACCAGGAAATAATTGCAATGCTTTGAAACAAGAGCAAGAAAGAAATACAAGAGAGGAACTAAAGCCTATGGGTTGGGCCCAAACCCAAGGGTTTCATCCCTCCAAAACTAACTCAGTTGCATACTAATTTTAAACTTCTCATTAACAAAAAATGATAGTCACATACATCATATGAAATATAAGAATAAAAATGTCAAACACTGGGCTCTCAATAACAACTCCTAGCTGCAACCAAAATTTGAATCCTAATAAACTTTTCAACTGGATTGTTTATAAAAAAGTAATCAAGGGGTAGCTCCCTTGAAAGGAGGAATTCTCCCCTCCAAAATCTAGATATTCGTGGAGCTGGTTCCCTTTGACCCTGTGATACACTTTGATTTCCTTAGATGATAGTGAATTCGAGTTGCTGGTGAGGATTTGAAGGTCTCAATCTAAGTTAGGCATTTAATGAGGTGGACAAACCCCCTATATTCTCTTTAGGTGTCTCCATCGAGCCCCTTCATGGTAAATACTGCCAAAAATGATTATTTTTCCTGCATATTAACCACATTAGGCCATACAATATGATAAATGCCCTTTAGTCTTCCTACTAAGAATATTATGGCTAAAAATGTGAATTAATGTGAGAAAATGAGATTTTTAAGGACTAAAGGGTAGCACAATGAACCTCAAAATATACCTATTGATGGGCCCCACCATCACCCATATGTTGAAGGTGTTTCTCATACTTTGAGAAACTTGATCACTGATGTAAAGTTCATGCATTTCCATGGTGGCCTCTCTGACATCCCAAGGCATCTCATATTGTGTGCCTTCCTATGGATAGAAACCTTATTTTCCCTCTATGTTTATCCATTCTTTTTGTTCTTCTTCCTGGTTCCTTCTCCCTTGTAGGCCCAATAGTAAGGAAGGGCTGAGTTTGAGTCCTATCCATTTGATCTTCAGCATTTTCATGATACTTTTTTACAATGGGGTTCTCTCCAAGGCATTCCTTATTATTTCTAGAGAGTGATACTCTCTGATTTGTAAATTGTGAGGCAGGGCATGCCACCTTCTTTGACAAGCCTATAGACTCTTTTCTCCCAACATCCTAAATGTTTCCTCAAAATGTAGGATGGATTTTTCTTGGGCTTCCATGTACCTAGGTGTTAAATCATAGTCAGAGGAGATGCGATTTTGGTTACTGATGACATCCTAGGGGATCCATTTCTTCTTTTGCCATCACCTTCTTTAATTATTCAACTCTTGTTTCCTCGTGGTTCATCCAAGAGGCTAATTCCATAAGTTTCATGTCTCTCGTCCTTGAGTTGGGGTACCAAAAATTCATATATTTTATGATCAGATTGTGCATGTAAAACTTAGCTAGTTTTTCCCTATCCTCACTACTTGCCTTTTTTCAAAACTCAAATTGTTTGTATTCTTGAAAAGGTAAAGACCCATACTATGTTAGTGTCTTTATCTAGAAATGTAGCCACTACTCCTTGAGGAAAATGGCATAGGATTTGGATGGTTTCCTAGATTGTAGGGCTTTCCATAAATAAACTTTCCATAGTATCAAGTTGTGTCTCTTTCTCTTGCATCTGCTCTCTTAGCCTTGTTTTTTCTGCCTTTAGTTTCTCTCTCATGATTGACTACCTTAGTTTCAAATAATTCAATTCCTTGCCCATTTCATTGACTTTCTCCTCCATGAGGCCCACATCTTCTCCATTTTTGTATTTTTCAATTTTCATACATCTATGGGTTTTGCCTCTTTCCTTCTCTAACTCAAAGAAGAGTGGGACAATGAACTTATCAGGTATAATCCTACCTCCCTCATAAAATTTGTAGTAGAATCCTAGACTAGGTTGTGGATCATGCTCCTGGAGCTCTTATAATTTTTTTTTTTTCTTATTTTAGGGTGGTTTCCCCTTCTTGTAGCACCTCTTGTTTCTCATGTATCAACCCCTATTCCTAATATATCTCTTATTTTTCTTCCTATAACAGGGAAGCTGTAATGTTCCCAAAATGAATTGCTCAGCAAGACATGCCAAAAAATGCATTTTTCAGGGATGTGTGCTTTAGATATCATAAAATGTGTTTAAAAACACTCAGAAATCAATTCCAAGTACTGCAGCAACCTTTAATCAGCTTTTATTCTCAAAAAGGTGAGGAAAAGCAGCTTTTCATACCCTAAAATGACTATATTCAGAAATGTGCGTAAACATAAGCGTCATGGTTTTGGGATATGTTATATTAGGTCAAGAGGGATTCATATGCTGAATTTCAGCAAAAACAAATGCGTTTTTCTATGTTAAACAGATCCTCCATTCGCGACTAGGCTTAAAATTGCTAGTTTCCCATGACTTAGAGTATGTAGAAATTTGTTGAAGCTTAGAGAGCGTATTTTCTGAAGGTTTTGGTGAGTTCATGCAGAGATAATAGTATGAAAAGCTGAGAATATGATTCAAAGATCTTACATTAAAGAATACAGATCTATGCTTGAAGAAAAGGCCTAAAATCCAAGCTTTATGACACAGGAAGTGGATGATGAACCAGACAGCGTTATTTTCAGAAATCTGAAGCATTTTTTTATTAAGTTTCAGATATATAACATATCAGAGGAAAAAATGATAGATCTAAATGGGATCTATATGCCAAAATGCCTTTTAAGTACATTCCCCTTGGGGATCTCAGTTGAAAGTGAAGAACAATGAATAGATCTGAGATCTACACCATGGATCTGCAGTAAACTTCAGAAATTTCTGAAGAATATATCACATATCAGATTAGATCTGAATTATTACATGGATTGGTTGGCCAATCCACGGATCACCTCAGTGAAGGAAAAGAGTCCTTTCACCGGAGATCTCTCCTCCAAAATGCTAGAAAATGTACACTGCAAATATTCCTGCCAAATGACGCAGTTTATGAAGCTAACTACACTGATGGAGTGATGCACACTTTGGCCTCATGCCAAGATAAGAATCTGAAGCTCAAAACATCTATTGCACTCCTCCCAGTGGATTAGGAGACTTCCCCACTGAAAAGATGCAATAGAACTCTTCAGATTTGAATAGATCTGATTCCACTTGCTGCAGCTCACAAGACAACTCAACCCTCAACATGAGCAGCACTATAATGTAAGGTGAAGCTTGGACAAAATTCCAGATAGTGGATCAATGCAGCATAATCTCCTCCAAAAGACCCTCAAGGAAGAAGAGGAATTCCTAAATAGGAAATTCCTCTCTCTCTAGCTAAACAACGAAGAGAGTTTGAGTTGCTCAAGCAATCTCAAAATAGAAATATCATCAACAACCTCTCCTTGATTCTTTCCCTTCCTTATATAAGATTATGGTTTGCAAAACCCTAAACCACCTTTATCCATTAGTCCCTTTTCACATGGAGGACCTCCTCATAGGACTGTGCTAATCATCTAGGAGGTTCATTGTATTTGGACTGCTTTATGATTTGGTCCTGTTGACCCGGTAAAATAGCTTGAAATTGTTTCACATACAAGTGGATTTTATTGAGCAAGCCCTGATTTTACTTTGTTCACATTGGGAATTGATTTATTCTCATGTTTAGGAGTTTTTATTTGTTCTCCTTTACATTTTATTCATAAAACATAAAAATAAAATGACATTGAATATTCCTACTAGCATGGGCTAGTTAGGAATATTACAGTCCCCCCCCCCCTCAAAATGTTGCTTGTCCTCAAGCAACTGCAGGGTAGAACAAAACTTCTCCTTCCCTCTTCTTGTGGCCTCATCAATGGACCCCACCATGGCTGAAAATGATAAGCAATGAATCTATCCTCCAATGATTTCCTCCAAGTGTAAGATAGCAAGTGTACATCATGAGGAAATGGAAGGTGCAAGTGGTGATCTCCTTGTTTCTCAATGGTCTCATTGAGGTAGGAGTGATGAAGAGCATGGGGAAAATTTCTCCCAATGAGTGTCTCGCACACCCATGTTATCATCCATAAGAATCTAGTTACCTCCAGATAGGGCAACTTCAGAAAATCCTCTTCCACCTTGAGCTCCAGCAAAGAATGTGGGCTGAAAATCTGCAAGTGGTAAGCATCATATCCTACCCCACGCTGTTCACCTCTCCACTTAAGATAAGTGTAAAGTGCAAACTAAACTTGGGTTGCAAGAATATTGCCCTCAAGTGGCATCATGAAGATTAGATCTACAAAGATCCTCCCTCCAACGCTGTAAAACCAGTTAGCCCAAGATGTTCCATATGTGATGGACAGAAGGGTATCATCATAAGGTATATCATCACACACATGGCCCACCTCCAAGAGAAACAAGTTTTTGGTCATGGTGGCCACAACTCTTCCCATGTTCCCATTAGAACATGTACTGTAGAAAATGTGGGAACCCACTTCCCAAAAGGACACATCCAAACCATGTGCCTCACTCAACATCATGTCTCCCATCAAGATAAAAGCAATATCAGCAATTGAGAACATGACTATCATCATCATGAAGGAAATACTGAAGGTTCTAGGTGATGCAAGAGAGTACCAACAGTTTCCCAAGTCTTCACAGCACAATTTTACATACTGCCGCTTTAGAAGAATGCATGGAAAATTGTTTTTTGTTACATGGTTAATCATATAAATCAAATGAACATACATGTAAGAAAAACATATTTTCCCAAGGCCACATAAGAGATGGCTGTCTCCATCATATAATTTGGCCCAATGTAAACCATGGAGATCAATGAATAGCTTTCCCTCTTGTGGAGCAATGCACTGCCAAAAGATGGCAAGAGGATGAAATAAAAAGCTCTCACCATATGTTGGAAGCAAGAAGATACATGGATCCATGAATAAATCCTCAATAATAGTTTGGAGCACTCCCATGAAGGGGAATGAACCAAGGGCTGCATGAAATTCCTTCTCCTCCTGCTTGGAAACCCAAGTCAAGAAAATCACACCACAGTAATAGATGTCTCCATCTACCACTTCATCTTATTCACCTCCTCTTTTCTCACCAAGTGCATTGAATGAGAAGTGATCCTGGGAATACTCCATCAATAAATCCCAGCTCCAAAGTGACAATGTTGTTGGCCTATGCAAATAGGCTCCCATCAACACATAGCTCCAATCTTGGACATGAAGAATGTCAAAGGAATCTCCCATAATGCTGCTACATATGAGAAGCCCTTCCCATGAAGAAATTCCTTCTTGAACATCTAAGGTCAAGGAGTAACCCCTTTGCTCTATGATAGTGCCATCTTCTACTCCTGCAGTATCATGAAAAATGTGAGAGAAAATCTGCCCTTGCTACTCTCTCAAGAACATCCCAAGCAAAAAAATCTTTTGCTGCCTCTCTATACTCCCATCATCAAGATCATGTAGTGAAAACATGGTGATTGACATGAAGAATATTATGTCAACACAATGTGTCCATACTCCTTGCTGCTCCATGATGAAAGTATACTACCACATACCCTTAGAAAGAGAGTGATGACCAAACTCTTTCAAGAGCAACCAACGCAGCCAAGCCTCCTGCTGCCCGGTGTCATAGATCTACAAGTAGCTCTCTAGCTTCTTACTCTCCATCCACATCTGCTCAACCAATTATGGATGTCTCCTTCCATCATTCATCTTGGTACTCCTCCCATGAGGGCTACCATCATCCCAAATCATATTTTTTCATTTTATGGGATCTTGAAATGCAATCTTCCCGAGGATCAATTTGACCCTATAAGGATCCAAATAGGTGGTAGGAAAAAACCTCCCATCATGATGTGCATGGCTCAAGAAATGTCCGACACAGTCATGAGAGATTTTATCCATCCGAAGATGTCTCCCATCTCCTATCTGCTCCTGTGAGAAGGGAAGATCCTCTTCAAACTGTTGAAGAAATTTTCACTCCATGATGTGCTGAAGTGCACCTCCAATGAATTCTTCCCATGAGGTTTTCTCCTCATGCATGGCCTCCCAAAACCAAAGGGGCCTTGGATTTGCTGCAAGTAGAAGTTTCTCTTTGAGCAGGGGTGTGCTCATTGAGAAAGGGTCATCTGGAAGGGAGAAAGGGTTTCTCACTTCAAGATTTCTACCATCCATCATTCCACCCTTTATTGCTTCATGAATGAAGCTTCCATGTGAATGCTCCAATGAGGAATGGTTCCTCTCTTCTTCCTCACTGCCTTTGCACAACGCAGTGCAATTTTTTTTCTCTAAATCAGCAGCATGCAAAGATGTAGATCTCTTCGTACAATGTGCTGAAATGACAATAGATGAATTTTTAATCATACCTCAATGAGATGTAGAAGCAAGAGCTTCTTCTACAACTATGTAGTCTTCCTTCATTATTGAACATGAAGGCTTCTCTTCCAAGGTTGTGCCAACACTAGTACAAGTCTCCACCCTTTCAATCTCCTTGAGATTTTCTTCAATACCCTTCAGGGTCTAGAAAAGGAGCAGGGAGATCTCCTCTTCTGTCATTCTTCTAAGTGGTGGAGCCATGCTCTTGTTTCTTCTGTACAATGTATCTTCTTTGTAAGGTTAGGAAGTGCATGGGTCTTCCTCTCCTTCTTGAAACATTCTGTAGGTCTCACTGCAACTTTCTTCTCCTTGAAACCCTCTAGGAGTCTTGGTGCATCTTCTGTCTCTTTTCTGATTTACCTCTTTGGAGAGGCCCTTCTTAGATCTAAACATTGATGAGAGTAATCTCATTCTCTCCATCATTCTGATATCTATTCCTTTCTCTACAACACTTTGGCTTGAAGCCACAGGTTGAGCCAAAGATCTTGCTCTGATACCACTGTAATGTTCCCAGAATGAATTACTCAGCAAGACATGCCTGAAAAATGAATTTTTTAGGGATGTGTGCTTCAGATATCATATATTTCTTTTAAAAACACTTAGCAATCAATTCCAAGTACTTCAGAAACCTTTACTTAGCTTTTATTCTAAAAAAGGTGACGAAAAGTAGCTTTTCATGCCCTAAAATGACTGTATTCAGAAATGTACGTAAAAATAAGGTTCATGGTTCTAGGATATGTTAGAATAGGTCAAGAGGGATTCACATGCCAAATTTCAGCAAAAAAAAATGTGTTTTTCTATGTTAAACAGATCCTCCATTCCCGCCTAAGCTTAAAATTGCTGATTTCCCATGACTTGGAGTATGCAGAAATTTGCTGAAGCTTAGAGAGCGTATTTTCTTAAGGGTTTGGTGATTTCATGTAGATATAACAGTATTACGAGCTGATAATATGATTCAAAGATCTTACATTATAGAATACAGATCTATACTTGAAGAAAAGGCCTAAAATCCAAGCTTTATGACACAGGAAGTGGACGATGAACCAGACAGCGTTATCTTCAGAAATATGAAGCAATGTTTTATTAAGTTTCAGATATATAACATATCAGAGGACAAAATGATAGATCTAAATTGGATCTATATGCAAAAATTCCTTTTAAGTACATTCCCCTTGGGGATCTCAGCTGAAAGTGAAGAATAATGAATAGATATGAGATCTACACCATGGATCTGCAGTAAACTTTAGAAATTTATGAAGAATATATCACACAGTAGATCAGATCTAAAATATGACATGGATTGTTTGGCCAATCCACGGATCACCTCAGTGAAGGAAAGGAGTCCTTTCACCGAAGATCTCTCCTCCAAACTGCTAGCAAATGTACACTGCAACTTTGCCTGCCAAATGACACATTTTATGAAGCTAATTGTGCTGATGGAGTGATGCACACTTTTTCCTCATGCCAAGATAAGAATATGAAGCTCAAAATAGCTATTGCACTCCTGCTAGTGGATTAGGAGACTTCCCCACTGAAAAGATGCAATAGAACTCTTCAGATCTGAATAGATATGATTCCACTTGCTGCAGCTCACAAGACAACCCAACCCTAAACATGAGCAGTGTTGTAATGTAAGGTGAAGCTTGGAAAAAATGCTAGATAGTGGATCAATGCAGCACAATCTCCTCCAAGAGACCCTCAAGGAAGAAGAGGAATTCCTAAACCGGAAATTCCTCTCTCTCTAGCTAAACATCCAAGAGAGTTTGAGTTGCTCAAGAAATCTCAAAACCGAAATATCATCAACAACCTCTCCTTGATTCTTTCCCTTCCTTAGATAAGATTATATAGGGTTTGCAAAACCCTAAACCACCTTCATCCATTTGTCCCTTTTCACATGGAGGACCTCCTCATAGGACTGCGCTGATCATCTAGGAGGTTCATTGTATCTGGACTGCTTTATTATTTGGTCCTGTTGATCCAGTCAAATAGCTTGAACCTGTTTCACATATAAGTGGATTTTATTGAGCAACCCTGATTTGAATCTGTTCACATTGGGCATTGATTTATTCTCATGTTTAGGAGTTTTTATTTGTTCTCCTTTACATTTTATTCATAAAACATAAAAATAAAATGACATTGAATATTCCTACTAGCTTGGGCTAGTTAGGAATATTACAGAAGCTTATGTCTTTAGCCTCTTAAAGATGATTTCTCTAGTGCTAGGCCTCCCCATGGGTAACACTGGTTGCTTGTTTTTGGCCTTAGGGGACGTAACTTCTTCAATTTTTCCCTCACTAGGTACCACTTCTTCCTTTTTTCTTGTTGCCTCATCAATAATGACACGGATTTTGGAAGGAGGATGAGGCTTCCCTTTCCTTATCCTAGTGCTCTTCCTTGTTTTAAATTATAAGGGGCCTTGCCTTAGCTTCCTTCTTTTGGGCTTGAAAGGTGTGCCCAATGTGGCCAATGTGGCAGCCACTTCTTCCTCTGTGTTCCCTGGAGAGAGACTTGTTTGTTGTCATTGTTTTTTTTTCTCTTGAGACTTAGGGGGCACCACAGGGTTCTCCTCCTCTGCTTATTACTTTCCCACTTTTTTCCCTTTCTTTGTGTTTTCTTATTCTTCCTTTGATTTTCCTGCCTCCTCTTCTTCCTTTCTTTTTGCTTCCTCCTTATCTTCTCTACCCCCAATACTAGAGGCTGGCATTCCCTCATGTTGTTTTGAAAATTCAACAAGATATGTGTGTCTAATTTAATTTTCCCTTAATTAAATTGGATAATTAAATGTAATATTATCTCATAATCACTTGTAATAGTTAACGGAGTGAGATAAAATAAGTTAGCTCATGAATTACGAGTTGAGGGTGGTTGGTGAGGTAGGCATAGTGATTCTATTAGTTATCGAGTCCAAGTTTCAGTTAGTGCATTAGTTTAATGCATGAGAAATCAGTTAACTCAATTAATTGATTTAAAATTAGTTTAACTAGTTGTAACTATTTGTTGCATTAGTGAGAGGTAAAATGAATTAAATCAGATTTAATTCACATGCAGTGATCTGTCATGCAACTGATGATTTACTATTAATAGTTGCATGCATTTCAGTTCCAGTGGAGAGCCTGTTAAGACAAAGGTTAAAGGGATATTAACTATCATTTGTATTATTAGTAGGATGCCCAAATGGATTTAAAAATCCATAGGATTTCCCATGAGCATTACGCAGTTTTGGAAGGTTGAATTTCCTAAATAATAGGGATTGCATTCCACATTAATTGTGCAAGCAAGGCAGGATAAGCAGAGGCTGCAAATTGGCTAAGTGTTGGTCGATTTTGTTCTGATCAGTGTGAGACAGTTGTGAGATTGCAGGAGACTCTTGTGAGAAGAGTGCATTGTAATTGTTTCATGATTCCTTGGTGAATATACAATAGAAGATAGAGGTGTTTTGAGCAGTAAGCCTTCCCCGAGAAAAATATATGTGTTGTGGTTTGATTTGCTTCTTTATTTACTTGTTGTGATTGGAAATCGTGTTTATTTTCCACAATTAATTTGTAGAATGATTCAGTATCTTACTTTAGCATATCGCATGATCGGATTGAATCCATTGGTATACATATTGTTTTTATAATTTCTACATGATATTGGAGCATAGGAAATCACTATAGTGGAGAATAAATTGAGTTTGTGTTGAATAACATTTGAATTTGTAAAATATTCTTTGGTGCGATAGGAGGATAAAGATCAAAATGGATTTTAATGGCTTGATATTGGAATATGCACTCAAGGGAAGTTATAATTATATTGCATGGAAAGACAATATGGAGGAAGTTCTATAGGAAAACAGGTTTAAATAATTCATGGATAATGACATTCCAATACCCGTAGCAGCAGATTCCACTCTTATTGATGCTTGGAAAAGGAAGGTTGCAAAGATGAGGAGGATCTTATTGGAGTGAGTACGAAACAACATTGTCTCAAGTATCCATGGCAAAGCGACTCCATATGCAACGTGGAAGGCTTTGAAAGATCTGTTTTAGAGTAGCAGTGACCACAAAAAATTGGCATTGAAGGACAAGCTTAGGAAAATCAAAATGGAGAAAGGCAACACTATTCCAAAATATTTAACCAAGTTCTCCCAATGTCGAGATGAGCTTGGGAGTTTCAAAATTACTGTAGCGGATGATGACTTGGTGAGCCTAGCTCTTCTAGGCCTTCCCAAGAGTTGGCATAGTTATCAAGACTTTGTCAATGGGAGGGAGAAGCTACCAGATTGGGAGCGAATTTCGTTGGATTTGGTACAAGAAGAATTCAGGCGGAATACCGGGGATGGATCCTCATCTAGGACAGATGATGAGGAAAATTTCACCTTGGCTGATAAGGCAAAGAAGGGGAAGGAAAATTAATACTATTCCAAATCTGAGACCGAGAAAGAAGGCAAGAAGCGTGACATTTCTAGAGTGAAATGTTTTCACTATCACAAACATGGACATTATGCCACTAATTTTCCACAAAAGAAGAATAAAAAGAAGGCTTTAAGATCTATAGCTAGTGAGGCTTTGGCCTCGCAATTTGATTTGGACTTCTCGCTCATCGCATGCATGGTATCTAGTGCGATGGGATCAGTGCAGTACTTGGATAGTGGTACATATTTCAACATGATGGGCGACAAATAACTTTTCAGTGGCTTGGAGGAGAAAGATCTCCAGATGCATATCGAAATGGGTGATGACAGAAGGTATAATGCTATCAGGATTGGTACAGCTACCTTCCAAAGACAATCAGGTAAACCTTTCTTATTAAAATATTTAATGCATGTAGTAGGCTTGAAAAAGGATTTAGTTTCAGTTTCTATGTTGGAGGATAGAGGTTATGATGTGGTTTTCAGTAAAGGGAAAGCATTCCTTCATCAAAAAGCCACAGGAAAAGCCAAGAATATTGGGATTCGTGTAAATAATCTCTACAAACTTGATGTAGATGGTTGCACAACATTGATGGGTAAGGTAGACAAAGTGGTGAGCCGAGATGAGGCTGAGTTATGACACAGGAGATTGGGCCATCTACACCACGGAGCCTTGAAGGTCATGCAACATATTTCTATAGGGCTTCCAAAGGGTACTCTTATGCAAATGGACACATGCAAGGGATGTACCATGGGGAAGTATGAAAAGGACACTTTTCACGAGAAGGAGAACCGAGCAGCGAGTATCCTTGAGAGATTTCACTCAGACGTGTGTGGACCATTCTCTACACCTTCGACAGTAAAGCACAAGTATTATGTCATGTTTTTTTATGATTTTTCTAGAAAGTGTTGGATCTACTTCATGTAGAAGAAAGATCGGACATTCTCAAAATTTTGTGAGTTAAAAGCACCAGTGGAGAAATATACGGGGAAGCATCTGAAGGCTCTGAGGAGCAAAAATGGTGGTGAGTACATCTCCAATGAATTCAAGAAATTTTGTAGCAAAGAAGGAATTCAGAGAGAGTTGATTAAGCCTCATAACCCAGAACAGAATGGGGTCACAGAAAGAAAGAATAGAAAAATTGTGCGTGCGACACTAGTGATGTTGCATGATCAGGGCCTACCGTTGCATCTGTGGGAAAAGGCATGCAACACAACAGTATTTGTGAAGAACCGTAGTCCTCATAGAATACTTGGAATGAGTACACCAGAGGAGGCTTTTTCTGGTAAGAAACCTAATGTTTCATTTTAAAAATTTTGGCTCATATGTCTATTGCCATGTGACCAAAGATTCTAGGAAGAAGCTAGAACCAACCGCTGAGATTGGGATATTTGTGGGGTACACTGATACTCCCCACAAATATGGGGTGTATTTTCCAAATAGTAGGATGACTGTTGTGAGGCAGGGTATAAAATTTGATGAGGAGAAAGCCATGTGATTGTCCCTTGAGAGGGAGCTTGATTTGCATGCAGATGAGGAACTCTTGGTTCCAAAGGATGAACCTCAAGATGTGGAGCAGCCACATGTGGAGGATCATGGAGTGGCAGAAAACACTCATGCGGAGCCATCCACCATACAAGGTAGAAGGCGCACCATAGAAGCTGATAGATTGAGACTTGATGTGGCGGAACATGTAGGAGCACCTACTTCACTACGCAGACAGAGACAGTCTCCAGACATGTTTACTAGATACATGGCTCTTATGAGCAAGTGTATTGTGATAAAACCATCCTCTTTTGAATAATCAGTGCAAAAAATAGTTTGGGTTGACGCCATGCTTGAGAAGTATGACTCCAT
Source organism: Pinus albicaulis (assembly GCA_034641835.2). Classification (NCBI taxonomy): domain Eukaryota; kingdom Viridiplantae; phylum Streptophyta; class Pinopsida; order Pinales; family Pinaceae; genus Pinus; species Pinus albicaulis. The sequence continues at coordinate 1,964,755,330 of CM076575.1, forward strand.
CGTCAAGAAAAATGCATGGGAATTTTTCCCAAGACCAATCGGAAAATCAGTGGTTGGATCTAGATAGATCTATAAGGTGAAGCAGGCGGCAGATGGGAATGTGGAGAAGTACAATGCTATATTTTGAGCCCAGGGATTATCACAAGTTGAGGGAATTGATTATGAGGATAATTTCACACCGGTTGCGAGATACTCATCGATTAGATCTATCCTTGCACTCTTAATGCAGATGCGGGGGCAGATACATCAGATGGATGTGAAATTTTCATTTCTCAATGGATTTGTTGAGGAATAAGTGTACATAGAGCAGCCAGAAGGTTTTGATACCTTTGACAGTGAGTCGCATGTGTGTAGACTCAAGAGAGCATTGTATGGGATGAAGCAAGCACCTCATGCTTGGTACACTAGGAGTGACAACTATTTCACCGATTTGGGCTTCATGAAGAGTGAAGCAGATGCGAACTTTTACCAGATTGTGGTTGATGGTAAGCTCTTGATTATCGTACTTTATGTTGATAATCTAATTTTGAAAGGTGATGAGTAGCTACTAACTTATTTCAAATACGATCTTGCAATAGAGTTTGAGATGAAGGACATGGGACTCCCTCACTATTTCCTTGGTTTGGAAATATGGCAGCGGGATGGTGAGCTATTTGTTTCTCAAGGCAAGTATTCCAAAGATATTTTGAGTAAGTTTTACATGGATGGTTTTAAACCCATGGAGACTCCTATTGCGGGAAACTGGAGGAAGGAGGATGCTACTTCAGGTGAGGTAGTGGATGCTACTGTTTACAGGCAGCTTGTGGGTTCACTAATGTACTTGGTGAACACCAAACCAAACATTTACTATGTAGTTAACCAGTTGAGTCAAGCTATGGTTAAGCCGACCAATCTCTTTTGGAAGGCGGGGAAGCAAGTTTTGAGATATCTCAAGGGCACTACAGAGTATGGATTATGGTACAGATGGACAGAGGGAGTGAAGCTTCAAGGCTTCACTGATGCAGATTGGGAAGGCAGTCCATCAGATAGAAATAGTAAATCAGGAGGGATCTTCAGCATATGATCGAAAATATTTTCTTGGTACAGATGGGAAGCAGAGATTTGTGGCACTCATTTCAGTCGAGGCAGAGTACATGGCAGCCAGTTAGGCTGCATGTGAGGCCATTTGGATGAGGAATAATTTGGTTGGTTTGTTTGGTCATCAGATGGATCCGACGGTGATACATGTGGAAATTTTAATAGAAATTATGTATTTCCTGGATTATCCTGATCTAACAATTATATGCCACAGTTGAATATAGAATAGCTTCTACCAAAAAAAAAAAAAAAGTGGAAATTTAAAACATGATCGCCAATTGCAAACACATTAAGAAAGATCAATCACAAATAACATAGATTTTTTTACCAGGAAAGCATAAAGCTAAAAACCCCACTATCATATATTATGTATATATCATGGATCATGAAACAATCTCGTAAAAAACTCTAATCCAAGAGCTCTCAGTACAATATACAATCGTCTCACATTGTCATACAAAAATTGGCAAATAAATGCGCCAATTTACTGCCTCCTGACAACCTACCTCCATTGCGCAATCCCTACTGATTACAATCCCTAAAAAAATGAGATCATGCTTGCCTTGAATGCACAATCCTCATGGGAACATCCAATGTGTGTGTGGTTGCATGAGTGCATCCATTAATGTCACAACTGATAGTCAAACTGTCCCTTTCACCTATCTCTCAATTGGGTCTCCACTGGATCTGACATGCATGTAGTTAACAGTAGTAAATCGTTAGTTTCATGTGACACCACTGATTTTGAATTAATTAAATAATTAATCCATTGGTCTCTCACTATTTTATATTCAGTTACAACTAGCACAACTGAGTTTAACTCACTTAATTGAGTTAAACTACTTTACAACTCACATAACTACACATCCAACTTTGTTACAACTTCGAATCACTCAGTTACAACTAAGTCCACTTGCATGTCCTAAAAACCAACCACTCAACTCGAAATTCACTTAGCTAACTGATTTGACACTTCAGCTAACTATTTCCAAGTGCTCATTGAGAATATATTAATGTTTATTGTCCAACTATTATTAAGGGATAATAATAGTCGACATGCATATATAAATAGACACACGATCTATAAATAGAATTCACACACACGTCTAAAAATATAACATCGTCTATAAATATAATTTGCTCATCATCTATAAATAGAATTTTCTCATGCATTCTAAAAATAGACTTCCACCTAAAAATAGCCTGAGGCTCCATCCTAGTGTAGGTGCTTAATTTTCACTAGGATTATCATTTTATTGAATCTCAACACTCCCTCTCAACAAGAAATGGATTATTCTTCACCCTGATCCTGTCTCTATGGTATTTGAATTTTCTCTTGGTGAGCGCCTTCATCAGAATATCTGCATCCTGATCTTTCATAGGAATGTACTGAAGCAACATGATCTTCCGCTACACACAATATCTAATATGATGATACTGAATATCTATATGCTTAGATATATCATGAAACATAGGATTAATCGAGAGTTTAATGCAACTCTTATTATCACAATGAATCAATGTTGGATCTAAATGAGAACTAAAAAAACTAACCAAGTCTTTCTCATCCAGATAGCCTCACATGCAGCTTGACTTGCTGCCATGTATTCCGCTTTCGCTGAACTAATTTCCACGGATCTTTGTTTCCTGTTGTACCAAGAAACAACTATAGATATGATATTGAAGATCCCCCTTGATGTGCTCTTTCTTTCTATTGGGTTACCCACCCAATCTGCATCTGTGAAGCCATGCAACTTCACCTCATCCGTATGTTTGTACCACAAGACATACTCAGATGTTCCTCTCAGGTATCTCAGGACATGCTTTCCTGCCTTCCAAAAGAGCTTGGTAGGCTTAACCATCGCTTGACTAAGCTAGTTCACCGCATAGCATATGTTTGACCTTGTATTCACTAAATACATTAGCGAACCCACTAACTTTCGATAGACAGTAGTATCCACTACCTCTCCAGATGTAGCATTCTCTTTCCTCAAGTTTCCTATAAGAGGAGTATCCATGGGTTTGCATCCCTCCATGTGAAACTTACCCAGTTTCTCCCTTGCATACTTGCCTTGAGACACAAAAATTTCACCATCTCGCTACCATATTTCCAATCCAAGGAAATAATGAAGGAGGCCCATATTCTTCATCTAAAACTCCTTTGCAAGGTCCTCCTTACATGAGTGTCTCAGCTACTCATCACCAATCAATATTAAATCATAAACATAAAGAAAAATGATTAAAATCTTACCCTCCACCGCAATTTGGTATATTTTTTCATCCGCCTCACTCTTGGTGAAGCCAAGTCTAGTGAAATAGTTTTATATCTGAGTGTACCAAGCATGGGGTGCTTGCTTCAGCCCATACAACGCTCTTTTGAGTCTACACACATGAGACTCCCTGCTGAAGATCTCAAATCCTTCAAGTTTCTCAATGTACACTTCTTTCTCAATGATCCCATTGAGAAACACAGTCTTTACAACCATCTGATGAATGTGCCAACCCATCTGCACTGACAGAGAAAGGATGGTCCTTATGGAAGAATATCATGCAACACGTGAAAAGGCTTCTTCATAATAAATCCCCCAAGTCTGTGAGAAGCCCCACGCCACAAATCTGGCCTTGTATTTCTCAACACTCCCATCAACAGCTTGCTTTACCTTGTAGATCCATCTCAAACCTACCACTGATTATCAACTGGCCTTGGAATAATTTCCCAAGCACTGTTTCTAACAATGGAGTTGTTGTGGACAATTTTGTCACCCCCTAGAGACAGTATAGAGTTGCCATAGACCAGTGCCTAGGACATCTTAATATAGCAAGGAGCCCTTCATATAGTTTGGATTGTCAGTCCAAAAGCTCACTTACTATCCCTTGTTTGAACAAGGAAATAAGTTTTGAATGGGACCAAACTCTCTCAGAAGCTGACACAAAGATAAGAGTAGTGTAGGGACATCAAGTAAAATCCCAATACAAAGGCATCAGACAGTTAAGAGACCACTTACTGTAAAGAGGACCAGTTCAAATAATATATCACAGAAATCAAATATCAGGAAGTGAGTGCAGTGAGGAAACATAGAGAAGATATTAGTTAACATGAGACTGATACCCAGATACACAACAGAACCACATAAGAGCATATTAATTTATGAATCCTTATATGACAATGGCGTTTTAAAATCACCCTCCTCAAGCAACTAATATAGCAGAAAACATGGATGAGGTGAACATGGAACAGTATATCATGACTAGGCCTATTTAAAGCACTTGACTAATTCCAGAAAGGGCATCAACAAGGATGAATCCTTACTGCAAACTAGTGAGCCACTCGCATTCTAGAACATGATACAAGAAGATAAATAGCATGAAAGGAGATATTGTATTAACACATAAGAGAAATTACATACTGCGAGATACCAAAGACCAGAATCCTCATTACAGTTATAACTCCTCCTCACTGAGACCCTACGGGCTCTGAACCTTCATACAGAAGTATTACAAAATGTATACAAAAGCCTTTTCACTGCACAGTTTGCTGATAGAAATCTGGAACCCTCACAATGACTTCTTTTCGGGCCTTTATAGAGAAAATAGAGAATTCTCCGGAAGGAGGTAGATGAAGTACATTTAATGACTCAATTTTGAATAAAATGGCGGAAAACATTCGCGCCCACTCTATGAATGACCAACTATAAATGACTGTACTTTACATCCTGTCTCTGGAAATAAATGCTGGGAGATGAAAATCTCTTTATAAACATGACACAAATAATAAAATATATACAATGTTCTACCTTTCGTTGAGGGAAAGATCTGCCGCCGTATGAACCCTGAGATAGTCTGCAATTTTGTGTTGTACTCTCGGCCTTTAGCTTTGAATTTAAATCTTGGATCATTAATGCAGGGCAAAGCGTCCCTCGATTTTCTCTGGAGGGTTCTGTAGATCCATATCTTGTCTTCTTTAATGGTGATCATTCCTCACACCTACCCTCGGCTTCTTCTTTAAGTTTTGCCAACAGAATGTCGCCCTTTGACATACTCTCAACCTTTGCAGTGGAGGCGATAAATTATGGGGCCTCTTTATCATCTTAAAAACCTGCAAAATTCACAAAACATTAGAGAAAACCGACTTGAGGACGAAGAGCGTGGAGGGGGAGATGATAATGAAGTCGTGGACACGAAAAAATGACCAGGATACAAAGGGTGGCGGAGGAAAAACGATGGAGGCCTTGATTAAACAGACGGAGTGTGACTCCTCCTCGTAAAACAGTTTGAGTGAGACGAATGAGTAAGAACAAAGGGTATAAATGAAAACACGTGTACCCACATATATATCTACGACAGGATGACGCCACAAATACACGGGGGCATGACACATGGGTGTACGGGGGAAACAGGTGGAATGACAACGTGGCAGCGAGGTCAATCAATGGGAAGACCAATTTCTGGCCGTCGGATCTTGGAAGGCGGATAGACGGTTAGGAGACGATGAGGTCAATACAATGGTGGGACACATATCACGGCGGTCACACATTAACGAGCGAGCAGCTCTGGCGTATATCTGTCATTGGATGAAGATCGGCAAATCCTACGGCGCGGACCGATTCCACAGTCTAGCCTTTGTACAGGCTTTAATGCGCGGGAGAAAAGTGGTTTCCCGCCCGTACCAAAGACACGTGGCGTATTTCTAATGGAATCGCTCCCCCCTTGGTCGATACTGCCGGCTTCGTGGAAGCGGTGCGGGGCAATACCGCCGGTCTCTGCTGTGAGGTACATATGTGGGGGCCGCCATATAAAAAGGTATCCGCTCCGTTGATTTGGTTTGATCGGACGGGTACTATCACGCTCGAATATAAAACAATAAACCCCTTTTCATTTTAGCTTGTGGTTTCGCGCTCGGGTCATATGGTAGCCAAAGCACGGGGGCTAGGGTCTTAGGACTGGGCCCGATAAATTTTAAATGATAGGTTTTTAACCTTTGTGGAGCGGATTTTAGGGCGGAAAAGGTAATATCAAACAGGAGTATGAGGTTTTAGGCCACGGTGGAGCTTTGAAAAAGATTTGGATGGGGCAGCAAACCAAAATTTAAAGGCAGGGGTAAATATGTACAACATCGGCTCCATCTGGGGATGGCATGATCGTCCTCGGGCATGTCGAGAACACGCAGACCACTGAATTTTCCACTTTGCTTCTCAATTCTCCTGCGCTTCTGCCTCAGGTAAATGCCAGCATCCTTTTCTTTATGAAAAATAAAAATTAAACAACTTATATACAATATAGTACAATCAAGCACCCCAACCTGGATCAGAATTGGAAGTATGGTTTGAGGAATTGGCCATTCACAGGGGCATCCAACAAATCACCTTGTAGGTTTTCTAACATGAAAGTATTATTTTGCCCTTGACTCACGATTTTGAAAGGGCCAAACCATAACGGATCAAATTTAGCATGCTTGCCCTTCTCTGCTCTGCGAACATCCCATCTGAGAACCAGGTCACCAATTAGGAAGTCCCTATCCTTCGCATGCTGATCAAACACATTCTTCATTTTCTCCTGATATTCTATCAATCTTTGATTCACCTGGTTCCGTGTTTCCTCCAATTCTACCAGCTGATTAATCCTTCTGATCATGTCATCTGGCTCCTCCTGATTCTCCTGCATAAAACGTGCTACTAGAAATGCCAATTGCACCGGGAACACAACAGCTCTTCCATATACCAACTCATAGGGGAATTTTCCTGTTGCTCACCTACTGGTTATCCTATTTTCCCATAGAGAAAAATTCAATTGAGAGTCCCAGTTTTTCTGATTTTCACTTATTGTTTTCTTCAGAGCCCTCACCAGGGTTTTGTTAGAAGACTCTGCTAAACCATTTCCCTGTGGATAGTATGTTGTGGAGTGAGTCATGATGATGTTATACCTTTGGTATAAATTCACAAATCTGGCAGACCTGAAAGCCTGTGCGTTGTCAGTTACAATTCTGGCTGGACAGCCAAACCTAGATATGATATTTTCCTCTATAAACCTCATGATGACAGCATCTGTAGCATTTCTTGTAGGTATTTCTTCCACCCATTTCGTAAAATAATCCGTGGCTATTAGTATCCATTTATATTGGCCACTTGATGGGGGATGTATTTCTCCTATAAAATCTAATCCCCTTTTCTGAAATGGCTCGTTTACATGGATGGGAATCAAGGGCAAAGCTGCTAATTTCTGTCTTTCTGCAAATCTTTGGCACTTGTCACATGCTCTAACCCAAACAAAAGTGTCTGTATACAATTTTGGCCAGTAAAAACCAGCCTTCAGTATTTTATGAGCTGTAGCCCTCCAGCTGTAATGACCTCCACAAATTCCCTCATGAAATTCTGTCATTACTTTCTGCACTTCATTTTCTGTGAGGCATAATAGTAATACACCTAGAGGGTCTCTCCAATAGAGCTGTCCATTAGCAATTATGTATTTCTGTGATTTCATCCTTACAGCCCTGTATTTTATCTTATCACAACCTGGAGGACAGCTAAGTGTTAAAAGATATTCAACTATTTCTTTATACCAAGGACTAGTTAGATATTTCATATGTATCTTTTGAGTAGCCATCTCCAGCCCTTGCTGCTCTTCTTCTTTTTCTGATTCTTAATTTGCTATCATGGATAGATTAATGCCCAGAGCTTGATGATTTGACTCAGATAACATCTTGTCAAGTCCCTGTCCTTTAATCAACTTAGTAGGCCTTATGTCCAAATCATACTCCTGGATTTTTGCAATCCATATTCCTCTTCTACCTTCGCTATCTCCCTGAACCAGAATGTCTTTGACAGCTGTTGTGGGGACATATGCAATAATATGAGATTGCAAAACATATACTCTAAAGGCTTTAAGGGACTTTACTAGGGCATATTCCTTCTTCTCCAATATATTATATCTCAATTCAGCGTCATAAAGTACTTAACTGAAGAAAGCTATAGGCTGTTCATATCCCTCTTCATTTTTCTGTAATAATACTCCAGCAATCGTATGAGGTGAAGCAAATGAAAAGATCATGAATGGCTTACTGTAATCTGGTCCAGCTAACACAGAAGCTTCAGCAAATGCCTGTTTTATCCTTGTGAATGCATCTCTAGACTCCTGGGACCATTTTACTTCACTATCCTTTTTCAACATATTGGTTATATGCCTAACTATCTCAGCATAGTTAGGAATAAACCTTCTTAGGAAATTAATTCGGCCCAAAAACACCTGTACTTCCTTTTTATTCCTAGGAAAAGGAATGCTGTTTATTACTTCAACTCTCTTAGGGTCTATTTTCACACCATCTTTTGTTACAATGTGCCCTAAGAGTTTTCCCTCATCTAATGCAAATAAAGATTTTTGAGGATTGAGGGATAGGCCATACCTTCTGCATTTTTCAAAAGTTCTTCTTAAGTGCTCAATATGTTCATCATCATTCTTTGAAAACACTATGATATCATCAAGATAAATCACCAGGAACTTGTCCTGTTCTCCAACAAAGGCTATGTCCATTGCCCTTTGAAAAGTAGCTCATGCATTAATTAATCCGAATGGCATCCTAGCATACATAAAAGTTCCCCATGGTGTAGTAAATGCAGTTTTCTTCTGGTCTTCTGGAAGCACAGCTACCTGACTATAACCAGAAAAACCATCCATCATCGACATTCTGGATGCTCCCACCACTTTCTGCAGGATGTGGTCCATCTTAGGCAGTGGATAGTTGTCTTTTAATGATGCTCTGTTTAGATTCCTGAAATCCACACACAGCCTTATTTCTCCGTTTTTCTTTCGAACAGGAACAAGGTTTGCTACCCATTCTGAGTACCTCAATGGCACAATTATTTTGGCCTTCAATAGCTTCTTAACTTCTTTTTCAATAGAGGGAAGCAGCAGAGGATTGATCTGTCTGAGCTTCTGCTTATAAGGCTTCGCATCTTCCCTCAAAGGAATTTTATGTTGCATTATACTAACATCAAAAGTTTTTAGGTCCTGATAGGACCATGCAAAAACATCTTTATAAGATTGAAATAACTTGAAATACTTTTCTTTATATTCTTCTGGGACTCTTTTAGATAATTTTACAATTTTGGGATCAGCATAAGTGCCCAGATTTAAATCTCCCACTTGATCTTCTTCTGTTACTTTGCTAGGCTGCAATGGAATATCATCTTTGTTAAATAATCTTTCTAGAGGCACTAGACCTCTAGGTATAACATTTCCTTTCAACTGTAGCACTCTATTACCTGCTATTTTCTCTTCCCATCTGTTTTCTGCAACATTTTCAACTTCTTCCTCCTCATTATCATCAATTTCCATATTTGTGAATTCTCCCACTGTCTCCATGAATCTCTTCATCTGTTCATCATCTTCGAAAACCTGCCAGTGCTTTATATTATCTGGAATGGATGGTCTGTAACGTACCTCCACTTTGTATCTTAAAAGTGGATTCTGAGGAGGACGGAATGTACTGGCAGCTATAGCAAGAGAATCTTCTATTCTGTTTTGCTCCTGGGGCATGAACTGTATGTTAAAAGGCAAGAAGAAATTTTCTATCACATCCCATACTTCATTTCTATATGCTCTCAAGCGAGGGTGCTTAGTTTGGCATTGATTTTTTATCTGTCTTACCACCAGCTCAGAGTCTCCAAAGACTTTTAAACATTGGATGCCCATGTTTCTGGCTGTCTGTAATCCCAATAATAGTGCTTCATATTCAGCTACATTGTTGGTAGCCTCATACTGCAGTTTAAAGGACAATGGCACCCATTTCCCTGTAGGAGAGATTAATAATACCCCAGCTCCATTGCCTTCCCTTGAATTTGCTCCATCAAAATGCAAAGTCCAAATTTCTGATTCCTGATCTCATTTAGGTTGCTTAGCTTGAATTTGACCACAAAGGGGCTCATGAGCATAATTTTGATTTTCTTCTAACATTAAACATGAGAAGTCTCCTTCTTTGTAACTGGAGATTTTTCTGAGCAGTCAGCCTTAGTTACCATTTTAACAAATCTAGTCTCCCAGTACAACCTCCTTTCCTGTCCTCCAAAGACTGGGACAGTAGCATATGTTAAATCCAATTTAATTGATCCCCCAATATTTGTACCCCATGACCTTGAGAACAGCATGCCAAAGCGGGTTGGGATATCAACAACCACAATGTCCATGACCACACTCTTTGCTGGGATTTGAGCCAAATTGACCACTAAAATCTTTAATCATTCCCAAGCATTTAACTATCTTAGAATCAAATGAATATAGATCTTTGTATGGTCTCGTAATCTGCAGCCCTAGTTGCTCCATGACAGACAGAGGCATAAGATTATGGGAAGCCCCAGAATCTAACATACAGTTGTGTAACAGCAGGTCATGAATGACTAGGGACACGTAAAAAGGAGGAGTAGAAGGGTCTATCTCCTCGACATGTGGGCCAAAGACTACCATGGGTCTTTCTTCTTGAAGGTTTAGACTATCAGGTGCAATTGGTATTTCAGGAGGAAGCATAAAGGAAGTGACTTGAGACTGGTATACAGGTTGTTTTAATAATTCTGTTAAGGGGACTGGAATCTTAATCTTCTCAAGTTCCTTTTGCAAATTGAAAGAAGATGGGGGCTTTTCTATCACAACTTCTTTTGACTCCTTATTTTCAACTGAAGACTTGATTTCTTTTGACACTGGCTCAACATTAGGAGGACTGACTATTTTAGAAGAAGAAGGAATCTGATCATTAGGCTGCAAGGGAGTATTTAGAAGATTCTTACCTTTTTCTATGCTTCTCTTTGTTGCTGATTCCTTTTGAGCAAATACTTCTTTCTGAGGTGGCTCCTCTTCTTGATCTTGAGTTCTGGTCCTCTTCCTTGAAGATCTGAGATCATATTTGACATTGAATTGTGCTTGCATGAAATCAACAAATTGCTTACAGTAATGATCAATCTCTGCTTCTTTGTCTTCGTCTTGCAATGGGCAATCCATATCATCATTATTTGAAAGAGCCAGATTTGAATCTTCTAATCCATAAGCTGCATCTCCAGTGGAGTCATCTGCTGGTCCTTCCAGGTATAAGGAATGAGGTACCTGGTCTTGTTGTTCTTTTGCTTCTCTCGGCAATATCTTCAATGGGGGTCTTCTGTACTGAGGATTTTATCCTCTGTTTGGAGCATTGTAATAGTTCTGAGGAGCTGCATTTTTAGCTTCCAGTTCAAGCTTGACCATCTTCTTTATCATTTTACTTATTTCATCCATTTTATCTGAATCTTTTTCCTGATTAGAGGTGGAAACCTCTTCTTTTCCTCTCCTCCTAACATCTTGTTCAGCTTTTCCTTTTAACTTCCCAGTGGAGGCAAAGTTTGCTTCTAATTCCAGAGCATCTGATTGTGCATCATCTAAAGTGGCGAGTTTTCTTTCTCTCAAAGAGAATCCAAAGTCAAAATCAAAGGCTGCTATAAAAATTATCTTGGCAGCAGCTTCATGGGGCTTCATCTCAGGAGGCAGGCTCAGATATAACTTGTTGAATCTTTTGATAAATTCTGAAACCCCTTCATTCTGTTTCTTCTTCATAGTATTAAACTCAGTAAGAAATTGACCATGATATTTCTTTTCTCCCCACTTTCTGAGAAAAGTATTCTCCATGATATCCCAGGTGGTTATTGAACGGTTCCCCAATGTCTTGAACCATTTTCTGGCTTCCCCTTCCAAAGACTGCACAAACAATCTCAAGACCACGTCAAGGTGTTCAACATTTAAGTTCTCTGCAAAAGAGCAGAAAGTCTCAAGATGTTTCTGAGCATCAACTTCATTTTCACCATTAAATCTCGGCAGAATATTCAAATAATCCTACGGCATATCATTTAGCACTTGGGATAAGGCCAAAGGAGCATATTTGTTCAATAGAAAAGTAGGAACATTAGCCATTTGGGGAGGTGGGGGTTGTACAACGGTCTGAGAAACAGATGAAGGGAGAGGAGTAGGAGGAAGTGGGGTATGAATAACAATGGGAATATATTGCATAGAAGCCTGAGGTGTGGATGGGAATAACTCACGGTTAACAGCAACTACTTCTGTGACCTCTTTAATTTCTTCAGCCTTGAAAGCAAGATGAGAATCTTCTCCAATCCAGGCACTTCCTCTACGTGGAGTTTCTAAGTAAAACTCGGGATTTTCTGTTCTAACTTCTTGAGAAGAAGAGGGCGGATAATCTTCAATGGAATATTTAGGGTTTTCAGCACGAACCAACTTCTTTTATTTCCAAACTCTTTTATGAATGATCTTCTCTGGGTCAGACACGTAAGGTATTTTCGACTGAGATGTATCTGACCTCAAATGCAGCCTACGAGGACCCATGACTACCAATAAAATTTATCAAATAAGGACCAGTGGAGTCGCCAAGGTGAGAGATACGCAACTCTTCAACTCTCTGTGCTCACCTGATTAGAGAGTGAAAACAATTTGTCGAGGCCCTGGGAAACTGATATTCTTGAATTCGATCCCCGGCAACGGTGCCAGAAAGATGTTGTGGACAATTTTGTCACCCCCTAGAGACAGTCTAGAGTTTCCATAGACCAGTGCCTAGGACATCTTAACATAGCAAGGAGCCCTTCATATAGTTTGGATTGTCAGTCCAAAAGCTCACTTACTATCCCTTGTTTGAACAAGGAAATAAGTTTTGAATGGGACCAAACTCTCTCAAAAGCTGACACAAAGATAAGAGTAGTGTAGGGACATCAAGCAAAATCCCAATACAAAGGCATCAGACAGTTAAGAGACCGCTTACTGTAAAGAGGGCTAGTTCAAATAATATATCACAGAAATCAAATATCAGGAAGTGAGTGCAGTGAGGAAACATAGAGAAGATATTAGTTAACATGAAACTGATACCCAGATACACAACAGAACCACATAAGAGCATATTAATTTATGAATCCTTATAAGAAAATGGCGTTTTAAAAGCACCCTCCTCAAGCAACTACTATAGCATAAAACATGGATGAGGTGAACATGGAACAGTATATCATGACTAGGCCTATTTAAAGCGCTTGACTAATTCCAGAAAGGGCATCAACAAGGATGAATACTTACTGCAAACTAGTAAGCCACTCGCATTCTAGAACATGATACAAGAAGATAAATAGCATGAAAGGAGATATTGTATTAACACATAAGAGAAATTACATACTGCAAGATACCAAAGACCAGAATCCTCATTACAGTTATAACTCCTCCTCACTGAGACCCTACGGGCTCTGAACCTTCATACATAAGTATTAGAAGTACTTGTCACAAAAACCTTTTCATACTTACCAGGTTCTTTGATAAAGAAATAAAGACCCTCACAATGACTATTTTAAGACCTTTATAGAGAAAATATGCAATTCTCACAGGAAGAGTGGCGAATCTACATTTAATGACTCAATTTTGAATAAAATGGCGGCTGTCGCCCCCTCTATGAATGACCAACTATAGTAAGCGCTTACTTTACATCTTTGTCCTGCGGAAATAAATCTTTGAGATGAAAATCTACTATCTAAACATGACACAAATAATAAAATATATACAATGTTCGCCTTTACGTTGAAGTTGAAGCGCCATATAGTTACGAGATGATACGCAATTTTGTGTCTGTACTCTCGGCCTTCAACTTTGGATAAATCTTGGATCATTAATACAAGGCGGCGTCGATTTTCTCTGGAGGGTTCTGTAGATCCATATCTTGTCTTCTTTAATGGTGATCATTCCTCACACCTACCCTCGGCTTCTTCTTTAAGTTTCGCCAGCAGAATGTCGCCCTTTGACATACTCTCAACCTTTGCAGTGGAGGCGATAAATTATGGGGCCTCTTTATCATCTTAAAAACCTGCAAAATTCACAAAACATTAGAGAAAACCGACTTGAGGATGAAGAGCATGGAGGGGGAGATGATAATGAAGTCGTGGACACGAACAAATGACAGGGATACAAAGGGTGGCGGAGGAAAAACGATGGAGGCCTTGATTAAACAGACGGAGTGTGACTCCTCCTCGTAAAACAGTTTGAGTGAGACGAATGAGTAAGAACAAAGGGTATAAATGAAAACACATGTACCCACATATATATATACGACAGGATGACGCCACAGATACACGGGGGCATGAAACATGGGTGTACGGGGGAAACAGGTGGAACGACAACGTGGCAGCGAGGTCAATCGATGGGAAGACCAATTTCTAGCCGTCGGATCTTGGAAGGCGGATAGACGGTCAAGAGATGACGAGGTCAATACAATGGTGGGCCACATATCGCGGCGGTCACACATTAACGAGCGAGCAGCTCTGGCGTATATCTGTCGTTGGATGAAGATCGGAAAATCCTACAGCGCGGACTGATTCCGCAGTCTAGCCTTTGTACAGGCTTTAATGCGCGGGAGAAAAGTGGTTTCCCGCCCGTACCAAAGACACGTGGCATATTTCTAATGGAATCGCTCCCCCCTTGGTCGATACTGCCGGCTTAGTGGAAGCGGTGCGGGGCAATACCGCCGGTCTCTGCTGTGAGGTACATATGTGGGGGCCGCCATATAAAAAGGTCTCCGCTCCATTGATTTGGTTTGATCGGACGGGTACTATCACGCCCGAATATAAAACAATAAGCCCCTTTTCGTTTTAGCTTGTGGTTTCGCGCTCGGGTCATATGGTAGCCAAAGCACGGGGGCTAGGGTCTTAGGACTGGGCCCGATAAATTTTAAATGATAGGTTTTTAACCTTTGTGGAGCGGATTTTAGGGAAGAAAAGGTAATATCAGAGAGGAGTATGAGGTTTTAGGCCACGGTGGAGCTTTGAAAAATATTTGGATGGGGCATCAAACCAAAATTTAAAGGCAGGGGTAAATATGTACAACAGGAGTCATACTCCTCCACCATTGCATCTACCCATGTGGCCTCCTGTACTACTTCCTGAAAGGAAGATGGCGTATTCACGATACATTTTCTCATGAGGGCCATATATCCAGTAAATCGGTCAGGAGATTGTCTTTGTTTGCACTGTGAAGTAGGGGCTCCTACATTCTGCACAGCATCAAGCCTTAGCCCATCAGCTTCTGTGGTACGCCTTCTGCTAGTTCTGATGTTTGGCTCTGCGTGATTTGACTCCTCCACTCCATGAACCTCCTCCTGTGGCTGATCCACATCTAGAGACTCATCTTTGGGAACCAACAGTTCCTCCTCTACATGCAATTCTAGCTCCCTCTCAGGTGACAACCGCATGGCTTTCCCCTCATCAAATTTTATATCCCGTCGCATAACAGTCATCTTACTGTTAGAAAAATACACATGATAATTATGGGTTATTTCAGTGTACCTCACAAATATCCCAACTTCAGTAATCAGCTCTAGCTTATTCCTGGTGTTCTTGGTCACATGCACATAAACAGATGAGCCAAAAATCTTAAAGTGAGAAACATCTAGTTTCTTACCATTGAAAGCTTCTTCAGGTGTACTCATGCCAAGTACTCTATGAGGACAACGGTTTTTCACATAAACAACATTGTTGCATGCTTCTGCCCACAAATGCATTGGTAGGCCTTGATCATGAAACATTGCTCGTGTTGCACCCACGATCATTCTGTTCTTTCTCTCCGCGACTCCATTTTTTTGTGGGTTATGAGACGCTATGAGTTCTCTTCGAATTCCTTCTTTGCTACAGAATTCTTTGAATTATTTAGAGATGTATTCTCTAACATTATCGCTCCTCAAAGCCTTCACTTGCTTCCCTGACTCTTTCTCCACCAATGCCTTAAACTCATAGAACTTTGAGAATGTTTGATCCTTCTTCTGCATGAAGAAGATCCAGCATTTATGAGAAAATTCATAAAAAAAAAATAACATAATACCTGTGTTTTGTTGTTGAAGCAACCGAGAACATAGTTTTAAAACCAGCCCGATTCAAATCGGACCAGGCCTGGTTGACCGAGCCAAAAGGCCTACCGGTCCGACTAGGTAGATGAAATGACCAATCGGTCGGTTTGTTACCGAGCCGACCGGTTTTTTGACCGACTCGGTCGGCTCGGTAACAAACCGGCTGACCAAGCCTGGTCCGAGTTAAGTCAGCCTAGTCAATCTAGCCGGACGGTGGGCCCAAAAAATTGAAAAAAACAGACTTAAAACTCAAATTAATTCTGCTGTTAGGTTTTTTTTAGGTTTTCTAACCCCTCCCCATCCTATTTAACTAACCCAACCCCTCTGAATACCTCACATATTTCTCATTCAATTTGCTTGAGCATTTGTGAGGGTTTTCTGAAGAGTTATAGATGTTTGAGAGTGGTTCCAACCTCATTGGATTTCATATGGAGAAAGTAGAATTTTAGATCTCATTCAAAATCCAGCAGACTTATCAGTTTTTCAGGATTTCAGGATGGGGTTATTGCAATGTTTCCATTGAATTTTATCATGTATTAGGGTATGGAACTCATTGTGGAGCGATAAAAAGGGTATTTTTAACTCCTAATTACCTTCACATTAATTATCAACCGAGGGACGACTTTTTATTTCAAGAGTGTACTCGGTCTGAGGCGGCTATTTACTCAAGAGTAATGTTTTGCAGTATAGTGCTTAAAATGCAAAAATAAATGGAAAGCCAGAAACAAAATTGACCACAGAAGAAACCCAAAGAACAAACCAACTATTCATCAAACAAACTATCAATCGAGATAATAGCAATAACTCATTCCTGGACATTGATGCAATTGAAATCCAACCTGGAGGTCAGCTGAATGAACTGGGAATCCAGAAGCAAACACCAATGTTCTCTTCTCACAAATGGCTAAAATTATTTTTATACAATTAAAAATGAAATCAATCAACCAAAAGCCAACAGCAAACTAGGGAAACTCTTATACAAACCAATAAAGGAATCAAATTATAAAACCTAATTAATGAAATCAACAACAAAACACCTTTGAAGTCAACCATTCATCTGAAAAATAAGCAATGTATCATATTCATGGTCACAACAATGGTCATCCTTTGGAATCACAGAAATGAATTAGAAAGCATGAATTACTATTCAGAGCTAGTATAGTCACATGTCTAATTATCACTGCTGCAGACTGCCTCTTTAATCAAAGATACCACTAAGATGAAATGGAAATGTTAGACAATGATGAATGCACACAATCCAAACTGCTAATGAACACTATTTCCATTATGTATGAAGAACTAGGTTTATACAATATGCATGAACTTACAACTATAAAGTAACAGCCAGAAGTAATTAACAACAAATCCTAAGTAAACAACAACAATAACTGAAGGAATAATTTGGTACAAACAGAAATTACTTTCAGGAACATATAAAGGCAGTCAATTCCAACTAATGTCAATCCTGTGAAGAATGCTAATGTTGATATCAATTTTTGATTAAAAGGAAATGTTAGAATGCTAGCTACAAAGTAAAAATGATAATGGCATTTTCTGCTGCAGACACACAGATTCAATTGCTATTATTCATTAATGCCTACATAACAGAAAGCAAGTAATGTGGACACATCAATGTGAGGAAAGAAAGAAATCAAACTATATTGATGAAGTAAACATATAACACAACATAGCCAGTGACTCACCTAAGAGGCCTGTTTTAGCCACACAAAATAGACATGTCGTCAACATTTTGATCAAAGATGTGAATGGCAGTCCAGATTTATAATAAAACACTGAAACAGTTATTGCATGGATTGCAAAGAAGTCTCTAACTTCTCATCCATTATCCACTCTTCTCTCATCCTAATTCTAATCTCTAATTCCATCCTCAATCCATCACCTGAATCCCCAAAACCATCCTCAAACTGGTCCCCTGATTCCATTCTGCTTATTTACAGAGAGACTGCAGAGTGTTTTTCATAATACAAGAAGCAATCATGCAACATGATTTCTAGCCAAATGGATTTTTCCAACCCACCTGATAACAAGTGAAAGATACATTTCAACCAGTTTTCTAAACAAGAGCAAGACTTAATTTGGCTGAAAATGGAGATTTATACTTTAACAATTAAATCTCAATCATAGTTCAAAGAACTCATGCTTCTAAAAGCCAATTTGGAAAACCATTATTTGTAAAGTTAATTTGGGTCCAAGCCTGGGATAAAACCCATGTCCTAATTTTCCAGATTTGCTCATTTGTCTAAATCTCAATCATGAAACTGCTTACTCTTTATTCCAAATGGAATTTCCTGTGTTTACACTTTGAATGGATTTCAAATCTTCAACTGGAAATTATCTTTCGAGGCGAAAATTATGAATAATGGTTACAACTATTTATTAAACTATCATTTGACAAATCATACAATTCATCAATGAATTATTAGAACAGTAATAAATAATATTCATTTCATAGGTGTTGCATAAATTCATCATGAAATGATTGGTATATAAGTCTAGAACAAATTGATACGACAATAACAGTAAAATGGTGGTAATAAGTGTTCAAAGTGACAATAACACCGGCAATGGTTATCGTTCTAACGATACCTCAACATCAATAATATGTCACATGTCCTCGTCAAATCAAATCCTAATATATTTAATGTCCTCATGTAACCCTAAAGACAAAACAAATAATAACCTGCTATTAAAAATATGTTCATCTCAGCTTTTGCGCAGAAATGGATAGAACAAATGAATTCTTCGATCAAATGAACATCACTTCTTAGTGCACCCTGAAGAAGGCATGAACAACTTTTTACAAATACATTCAATTATATACATATGAAGTTGCAAAATAAAATATGATATAAGTAACAACAAACTTCGCGCTAACTATTTTTCTCAAAACTACAAAACCAGCTTTTACAGCGAAATTTGCAAGCAAATTTATAACATATGAATGCCCTTAGCGATTCAAAAATCTGTATTCGTTTTGATGTATGGATCACAGATATAAACAAATGACCGTAGTTATAGAGCATGATTTCAAATTGCTTTTGAACCAATTATCTTCGAAATTGTCTGGTTTGTATTAATGATACGCCTGGTGTTTCTTCAAAAATCAAAGAATTGAGTTCGCTTTTAAAAATATTATAAAATCAATTTCTGCATCAAATTATTGCCTTAAATGATGTAATAACAACAGAATAGAAAACATCCATCAAGGCGAGCAACTCCTCCCCTTCGAAAATTGAAGGCATGCTCCTCACAAGCACAGAAAAGCCTGAATAGGAGGTGGTTCCTACCACCATGAATTATATTATGTGAAAACACAATATGAATAAGGGAGTGTTGAGAATGAATAAGAATATACTTATTTATAGATAAAGAACAGAGAAAATACATAGCTACAAGAAAATAGAAATGAATTAATAAATACCCCCAAACCAAAGATGATATGTCACTTAAAAGGAGAGACAGAAAGATGTGGAATAATATTTATAAATAATGTTTAAATGGACTTCAAAGAATTTCTCCACCCGTAATAAACTTGCAGAAAATTATGGTTATTTTACCCTTGAAAGCCATTCTCAAAAGAAAAATGTAGAAATGACATAGTAAGGACCCATTTGTTGAAGTCGATTATGTTGCGTAAAGCAGCCGAAAGTGAGTACAAAAGGTGTGAACCTCAGGTACACACTGTGTTTGAAGAATTGTTCACGGCATGCTATTTTCCTTCGTTGTTACTAGTGGCTCATCCATAAATAGACTCATACTTGTTGTTTTTTCTTTCCGCAATTAGGTTAAATTATTTAATACAATGTTCTTTAATCCATAAATAAAGGCTAGAGACAAGACAAGGCAAATTTTCAACCGAGAAAACTATGTATATGTAACAATATTTTTACAAATCAACATGATGGCAGAAAGAATCATATCATATGCAATCCTAATGGCCACATTCCCCTCCAATTGAAAAAGGAATTGCTACTACACACATAGAGAAAGAAGCTATATGGCAGGAATGAATAACAGGAGGCAGAATGAAGTGTAGCAGCATATCAATGATAGGATGAAGGAGCATGGTTATAAATGGCAGAGGGAAGATAGTTAATGAAGAGATAGACGCTGAATCTTGATGATAGGTGATGAAAAGCAGTGGAATAACAATATGTCAAAGATGTTTAATTGATAGTGATGTCACTGGAAATGACACTGACTACAAACAATTTCTCACAAGTTCAAACAGCAGAACAATCAAGGCAGAAAAATGTGTGCAGAATATGGGTTGTCGAACATTTACAAGATATAACTTTCAATACTATACATAGCTACTGCCAAAGAGCTCCGATAGCCTCAAGTAGGTTGCTTAAACCCGACATGAGCTGTGATCTCAATTTATAAATGGAGAGTTACAAAATGTCGTTCTTACGCAGAGACTGGGGCAGTGGCCGTGGTAAAACTTGGGAAACTCACACCTCATTCAGATGGCAAAGTGATCATGTTGCCCGTGATGAGACCTCCTGCTCAAGGATAATTTGACCATTCAATGATCATAACCCCGTGTAGTGTCAGCATGGGAATGTCACTTTCAACAAACCTTGCGATCACAGGTCGGCTCGTACGAGACCCCCCCCATCTCGTCCTAAACGGGTAAAATTTTGTTGTTATTACACGGGGACTTTTACAGTGATAAAAAGAGGGAGGCTCGTATCTTTAAGAGCAGGGATGAAGAAGTTGAACATGTCAATAGAAAAACATACCCATAATCTCACTATTACAGTATTAGGAAGATGCATAAACCTTAAGGGTGAACCCCAATATGTATTAAGATGATCAATCATCATGTTCAACAGAAACAATGCAGAAAGTAGTAATATAAATACTCTTGTCTCTTTTGGAAAACACCCAGTCATCGTTACATGTCCCGATAAAGACTTATAATGTGAATGATATTAACTGCTTTCTATTAGAATCCACAATTTTGTCCCCTAAAACAGTTACCATGCCAGCAGGAATCACAATGGTTTATATGAATCAACAGAATAGTCTTACAAGAGGAAAGGAAGGGTTGTTTTAAAATAATCAGCAAGTTGCTCTTTGAATGAAATTAAAACATCAAAAGTAAGTGTTCTTTGTAAGAATGCAAGACAAAAAGTAAAAACACACATGTGTAGGTAGTACCAAATGTCAAGCCTTTAAAAAACAGAAATATAAATTATAAAGTGTTATTCGGAAAAGGAACAACAGTAACAGGTTGTTCTCGTAGCATGAATAAAACAGAGAAGTGTCGCTCCTTTGAAAAGGAATGTTAAAATGTAGTGCTGCCTTTTGGCATAGCAAAGAAACAGATGGACGTTTTCTTGGTGTATGAATACAAATGAAAAGTGCAGAAAGGTTATTCTATTCAAAGGAACAAACAAACGTGAAAAGTAGAAGGTTGTCCACTGAAAGGAACAACAAACGAAAAGAAAATGAAAATTGCCTTAAAGGAACAAAGAAAAGTGAACAGGTTAATTGGTTTGTTTGGAGAACAATGAACGTGAAATGTAGGTATGTCGTTCATCTGAAAGAACAAAGAAAAGTGGAAGTGGCAGAAGTGACAACCTATCTTAAAGGAACAACAAAGCATCATGGAGAAAGAAGTTGAACCATTCAAGGAATGAAAAGTAGCGGTGTATGTTGAAACCATCTTGGAAAGGACCATGAAAGTGAAAAGGACAATAAAAGGATGTGGAGGCGAGCTGGCAAATGAACTGAGAAAGGAATGTGAAGGAAATGACCAATACCAAAGTGTTGTTCCTTTGGTGAACAGAACGAATGTTGTCCTTTGAAAGTGAAGGAATATAACCGACAAAGGCAACAACAAACTGGTCCTTCAGAAAAGAATGAAGAAATGCACACATGAAATGGCCATTAAAAGAACAAATTAGTCATTGATCAGACATTGATGCCTATATCAGTCACAATCTGAATGAAGCAACACCTAAAAACAGCAACATAAAAAGATTGCAGAACAATCGCTTATATTTATGCAAACAATATGCAAATAACTAAATGTTCCAACAACAAGAATACATATTAAAAAAAATGATCTCTTTGAAAAAATGTTTAGCAAATAGTAGTGATAAGATATGAATTCCTCAAATTGAAACTAATCTTCATTTGTTCTATTATGAACCGTTGGGGTAAGGAAAGGATGAAATTCCTTTGTTTTATTAAAATTTGTTTCCAAGAATCACTCTGTCCACAAATTGATCTCTTTCTTTTTTTCCTAGGACCCCAAAAAAACGCAGTGCTCACCGCAATAAAACAACTCCATGGAGAAAGAGAGGCATCTTGCTCCTCGAACCAAGCACTATAAAAACAACAAGTAAGCATTTCGTACAACAAATCCACGAGGAAAATAAATAAAAGTAAATGTATTGTTACTTCCAAGGGAGAGCAATGGCCAATCAAGGCAAGCAACCAAATAAGCTTAATCGCTAATCCTCTTTTTTGTTTTTCGTCAAAATTGAGTTATTCAAAACAAATGACATTAATTCACTTTAATTCCTATTGACAACAGTGTTTAAACTAATGATATGTATGTTATGTCAATTTTAAAGTTGAATTTATTACAATAGTAGTTATTTTTTATCACTCAAATTTTTACCCAATAGTTGATATTTAAAGTATAATGTTGATGTTTACCAATTATTCACCTGAAATGAAATTATTCATTCAGTTTGTCCTCAACAAATGTATGTTTAAAGAAATAATACATTGACAGGCTCAAACACCTATGAACAAATCAAAAGTGATGATAGTTTTACAAAGTTATTAATGACAGACAGTCGTATTTTAATTGCAACTTCCCCATACGAACAAATGGAAAGCATTCCACTAGCATTAAAACTTGGATTCTAGGGGACCTACCAAAAGTAACAGAGCCAAAAAATTCAAATATTTATGCCTAAAACCGACTGTCCCCAACTTCTGTTTCCTGAACTGCCCACTAGACACCCTGTCAATGTTTTTGTTTCTAACTTCTGCTTTCAAGTAAAAACTGAGGTTCAACTGGGTTAGGAAAGTATACATCAAGGGCCACCTAGGTGGTAGCCAGGTTTTAAAATATTCACTTTGGTCCCCAAACATGACTGTCCCGACTATTTTTCCAAATTCTATCAAGCCCGAAAGTTTAAAAAAAATGATATTCAATCATTTTTTCATATTGATGATAAAATGAATATATGTTTTGTAGAACTCATTATTTCCATTATAAGTCATCTACATACACAAATGAATTAAAAATTTATCACCAATGTTGATTATAATAGGCATGTTGCAACAAAACAACTAGTTTTACAAAACAAAATAAAAATATCGTGTTTGTTTAGTTTGTTTATTTGTTTTATTTTCTCCACCATCCTACTCTTCTTTGAGAACAGAATATGTTTATGTATAAGAGTATTTCCAAAGTGGAACCATTTATAATTAAGGTTTCACGTATGCACACACCCAAATTTCTGAAAAATGCATGTCGATAAAAATTAGGTATAAGAAGCCAACTCCTTGAAAAGATGGTATCAAAAATTGTTACATGGAGTGATGATGCAAACACGTGATGGAGTGAAACCAATCTTCAATATATCTTGGAAGTATATTTTCTTTGATTTCCCATCACACCATGAAGTTTTGAGTTTTTTTAAAAATGAATTTGTTGGTGCAACCTACAAGAAACCTCATTTTTATCTTACAGCTTCTACAATTTTTTTAACCTAAAATATCTCTAATCTCATTGTAAGTTTTCTCTGAATGGGCACACAAAGAGATGAATGGTGGGAAGAAGTCATAATTTTTTCATTTCAACACTAGAAGTTATTGTTGTACTGTTTATTGCAGTGAGGGGCGTGGAAATTAGTTGGTTATGAAATTGTGTATGCGGAATGGAGCATTGTGATGATGTATGAAGCTATTTGAGTGGATAAATTGATATGCCAGGATGTTGTGAAAGAGTCAAAAGAGAATATGGGAGACCATTGTTTGTAAGCAGAAGATGAGGGAGAGTAGTCATGAAATCATAAGGTGAACCATGCCAACCTTGCAGATAAGATTGGGTGGTTACATTGAATTGACATGGTTGTCTTAGAAATACACATATTCCAATGATTACAAGTAAGAGAATGGAGAAGAAGCGGTTTTTGAACCATGCCTCGTAGGGCCACATTTCCATGGTTTTGTCCTTTTTACAGCTCTTCCTCACCTTCTTTGATATGATACTTCCATCCTAGATACAACATAACCATCTATGGGGCTCATTTTTCGGTCGAGGAAAACACTTACCAAATTCTTCTATTTTTATGAACCCGCAAAACGTCCAATTTTAGCTAGAGAGCTAATACAAAATCAACTTTAAAATTTTCAAATAAATCATTTATTTTGCCTCTCTTATGTCTCCTATTCTCAGAAAGTGGGTATTTGGAAAAGAAAGAAAATGATTTCAGAATTCTCACCAAAATTTCTGGGACATTCCTCTAGTACCTTATGCACAAACTCACAAACATCACATGACAATCTAAAAACATCACCTTTTCCTATCAGATTTCCATAGCTCAAAAATTCATATCTTTGATTCCCTTTTAAGAAGGAGCGTGTTTTTAAGATCTCTTTTTTCCAAATGCTTATGCCGCATTTTTGAAGGTTATAATGAAATCGTATCTAATATAAAGTAGTCCTCCAAACTTATATCTTCCTCACAAAGCACATACCATACCAAAATATCTCATATTTGATTTGCATATTTTGCACTTTCTTTCAAGAACATAAGTTTTCATGTCTCCCATGATTGGATGCACTCCCACTTAGTTTCATGAACCACTCTCCAGAGAGCTTGCCTTTTAGAGTAAGAGGAACACTTTCAATCTTTGATTGTTTATACAATAATCATATCCTCTACTAAAAGTATTTTTTAACTCAGCTAAGAGAATGTATCCGGACCTCATTTACAAACCATGAAAATTCTGTAGCATGGGGGAATTATGTACTTGGTGTCACCCTCCTAGATATTTATTAGGAAATTCAAAAGTAGAAACCGTGAGCCATTTCTCACCATAATATAAGATGTTTTTCATGTGTTTTTTTCTAGGCTCCTCCCCCAAATGTCTCAAATAATTATTTAGTGAAATGGTAAGTTTATAATCACCATCTTGAGTAAAACTGCGTGATTCGTTTTTAATATTTCTATGTTTTTCTAAGTCATTCACATTAAAATCTAAAACATCTATTTCTGTCAATAAAAATTAACAACTGCCTGGAAAGCATGGGGAGCATTGTTACATGTTCCGTACGCAAAGTTCTTACCTTCCGTTTTAATAATTTCAATTCTTCCTAGCAGGCACTCACTGTATCTTATTAATCACTTTTTAGAAATGGCTAATTCTCCCCCAGCATCAGTCACTAAAATGTGCACGAATAAAAGGGTCTTTTAACCCCATCACCTTCACAACACTATCAAACCCAGGTGTGAGCCAGACTTTTATTTCCAAGAGCTGTACTCACTCCTCGAGGCGGTTATTTACTCATATATTGTTTATGCAGTAAAGCTAAAAATGCAGCAATGAAAATGAAACAAAATTCTAATTGGAATGAAGTAAGAACCTAAACAAGAAATTAAATCATTCACCCAAACAACCATCAACGAGGATACAGAGTAATAACTCATTCTCTGATATTGTTAATTGAAATCAAATTGAATACAGACATCAATCTAGGAATTCAGGAAGCAATAACCAATAAACATACGATGGGCCCCTATTAAAGCAATTAAAAGGAAATCGAAATTGAACTAAAGCCCACAACAAAGTAAACCAGGGAAACTCTTTAGTGCCAAAAACCGTAATTAAAGGGAATCAGAATAAACCTAATTAATGGAAATCAACAACAAAATACCTTGAAGCCCAAATCATTCATTCTGAAAATACAATGTATCAACAAGGTTTTATAAACAAGGAACAACATCCCTTTGGAAACCGATGGAAAGGAAATGAGAGCATGGACCACGTGGTCTGGGAGCTGTATAACAAATGCCAAGGTCTTTTACCACAAATGGCGATCATTTCACACCAAAGCAAAGATAATGCGAATAACATAGAAATGGAATGCCATTAACATAAATGTACAACAATCCACCCAAAGACACGTAACACACTTATCATTAAAAAGGGACAAGACCTAAAGCCAACAATATGCATGAATCATAACTATAAAGTAACACATGCACCTTAACAACAAACTTAATAAACAACAAATACAATTTAAGAATACATCATACAACAGTCGATTTAGGAACATATAGCGCGGTTAATCAATTTAACGTTCGAATCAGAAGAATATGAATGGTTATATCAATTATCAAAAGGAACAGCAATGCGATACAAAGTTAAAATGATAACATAGCATTCATGTTGCAGATAACGATAGTCTCCAATCAAGTATATCTAATAGCTACTGGAGCATGTAAAACAGGAAATCACATTGACATCGAATCGCAGTAAAAGAAAGAAATCAAACCACACATGAAGCATAAAGATATAAATCAGCAGCAGCGTACTCCACCAGAGGCTGGGCCCTTAGCCACCAGCAGATGCTGCTGGGTTACTTCAGGATCAAAGATGGAATGGCAACTAGATTTATATTAAAATATCAAAGCAGAGTTACAGTGGATTACAACAAGAAGTCTCTCAATCTCTCATCCATTATCTATTCTCTCTGCCATCCTCAATTCTGAATCTCTAATTCATCCTCAATTCCATCATTCGAATCCCCAAAAATAATCCTCAAATCATCCCCATCTCTGATCTCCGTTTTCATTTAAATAGAGAGAGATCAGAGAGAAGTTACAATAAAGATAACTACAAAATGATTTCTATTACAAAATTGGATTTTTTCCAACCAATTGATAAAAAAGAAGATATATTTCCATCCAGCTTTCAACAAGAGCAAGACGAATTTGGCTTTGCAGCTGAGATTTGGAGGACGGCTGCAACAACAAATCTCAAAAAATCGTGCTCAAAGAACCCTGTGTTTCTCTCAGTAAAAGCCGAATTTGGGCAAACCGTTCTTTAAAAAAGTTAATTGGGTCCGTTCTGGACAAAACCTATGTTCCGTATTTTCCAGATTCTGCTTCATTTGTTCGAAATATCAACCGCAAAAACCGTCACTCTTATTCCACACCGAAGGAGACTTTAATGATCAAATCTTCAACTGGAAATTATTTGGAGGCTAAAAATGGTGAATAATGTTAACCGATTTATTAAAACTATCATCGATAAAATCATGCATAATCATCAATTTATTAGAAATAAAGGAGAATAAAGCAGACATTCATTCATAGAAGCATAAATCATCATAAAATGGATTTATATAATAAATTATAATAAATGACATGATGAAGAATAGTAGAAATGGGTGGAATAAGTGTTCAAAAGTGATAATAATAATGGCATATTAACGGCCCAACACTCATATTTAATCAAGAGCACCAATCCCTCTATGTACCTTGATGACATGATGTTAGTGACATTGGTTATGTTTTTTGTTCTGATCTCTATATCATCATCCTGTATTGGACATTGCACTAGGTGCAATTTTGATATAATGGATATATTCATAAGCCTACTTTGATCATATGTTTGTCTTTTGTGACTTGCCTATATTGTAATGCTTTTTGTTTGGAAACATGAATAAAAATCTTTAAATTTATGTTTTTGTACAAAATAATTAATATTTAATGTATTTTTTACAAAAACTGAGTCATTGAAACCGAGTCAACCGAGTCATTACCGATTCGGAGTCCGAGTCGGAGTCGACCCTCGGCCTGGTAGCTGACCGATTCTGTTTTTTAAAACTATGACCGAGAATGGTCCACACACGTCCGTGTGAACTCTCTCCAGGATCACCAAAGCACGATTATCCTTTTTATGAAAGGTGGAATTTAGATACTTCCCCATGGTGTAACCCTTGCACTGATGTAACTGAGCAAGTGTTCCCATTGGAAGTCAAGTAGGTATTTGTTGCATGAATTTCAAGGTTCCATGATGAAGATGGCCCAATCGCTTGTGCCATAATTCACCCTCATCTTGGCTCACCACTTTTTCTTCCTTACCCATCATGGCAGCACAGTCATCTACCTCCAGCTTGTAGATATTCTTAACTCAAATCCCTATCCTCTTGGATTGACCCATTGTTTTATGTAGCAGAAGCTTTTCCATTACCGTGTTAGCCACCTGTAATATTTTGTTATACCAAAAGGTGGCTAAATCTTTTTTGAGCCTCCAAGGAACAAATTTTATCACTAAAAAATGTTGGCTCTTGAAGACTCCTTCTAGACCTCATGCCTCTGTCCAAAATTTTCATTTGCTATCCCATTTTTTACTCAGAAAAATCTGCCGATTTCATATAACAAACTGCTGAAGAAACCATCATTTTCTTCCCTTGTTTCTCCATATTATTCCTCTACTTTTCATAAGTTCTCCCTCCATTTATGAAAAATTCCCTTTCATAGTTAAAAAACTCACTTTTTAACTATTTCGGAACCCCCAAATCCATTTTAATCCTTGAAATTTCTCATAAAAAATCCAAGTTTTATTGCTATGGACCTAAGCCCCTTTCACAAAAGTCCTAAACCACTTCCCCCCACATGCTCCACAAGGCTGGCGTTAAACCAAACCCCAAAGCTTTTCTACAAGCTAATCGCAATCGGAAACAACACAAATGGTTGATCGTTAAAGACCAGGCTCAATGGCCCGATCGCGATTGGCCCTTGCTCTCCATACTTCCTGGGGCATATTACATTCCGTGAAAACCACCTACCCCACCTAGCGCCTTTTTCCCTTTAACTTATATATTTTCTGCCCGAGCCATTATAACTTGTTTTTATTGCAAAACTTTGGTTTTCATATGTTTAAAGGTTTTTCCGCCGGTGCG
Source organism: Pinus albicaulis (assembly GCA_034641835.2). NCBI lineage: Eukaryota > Viridiplantae > Streptophyta > Pinopsida > Pinales > Pinaceae > Pinus > Pinus albicaulis. Next base: position 1,964,784,266 of record CM076575.1, read on the forward strand.
TAGGTCGAAGCAATCCTAACCGTTGATCTAGTCCTTCGATCCAACGGTCCACGCACAATCGCATCGCGACTTTTCCCTGTTGCGCAATCGCATGCCCATCTCTACGACCTCCGATTGCGATTACCTCCGATTCATTCCCCGCCGTCGATCTGGTCCTCAGATCAACGGCCAGCGCTCAATCGCAAAGTTTCAATCGCATGTTGTTTTGTAGCCTCCCCGATTGCGATCCTCTGATTAAATCCGGGCCGTCCATTTCCCGCATATCCAACGGCCCTTATTCCCTCCGATCGCAAGTCCTACCCCCATTTCAAAACCCGCCGATTCGTTTTCCGCCGTCGATCTGATCTGCAGATCAACGGCCAGCGCTTAATCGCACTGGAAGTTCAATCGCATCCCCTTTTGTGCCACCCCCGATTGAGACCCTCCGATTAGATCTGGACCATCCACGTGTCCAGATCGGACGGTCCAAAACTGCTCCTCCTTATTCTTCTCCCGCTATCCTTTTTGCCTTTCTATGCAGATCTCCACCGTTGGTTGCCCTCATCCGACGGCTACGCTCCTCCCCCGCCATCCGAAGCAGTTTAAACCTATTTCCACAGGATTTCTTAACTATTGTTGTGTTTTGCAGGCGTTTTAATGGTTTTCCATTATAGAATGAAGGAAAGCCGAGGGATGGGAAAGAAGTTTCGTGTGCCTTCGGGCTATCTTAAGGAGGCCATTCACGGGGTTCTATTCCATGTCTCGTCAGTACTCTATGAGTATTGATGCCGTAAAGCCCAGTGCGGGTCTGCACATCGACAAGACACTGTTTTAATTCAAACACAGTTAAAGAGTATAAGTTTGAAGACAGAAGCACAGTAGATGAAGATTGAAGATAGTTTTTATGGGGATTACGGCTAAGACAGTTATCAAAAGCCTAATCCCCAATCTAAAACACAGTTTAAAGGAAAACCTAAAGTGTTTTATCAAACGGAAAGCCTCCACCGCCACATCTGAGGCAAATTGATTCCTCAGCTACCACCGAGCCACCTGTTGCCTCAAACCTTTCAAACAGAGGCCGAAGTTATTGAAGAAGATCAGATTTCGCCTCAGAGCAGCCAGGGAGTTACTTCTGCAGGGTAATCAATGCAGAAATATCTGCAGAGTTACTCCCCACATTACACAGAGCCTCAAAGTCAAAATAAAGTTCCCACCGAGCTTTGATATTTATTGTAAAAATTTAATACAGTGATCCACCTGTAAATTTCTCTCTCGAGCCCCTCGAAAGGCCGAGAAGTCTTGAACCTGTATTAATTATCCTGAGAGATATTTTCTCAGATCACCTCCTCATTCTTCTATAAATACCTCAGGAGAAGATGAGGAGTTGTTGGTTGCAGAACTTTGAAATACACTTGAGCTTGAGACTTCTTTTTGTACATAGTATTCATTGGCCCTTGAAGCTCTGTTTGTGCTAGAGTAGTTAGGTTGAATAGTGAAGATGATTGATGAACTGAAACATTGGACTTGAAGTTTGTAGCTGGTTTGACATCAATATAAAAGTTGTTTCATGGGATCCTGATCTATATTGACGGTGATGTTATTCTCATTTGTAACTTGTTGTTTTATTTCTGTTTTCATGTTGTTTCATTCTCCACTGTAAAGAACAGTTTAAACAGGGTTAGGACCTGTTGTATATCAGTAACCTTCTCTGGCTGAGAAATCTTTATTTGAATGTTTTCTTCCAATCTGTGTTATTCAGGAATGACTTAATTTAGTTTAGGCAGGAGAATGCTGGCGTTCCCTCATTTTATTGTCCTAGCTGAATATTATTTATGAACGTTACTTTCAGTATATGTTATGTGATGATGAACTGAAGGAAGATATGGTTAGCCCTGGTCCCAGACTTGTCTGCATAACTAACAGATTGTTTCCCTTGGAATGTGTTAAAAGCTGGATAGTTTAGAAGCACTTGCTAGATCTTAGACCATTCTGCGTTATCGTTGTGTTTCCCCTTGTTTTGTATGTTTTCTATTGGAAGTGTGTCAAAGGCTGGTTGGTTTAAAAGTACTTACCAGATCCTAGTCTGCTTTCACGTCCTTCTTAAAGTGTTTGTCAAAGGCTGACTGGTTTAAAAGTACTTATCAGATCCTAGGCTGCTCTTCGTTCTGCATCTGTTTAATTCCCCTTCTTGATGTATCACTCCATTCCATAAATCAAAATTTAAAGAGACCCTTAGACATAGATGACTAGCCCCTTGGATCACACTTGATGTTGTTGATCAATTAAAGCCCAGATATGACTCCATAGCCCAATGGACTAAAAACCAGCGTTATATCTATCTATCTGCCAAAACTGTTCTATTTTCTTGCAACTTCTCACTTTTGAAACTTTGCACTTAGGACTTTCCCCTCAAGTAAAATTTCATGCTCAACCATCCAAAACAAAACAAAACCCTTGGCCTTCATAACTAGCCTAATATCATTACCTTAAGCTTTTCAAAGACAATATCCATCTTTTTACATATTGGAGAGATCCCTCTCCGGATTCAGGAGGGCTAGATCCTAGAATCCCAAAGTTGGTTGAAATGATGTTAACTCTGTGATTGGACTCTCCCAATCTTGCTAATAAATTACAGAGACCTAACATTTCTGGCGACTCCGCTGGGGAAACTTTAACCCAGAATCTCTGGTTCCATGACAATTGTTTTATTTTGCAGCTGAGCCACCAGAAGCTAACATTTCTGGCAACTCCGCTGGGTACCCTTACCCAGAATCTTCATAACATTTTGAGAGTCAAAAGCAGCCTTTTCAAGCACTACCAAGAAATGGTAATTAAGATGAAACTCAATTGAATCAGTGACAAACTAGGTCATTCCTAGGATTCTTTCGAGTTTTTATCTAACCTTGGAAAATCAGCTAGCTTAGCCATAAGGATAGACTGTCTTTGTTTCATAACCATAGCTAAGTTTTGAGGCAAAGTTAGGATATTCTTCCGAACCACAAATAAAAGCAATTTAGAAAATACCAAAAACATTTCAGATTGGTAGTAAAACACTAGTTTTGATATCTTTTGTACGTCTTTGATGTGTTTTAATTTATACTCTTAGACAGAGTCTGGAAAGGGCTAGGTAGCCTCCGGGTCTCATCCTCTTTTGGGGGTGACATATCTGGTGAATGCCCTCCCAGTCAACCTCTGGTTAGAGTTTGTTGTGTTTTGAGATATCCTTGAAAGGAATGTTTCACAAACACTGTGGTGGACAGTGTACTCCTTTGAAAAAACTCTAAATTTTCCACCTGGCGACTCCACAACCCTGAAAAAACCTTAAGACTCCACTGGGAAGAACCCTTATCATTATAAAATCATTCAAACTCAGTTAGAGGACTGTGGGATTTGAAATCGTAAAACAGATTGGTGAACCTCTCTAAGATTGTCATATCTGGTTGAACTTCTCTTGTTTTAGGTCTAAACAACATAGCATAGTGGCTTCTAAGAAGATTCACACTAGAGCCCATCCAGACCCTAACCCACCTGAGATAGTTGATAATCCAGAAAGTATCCTTTGGAAGTCTCCTAAGGTTAAATTATTAACTGTTTTCAAATCACCCTTGAGAGCTAATTCAGTCCCCGAAAATCTTTCAGCTCTGCAACAATCACAAACCGACTTAGTGAACCCATTTAGGACTAGGTCATTTGATGATATAATCCAGTTAGACTCTGAATCTTCACTTTCATCTCCTGAAACAAGTGAACATCCTGGTAGTAGGGAAACAACACCTCCTGATTTACATTTCCTTCAGAATTTAGGTGTCTCTCATCCAAGATCATCTCAACAGTCTACTCCTGGTCCATCCACTTCTACTCACCCTACATCCACTGTTCAAACCACTTCACCTCAGCCCACTTTCCCTTCTGTAAATCCACCTCCACCTCCTTCCATGGCAACATGGTATGCTCCCTTAGTCCTTCCTGTACCATTAGTCAATCTTCCACAGGACTATCAGTCCAAAATTCCATTATATGATGCTAGTAATACCATAACAGCATCTCAACATGTGGACAAGATGAATGACTACTTTGACAGAAATTAAATTGATAATGACTCTGTCAAGTTGAGACTATTTGCTCAAAGTTTGGGGGGAGAAGTAAGAAAATGGTTTAAAGGTTTAACCCCCCATATTATTAACGATCTCCAAGCCTTCCATCAAGCATTCTTAAACAAATGGGAAGTGAGGAAGAATCCTCTCCAAGTCCTTGCTGACTATAACAATCTCCATAGGAACCCTGGGGAAAGTGTACAATCTTATTGTACCAGATTTAACAGCGTCTATAATGCACTTTCCCCTGAACTAAAACCTCCTCAGGGCTCAGCTTTAAACAAGTTTCCTGAAGGGTTTGATCCAGACATGACATATTAACTTAGAGAAAGAGTCTTTGCAACTCTTGAAGACATGCAAAGGGGTGCTCTTTCTGTGGAAGTAAACTTGATGAAGAAAAGAGAAAGAATGAAGAGCGAGAAGAGAGTATCTTTTAGAGAGGAATCCACCCCTTCCAATTCAAGCTCAAAGATGGAGAGAATGATGGAAGAAATGATGAAAGAGATGAGCATAATTAAGAGAGCACAAGCAAATCAAAATCAAACTGCTCCTCAAAATAGAAACCAGAATCAGAATGTTAGAAGGAACCAACCTCCAAACAGACCCAGGGAAGATGATCAACAGATCACTCCTCCCTTTCATCAAAACTATGTAAGTGAGGATGAACAAATAGAAGACATAGCAGAGGAAGAGGATATCAACATGTTTGGGGAAGAGGATGATGACTTTGAGATTCATTATGATAATAAACAAGGTCTTTACACACCTTACGACGACAAAAGAAATGATAATGAAAATTATTATCGGGACATGGAAAATGTCGTCATAGAACCTCAAAGAGAATATGACCTTAGAAGCAAGACCATTCAACAAGCCCCCAACACCAAAACCTCTGACAAATCCTCTCAAAGCAGCACCGCAGCTAAACCCAAAACAGCCAAACAAAAAGACAAAACAGTGGCTGTTAATTCTGATAAGGATAAGGAGAAAAACACTAAAAACTCTGAAAAACAGAGTGAAGACATCAGCAGTACTAACGCTTCAGCTAGTACTCCTTCTACAACAGTTGTGTCAAGTAAAACAAATCAGCAAGCTGTAATTGTTGATAGAGTGACAGCTAATAAGGTTGAAACAAGTGCTTCAAAGAATCAAACCCCTTTCAGCCTGGAACAGGAAATCTTAAAGATCAAAATCTCTGTTCCATTAACCGAGTTAGCTGCCCAACATGTATATAGGAACCAAATTTTGAAGGCTTTAAATATAGAGGAAAATGAAGATACAGTTAATCTTAGTGACGACCTACCAGAGTTGATTTTTGGCCCTAAGATTGAAGGGAAGTTTCAAGAAGGACCAGTTCCTCCCTTTTATGTGAGTTTGAACATTCATGACAAAATTCTACACAATGCTATGCATGATTCCGAGGCTTCTCATAATTTAATGCCTAAAGCTGTGATGGAGAGCCTTGGTTTAGAAATTACCAGACCCTACAAAGACCTATACTCCTTTGACTCAAACAGAGTAAAATGTCTAGGATTGATCAAAGACCTCTGTGTTAACCTAGCCCAGATTCCAACCAAATGTTTACTCATGGACATTGTTGTGGCTGATGTTCCCCCAAAGTATGGAATGCTTTTATCAAGATCTTGGGGAGCTAAGTTACAGGGGACTATGCAGATGGACATGACATATGCGACCATCCCGGTTTTCAATCAGACCAGAAGACTTTACAGGGAGTCTCATATGCAATACACGGTTACAAGTCAAGACAGACCACTAAACTCTCCTATATATTCTGTCAGTACAGGCCTTGATTCTTTTATCATGTTTAACAATGAAACTCCTAGTGAACAAGTCACTTTAACAGAATTAAAGGCTGACAGGGAAGAAGAGTATAATAACGCAGAAGTGTCCAAACAGTTTGCCACATGTGAAAACATTAGTAAACAAAGCATAGGTCTTGATTTTCCGGTTATGAGCCCATTGTTGTTAGGACTTAACAACCCAGAAAATACCCCTAACATTTCCGGCAACATCCCTCAATATATTGAAGAATTTGAGGAGTCAAAACAAATTCAATTGGGTGCTGCTAATCATGAACAGTCAGAAGGCACCATAGTTAAAAAGGACAATCGCCAAACAGACGAAACCAAAGACAGTCCTTTATGGAGTATGTATTTTGATGGGTCATGCACTAGAAATAATGCTAGTGCGGGGGTTTGGATCATTAACACTGAAAACAACCACACATAATGCATCTCATGCAAATTAAACTTTCAGTGTTCCAACAACATAGCAGAATATGAATCCCTTCTCTTAGGCTTGCATCTCTTGAAGAAATTAGGAGCCAGAAGAATTAATGTGTACGGGGATTCCGAGTTAATCATTAGGCAAGTCAATGGGGAGTATAATGCAAATCATCCCAGACTTAGAGCCTATCGGAATGATGTCATGGATCTGTTGACAACATTTGAGGAGTCAAACCTGAGTTTCATCCCAAGGAAAAAGAATATTATGGCCCACAATTTAGCCTTTGCGGCCAGAACATGTCTAACGCCATATGAGACTGGAGACAACACAACTCCGATAAAATTTAGACCGGCAGTGCCTGATAACAAAAAATATTGGCAAGTGTTTGACAATGACAAACAAATAGAAGACTTCATGCAATTTAGAAATGAGTTCGAACTGCACAATTCAGATTCAGATTATGATACAGACTGCAGTGAAGAAAACTTTCTTGGTGAAGAAGAATCGTCTCCTCAACCTGCCAATATTAACCTATTGTCTAGCGAACTTAGGAACAAAACAAAATTAAGTGCAGAGTTAGAAACGGAAGAATTACAAACTCTGCAGTCTAAATATGAAAAATTTCCAAGTGGTCTAACGCCTTTAGAGGAGTTGTTCGATTTTAACGATGTGGCCAATAAACCAAAACTGGAACCTGTAGAGATTGAAGTAGAGGAGTGCAATATAGGCAGTGAGGAAAAACCGAAAATGATCAAACTGTCCAAAACTTTGCCAGCTCACATTAAACTCAAATACATAGAGCTGTTCCAAGAATTTTCTGATGTTTTTGCTTGGAGTTACGAAGATCTCAAATCCTATGACACTCAAATAATACAGCATAAAATCCCTCTTAAAGAAAACCAAAAACCATTTAAACAGAAACTGCGCAGAATAAACCCTGTCCAGTTGCCATTGGTTCAGAAAAAGATCATGAAAATGTATGATGCTGGCATTATTGTCCCTATTAGATATTCTGAGTGGGTATCTAATCTGGTGTCCGTTAGGAAGAATACTGGAGAAATCAGGCTTTGTATAGACTTTAGAGACTTAAACAAAGCTTCGTTAAAAGACAACTACCCTTTACCAAAAATGGATCACATTTTACAAAGGGTGGTGGGGTCTAAAAGGATTTTGTTGCTTGATGGCTATTCAGGGTATAATCAGATTTTAGTTCACCCTGCTGATCAATTAAAGACAACTTTCACTACTCCATGGGGCACTTTCATGTATGTGAAGATGCCTTTTGGTCTAATGAACGCCGGAGCAACCTTTCAGAGAGCCATGGACATAGCATTCTCGGAAGAATTGGGCTTCTTCATCATTATCTATCTAGATGATGTCACTGTGTTTTCAAAAACAGATGAAGAACATTTAGAAGATTTGAGAAAAGTTTTCGAGAAGTGCAAAAGGTTTGGAATATCTTTAAACCCTAAGAAGACACTATTTGGTCTCCAAGAAGGTAAGCTTCTTGGACACATTATTTCATAAGAGGGTATAAAGATAGATCCAAAGAGGATTGAGGCTATATTGCAAATCTCTCATCCTCGAAATATCAAAGAGTTGCAGTCTTTCATTGGAAAGATTAACTTTTTGAGAAGGTTCATCCCTAACTTGGCAGAGCTCCTTAGAAATATCACAAACATGTTGAAGAAGGAGCAAGGGATAAAATGGACCTTGGAAGCAAAGACATCCTTTGAGTTGGTGAAACAAGCATTAACCAAAACACCGGTTCTCATAAGCCCTGATTTTTCAAAAGATTTTTATATCTTCTCGTTTGCATCAGAACATACCATTGCTGCTGTCCTTTTACAGAAAAATCCACAAGGACAAGAGCAGCCTATTGCATTATTTAGCAAGGCATTGAGGGATGCCCCTTTGAAGTATAATATTATGGAAAAGCAAGCTTTTGCTTTGGTTAAAGCATTGAAAGACTTCAGAGTATACATCCTTCACTCACACATCATTGCCTTTGTCCCAAACACAAGATCCAGATGGTAAGAGAGGTAAGTGGATTGATGTTATTCTTGAATATGATTTAGAGATAAAACCCACTAAACTCATCAAAGGCCAAGGTCTAGCTAGATTAATGGTTGAATCCAATTTTGAAGTTCTTGATATTAATGTGATTAATGCTTTGGACAGCCAAGAAGAATTCTCAACTCCCATTATTGAAAACCATTTTCTGAATTCTCCTTGGTATGCTGATATCGTTTATGTTTTGCTTAATTTAAACATGCCTCCCGGTTTATCGAAAACGAAGGCAAGGTTCTTAAAACTGAAAGCAGTAAACTATTGCATTATAGATAGGTGTCTTTATTGGAAAAATGCTAGTGGTATATTGCTTAAATGTTTGCCTGAGTTTGATGCAGAGAAGATTAAGCAGGAATTTCATGAAGGAGAGTGTGGAGGCCATTTGTACTGGAAGTCAACAGCTAACAAAATTTTGAGGGCTGGTTTCTTTTGGCCCACCCTTTTTCCTGATGTTCACAAAATGACAACTACTTGCCATAAATGCCAATTGTTTGAGGGCAAGAGAAAATTATTACCCCTTCCTCTGCATCCAATCACTGTTGAAGCTCCTTTTCAATAATGGGGACTTGACTTCATAGGTGAAATCCATCCCTCATCTTCTGCCCAGCATAGATGGATCCTTACTGCCACAGACTATTTCACTAAATGGATAGAATCCATTCCTTGTAGACAAGCCAATGATTCAGTTATTATAAAGTTCATAGAAACCAATATCCTTTCCAGATTTGGCTGCCCTACCAAGATCATCACGGATAATGCAGCAGCATTTAGAAGCAAGAAAATGGTTGACTTCTGTCATAAATACCAGATAACACTAGGGCACTCCACAGCCTATTACCCTCAAGGTAATGGACTTGCAAAGTCCTCCAACAAAAGCTTAGTGAACATAATGAAGAAACTGTTGGAAGACAATAAGAAGTCTTGGCACACGAAGCTGATCCATGCACTGTGGGCTGACAGATTAACATTGAAAAAATCCATTGGTATGTCACCCTTCCAGCTTGTATATGGTATAGATGAAATTTTTCCTAACAGCCTTGGTGTACCAGTTATGAAGTTAATTCAAGAGTTGCAGACTGAAGATAATGACATGATCAGAAGAATAAATCAGACCATTCATCTTCAGCAAATCAGAGAGGAAGTGTACAACAAAACATTGCAGAAACAGGACAGCATTAAGAAGCTTTTTGACAGAAGAAAAAAGGCCAACAATTTCAAGATTGGGGACAAAGTGTTAAAGTGGGATTCAAAGAGAGAAGATAAGGGAAAGCATGGTAAATTTGACAATCTATGGCTTGGCCCTTACTCTATTCATTCAGTTGCTGGAAACAATGCATTCTTCTTACAAGAGCTGGATGGAATAGATTTGTTTGGGGGTCCAGTCAATGGCAGGATACTCAAGCATTACTTATCTTGATTCATGATATGTTTTTAAGCCTTCTTTTTTCTTTTTTCCATTATAAACATTTCATCCATCATTGCATTCAAAGTTATGAAAAATCAAAAAATACAAAAACAAAGAAAGAAAGAAAAGAGGGCCGAAATGAAGAACAAGAAAGGCACAGCCCCATGCCAAAAAGAGAAATAAATCTGAAAGTGTGCAAGCTTAAAATACCACTCCTACAAAACACACTTCTAGTTAGTCAAGAAAGTTTTAATTTTTAATCTTGATATGAGTGATACTTGATTTACTATAGCGATAGGATAGTGAATTTGATTTGCCAAACTGTTTAATCTTGGCTTATCAGTAGATAGATTAGGATAGAAATTAAAGGTTCAAACATGCTCAGAATCTAAACCTAAGTTTCCAAAAGAAGAATGACTCAAATCTGTTTCAAATTCTGAGTCAAAAGATGTAAAATCTGGTTCTAATTTACCCAAAATAAGATGGATATCAAGAAAAGAAACGATTCAAAACAAAATTAAAAAGCAGTATTTGTAAAGAAAAGAAGGCCATAATGAGAAACTTTTCAGATCTTAAACTTCCATTTTGATTTAATTTTAAATAATAATCTATGAGTAGCTTGTTTTTATGCCATAGATCCTGTAAATGAAAACGACTCAATCTTGACTTGACTATTTTAAATTTCTGTTGTAAAATTTAGAGAATAAAATCTGTTGGACAGTTCAATCCCAACAGATGGTAGATTAGGTAGAGAATTTTATGGACTCAACTGTTTAATCTGAGTCCATGGAGAAATAAGGAGTAGAAATAGATTAGATTTCATGTTTTCAAAAGAATAAAACGTTGTAAATAGTTTGCCAATCCAAGTGCACTCTAAGGAAGAAAAAATGGTAAATCAGTAGGATTGGGTAGGTAGAAAGCTTGTAGATGAAAATCCATTATTTTCATGGCTGCTAATATATTTTTAGAGCAAAATCATCCCAGCAAAGGAAGGGCAGCCCAATGGATCAGGCACAGTGGCGTCCCGGAGAAATCAGTCTGAATTCTTGATGCCTTCCAAGAAGCACCATCCCCCGAGTGGAGCCCTTTGTTAGCCACCTATAATATTTTGTTATACAAAGGTGGCTAAGATCTTTGAGCCTCCAAGGAACAAATTTTATCACTAAAAATTGTTGGCTCTTGAAAACTCCTTCTAGGCCTCATGCCTCTGTCCAAAATCCTCATTTGCTATCCCATTTTATACTCAGAAAAATATGCTGATTTCGTATAACAAACTGCTGAAGAAACCATCATTTTCTTCCCTTTTTTCTCCATATTATTCCTTTACTTTTCATAACTCCTCTTCTTTCCATTTATGAAAAATTCCCCTTTCATAGTTAAAAACTCACTTTTTAACTATTCCGAAACCCCCAAATCCATTTAAAACTTTGAAACCTTTCATGGAAAACAAGTTTTATTGCTATGGACCTAAACCCCTTTGGGCTAAAATCCTAAACCACTTCCCCCCACATGCCCATACATTAAAACCAAACGCCAAATATTTTCGGCGCTAATCGCAATCGGAAACAACACAAATGGGTTGATCGGAAAGACCAGGCTCAATGGCCCGATTGCGATTGGCCCTTGTCTTTATACTACCGGGCATATTCCGTGAAAACCACCGGCACCGCAATCGGGCGCCTTTTTCCCTTTAACTTATATATTTTCTGCCCGAGCCATTATAACTTGTTTTTATTACAAAACTTTGGTTTTCATATGTTTAAAGGTTTTTCCGCCGGTGCGTAGGTCGAAGCAATCATGACCGTTGATCTAGTCCTTCGATCCAACGGTCCGCGCACAATCGCATTGCGACTTTTCCCTGTTGCGCAATCGCATGCCCATCTCTGCGACCTCCGTTGCGATTACCTCTGATTCATTCCCCGCCGTCGATCTGGTCCTCAGATCAACGGCCAGCGCTCAATCGCAAAGGGCTCAATCGCAAAGTTTCAATCGCATGTTGTTTTGTAGCCTCCCCAATTGCGATCCTCCGATTAAATCTGGGCCGTCCATTTCCCGCATATCCAACGGCCCTTATTCCCTCCGATCGCAAGTCCTACCCCCATTTCAAAACCCGCCGATTCGTTTTCCGCCGTCGATCTGATCTGCAAATCAACGGCCAGCGCTTAATCGCACTGGAAGTTCAATCGCATCCCCTTTTGTGCCACCCCTGATTGAGACCCTCCGATTAGATCTGGACCGTCCACGTGTCCAAATCGGACGGTCCAAAACTGCTCCTCCTTATTCTTCTCCTGCTATCCTTTTTTCCTTTCTATGCAGATCTCCACGAATTTAGTTTGCTGGCTAAGCAGCTGCGCTCCTCCTTAAATAAAGCGGCTTAAACCTGTTCCCGCGAGGATTTTCTTAGCTAACATTGTTGTGTTTTGCCGAGCATTTTAATGGTTTTCCATTTATAGAATGAAGGAAAGCGAGGGATGGGAAAGAAGTTTCTGATAACGTGAGTTTATCTTAAGGAGCCATCCACGGGGCTCCATTCCATGTTTCGTTAGTACTCTATGAGTATTGGTGCCGTAAAGCCCAGCGCGGCTCTACACATTAACAAGACACTGTTTTAATTCAAACACAGTTAAAGGGTATCAGTTTTGAAGACAAAGCACAGCAGATGAAGATCGAAGATAGTTTTTATAGGGATTACGGCTAAGACAGTTATCAAAAGCCTAATCCCCAATCTAAAACACAGTTTAAAAGAAAACCTAAAGTGTTTTATCAGACAGAAAGCCTCCACCGCCACATCTGAGGCAAATTGATTCCTCAGCTACCACCGAGCCACCTGTTGCCTCAAACCTTTCAAACAGAGGAGAAATTTGAAGATTGAAAGAAGATCGGTTCGCCTCGGGCAGCCGGAGTTATGCAGTAGGTAATGATCTTTGAAATTGCTGTGAGTTACTCCCCACATTACGGGCTTCGAAAGTCAAAATAAAGCTCCCACCGAGCTTTTATATTTATTGTAAAACAGTTAATACAGTGATCCACCTGTAAATTTCTCCCTCGAGCCCCTCAAAAGGCCAAGAAGTCTTGAACCTGTATTAATTATCCTGAGAGATATTTTCTCAGGATCACCTCCTCATTCTTCTATAAATACCTCAGGAGAAGATGAGAACTTGTTGGTTGCAGAACTTTGAAATACACTTGAGCTTGAGACTTCTTTTTGTACATAGTATTCACTGGCCCTTGAAGCTCTGTTTGTGCTAGAGTAGTTAGGTTGAATAGTGAAGATGATTGCTGAACTGAAACATTGGACTTGAAGTTTGTAGCTCGTTTGACATCAATATAAAAGCTATTTCATGGGATCCTGATCTATATTGACGATGATGTTATTCTCATTTGTAACTTGTTGTTTTATTTCTGTTTTCATGTTGTTTCATTCTCCACTGTAAAGAACAGTTTAAACAGGGTTAGGACCTGCTGTATATCAGTAACCTTCTCTGGCTGAGAAATCTTTATTTGAATGTTTTCTTCCAATCTGTGTTATTCGGGAATGACTTAATTCAGTTTAGGCATGAGAATGCTGGCGTTCCCTCATTTTATCGTCCTAGCTGAATATTATTTCTGAACGTTACTTTCAGTATATGTTATGTGATGATGAACTGAAGGAAGATATGGTTAGCCTTGGTCCCAGACTTGTCTGCATAACTAACAGATTGTTTCCCTTGGAATGTGTTAAAAGCTGGCTAGTTTAGAAGCACTTGCTAGATCTTAGACCATTCTATGTTATCGTTGTGTTTCCCCTTGTTTTGTATGTTTTCTATTGGAAGTGTGTCAAAGGCTGGTTGGTTTAAAAGTACTTACCAGATCCTAGTCTGCTTTCGTGTCCTTCTTAAGTGTTTGTCAAAGGCTAACTGGTTTAAAAGTACTTATCAGATCCTAGGCTGCTCTTCGTTCTGCATCTGTTTAATTCCCCTTCTTGATGTATCACTCCATTCCATAAATCAAAATTCAAAGAGATCCTTAGACATAGATGACTAGCCCCTTGGATCACACTTGATGTTGTTGTTCAATTAAAGCCCAGATATGACTCCATAGCCCAATGGACTAAAAACCAGCATTATATCTATCTATCTGCCAAAACTGTTCTATTTGCTTGCAACTTCTCACTTTTGAAACTTTGCACTTAGGACTTTCCCCTCAAGTAACATTTCATGCTCAACCATCCAAAACAAAACAAAACCCTTGGCCTTCATAACTAGCCTAATATCATTACCTTAAGCTTTTCAAACACAATATCCATCTTTGCACATATTGGAGAGATCCCTCTCCGGATTCAGGAGGGCTAGATCCTAGAATCCCAAAGTTTGGTTGAAATGATGTTAACTCTGTGATTGGACTCTCCCAATCTCGCTAATAAATTACAGAGACCTAACATGCTGAAAAAAATTTCATAGCCTTTGTCCTCCAACATCACAACTGAGACCAAGTTTTTCTTCAAACCCAGAACATGCATAACATCTTTCAATTGAAATGGTTTACCTGACTCCCTCTCAAAGGTAATGGTACCAATTCCGGTCGCATTGTATCATCCATCTTCACCCATATCTATATGCATTTGGAGATATTTCTCCTCCAAGTCACTGAAAATCTCCTTATCCCTCCTCATGTGGAAGGAAGCGCCACTATCAAGATACCACTCTGATCCTAATGCACTTGACACCATGCATGCGATCCAAGAGAAATCAAATTCAAATTGCATGGCAAGGGCCTGACAGCTGTAGCTCCAACAACCTTCTTGTTCTTCTTCTATGGGAAGTTAGTGGCGAGATGCCTATGTTCATGACAGTGAAAACACTTCACCTTGGACAAATCCAGCTTCTTGCCTTTAGTCTCAGATTTTGAATGGAATTTATTCCCCTTCCCTTTCCTTTCCTTGGCAACGAAAGCACAATCCTCTTCATCATCATGCTTTGATGAAGATCCATCTCTGGTGTTCCGCCTGAACTCCTCTTGCACTAGATTCGACCACAATCGTTCCCAATCCGGCAATTTTTCCCATCCCTTGACAGAGTTGTCATAATTGTTCCAACTCTTAGGGAGTCCCAAGAGAGCCAAGCTCACCAGATCATCAAAAAGGCTCCACAATGAAGATGGCCCGATCACCTATGCCATAATTCGCCCTCATCCCGGCTGACCACTTTTTCTACCTTGCCCATCATGGCAACGCAGCCATCTACCTCCAGCTTGTAGATATTCTTAACTTGAATCCCTATCCTCTTAGCTTGACCCATTGTTTTATGTTGCAGGAAATCTTTTCCATTGCTAAAAAAAACGTCATGGCCTCTGTCCTCCAACATTGCGATTGAGACCAAGTTTTTCTTTAGACCTAGAACATGCATAACATCTTTCAATTGAAATGGTTTACTTGACTCCCTATGAAAGGTAATGGTACCAATTCTAGTTGCACTGTATCATCAATCGTCGCCCATCTCTATATTCATTTGGAGATCTTTCTCCTCTAGGTCACTGAAAATCTCCTTATCTCCCGTCATGTGGAAGGAAGCACCACTATCCAAATACCACACCGATCCCAATGCACTTGACACCATGCATGAGATCAAAGATAAATCAAGTTCAAATTGTGAGGCAAGGGCCTCACCAACTGCAGTTCCAAAAACCTTCTTGTTCTTCTTGTTCTGCGGACAGTTAATAGCGAGATACCCATGTTTGTGACAGTGAAAAGACTTCACCTTGGACAAATCCAACTTCTTTCCTTTAGACTCAGATTTTGAATGGAATTTATTCTCCTTCCCTTTCCTTGCCTTGGCAACCAAATCAAAATCATGTTCATCATCATGCTTTTATGAAGAGCCATCTATGGTGTTCTGCCTGAACTCCTCCTGCACTAGATCTGACCACAGTCGTTCCCAATCTGGTAGTTTTTCCCATCCGTTGATAGAGTCTTCATTACTGTGCCAACTCTTAGGAAGTCCCAAGAGAGCCAAGCTCACCAGATCATCATCACCAACAGTGATTCCCACACTCCCCAGTTCATCCCGACATTCGACAAACTTCGTGAGATACTTTTGAATGTTGTTGCCCTTCTCCATCTTGAACTTTATGAGTTTATCTTTCAGCACCAATTTCCTATGGTCATTGCTGCTTTGGAAAATATCTGTCAAATCCTTCCACATAGAATATGGAGAGGCTTTCCCATGAAGTCTTGAGACAATGTGGTCTCGTACACCTTCCAACAGAATCCTTCTTGCCTTCGCTACTTTCTTTTTCCATGCATCAAGTAATGCAGCATCCGTCGAAGTGGGCTTAGGAACATCAATGTCGATGAACTCCTTCAAGCCATTATCTTCAAGCATCGCCTCCATCCTGTCCTTCCAGGAAATGTAGTTAAAGCTACCCTCAAGTGCATACTATAGCCACAAGCCATTGAAAACCATTTTGATGTTTACTCAACTGTTGCACCAAGAACTCTTGCAGCAAATTTGAATTGTTTCCATCAAAAAACTTAGTTCCTGCTTCAAAATTGCAATCTTCTGTGCTCCTATACCATATAGAAATTTTAATACAAATGATGTATTTCCTGGATTCTCCTGATCTAACAATTATATGCCACTGTTAAATAAATAATCGCTTCTACAAAAAAATTCTTGCGGAAATTTAAAACACGATCACCAATTGCAAACACATGAAGAAAGATCAATCACACATAACACAGATGTTTTTACCAGGAAAGCATAAAGCTAAAAAACCCACTATCATATATTATGTATATATCATGGATCATGAAAAAATCTCATACAAAAATCTAATCCAAGAGTTATTAGTACAATATACAATCATCTCACAATGTCATACAAAAATTGGCAAATACATGTGCCAATTTATTGCCTTCTGACAGCCTGCCTCCACTGCGCAATCCCTGCTGATTACAATCCCTGAAAGAATGATATCATGCTTTCCTTGACTGCGTAATCCTCATGGGCACGTCCAATGTGTGTGTGGTTGCAAGAGTGCACCCACTAATGTCACAACTGATAGTCAAACTATCCCTTTCACCTATCTCTCAACTGGGTCTCCACTGGATCTGACATGCATATAGTTAACAGCAGTAAATATTTAGTTGCATGTGAGACCATTGATTATGAATTAATTAAATAATTAATTCACTGATCTCTCACTAGTTTCTTTTTAGTTACAACTAGCACAACTGAGTTTAACTCACTTAACTGATTTAAACTACTTTACAACTCACATAACTACACATCCAACTCTGTTACAACTTCGAATCACTCAGTTACAACTAAGTCCACTTGCATGTCCCACCAACCAACCACTCAACTCGAAATTCACTTAGCTAACTGATTTTACACTTCAGTTAACTATTTCCAAGTGCTCATTGAGAATAGATTAATTTTTATTGTCCAACCATTATTAAGGGATAATAATAGTCGACATGCATCTATAAATAGACATGTGATCTATAAATAGAATTCACACATACCTATAAAAATAGAACATCATCTATAAATAGAATTTGATCACCATCTATAAATAGACATCAACTATAAATAGAATTTTCTCATGCATTCTAAAAACAAACTTCCAACTAAAAATAGCCTGAGGCTCCATCCTAGTGTAGGTGCTTAATTTTCACTAGGATCATCATCTTGTTGAATCTCAAAAATACATTGTGATAACCTGAGTTGCATTAAACTCTCGGTTAATCTGGTATTCCATGATAGATCCAAGCATATAGACATTTGGTACCACCATCTCAGAGATTGTGTTCAAAGGTGCATTATGTTACTTCAGTACATTCCCACGAAAGATCAGGATGCAGATATTTTGACGAAGGCACTCGCTAAGAGAAAATTCGAATACCATAGAGGCAGGATCAGGGTAGCTGATAATATCTTTCTTGTTGAGAGGGAGTGTTGAAATTCAACAAGAAATGTGTTTCTAATTTAATTTTCCCTTAATTAAATTGGACAATAAAATTTAATCTTATCTCATAATCACTTGTAATAGTTAACTGAGTGAGATAAACTCAGTTAGCTCATGAATTTCGAGTTGAGGGTGGTTGGTGAGGCATGCAAAGTGATTCTATTAGTTATTGGGTCCAAGTTGCAGTTAGTGCATTATTTTAATGCATGAGAAATCAGTTCACTCAATTAATTGAGTTAAAATCAGTTTAACTAGTCGAAACTGTTTTTTGCACTAGTGAGAGGTCAAGTGAATTAAATCAAATTTAATTTGCATGTGGTGATATGTCATGTAAATGATGATTTACTATTAATAGTTGCATGCATGTCAGTTCTAGTGGAGACCCAGTTGAGACAAAGATTAAAGGGATGTTAACTATCAGTTGTATTATTAGTAGGCTTCCCGCATGTAGTAAAACATCCATAGGATTTCCCATGAGCATTGCACATTTTTGGAAGGCTGAATTTTCTAAAGAATAGGGATTTCATTTCACATGAATTGCGCAATCAAGGCAGGCTAAGTAGAGGCTGAAAATTGGCTAAGTGTTGGTCGATTTTGTGTGGATCAGTGTGAGACAATTGTGAGAGTGCAGGAGACTCTTGTGATAAGAGTGCATTGTAATTGTTTCATGATTCCTTGGTGAATATACAATAGAAGATAGAGGGTTTTTGAGCAGTAAGATTTCCCCGGGAAAAATATTTTTGTTGTGGTTTAATTTTCTTAATTATTTACTTGTGATTGGTGATCGTGTTTATTTTCTACAATTAATTTGTAGAAGGATTCAGTATCTTGCTTTAGCATATCGCATGATCGGATTGAATCTATTCGTATACCTATTGTTTGTATAGTTTTTACATGCTGTGTGGAGGCAATGGCTTGTGTTTCAATGAAATTTCCCTGTCCATGTCCACAAAATCAGTCTATAGCATAGGGTTCCTTAGGTGGCTTAGAGCACCCATAACAATCAATTTAATGAGGCCATGGTGGGAAATATTTTGGTGCTTCCCTTCCCTCACTTTCTGGTTCATTTCAATGATAGATTTTAAGAGGAAATGGGAAACATTGAGCCTATGTGGAATCGATGGTTCTGCTTGAATCTTAGCTCATGGAGTAGCCTAAAATGATAGGCATATAGAATTCTAAACCTCCCCCCATAGGATATGTATTTGAGAATGTGATAGGCCACTTAATCCTAAGGGTAAGGCAGGTTTTCTCTCCTTACTGAATTTTTATAGTTTATATGATTTTCTCCATGGATGAATAAGTTATTCCTGGCTATAACACTCACTTCTTCATCCTCCTTGCTCCATATAACTCCTAAGGGTAATGTAGTTGCACTATTTTCTCCTTGAGAATCTAGTGCCATGTAAAATTCCTAAGTTATGCCACCGTCATATCCCTTCAATTGTTCAAAGAAACCCATCCACTAATGCCTTAGAAAAATTTCTACCATAGGAGGATGTTGATGAATTATTTTTATGTTTCTGGGTTCCCTTCTATTGAAACCTCCCCCCATTTCTCCTATTTCTCCTTCTTGGGGATACTTAGGTGTAATTTTTATTTTGGCCTTAGATCAGTCTCAGTTGTAGAGACAATGTCAAATTTTCCTTTTTATCAGAGGGGGAGAAGGATGCTAATAATTATTTTATCAAAATAAACTTATTTTTCCATGTCTTAGCTTCACATATGACAATTTTCAAAGGGAATTACTACATAATTGTTTGTTATAGGTTACTTAATTCAAGCAAAATTCTCCATCCAGATGTATGGCAATTAAGGGATAGGGCTACTTACTCCTTTCAAGATAACTTTGTCATGTACATGAAGGTTTGAGGACAAATTTGGGTAGTTTTGGCTCCCTTTATCCCTTCAATTCTCTCATGTAGATTACTTTCAGGCCTCCTATAGTAGTTCAGATCCTCCTGTAGCTCCTGAAAATACAGTTCAAATCATCTCAGTGGCACCCTAGGCAATATCTAATAGCACTAACTCATCCTTCTATAACTTTTTTCTAGAAATGAGTGCCTATGAAAATGTATTCTAGCCTTGTACTTAATATTACTTTTTTTTGGTAAAGGCTCAGAGCCCTTTGGTGACTTGGCTCTTGCACAAACTTCCTTTTTTTAACTGTTTTCCCCACTCCTTGTAGTCATCACCCTGCTCCTCGTGATCATCACCTTACTCCTTGTAATCACCACCTCACTTTAGTTGATTTTTCCACGTTGCATGTGTGATTGAAAGCAATTTATTTTACTAATCAAAGGTGTCCAAGTTTACTGGCCACCTCATTCCCATTAAAAAAAAAAAAAAAAAAAAAAATCCTTTCTCTAGCATTAACACATTTTACCATTATATGCATATGGAAGAGGTGAGGGATGCCATGCCTAAGCCTACCTGTGATGTCAAATTGTTGGAGATGCTTGCATGCTCGAGTCGGATTTCATAATATGATGATCTTGAAGGTGTTTTTTTCCTTTGCTTACTTCTACACAAGTCATCATAGCTTAATGATCCTTTGATTGATAGAATTTTTATGTGTGCAGGTTTCTTCGAAGTGTCTAATCTATTGCTGGTGGAATGGATGGATTATCTGATATCTACTCCCTAAGGATGGTGTGCCCCTTCTCAACTTCATCAATGGCTTCATGATTCTTAAGGTGCTTGGATATTCTACTTTGTGGGTGTAAACAATTTATCTTGGGTTCTGTTATAACAATATAGGTTGCTATAGGAGGAATCTCCTTCTTGTAGCAGTCACTTATTTCCCCTTTTGAGACCTAATATTTCATGTAGGATTGATGGAAAGTCATAAAAGGTATAAGGACATGATTAAAATCATCAAGAGGCAATATATGTGGTGGAAAATTGAAAGCATATATATATATATATATATATATATATATATATATGGCAGAGTGGAATTTGAAGATGAATTTTGGCTAGATGGAGTGGATGGGTGATGAAAGTGATGTTGGTGGAACTCTCTCAAGATTTCCTAAATAATACATATCCTTTTGGCCTCTTTCTCCAATCTAATCTGCCTTTTGTAGCATTTCAGACTGCTCCTATAACATTTCAAGCTGCTCCTGTAGCATTTTAGGATAGTCTGTAGCATTACATAAAGGAGGCAAAAATTGATTTTATTGCAGGTTGGAAGATAGAGAGAGGTAGGGAGGTGAGTGAAGTGGGTTAAAATGCAATGGATGGCTGGAAAAGAATGGATAAATGAATCTACGAAATCTGTTTTGTAGCCATGATTCTATTGATTGTCTGGAGTCCTTCAAAAGAGATATGTTAGCAAAATTGGTGTAAGAACTCCTCCCTTCTTTTTCTTTTTTTTTGTCGTTGTTTTTTTTTATACATGCAGGTTGCCTCTACAGAGGTTTTCAACCTGCATGCCTGGCTCAGGTGCCTTAGAGGAGGTTTTCATCTTGGGATTTTTTCACCTTTTTATTTTCTTTTTGTATTTTTTTCTCTTGGCATGCCTAAGAGAAGTTTTCAACCCTAGAGTTGGCATTAGATACCTCATAGAGGTTTTCACCTAAGCCCTTTATTTTTTATTATTTTTTGTTTTTAGAAGTTGTGTGGATTGAGGATTGTGAGCCTCCCAATCACATGCAATTCTTTGTTGATTGAACTAATAAAATATTCCTTGTATAGATTTATTTTATACAGCTTCAACCTATAACCATTGACAAGTAAGGGAATCTCTTACTCATCAATTTTTTTGATCTAGACAGACCGATTCTCATGAAATTTCTATACTAGATAGGAACCTAGCCATCTTGTCATTAAATTTCCCTTGAAATCCTTGAATTTGGAATCATACAATAGGGCCTAATCTCCTTCTTGAAAATTATTATTTTTAATGTGTTTGTCATGCCAAATTTTCCTTTGTAGCTAGCCTCACCTTAGTGTGTAGGATAACTTGTTGCCTAAATTCATCTAGACCATTGAGTTGGAGAAGCCTCTCATGTTGTGTTGTAGTGAGTTCCAAGTCTAATTGAGTTTCCATACTTAAGGTATTGTATTCAAATTCAACGAATAGTGGGGCCTTCTTCCCATAGACTAGTTCGAATGGAGTAGATCTAGGGTGGTTTTCCAAGTTGTGTTGTAGGCCCAAGTGGCTTCTACAATTTTTTCTGCCCAATATTTTCTGCTGCTTCTAACAAAATTAGTTAGAATGTTCTCCAATGCTCTATTTGTGACCTCCACTTTCCCATTTTCTTGAGGGTGATAGGTAGTGGAGGTCTTATGCTTGATGTGATGTTGCCTCATGATATCTTCAATAAGATTTGATGTAAATTATGCTCCTTGATTAGTAAATAACTCCATTGGAAAACAAAACTTGTATAAGATGTTCTCTCTCAGAAACTCAACCAAATTTTACTCGGTTATTTTGTTTACTTCCTTTTTTTCAACCCATTTGGTCAGGTAATCAATGCACACAATGATATACTTATTCTGTCTTGATGGGGGATCAATAGGTCCAATGAAATCTATGCCCCACTTCTCAAATGGCTCTAGAGTCACTTGAGGTTGTAAGGACATTCCATTCTTAGCTATGGGCTTATCCATCCTTTGGCACTGATCACACCTGGTGGTGTACCTTCTTGCATCCTGATGTAAAGTGGGCCAGTAATATCTTGCTTGTATAATTTAAAGGTCCATCATGACATGTTGATAGGATGTCAAATATCTCTTCTTCCCTCACACATCTCCTTGGGATCTAATCTGGCCCCAATCTCAAAATATTTCCCCTAATCTGAGTGAATGGGAACCTTTCCCTCAAAATATTGCTTTTTTTCTTTGAGGATAGCTTAGGAGGAACCTTCAAAAATCCAAGTAGTTGGCTATATCAAAAAACCAAGGGGAAAGCAATGAGATGGAAAATAAATGTTAATCTGGAAGTTTATCATATATCATTTATTTCTTTTCTACGGGCAAGGTTAGCCTTGACAAGAAATTTGCAACCACATTCTCTTTCCCTGGTTTCTCAATAATATTCAAATCAAATTGTTGCAATAATAACAACCATCTAATTATCCTAGCATCGACATCAGGTTTATTCATTAAATACTTAATCATTGCATGATCATTGTGAACAAAATATTGATAACTAGTGATATAATTCTTCAACTTGTTCAAATAATGTACCACAACCAAGAGTTCCTTTTCAGTGACAATGTAATTTAACTCAACTTTAGAAAGGTTATTATTGATGAAATAGATAGCATAAGACAATATTTCCTCCACTTGTCCTAAGGCTTCCCCTAAAGCTTTATCTGAGGCATTTGTATGTATGTGGAAATGTAGTGCCCAGTTGGGACCTCTGAGGATGGGTGTAGTGGTCATCTTGTGTTTTAGTACTTCGAAGGCTTATTGACAGTTGCTTGTCCAACAAAAATCTGAATCTTTGTCCAGTATTCCAAACAAGGGTGAAGCCAATTATCTAAATTCTTTAATGAACCTTATATAATACGCCACTAATCCAAGGAAACTCCTGACATCTCTTTTATTTTTAGGGATAGGAATCGTTTTGATGATGGAATTTTTTTTTGGATCAACTTGTATTCCTTCCTTGGATATATAATGGCCAAGAACAATCCCTGCATTCATAAAAAATTTAGTGGTCCTGTATCCTGTCGACATTAGCTCATCAGTGTGAACAAAATATTTTATTTTTGTATCCTATCGACATCAACTCATCTATTCACACCATATGGATTGTACTACAATACCTTGAGAACCATTAACATCATCAGTGGTTTCTATTGCATTTGTTAATGACTTACATCGTTGGAGAGTATTTATATTATGTCACCTATGTTTGAATTCACATTATTTATTCACATGGTTAGACTCATACATTAGATGATCGAGTGAATGAGATAGAATACCTTAGATCTAGTTTCATCCATATAGGTTGTGATTTTAGGATTAATATAAGATTACAAAGTATGATGGCATTGATCATACAAACAATCAACCAATCATGGGTCCAACCTTTGTCATCAGTGGATGAGACTTCCTGATCATTGTACATGTAATGTTAGCTTATGTGTTGAGCATGTGTATGCCTCCCTTAGCAAATATATCATGATGAAAATGTATTGTAACAAATGATGATCTCGACCAATTGTTCTTAATCCAAACTTGTCACAAGGTAAATCACTTCAATCATTAGTTGTCGCTTCTGACTTTGCACTTTAGGGAGGAATATGTTATAGGCCATTTTGTCACATCTATTCAATAGGCTTTCAAACCAGATCAATCAACATCCATAAACATGTTTTCATCACCCCTACATAAATCCCTAAGTATGACCTTTCCAAAAATTATGAGTTTCTGGGATTAACTGCTCAAAATCAATGTTTTCAAGCCCAATGCACCTTGTCACTTTAGACACCCTTGTTCAACATTGGTTTCTCCTTTCTGCATCAGAACTGATCAGAGTTGGTTTCTCCTTTCTATAGGTGCATTGATTCAAGAAATTCGGGAAAATTAAAAATATTTTTGAAAATTCCTCTTCCAGAAGCCTCTATGGGTTATTTTATCCATTTACCATGGATAAGAACTTGAATCCTATTTGATCGTACCTTGGAGACTTCATCTCTTATCCCTTGAGTTCATCCTCCCTTTATATGTGTATCTCAAGCCCATTATGGTAAATCCTAAACTACCCTACCTCTCCTATAAATCTACTTCCATCCATCGCATCAGGGTTGGCTTTTGGATATTGATTATTCCCTCATGTTTCTACCTTTAACCTAAGGATACATCAACTTAATGCTTTAGAGTGACATTGAAGTGTGCTTTGTGACAAGGAAGGACATGTCAACTTGGGGAGATCCTTACAATATCATCTATTATTCTTGGTTGTAAACTCTCTCCTATTTTTATTAATACAAAGAGTATATTGTTTTCCTATATGTGTTGTATCACGTTTATCTTCTTGCATTTCAATGCCTCGTTGATTCATTGAATAGAGTAATTGAATTATGATACATAGATATTGTAGATCCTTCGCTTTTTTTTATTGTATGTGTAGGTTCTAGTTATAGCATCTGGAGCTACAATCAAAGCCCACAAGCAAGGAGGAAAGAAAATCTTGTGACCGATTCCAAGTAAGATTATTTCCCATTGTTCAATTTATCTAAGGAAAAAAATTATGTTATTTGTCTTTTGTTGTTCTAAACCAGTCCAGTAGGTCTAGGGAATTCACCTTTCTCCACAATCATAAATTACACATAACAAATGATGTCAAGTCTTTTGAAATAGTTTTTCACTCTTTTGGAAAAACAATGTTCTTGGATTACTATTATGATATGGTGATCTACCATTTCTATGGAAATGCCTTCTAAGGTAATTCCTTTATATTTAAAATATTGTTCCATTGCATTTGGAAGTTCCCCTGGAAAGCTTCTGATATAGTATTTTATATATGCAGTATCATTCATTTTCCCAGATCCTATTATTAACTTCTGCATATAAAAAAAATATTGATCACGATAAGTAAGATTACAAAGCCTTTGAGTCATGTATAAAGATGCAATATGGTCATGATCTATATCCTTCTCAAGACCATGAAATTTTTTAATCAATGATTGTAGTATTACTTCACCATCCTTGGGATCATTCATTATTTCTTACTTAGTCCTTTGTAGCAACCAACACCACCAATCAACTCCAAGCCTTGTAAAATTGTTTGCCAATTCTGTATACTTATATCTCGGGGTGATTGATGTTTATTTTTGTGCACCTTGGGAGGTACTCCAAGCCCTAGGGTGCGGGGATTGGAGGGAAAATAACCACAAGGGTCATCTGTGGGCTTGAAACCCAAGCCTGGGGTTTTTCACTCATTGATGTTTGGGCCAAAACCGTGAATTTTTTTTTACATATGATGGATGCGGATGATAGCTCTCTGCGAGATGATTCTAATGCAACGAGAATCATCTGATTTTGAGTTTTTGTTGAAGAGTTATGAATTTTTTAAGGTTATGTGTCAGCTTGACGTGTTATAAGCTTCATGACAGTTTGAAAATCCCTAAAAAATACGGTGAATGAGCCCTTATTTTTGGTATATAAAGGAGGTGAATGGAGGACTTAAAGACATAACCATTGTGCAACACATACACAAGAAGAATAGATCATTGGAGGAGCAAAATCACTATCTTGGGCTGCAATAAAGGAGTAAAGTCAAGCGTGGATAATTAGGGTTGTTTGAAGCCTGTTTCAGAAGACCAAAGTTGTTGTTAGAGGGCTGTAGGAATTTTCAAGAGGGTCGATACAAGGAGGACTTATTTTAGGGTCTTGTTGAGGGTGGACAATCCTCAAAAGAGGATGTCGCGGGCTTGTCTAAAGTCTTATAGGATTTCATTGAAACTAAGGGAGTTCTTGTCTATGTTAAGGGCTTGAAACTGCCCTAAAATTGAAGCGTGAAGGGGAAGCCTCCTATTGAAGGAAAACTGCAATCCTTAAGGAAGAAATTTGGGCAATATTGGAGGGTTGTAATGACTGTGAAGTTTCCCAAACTAGGCCTAGGAGGACTACAGAAAAATCATAGCTTGAACGGTGAGCTAGAGGTATGCATTTTGATGCATCTTCTTGGCATTGGATCTGTGTTTTAAGGATCAGTTTGGATCAGTCTACATTGCATATTGTTGGGAACCATTTGTTGGAGTTTCCTTGGGCATGAAGGAAATCCAACTAGGAGAAGATCCCGCTATGGAGTGATATCGATGTCCTAGGTGAGGACAAATTGATGAAGCCTATATTTTTGAAAAATCTCCTCTATTGCCGATAAAATGGCAAAGTTGAAGAAGTGTGTGCGCAATCGTGTGTAAGGGTCTCCTAGGTGTGAGGATGCCCTAACTAGGTGTAGATGTTATGGTGTGGACTTGTTCACTTGTGGACTGTTGGAGGGCAGCATGAGAGTGGACCAAGTGTAGATGTGATTGGGAACTTATGGTCTACTTGAGGACAACGTGATAGTTTCCAAGTTGGATCTCGGTGTGTAACACATTGATGGAAAAATGTAGTTTCTAGAGAGGCAGTTGATGAGCTCAAGGGTCTAATCAGACAGGAGCAGTTTTTGGAGCCCAAGACTTGTGTGTGGAGAAGGACTTCTATAGAAGATGATGGGAAGTCCTCCTATCCCATGTTCATTATGGGAGATGGAAATCTTACAGTGATAGGTGGAAGCCCTCTATGCCCTATGTTGGTATTCATCAGAGCAACGCAGGAAGACCCTAGTAGGTTGAAATCCCTGAGTAGCTGAGGAGCTGCAATGGGAAGATTGAAAGTTGTTCAAAAATGGATTTTTGAACAAATCTACAAGAGTCTCAATGTCTTGATGTGTTGGTGGACGAACGGTCAACTAGTGAGAAGATTGAGAGGTGAGGTTCAGTGGTCAGATGGACTTGGAGCATTAATATAGGCATAATTTGCAAATCGGGAGCCGAAGGACCAGGTAGGTACATGGTATGACCAAGAGGAGTTGTGAAAGTGCACTACAACTAGATGGTCAAAGTATCTTTTACTAGTGGATGTGTGAGGGCCATTATACATGGTATGAGAGTCCTAGATTGTTGTATTATATTATTTGGATTAATATAACGAAGTTGGGTTGAAAACTTTAAAAATGTGTCTATATTCTGTCAATGTGTGATTTACTGTTGTTTTATATTCCGATGTGCAAAGTATTTCTGATGAGATGCTTGGTTTGGTAGCGTTAGATATTTTAAGACTCTACCCTATACCCAAGGTTGTGGAAAATAAACAATTGATGCATCTTCTTCCTTTTTAGAAGTAACCTAATTTATTAACAATTGGATGGAAAACCTTACTTCTTATGTAGTCTAATAGCCAAAATTAATGACCAGATGTTCAGGCATGGATGAGATAATTCTATTGGTTGTATCAATTCCCAAATAAAATAATTCTTTAGGTCAGGATGAGGATGTCGTTGGCATTTCTATATCAAAATTTGGCTCATTTTTAATGGAAATTTCCTGTAGAAATTTCCTATTTCCCACCCCGGTTTTTAGTTTCACCTTATTTCTCCAAATAGTTAAATGCCCTTTCCCATATGTTTACATTCAACAAACTGGAAAATAATTTTTTGCTGAAAACACAAATTCTGGAAAATTTACAGAATGCTGGAAAATGCAGAAATAAAAATCCGCAGATACAAACAGCCATTCAACACATGATAACACTGATATTTTTGGTCAACATGACCCTGGAAAAACCCCCTACAACTCTTGGGGAAAACTAGTTTGAAAGCTCCTTCTTATTTCTGGAAAATGCTTTTACAGAGAGGTGAAATATACAGGAAAAATTCCAGAAAATTAATTACAGACTTATCTGTTTTTCTGTTCTTGCCTCCGCCTTGGAAAACATGCCAGAACAGAAAAATACTCAAAACAGAAATTTATTACAGCAAACTTCCTTTCTTGAAAACTGTGCTGGCTGCCTCAAAAAGCAAGCCCAGCAACCTTGGAAATCGAGCCCTTTGTTGCTATACTTTTCCTCAAAAACCGTGCTTCCTTTTTCCTCAAAAAATGTGCCACAAAATAGTTGTACGGACTGTTGTCTCAGCTTTCGTGCTGCTGTACGGCCTTTGCTGCCTCGATATTCGTGCAACCTCTTACTGCCTCGAAAACCATACCCTCCTTGCTATTGTATGGATTTGCTGAGTTTGCCTCTCCTTCACCTTCTCAAGCTCTCTTCAGAAAAAGTCTCCAGCTCTCCTTCTCCTCCTCTCTCAATCTGTTCATGAAATAATGAATGATATTTTCCTCCTTTCCCTCCTTTAACCTAAACCTAAGTGACTTTTGGGGAATCCCTAAATCCAATGGCTGAAATAGATTGAGATCTAGGGCTGAGATTAAATTCTCATTTAAATCTCACTTTCTATTTTTTAATTCACCCCACTTTAATAAAGACCCACTTAGTCATTTATTTCCAAAGTCACTTTTCCTTTCTAATTTTACATTGACTTTATTAAAGTCACTTTAAAATTAGACTTTAGTAACTTTATCACTTAAAGTCACTTTTAAATTATATTTGACTTTATAAAATTATAAAGTCACTTTAGGAGAAAAATTAAATTCCTTTTGGACACTTTTCCCTAGGCCAAAGATCAAAGCCTTAGGGAACCACCTGTCCTCCGGTAACCAAATTTCAACACTCCCTCTTACCGAGGAAGGTGTTCCTCACCACACCCATCTTGTCTCTGAAGTAGACATGCTTGCCCCGTGGTAAGGCTTTGGTAAGAATATCTGCAACCTTCTCATCAGTGGGAATATACTCAAGCTTCACAGCTCCTTTCTGAACATAGTCTCTGATGAAATGATATTTGATCCCGATATGCTTTGACCTGTCATGAAATATTGGATTCTCCGTGAGTTTAATGCAACTCTGATTATCACAATAAATCACTGAAGGTCTCAACGACTAACCAAATAAGCCAAAAAACATCTTGCGAAGCCAGATGGCCTCACAACTAGCTAGACTGGCTGCCATATACTCAGCTTCCGCTAAACTCAATGCTACTGACTGCTACTTCTGGCTGAACCATGACACAACTGTTGAACCCAACCCAAAACAACACCCTGAAGTGCTCTTCCTATCAAAAGCACAACCTACCCAATCATAATCAGTATAACCCGCCAATCTCACTCCATCCCCCTGCCTATAGTCCAGACCATAATCCACTGTCCCCTGCAAGTACCGCAAAATGTGTTTTGCAGCCACCCAGTGAACCTTCCTAGGCTCACACATAAACTGACTCATCGTGTTGACTGCAAAACAAATATCTGGTCTAATGTTGACCAAATACATCAAGGAACCAATCAGCTGCCTGTACAATGTGGGATCCACCAACTCAGAATCCGAAGCATGAAGCTTCTTCCAGTTGGTGATCATCGGTGTCGACATGGGTTTACAATCCTCCATGTGGAATATACCAAGGATGTCCACAATATACTTTCCCTGCCCCAGGAAGAAATGCCCCTCCTCCCGCCACACCTCCAAACCCAAAAAGTAATGCATCAAGCCGATGTCCTTCATCTCTAACTTCATCGCAAGATCTCTCTTGCAGTGCTCTATGAGTCTCTCTGCACCTGTAATGACCAATTCATCCACATACAACACCAAAATGAGAGGCTCCTCACCTATCACAATATAGTAAAGGTTCAGATCTACCTCACTCTTTTTGAAACCCATCCCCTGCAAGTATGTATCTATCCTGGAGTACCAAGCTCTGGGAGCTTGCTTCAGGCCATAAAAGGCTTTCTTCAGTCTGCACACATGGGACTCCTTCCCATGCACCTCAAAGCCCTGTGGCTGCTCAATGTACACCTCCTCCTGTATGAAGCCATTGAGAAATGGGGTCTTCACATCCATCTGGTGGATCTTCCAACCCATCTCTGCTGCTATCGATATAATGGAGCAGATCGAAGTATATCGAGCCATAGGAGCGAAGGTCTCCTCATAATCAACTCTCTCTACCTGGGAGAACCCTCTAGCCACAAACCTTGCTTTGAATTTCTCAATGATGCCATCTGCAACATGCTTTACCTTGTAAAGCCATCTGGAAGTAACCACGGATTTTCCCTCATGCCTCGGCACCACCTCCCAAACATCATTCTTCATGATAGAAGAATACTCCTCCTACATGGCCTCTCTCCAGACCTGCTGGCTAGCTGCCTCCTCATAGCTAGAAGGCTCAGAGTCAAGGATGCTGGTAGCCATTGCCATATAGCTACAAAACCTCTCAGGTGGTCTACTCTCTCTGACCGGCCTCTTAGGCCCAGCAACAGATGTGGCCTCTCTCAAGGTGTCCTGAAG
This sequence comes from Pinus albicaulis, assembly GCA_034641835.2. Taxonomy (NCBI): domain Eukaryota; kingdom Viridiplantae; phylum Streptophyta; class Pinopsida; order Pinales; family Pinaceae; genus Pinus; species Pinus albicaulis. The sequence goes on from CM076575.1 coordinate 1,964,814,902, forward strand.
CCACTTGGGCTTCCTCTTCCCTGAGCATACTTCTCCCATTGGAGAATGAAACTCCTCCTCATCATCATCAGGAGCCTGAACTCCTGACTGCTTGTCTACTGTCCTCCTGCCTGCACCTGAACCTGGAGAAGCTGAGGTACCGTGTGAACTATCCATTAGTGGACTCCCTAGTGAATTGTTCTGTGGACTACTCTGCATGCTGCCCGAAGCACCACCCCTCTGACTCTGCGAGACACTACTCAATGACGGACCTGACATCGTCATAGATGTACCTCCAGATCCTTCTGATCCCTGCGACTGACTCAACTGCTGCTGAGGGTCTGGCTGATCCAGATACTCTAACTCCCGTGACCTCCTAAAGGCCCTATCCTCCTCAAACTTCACATCCCGCCTGACAACAACTTTCCTCTGTGCAGGAATGTAAATCCGAAAGGCCTTTGAGGTCTCACTGTAGCCCACAAAGATACCCTTCTCTACGGTGGGCTCTAGTTTGGTCCTCTTCTCCTTGGGTATGTAGGAGTATGTGATACACCCAAAGATATGAAGATGACCAATATCAGGCTTCTTCCCAGAAAAATCCTCCTCTGGAGTCATGTGCCCCAAGGCACGATGCGGACTCCTGTTCTGCAAATAAACAGCTGTGTTGCAGGCCTCTGCCCACAAAAACAATGGCAACCCTTGATCATGTAACATGGCTTTGGCAGCCCCTCCGATGGATCTGTTCTTCCTCTCCGCAACCCCGTTCTGCTGGGGGTTGTAAGGAACAGTGAACTCCCTCCTAATGCATGCCTCCGCACAATAGTCAACAAACTCTCCAAGGGTGTACTCTCCTCCATTGTCCGACCTCAGGGACTTGATCTTCCGACCTGTCTGTGTCTCCACAAGAGCTCTGAACTCCTGAAACCGCTTGAAGACCTCACTCTTGGTCTTGAAGAAATAAATCCAGGTCCTCCTGGAGTGATCATCAATGAATAACACATAGTACTCATATCCACTCAAGGAAACATGAGACATCCGACCGCTCACATCGGAATGAATCAAATCAAGTATCCCGGTCGCTCTGCTGTCACTGCTGGGAAAAGGGGATTTGGCAAACTTGCCCATCGCACATCCTCTGCAAGTATCAAAGTGATCAGTACTGAAATCTGGCACACCTGTAGTGATCTCCCGCAAAGTCCTCAAGGCTCCATGATACATGTGCCCCATCCTACGGTGCCAAATCTCACACAGCTCAGAACTGCTAGCTCTGCTGTCGGTACTACTGCTCAATGCCAAAAGGGGCTGAAATGAAAACTTGTACACCTTTGCATGGCGTACACCTATCACTCTAGCTGAATCAGCTGGAGCGCCCCTGGGATACATCAGCACCTGTCCACCCCTGAACAATATCTCATATCCTCTGTCCTCCAAAGCTGAGACGGATATGAGGTTCTTCCTCATCCCTAGCACATAAAGAACATCTGACACCTTCAAGGGAGGTTTAGACTCCCTTTGAAATGTCAGTATTCCCACACCGACTGCTCTAACAACTCTGTCATCACCGAGTACTACCTCTATATCAGTGCCACTCTCTGAAAGCTCTGAGAAGTACTCACGGACTCCTGTCATATGACGTGAAGCCCCACTGTCCACATACCAGATACCCGAAGATGCTCCGATATTCGAGGGAAATGCATGCTCCCTCTAAACCTCTGTGGCAAGTAATCCTGCACTAGAGGACTCACACGCAATGAACCCAAACTCCCAATCAAATCGATCTGCAAAGTCCTCAACCTCTGCTAATGCTGCCATGCTCTGGTTCTTCACCTTCTTCTTCTTCTTCTCTGGACACACAACTGCATAGTGTCCCATCTTCTGACAATTCCAACACTTCACCTTGGAATAGTCCTTTTGTGTGTTACCCTGTTTACCTTTACCTTTACCTTTTCCCCCACCATTGCTTGTGGAAGCCTGCTTCTTCCCTTTGCCTTTCTTGCCTCCTACCAATAGTGCTACATCCTCATCCTACTCAATTGGCTTGGCTGCCCCAAGCTAACCTTTCCTGATCTCTGTCTGAATGCAATCATCCCAAAACCTCTCTCATGTGGGAAGGGTCTCACGTGCACAAACCCCATCAGAAAAGTTCATCCATGAACTGGAAAGGCCATTCACTGCTATCCGCACCAACTTAGTGGGTGGAATGACCTCTCCAATTACTGCCAACTCATTTCTCACATTAGTAATATTTGTGAGATATCCAGCTGCACTATCAGCCTTACCCATCTTAATGGTTTTCAACTTCTCCTTCATGACCATTTTCCGATTCTCATTGGTACTTTGGTAGAGATTGGACAATGCTGTCCACATCTCATGAGCATTTCTCTTTCCTCTCACATGAGGAATGCAATGGTCTTTGATTTTGTCTAAGATCAGTCTCTTACCCTTGTTGTTCTTTCTATTATATGCTGCCAATTGAACAGCATCAGTAGGCACATTAACAGACTGTTGTTGGGTATGAACCATGATATCCCAGGCTTTTGCCTCCTCAAAGATACTCTGCATTCTCTCCTTCCAAACGATGTAATTGGTATGCCCATCCAACCTATCCTCCACCCTCAATCCCAATGACATCCTGCTGTCCTAAAACTGAAAAATAGCACTGTTGTAGTAAAGATAAAAATTATGTTTGTGAAAAATCAGCTTGCTGGAATTTTCTGAGTGAAAAATCAGTAGACTGTGTTTTTCTTCTTGTTGTCCCAAACTACACTTTCAGCACTCAAGTTCTGATACCATGTAGAAATTTCCTATTTCCCACCTCAGTTTTTCAGTTTCACCTTATTTCTCCAAATAGTTAAATGCCCTTTCCCATATCCTTACATTCAACAAACTAGAAAATAATTTTTTGTTGAAAACACAAATTCTGGAAAATTTACATAATGCTGGAAAATGCAGAAATAAAAATCCACAGATACAAACAGCAATTCAACACATGATAACACTGATATTTTTGGTCAACATGACCCTAGAAAAACCCCCTACAACTCTTGGGGAAAACTAGTTTGAAAGCTCCTTCTTATTTCTGGAAAATGCTTTTACAGAGAGGTGAAATATACAAGAAAAATTCCAGCAAATTAATTACAGACTTATCTGGTTTTCTGTGCTTGCCTCTGCCTTGGAAAATGTGCTAGAACAGCAAAATACTCAAAACAGAAATTTATTACAGCAAACTGCCTTTCTCGAAAATTGTGCTAGTTGCCTCGAAAAGCGTGCCCAACAACCTTGGAAATCGAGCCCTTTGTCGCTGTACTTTTCCTCAAAAACCGTGCTTCCTTTTTCCTCAAAAAATGTGCCACAAAATAGCTGTATGGACTACTGTCTCAGCTTTCGTGCTATTGTACGGCCTTTGTTGCCTCGATATTCTTGCAGCCTCTTACTGCCTCAAAAATCGTGCCCTCCTTACTGCTATACGGATTTGCTGAGTTTGCCTCTCCTTCACCTTCTCAAGCTCTCTTCAAAAAAAGTCTCCAGCTCTCCTTCTCCTCCTCTCTCAATCTGCTCATGAAAGAATGAATGATATTTTCCTCCTTTCCCTCTTTTAACTTAACTCTAAGTGACTTTTGGGGAATCCCTAAATCCAATGGATGAAATAGATTGAGATCTAGGGCTGAGATTAAATGCTCATTTAAATCTCACTTTTTATTTTTTAATTCACCCCACTTTAATAAAGACCCACTTAGTCATTTATTTCCAAAGTCACTTTTCCTTTCTAATTTTACATTGATTTTATTAAAGTCATTTTAAAATTAGACTTTAGTAACTTTATCACTTAAAGTCACTTTTAAATTATATTTGACTTTATAAAATTATAAAGTCACTTTAGGAGAAAAATTAAATTCTTTTTGGACACTTTTCCCTAGGCCAAAGATCAAAGCCTTAGGGAACCACCTGTCCTCCAGTAACCAAATTTCAACATTTTCTTCATAATTTTTTCTTTAACTTGTGGTTGTAAAGGATGTGGACAATATTTCATGATAGAAACTTCTTCTTCTATCCTTTCTAGGATATCTTATGTGGCTCTGAAATCCCATTCAGTTTTGTTATATTGGACCCAAAATACTCCTATGGAGTTGTTTTTCTTGTGTTTTTTTATTCTTGGTCTCATCTCAAAGGGAATCCTTATGATAAATGTAAGGGTTCCTCTATGGCCTTCTTACTTCCCTTCTTACTTTATTTATTTTTTCTAACAAAGAGTCTAGAAAATCTAGACTAGATTCAACTTTTTGCAAAGATGTTCTTAATATTGTGGTGTCTATAAGAACATGGCACAGTATGTCAGTTTTGTTTGTCTTATTTTTTATTTCTTTCTTCTAACATTCTACATCTTGTTTGATTTGAAATAAGTCCTTGTGTAAATCATCTATATTTCGTCATGTCATTGTCATGTCATTAAAGCTTTTAGGTTTGAGAGATTTAATAGCTTGAATTCATATGATACTAACTCTCCTAATGATGAAGATCTCACTGGAAGATATTATATTTTCTATATCAAATCATCATCAATATGTTTGAAAGGTACAATTGGAATCTTTCTTCCTAGTAAATATGGCTCTTCTCCACTAGGAAATTTTTTTATTTTCCCTAATTTTTCTCTGGGCAAAGATAACATTGCCAATTGGAATAAATGAGGAGAGAATGTTGTTATATATCTTCTTCCTTGGATATTGTTAAGTTTTTCTTGGAAGGTAGGACGGGTGTTGTGGATCCCTTCATGAGGTTCTCCTGCGGAACTAGTACAATTGCTTTTGTATGTACAAGAATGTACCATTTGATTTGTTGGGGGGCATAACTCATGGATTTTTAAATATTCGTATCTGGTTATTGCAAACAAGATATTATATTGCGAGGTTTATCAATGTGAATATGCATTTGGGTTTTTAAGTTTGATAACCTGTCTTCCCAGGCTGTTGGATATTGGATGCCAATCCAGTCAAAAGTCAGAGCTTGGGCTTTTCTAGATTTATCTTTTTCTGTCATGTTGTGTAGTCGAGAGGTGGTTTGGATGGATTTCCGTAAACGGGGAAGAGTATCATTTCCAAAGCGAATTATAGCGATTGTTTTTAACCGGATTAGCGATCAAATCCAACAGGAAGTATATAGGCTTTCAACAGATCATAAATGTATGGGTCATCTAAAGTTACTGAGAACTTAGGAAAGATAGTAGCAAAGGTTGGTTTGTAATTGAGAGGTGCAGGGAGCCAACCTATCAGTGCATCTGAGAAGTTGGCTAGAAATATGAGCATATAAGAAATATCGTTTCTTGTCCCAGTCTATGATATCACGATCTAGAAATTTTATGTTAACTGGATCATCTGAGGAAGGAAAAGAAATATCGAATCAATGTTTTTTTGTTGAAGGAATGAGAAACATAATGCCACTATTTCAGCCTATAAAATTGACTTGGCTTAATAGGTGGTAGCTCCCAGTTCTCTATGGAATTTTTTCATCGAGGATATTAGACTCTTATGTGAAGCGACTGTAGATAGGCTAGGATCTCGTCATTTTGAAACTGAGCTCATGGTAGAACCATCGGAAGTAACTTCTACATAATTTATTTGATCCAAAGAAGGATCCATACTGGCAGAGATATATTTTAACATATTTCTACAGAGTCAAAATACTAAATAGGGAACGACCTCAAGGAATCAAAGTTCCTAACTTCGGCATAAACATACCAAAACAACATTGTTCACATCCAAAAATAAACTTCGTTATTCTACCATTCATTTAAGCATAGATAAATTCATTAAAAATTATACACATGACAAGAAACAAAAATATTTCATAACAACAACAGTGTGCTCAGACGAAACTGGGTATTTGACAAAGTAGTATCAAGCATGGTCAACACTGCACCTGGGTGGGCTCTAGTATACAAAGGAATTTAAGTTTTAAATCAATATATATATATACATGCATTTGTACTTATGTGAAATTATTCTGTTGTATAATTGAATACACTAAAGTTACTTGAATATTGAGTTGAATTTTATGCAACAAGATAAACATGTAGAATGTTGATTAGATTCTCTAGAGAAACCCAACAAAATTTCAAAATTTTATGGCCGAGTGATGCATCCATAACTATGAGGGAGAATCTCTTAAATTATGTCTTGCTAGTTTTAATATTTATCTTTAGCTTTTTGAGAAGTTGGAATATTTTGATGAATAATAACATAGGCATGATCAAAATGCAAGAGATGAAATAGTTCAAAGATGCAGTCCATTGAATAGGTATTAAATAGTCATATATGAAAAAATATATGCTACATGCATACAATAATAGATGTGCATGCATAAAGACTCAGATTAGTTTGTTGCCATAACATGACTCACATTACTAATAGTGGTTAATGGTGAACAAGTAACTAGGAAATTGTTGATAGCATGATTGGGAAGTCAATGAAGGTGTTGCATGTAGTCTTGTGGAATCAAGACTATGAAATATAAGGTGTTGATGAGAGAATGGTACAAGTGGTACCTATGCATGTTAATATAAATCTTATGACAATTTTGTGAGTGCACTTCTCCTTTGGTTACCTTATAGAAGTTTAAAGCCTTGTAGGGAGAAGTGTTTTTTTGTAGGGTCTGGAGAGTACTTAGATTCCCTAAGGTAGTTGAAAATCCTATAAGTCACAAAACTCTAATACATCCTTGGCCAATCGAAGTTGGATACCCTAGAAGATAGTGGCACAACCAAAGGGACCATTGTGATAAGAAAGGGGTGTGCACTACCTTAAGTTGAGTGGGTTCTTTGGGGGATGTGAGACTATTGGTGGAGGCTACTAGGGTTGGCACCTTAACCTTGTTCATGTTAAATATTGTTTATGTATCATACTTGGATCTTGGTAAGCCAATGTCTTTATAAAGTCATGGCCCAACCTAAGAATGGCCCATTATTGAACAAAAGAAGAGCAAAAACTCCTATGGCTAAGAGAAAATAATAGGTTTGCTTCCAAACAGTGGTGTTATCTAATTAAGTTTTCTAAGAATGATTGATTATGACTCTTGAATTTTATGCACACTTAAATCATTGTTTGAATGTTTGATTAAGTGCATGATATGAGTATATTATTCTGAGATTGCATGAAGGAATGATCATGTTATAAGACAATTATACGAATATAATGTGTGTTGATACAGTGGATATGCATAGGAGTGGAAGGGGAGGGACCCCATAGTTGTTATGAGGAAGAAGTTCTGGTTGTGATCCCGCTTAGAATTTGAGAAAAATTATTTCTTTGTTTAATAAAATTGTTATGTTTATTCATGTGATGAAATTTCTAATGAGCTTGGAAGTATGCCTTGAAAAGTTACATTACAGGGAATATGTGGTTAAAGGATTAGTTAAGGAGGGTTTGAATGGGTCAATATGAACTAGATGGACAATGAAGTCACAACTGTGAAAATGTCTTAAGAAGGGAGTTTTACTTAACTAAAAATTGTGCTCGGCTAATATATTCTATTTATAAAAATAATACGAGTGCATGAATATTAAGGAAATAGAAATTGATACTTGTGATTTTTTGGGTAATAAAGCAATATTACCTAATTAATTTCATGCCACATGGAATGTTTATATGGAAAGTGTAAAAGAGTGATATCTTGTTGTTAAGTACCGCATGAAAAGTAGTGTGCATATGCTTATGCGTATGAGGCTTGTCATATGAGTGATTGAAATCAAGGGAGGATGAAAACTAAATCTAAAAATAAATGTGTATGCATAGAATGCAATATGTGAAAGTATGGCACATGCATGAGAATATGTATATGAACATGTCTGGGTGCATGATTGAAGGAATTGTTTAAAGGTATAAATGGGATACATAATATTAGATATCATTTTTTGGATTCAATTGTGTTAAGTAAGTCATTAATCTATGACCATTTCCATGAGAGTCAGTTAACGCAGTCATTAATCTATGACCATTTCCATGAGAGATAGTCATAACTGACTAATTTCTCATGATTTTTTTGAATAGTCCACTTAGCACTCATTGCATCAGGTGATTCTCACAGGGGTGAAGAAGTGGGATTGAAACTAGTGAAATGAATCACTTAACATCAATCATCACTTCCGGTGCTTGCACCCAGTAACTAGGACTTCCTAGGAGGCCACCCATCCCAGAACTCCTCTGGCTCAAGCGCACTTAACTGTGGATTTTTTCCCACAATCAAGCCCACTTAGCTTGCTACCCCATTTGCAAAACCTTAGCAAGTATTGTGCCTCATGAACCATTCAAGTAGAGATCCCTTTACTCTTTTTATTTTAAGTGTGAGGAGTTTCCACAGTGCATTATATTAGATATCATTTTTGGGATTCCACTGCATTAAGTAAGTCATTAATATATAACCATTTCCATGAGGTATAGTTGTAATTGAATAATTTCTCATGATTTTTTTAAATAGTCCACTTAGCTCTCATTGCATCGAGTGATGCTCACAGGCGTGAAGAAGTGGGATTGAAACTAATGAAATGAATCACATAGCATCAATCATCACTTCTGGGGCTTGCACCTGGTAACCAGCACTTCCTGACGGTCACCCATCCCAGAACTCCTCTGGTTTAAACACGCTTAACTATTGATTTTTCCCCACAATCAAGCCCACTTATCTTGCTACCCCATTTGAAAAATATTATCAAGTATTGTGCCTCATCAACCATTCAAGTAGAGATCCTTTTGCTCCTTTTATTTTAAGTATGAGGGGTTTCCGCAGTGCATTTTATTAGATATCATTTTTGGGACTCAACTGCATTAAGTAAGTCATTAATCTATGACCATTTCCATGAGAGATAGTCATAACTTACTAATTTCTCATTATTTTTTTGAAAATGGTCATAGATTAATGGTCATGGAAATGGTCATATATTAATGACTTAATTAACGTAGTTGAATCCCAAAAATGATATCTAATATAATGCACTGCGGAAACCCCTCATACTTAAAATAAAGAGAGTAAAGGGATACATAATTTAAACTCACTTTATGAATATTCATTGAAACTTATGTGTAAATAGATGAAATTATAGAGTTGTGACTAATATGTGAGGTTGGGATCATTTCAGTTGTTGAATGTTGCAAAATCAAGTATGCTAACAGTTGAAATCCTTGAAAAGATCTTAGCTGAGAATCATATGTGATGGTACCCAGGTAATTAGAGCAAATTGCAAGCAAAGGTAAAAAGATAAAGGAATTGGGCAAGAATTCCTTTAAGCTAAATTCGATATATATATTTTTTTCAAATTAATGCATGTAGTACATGGATGCCCAATAATGGGTATGGTTAAGGCATAAAATTTTTAGCACAAAAATATTTAGTAAAATATTAGTAATGTGTGCATGCATTGACTTTCCATGTTGAACAAAGTTTAAATGAATGAAAAATGCGCTCATAAATGATCAAATATGTTTGGTAATGCATTAAGAGAATGCATAAAATGTGGGATAAATAAAGAAAATGTAGGGACTACAAGTATTTTCATGAATCCATGAGTATTGGCCCAATAGTTTATTAGTTTGATACAAGTTATTATATTATATAATGTTGAGTTTATTGGTAAGGAACATGTAATTGAAGGATTGATTTTTTCCTATTAAATGTGAAAATTGTATGGAATTGTTGATATAAGAAAGAAAGTTTGTTAATAATACCTATTGGGTTATGACAAAGGTAAGAAGCCATGTGTGTGTAAATATTGCTAGAATATTTTTTATCCATCCATGAGTTAGGATGGCATTATTTGGCCATGACACTCATATCATGAATCATGATAGTACATATGATCGGTGTATTGCATGGATGCATGATTGTATGAGACAATCAATTGCATGATTGAATGTCATGAAAATAAATATCTTCTAATAATTTAGAGGAGGGTTTTTTGAGCAGTGGAATGAGTGGCATGGACCCCTCTTCTTGCAAACCAAAGTGGAAGCTAATTACTCATGAATTTAGAGATATGCGTCTTCAATTTTGACCCTTTGGTTATTGAAATAATAAATGTTTGAATACATTATGGAGTGTTTGGAATTATAGTGATGAAATTAAATAATGAAATGATAGCTTCATTGAAATTCATTTTAAAATAAATTGAAATTGATTGAATTATTGTGTATAATAATACTGAGATCACTTCATGGAATGTTATAAATCTTGCAGTGAAAATATTTTATGTATGAACACTATATATTTTTTGGCTAATTGAAAGTAAAACTTCTTAGAATCAATTGAAATTGATTGAACTATTATGTGTATAATAATTATGAGATCACTTCATAGGATGTTATAAATTTTGCAATGAAAAGATTTTATTTATGCATACTTAACATTGTTTGGCTAATTGAAAGTACATCTTACAGTTGAAATGGCCTTGGTTATAATAAAAAAAAGTTGAGTACTACCATATGCAAGAGTCAAATATGGACTTTATCCTTTTCTTGTTATTAAAACAACAACTTGTGTATTCAACTCCTTCCAAACGGATTAAGAAACAAAGTCTCTACGAAAAAACCACAGAGAAAATGGCGGAACCGTAGGTTTTGTTGGTCGACAATGTCATGGAAGGGTGAGCACTCGAGTGGGAGGAACATGGCCACTGGAAGAAGAGATAGAAGGCAAGCCATGCAGGTGATTGGCAGTGGGAGACCCTGATGTTTGGCATTATATGCATTTACTTTGGATAATTTAATATTCCTAATTATCTTTCAGCTAGTTGGAATATTAATTTTTTCTTTTGTCATTAAGGTAGATGAATAAGAGGGTAGGGAGACCCATAAATCTCTTTATTAGGAATAAAACCACTTCTAATGTGAATGTGGATCATCTTATCAGTTGAATAAATCACTCTTAGGTGTGAATAGAGGTTAAATCATGTCGATGGGGTCAATTTTGACCAAATCAACAGTGTTGTTTTGGAGGTAGTGGAGATTTATTGGAGGATAGCGTAGTCTTAGTGGGAGAGAGTCTCCATGAGATTAGAATCTTTAATGAGTGGTACCAAGGGTGAGGAGGCTCACAAATCATATAATGAAGGGGATGGCAGACATATAGGGCATTCTTATTATTGTTTATGTTTGGTCTTTTATGATTTTCTTCACGCTTCAATTGTTTAGCAGAGTCTTCTGTGTTGTTTAGCACAAGGGTGTTTCTAGGCAGAAATCCCACCTTCATCCTCGGGGGACTTTGAGTGCCCACTTAGTAGAGGTTCCTTTAAGCTTCATGCCAAGCTTCACCCTTCATCGGCAGTGTAGTCTCCTTCATGAATTGCATTATTTTTCATGGCAGTTGTAGTGGAGGATTAAGTACCCAAGTTTGTGATCTTGTTTTCCAGTGAGGGGAGCAGCCCTTCATCCGAAGGACCTATTGGGAGGTTCCTTGAGATTCATTTCCACCATCCAACATCAGGTCAAGCTTCAACTATCTTCAACAATGCAGTCTCCTTCAGAAACTGTGTTATTTTGCAGGGAAGTTGTAGTGGAGGGCTTAGTGCCCAAGTTGGTTAGTTTGTTTTCTAGTGAGGGGAGAATCCCTTCATCCGGAGGATCTATTGGGAGGAGTTTCAGCCATTTTTATATCAGATCAAACACCTCCTATCATTCTCCCAGTCTTAGTGCATTATTCAGCCCTAGGGCTGCAACTTTCATATTGTGTATTTCCGGAAACCCCTTCTGGGTTGCCTTGGAAAGGTACTAGAAAGCCTAGATCCTTGATCTCGACATTTTCTAAGCATTATATCAGCAATTCTTTTTGTTTTCAGTTTTACCTTGCAGTTACTCTCCATAGGACTGCGTAGCCATATGTCCTCCGTGATTTTATGTAGCAGCAACATTTCATATTTCATGTACTGGGTCATTTATGGCTTGTTTAGCTTGAGTGTCTTTTTCCTTAATACCTTGTACTCATTTCTCTGCTATAATGTGAAATAAAATGGCTCTATGATTTGATCCTATTGATGTATTTATATTTTACTGCATTTTCCATTTTTATGTGCTATATTCCTGCTTTTCCTAGTTTTTAATATTACAGTGGTATCAGAGCATCATCTTGGCTCGGCCTGTGTTACATCACATCTATGTCATCAGAAGAATAAGAGCCTCTCATATAAAGGGAGAAGCATTACATCAATAGAATAATAAGGTTTGATTATACAAGCAATGAAGAAGAAAAAGGCAAGACTCCAATATTAGGAGAAATGGATGAAAAGGAGTTTCCAAAGCTTCTTCTCCAAACTATGTAGGATATTTCCAGAGAAATTGAGGAGATGAGGAGGGAGAGACATAAAGAGACCCCAATAATGTTTCTACATGGATAAAGCTCTGACACTTCACATCACTGGGGTGAGCAACTAGTAATGCAACAAGTTTCCCAACACTCCACTATGCCTACATTCCTAGCAGTAGGAAATGGAGGTGGAGGACCTCAATAACAAGAGACTCTTGAAGATTATTTTCTGGAGTATGAGTCTCAATCTCAGAGATTCAAAGATAATATGAACTTTCGGTATTTTTTTCAGATCAAGGACAATAGGAGACCACAAAATAACAATAGGAGTGGAGGGTACATGTAGAAAAATGATATGCAATGTACTATGGGTAGATTTTTCCTGCCTGATTTTGATGGGTCATCCAAGTGCACAACCAAGTCTTGGGTGGAGAAACTAGACATCTATTTTCAGTTGAACCAAGTACCAGAGATTGAAGCCATTAAAATAGCAGCATTGCACCTTGAAGGTGAGTCACATGATTGGTGGTTTCATGGTATTTCTACATTGGGGCATGCCAATGTGACTGCATATTCGGATTTCACCTGGAGGTTAGTAGAAATATTTGATTGAAGAGACCCAGAGGCACCTTTTATTGAGCTAGCCAAGCTCAAGCAGTCAGGTAATCCAAAGTCCTATATCTCTGAATTTATAAAACTTTCTTTCACGGTGCTAGATTTATCTACATGTAGGAGGGTTTATATGTTCATTGATGGGTTAGCAGAGCCTCTACATCGATTGGTAAAATACACTAAACCAACTACACTCCAAGATGCTATTGAGAGGGCTATATATTTACAAGATGCTTTCCAAGGGCAAGAGCTCCATTTCAGCAAAGGCCCACATTTTAGTCAAAGGGGAAATATGTGAAGGTTCCTCCTCCAAAGGAGAACCAGAAAAAAGCGCCTCTTATTGATGATGTCCGAAGAGACTTGAGGAGGAGGAATATTTTCTCCACATGCCAAGAACCATGGGCACCAAGGCATCGGTGTGCTGCAGGAAAGGCACACTATATTGAGGAATTCTCTAATAGTGGGGAGGAGGGAGAAGAGGATACAGAAGGAGACAACAATGTTGTGATAGTAGGGGAGGATCCACCACCACCAGGGGGTGGGAGTGGAGCATTTTCTCCAATTGGAGGGGCCCTTGCATCCTTGTGGGGAGTACCCAAGTATCTAACTTTGAGAGTCTGAGGTACCATTCAGGGGCAACGGTATCAGTGTTGATTGATAGTGGAGCTACCCAAAATTTTATTGATGCTCAGTTAGTACAGAGGAGAACAATATCCACTGATGATTTTGAGGGATTATCAGTTTTGGTTCCAGGAGCTAGAACCATGTAGTGTATGAAGTATGTTTCGACATTGTCTGTAACCTTGGGGACATACACTTTGAATGATCACTTCTTTGTGGTCGATATTCCAGACACCAATGTGATATTGGGAGTGAAGTGGTTGATTACATTGGGGAAGGTCACCACAGATTGGGAGACTTTGCAGATGGAATGGGTAGATAAGAAGAGTGGTAAGCATCATATGATCAGGGGCATGCACACTTATCCACCTATGGAAGCCTCTACACATAATATGGAGCCTGATTTGCGTACTGGGATAAAGGACACATCACTCCACTCAGATATGCAGATTAATCTTAACCACGATGTTATATTATTTGGAGGCATTCCAACAGGGAGGCCCCCATACCAGGATGTGGTTAAAGAGTTCTCACAACAAGTTACACCATTCATAGATATGGCTAAGAAGGGAGCCTTGGGTGAATCTAGCACAACACATAGGGCCTTTAATAGGCCCAAGGAGAATATGGCTAGTTGTTCAATGTCGGTATCACCAGCTCTCACCAAGCTTCTTGCACTGAGAGGTGATGTTTCAGGAGTGGATAATGACACAATTCAGGAGAAAAGGGGTTACTCCATGGCCTTTGAGAGTCAGAAGATACTTCCACATGGGAAGGAGACTTCCATATATGGCAAGGGGTTATTTGCATTCATACATACTTTGAACAAAATCGGGAATTTTTGGATGGGCAATAGCTTCCAAGTGAAGAATAATCACCATAAACTTCAACCTTTACTTGAGCAGAAGCGGCTGCAAGGGAGGCAGAAAAAGTGGGATAGAAGTATTCCATCACATGGAATTTGCATTGAGCATGTCAAAGAGGGGATCAGTGAGGTGACAGGTGCCTTATCACAAAGGTGAGCAACATTTTCATTGTTGAGTATGGATCCAGATTGGGAGTCCCAGCTATTGGTGGAGTATTCCAAGGACCACTTCACATGTGAAGTGTTTGATGGGAAAATGACTGATGAGAGGTATAGAGTGATGGAGGGAGTCATATATTACCAGGATCGGCTCTTCTTAACTAAAGATTCTAAGCTCAAGGAGAATTTTCTACATGTAGCACATGATTCACTCCTTTCCGGTCACCAAGATTTCATTAGGACATATCAGGCCATTTGGGGGAGATTCTCATGGGAGGGTCTCAAGGAGGATGTGCTCCAGCATATCAGGAAATGTGTAGTTTGCCTAAATAATGAGGAGGAAAAAAACCATCCTGTAAGGTTGTTACAACTACTTACTTTCCCGGTAGAGAGGTGGGAGAGCTCATCTGTGGACCTCATCACTAGCTTGCCAACAGTACATGGTAAGGGTTGTGTCTTTGTAATTATTGATCAACTAACAAGGTATTTGCATTCCTTTTCCATTCATTTACAGTGCATTGCTCCACAATAGGGAAAGCCTCTCTTTGGACTTCATGATATTCTTGGGGCCACAATCAGTGATGGGGATGGCCACTTTCTACAGGGCTTTGGACAAGTTTTGTCTTGCTTTGGGTGTACTCAGTTGACACCAAACATCAGTTACTACCCCCAGGCATATGAGCAGATAGAGGCAGCACGCAAGTGGTTGGGAAGCTACTTACCACAATCTCTTTCAAAGCAAACAAGGAGCTGAACTACACTATTTCCACTTAGGGAACTATTGTCACCATCGAAATTTTATATGGTCCTCAGTGCATCTATACTTTTGATTCCATATGTTGATGATGTTTTAATCACTGTTGTTAGAATGGTTGGGGCAGGCAAGGTTCTTAAAACCAAAGGTTGGATCCTAGAGAGTTAGGATGTATTATAGACTCTTAAGGACAACATTGCTACAACCCAAGATCAACAGAAATCTAACATAGATCTTGGATGGGGAGAGAGACATCGTGGGGTGGACACTTTGGTATATCTTTATTTTCAGCCACACAGGTGATACATTTCATTGGAGGAGTAGCATATGGGTTGGAGCTTCTCATTGGGGGTAAGGACTCCAAAAATTTTAATATCCCATGCCTCAATGAGGGCATTAGACAACATGTAGTTGCCACCATGGATCTCCCACTTTTTTATGATGTGAGCCATTTGGTTTTATCACCAAAGGCTAACTTGGACACTTGGGAGGGGCAGCTAAGGGACAGGTTCATTGAAGGACAGTTGATTCAGTGGAGGACTTTTTCGAATGAGGATGCCACAGGGGAAGGAAAGGAGGTTTTGCAACATCCATCCTTGAATTTTCTTGAGGACAAGAAAAATTTGGGAGGGGAGGACTGTAATATTCTTAATTAGCTTTCAACTTGTTGGAATATTATTTTTTTCTTTTGTCATTAAGGTAGATGAATAAGAGGGTAGGGAGACCCATAAATATCTTTAGTAGGAATAAAACCACTTCTAATGTGAATGTGGATCATCTTATCAGTTTAATAAAGAACTTTTAGGTGTGAATAGAGGTTAAAGCATATGGATGGGGTAAAGTTTGACCAAATCAACAGCGTTGTTATGGAGGTAGTGCAGAGTTATTAGAGGAGACTACAGTCTTAGTGGGAGGGAGTCTCCATGACAGTAACATCTTTAATGAGTGGCACCAAGGGTGAGGAGGCTCACAAAGCATATAAGGAAGGGGATGGAAGCCATAGAGGGCATTATGATTATTTTTTATGTTTGTTATTTTATGACTTTCTGCATGCTTCAACTTTTTAGCAGTGTCTGTTGTGTTGTTTAGAACAAGGGTGTTTCTGGGCAAAAATCCCACCCTCATCCTCGGGGGACTTCTAGTGCCCACTCAGGAGAGGTTCCTTTGAGCTTAATTACACTATCCGGAATTAGGCCAAGCTTCACCCTTCATCATCAACACAGTCTCCTTCAAGAATTGTGCTATTTTGCAGGGCAGTTGCAGTGGAGGATCAAGTACCCAAGTTTGTGAACCTGTTTTCCAGTGAGGGGAGAAGCCCTTCATCCGAAGGACCTATTGGGAGGTTCCTTGAGCTTCATTTCCACCATCTGGCATTAGGAAAAGCTTAATCCATCTCCAACGGCACAGTCTCCTTCAAAAACTGCGTTATTTTGCAGGGAAGTTGCAGTGGAGGGCTTAGTGCCCAAGATTGTGAGTTTTTTTTCTAGTGAGGGGAGAAACCCTTCATCTAAAGGATCTATTGAGAGGAGTTTTAGCCATTTTTATATCAGATCAGCCACCTCCCATCATTATCCCATTTTCAATGCATTATTCATCCCTAGGGTTGCAACTTTCATATTGAGTATTTCTGGAAACCCCTTCTGGGTTGTCTTGGAAAGGTGCTAGAAAGCCTAGATCTATGATCCCGTCATTTTCTAAGAATTATATCAGAAGTTCTTTGTGTTTTCAGATTTACCCTTCAATTATTCTCCATAGGACTGTGCAGTCATATGTCCTCCTGCATTTTATTTAGCAGCAGCATTTCATATTTCATGTATTGGGCCATTTGAGGCTATTTTGCCTAGCTTCAGTGTCTTTTTCCTCAAGATCTTGTACTCATTTCACTGCTATAATTTGAAATAAAATGGCTTTATGATATGCTCCTATTGATGTATTGATATTTTATTTCATTTTCCATTTTTATGTGCTATATTCCTTTTTTCCTAATTTGGAATATTACAGATAATGCATCAAACAAATCCGAGAGAAAGTGAAGGGATGTCAGTGGGCTTTGTATTTCATGCTCATTTCGCATTGACATTTTTCGGTCTGGTCCATTAGCGTGTTTAGGGTTTCACGTTCTGGAACTCATTCAAACGAAGGGTGAATAGACAGATAAGCGTTGTCTCTTGCTTGGCCTCATGGTTCCTGTGAAAATATACTTTACAAAGCTGGTAGTTTATTTATACAATTATTTTTACTGTCGATGATTAGTTTGGGTAACGGGGCTGTGAAATTCTTGGAAGCATAACTGGAAATGGTCTCAAGGCAACAATGTTTTCAGGAGTTGGTTAGATTTCTTTTCTAAATTTTTTACCAGGTGGTGAGCGGGTTGTTGGTTTTTGGGTAAATAGGATGCGAAAGGAGAAGGAATTTGTGGATTTGGAAACAGTTGCAAAGGATATTCTATCGTTATGGGGGAAGGAGCATATTATCACTGGAAAATTGGATAAGCAAAGATGACATTATTTAATGTTAGGCAGAAAGATTTATAGGGATGAGAGACATTAGAGAATCTGAAGTATTCAAAAATCTCTAAGGTCTGAAAGGAAAAATCAAATTGTGTACAGAAAGAACCAGTCAAATGCGCCTTTGCGTGCAAAATACTTCGATAAGTGTGCCTTTGCGCGGCTTTTCCTCAAAAATTCGTGCGGTCCTAAGAGTGGTGGAAGTCACTTTCCAAGACCACAAGGCACTCTCCAAAAATTGAACCCACACTTGAGGCCACCCAAGGACAGCTGCCCAAGCCTCCTTAGGACCTAAAGGAGCACACAATGGAATAAATGTGGCACACAATTGAATCATCTTCCTCTCTTGGGTCACTATCCATAAATGTACCAAGAGAGGGAAGGAGAGTGTGAATTCTCCTATAAAAGGCCATCAAGAGATGAACAAAAGGAGAGCACATTGTTATGTTGGCCAGAATTTCCCCAAGCAATACCAGTAGTGTGTGATCCAGAGCATAGATAGATGGGATTCAGTTGTTGGCCATCCAACAACTCCAGTCCACCATAGTAGAGAGAGGGATACTTTGCACCAAGGTAGCTCAGAAGTAAAGACATCCTTGCATTGGGACTAAGAGCTGCATAGTTCCAAGGGCCCCTTGGCAAGTGAGTTAAAGTTTCATCCTCATTTCCTACTAGCACTCAATAAGAGGGGACGTAAGCACCGTCGTTTGGATTAATGAATTTCTTTGACTCTATTTAGAGATTTTGTGTTATTTATTTTATTTTTAGTTTAGTTTTTATGTTTGAATATGCATGTTATTTCTCTATCTAGTCTGTTTATGTTTTAGCATGTTCCACTACTTGCTTGACTCCATCTATTTTCTTCTTGTGACCAATAACTTAAGAGGGAAAACCCACCTCTCTTGAGCAAGTGTGATTTGGTACATTCGTGTGCCAAACACACCAACACAGGATTGGCGACTCCACTGACTTTTATTTCCAAGTTTATGTGGTTGTGCCTTTTTGCAGAGACCTTCGTCTTTGCTATGGAGCTGGGCTGGAATTTCCCCCTTTCTCTCCTTCACTGCCTGGTTCATACCAAGTGATAGGCCAAAGCTAAAGAGCTCCCAAAAATTAATTTGTAGGAAAATTATGCGCTTTTCTTACAGACAGATGCACCTCAATGCACACGTTCAAAGCTGACCTGCGCGCAAAAATTGCGCCTATTTCAGCCTTTTGTGCGCAGAAACCAGAAGTAGAATTTTTTCTACTATTTCCATCTTTTTCTTGCTTGTAAAGGTGACTGGCAGCCCATCATACATCTTCCAGCACTATTTGAGGTGCCCTACAACTTTCTAAAGCTCACTCTTAGCTGCTTTTGTTAGCCTAAGTGTTAGTTTTATTTGAAGTTGATTTTTGCAAAGTTAACACATAGTTTAAGTAGGAGGAAAATTGTCACTACATCCCTAGATTCTGTGCAGTGCTAGCTTGTATGTGATCAACTATATTCCACCTCTCCTGAGAAGATGGCTCAGACTCAGAGTCTATGAATAGATCAACAACCCAATAAGATGTGACAACTAGATCCATCATCTTTTTGTCAGCTTAAAATCGACCAATCAACGAACCCTTAGTTACCCCTCGCCGCTCCCTGCAGAGAATACCAACATGTGTGTTATGTAAAATGCCCAATCATGTGGTCGCCACTTTCCCTAACTTAGAAGCTCTACGTCGCTGGTACCCAGTCACACCACCAACTAAGCACGATGGGCACCCCATATCTAGGTTATTTCTCCTAGTATGTCAGGGCAATCACCATGAACAACAATGTACTTCTATTCTGCAAGTTCGTCCTCTAATTGATATGATACATACATTAGAGAAGAAATAAGAGGATCTCCTCAAACGATATAGAAACTATATCACCCATAGGCCATCAACCCCACGCCCACAGCGGGGAAATGGGCAAACTAGAATGGTGCACCAACCAAGCATGACACAGGTTCAAACTAGGATAACATGCGGACTATGCGACCTAATCGGCCACCGGATCAATCAGTGCAAAGATTTGAAGCACGTATCAAACAATTTTTGCACAGTCTCTCCTCTCCCACAGAGATTTCTCTCTAACCAAGAGAAAATAACGCACACTTATTGCCAAATTTTTTCACACTTCCATCATACAATAAAATGTAAGCATCTCTCGAAGCTTAGAGTGGCAAGAGCAGCATTGAGTCTACACTCCCCAAAAGAGCTAGACACACCCACACCAAAAACTCAGAAATGTAAGTAGAAGCTCTCATCTTATGCAACAGATCCTTTCCAATCATCCACGTTTGGGACAAATATTAGTGTTGATTCCCACAAAATCTACTCGGTTGGCATAGTGGTACCATGCACCATCTGCACTGACCATAACCACGAACCAGAGAGATGCCCGCTAATGGAAACATTTAGGCACCTCTGCACCTGGCACAGTTTCCACCGACAGGAAATTGACCATCCTAACAAGGGATCTAGCCTTGCGCTCATGCAAGCTCCCATCGCGGAGATCCCCCCCAAGCCACCACACACCTACCAGGGACAGGGGATCTCGGTTGCCTCATCCTCTGAGTTACCACACACGTCGATTACTACAGACAGTTTGATTGAGTCTTTGGCCCAAGGTCACATAGGCAGCAGTAATTTGTAACACTATGATCAGCACTTCATAATTCCCAAAGGAGGTACCACACATTTTCACCCTCGAAAAAATAAATTTTCAGTGCCGACAGGTATGACCTCTCTCATCTTATTTTTTAAAGCACATGTATTTCAAATAAATATTTGAATAAAGAAGATGCTTTCACTTAGGGTATTTGTTTTTGCAGGTAGTATGCAAACCATCCGCAGCTCCATCCACTGAAAGTTCCAAGAGTAGGTATCATTCTACCCCTAGCATGATAGAGTCCCAGAAAAAATCTGCATATCCTGACATCATTTCTCCATTAGAAATTAACTATAGGTTCCAGACACCCGACCATGTTTATCATCACCTCACCTTGTGCATTATAAACACCCTCGTTGGTCGATAGAGCCTCCCCTACATGGCGCTCATCACCCAAAGTAGACCATATATCACAACAATAGTGACACCATGGCCATACCATTTTAGTCTGGGAAGCACCTCATGCCCATTTACTCGCCATGCATCAGGTCAAGTTTTACCATATCGAAATAAAACCCCTTTCCCAGACGATCAAATTGTGCAAGCAGATTGAAATCACACTACCGTGCCTTGCATTTGGCCTACCATACCTCCATCAACATAACCCATCTGCAATATTTTCTCATCTGCTTCATCAACCTCACACATGAGACCAACCAATGGGGCCCCCACCCTCAGCGAAAAACCTTCATCAAATCATCAGTGAGAGAACACTTTCATGTTTTTGGGCACCTGTATTTGTTTTTTGTACAAACCAAATCCCATTATTTTATTCTTTTGGTAAGTGTACAAAGACCGCAAATGACGCACTACATCCCCCACCCACCCATTCATTTTTTCTCCCATGGCAGCAGTCCCTCGTCACCCTTGGTCAGAGTACCACAACCTCATGCATAAGCCACCATGACATTCATAACCAAAATATACCCACCTTGGAAGTCCTACCGACTATAGGGATTTCCCCATCAGAAATAGTTATGACTGCCGCCAAGCTGCTTTTTATACTCTGACCTTGGGCCACTAAATCCCCATCATCAATTTTCAGTCACCCCTCGCCATCATGCCTATGCTAAACCCATCACATCCAGGATCATGATCCCTTGCATCAGTGACTCTCTCGTTTGGTTGAAGCTTCCTTTTTGTCGACATCAACACCTCTTTTCCAAAAAGGAAGTGGTACCTTGGATCACCCCTCTCCACAAAAGGGCATCCTCGGGTGGCACTGTGGGAGACATCATTGCCCACATCTGTCATTGATCCTCCTGACATTCGACTACAACAAAAGCTTTCATGTCAAGATGGTATTGTACCTTACAACCATTGCATTTTCACCAAATTTTTTGAAGTCTCGTGCCTTTATAAGCGTCTCTTTCAGCAATGCTTACACGGGAAGGTCCCAGCCAACGCATATACGTATAATGCGCATTTTTATGCCATAACAAGTTTGTGCATATGGGTACCACTTTCCACCTATAGTAAAAGAAAAAATGCCCCTGAGGGCATCAATAGTCGTCATCAACAACCAACAGATCACTACCATACTAGTGATGCAGACAGAATTTGTATCTATCAAGTAGATTTGTTTAACTAGCCAAAGCATCAAGAGCATGGGACATGTCCGCCTCATAGATTTTTTTTATATATTGTATTGTACCTTTACTTGTAGGGATCCTGTAGGACATGGTCACTTTTTGACCCGATGCAGGGTGTCTCTAACTCCGAGCGACACGCAGGTATCTCTCTCTCTCCACATAGAAAATAAACTATAATTTATTTTGGCTATACAATTCTTCCTAGACCTCACACATAAGGGGGCAACTGTTATCACTGGAAAATCAGACAAGAAAAGATGAAATTATTTAATGTCAGGCAGAAGGATTTGCAAGGCTGAAAGACATTATAGAATCTGAAGTATTTAAAAATATCTAAGGTCTGAAAGGAAAAATCAAATTGCGCACAAAAAGAACCAATCAAATGCGCCTTTGTGCGCAGAATTCTTCGATAAGCACACCTTTGTGCGGCTTTTCCTCAAAAATTCGCGCGGTCCTGAGAGTGGTGGAAGTCACTTTCTGAGACCACAAAGCACACTCCAGAAATTGATCCCACACTTAAGGCCACCCAAGGATATTCGCCCAAGCCTCCTTATTACCTCAAGGGAGTACACAATGGAATAAATGTGGCACACAGTGGAATCATCCTCCTCTATTGGGTCACTATCCATCAATGTACCAAGAGAGGGAAGGAGAGTGTGAATTTTCCTATAAAAGGCCACCAAGAGATGAATAACATGAGATCACATTGTTATGTTGGCCAGAAGTTCCCCAAGCAATACCAACAATGTGTGATCCATAGCAGAGATAGAGGGGAATTGGTTATTGGCCATCTAACAACTCTAGTCCACCATAGTAGAGGGAGGGAGACTTTGCACCAAGGCAGCTTGGAAGTAAAGACATCCTTGTATCGGGACTTGGAGCTCCATAGTTGCAAGGGCCCCTTGGCAAGTGGGTTAAATTTCATCCTCATTTCCTACCAGCACTCAATAAGAGGGGACGTAAGTGTCGTTGTTTGGATTACTGAATTTGTTTGACTCTATTTAGAGCTTTTGTGTTATTTTTTTTATTTTTAGTTTAGTTTTTATGTTTGGATATGCAATACCTCTTGGGATTGTATTATTCTTGAGTTGTAATATTTCAGATTCCTGATAATTCTATTGGATCGATGGATTAGCATGGTGGAGAAAATGATGCGAAAGGGCTCACAAGGTTGAAACCCTAATCATAGCGGTAAAGAAAAGTTTTGGTGGCTCTGAAACTGGTTTCAGGGACCCTCTTCGAGAAGGATCACGACGTGAAAGTCGTCCCAAGCTATTAGAACTATGCAGACACTTGGGAAATCGACAGGCGGCCACGTAGAGGTTTGTATTTGATGGTTTAGCTTACGGATAAGCGAGGTTAGGATGGTTGTTTCAGTTTTGTCAAACCCTAACCTCCTTGCTAGATGGTAGTGTGAGCATGAGAGTATTGTGCTGGTAAGGTTGTTGTGCTGTCGAAAGGGTGGTTTTAACGCTAAATCACAGGGTAAAAATAGGATTTGAATGGGATTTTGTGGACATCGAACCGGTGCCGGAAGACTTTCTAGCATTCTGGGGACATGAGTATTAGTGAGAAACTTGGACCGTTATTTTCCGGCCATTCACGATATAGGCCAGAAGATCAAATATCCTAAAGGTGCCTGGGGTCTGTTGAACGGGGCTGCTCTTCTGGAAGAAATTCTTCAGAGCACATTCAACTATGTATGGAGGGAAGGTTTTTCTCAAGGTTCAATCTAGCCTTCGTCAGTCTCTGAGAAGATTGGTGGCGAACAGCTCCAGGAAAACCAGCAAAACCCTTCTTTGCCAGGTATTTCATCAATCCCTTTTCTTTTAGGGGGGTTGGAAGATATATTTATTGCTAGGTATGTGTTATATTATTTCCACTATTAGTCCGAAGCATTGTATGTTGCGCCGAGTGTAGTAGGGGGGTCACAGGGCAGTGCCCCGGGAAATTTTTTTTTGGTGTGCAGACCCACCCATGGTTTTGTGCATGAGTTTGCGCATGATTTTTTGGGGGACGATGGTTTTCGGCCCCTGGTATTTTGTAGATCTGGTCAAGGGAACTATGGTTATGTTCTAATCCAAGGTTAATGGATTGGGGTTTAAGTATGCTACGACATGTATATATATGTGTTGTAACACTGAAAGGAAATAATGAAAAATCAAGCTGGTCGTCCCGATTTGGGATCTAGGGGAAAATCTTTGTGTATATTTGTTTTATGTTTCATGCTCTCACTATTTTTTATTTTCTATTTTAAGATTCGTTTGTAGATAATTTCTGTATAGGGTTAAAACCTACAGTTTCTAGTTGTGGGATTCAGGGCTCTGTTAGGCGGAGTGGGGAAGGGGGGCTTCTCGTGAAGTTACACCTGCTCAAAGGCACCCTCCCCAGTGGCAGGGTATTATTTTTCTTGAAAATTTCCTTCTCTCGCAGGGCAGTGAAGCAGTAAGATCGGGGTCGGAAGTAGCCAAGGGTTTGGTTCAAAATCCTAGTGGGCTGAGACCGTCAGTGCTGGGTTAGGCTAGAGTTGTTCATCCCATGCCTTCAGATGAGGATCATGGAAGGGTTTCAAGCTCTATTAGAGGAGAAATCTGGAAGGAGGACCTAGGTACTATCAAACTTCAAGAAGGGTCTATAGGAGCAAGAGGCTCTAGTTGGGAGGGTCTGAAACACTCTAAGGAAGGGCGACCCAGGTCACCTGTTCTTGAAGTACCAGATGCGATTGAAATGCCATTGGAACATGAGGAAGGTGCAAGAAGTAGGGCTGCAGGAACAAAAAGAAAAAATACCAAGTTGATCAGGAGAATAGAAGAGCACCCATGCTGTGTATTTGGAGTTTACATTCACATTGACGAAGTCATGGAAGCGACAAAAACTATTCTAGTTGGCAGAGTCAGAGGTAGGAAATTATCTGCCAACTATATCACATAGTGGACAGCCTCAGAATGGATGGATGCCCTGGGGAACCCCATTGAGATCCAAACTCTGGCCCGGGGATGGTTCATGCTTAAATTTAAGAAGAAGGAGAACTTGGAATGGGTTTTAGAAAGGAATTGGAACTTTGGAAACAGACTTGTCTTGTTCAGGAAATGGATGCCACTCTTTGACGCCCAAAGGGAAAAAATAAAAGAAACTTCAGTCTAGGTAAAGCTCCCAGGACTTCCATTACCTTTCTGGATCGACTCAGCTTTCCGTTCAATTGGGAACACTCTGGGCCAATTCCTTGAAGCAGACTTGTCATTCCAGCTGACCAAGGACCTGAGCGTGGCAAGAATCTTGGTCAATCTAAACCCTAAAGAAGGGTTAGCAGAGGAAATGTGTCTTAAGTACAAGGACTATGAATACTCATAGATTCTGGCCTATGAACATATGCCTTTTAGATGCCATCATTGTCATAAGTATGGTCATCTAGCAAAGGACTGTCCATTGCGGCACCAAAGAATAAGGAAGCAAAAAAGGCTAAATCGAGGGCCTATGAGATCCTCTGTGGCAGATGAGATCAGGCCAACATAATGGGAAATTATGGAAGGGGTTGAAGGTCCTGGCATCAACACGGCTACCAACACTCCCTCGGCACAACAGGAAGATCAATCCACTCCTTTAGCTATGGTTCATTGATAGGAACTTCCTCAAGAATCAGATCCTCTTCCTGATGCTGGAACAACTGCAACTTCTTAGGAGGGTATGACTGTGGTCTCTGCTCCTTCCCCTTTCACCTCTTTATGCTCTTCTATTTTTGCTTATACAAATCCTGGTCCTTCCAGGCCTCCTCAAATGGAATATTTGCAAATGCATGATGTCATAGAGTCCCTAGATAGTATCATTACATCTATCCCGTCCTCTCATTTGGATCCCCTCCCTGAGGTTGATAAAGGTACGCCACCTCCCCCGCCTTGTATCCCTGAGAAGCCTCCCTATAATTTAAGTTCCCTGATGAAGGAACCTTGAAAAGGGGAGTTCATTGGTGGCCTGGAGTCTAACCATATTTCGATCGGTCCTAGAAAGATGAGGGGTAGGAAATCTAACCTTTCTAAGGCACAAGTTAAGGCAAAAATCGATATTGCAGATGGGAATCAACTTTCCCTTTTTGGGGTGCTTAGAGCAGCACAAACCCCTACCTTGGGTTATAGATGATCATTCTCTCCTACAATTGTAGGGGTTTAGATAGTCGACCAAAAAAACTAGCACTGAGGGAGTTGATGAAGTCCTACGATCCCGATGTTCTCATGCTCCAAGAAACATTGGGGTTGAGGGTTGAAGTGGTTGGCACTCTATCAAGGATGTTTCTGGGTTGGGGCTTCCAGGCTCTGGATGCCCACGGAAGATCTGTGGGATTGGTGTTGGGCATCAAGTCCGGGAGGTTGAAGGAACTTTCTTCATGGGGTTTTGAAAATGCCCTACCTATGGAAGTCTACTCAAATGAGCTCTGTCACCCCATCCTCCCATTAAATGTATATGGACCTTGCTTGGATAGGATGCGGTATTGGAGCAACTTGTTTGACAAATCATGCATGCATAATTCAAATCTCATTCTGGGTGGAGACCTCTGACTTCTCCCTAGGGATGTCGAAGTCTTGGGGTCCTTCAGCTCGCGTTGATCCTCTTACAAATTTTTTCATCAATCATTTGGCCTCCACACATCTGGTGCATGCAACCTTGATCAAGCCTAGACCTACTTGGAGGGACAGAAGAATGGGGGAGGGCAGGGTGGCTAATAATTTGGATCGTTTTCTCCTTAACGAAGATCTGGTGGCTAGATCCTCTGTTTTTAGGCACCAGGTTGGGGAAGGGGGGTTTATCAGACCACTTGCGCATTCTTCTTGAAATCAAAGGTCCCTATAAGAAGCTAGGGGCTCCTTCAAGTTTAATTCCTCATGGCTTAAAGATGAATCCTTCACCTCCTTGTTCCATGCCACGTGGAGGAAGGATTGTACAAGGTAACCTGACAATATGAGCAGGAATTTTATGGAGAACCTAAAGGAAATGAAAAAAACCACTCTGGAATGGGGAAAGGCCAAAAGGCAAAGGAGGAGGAATACCTATGGAAGATAAATGAAGAGATAGATTTTCTGGAAAGCCCGGAGGGACCGGGTATGTCACCACTGAAACAAGTGATAAAATAAGGAGACTCGGAGCATCAAGGAAGAAAATTTTATTAGCAAGAGAGGAGAGTTGGCGCCTTAAGAGCAGGGCTATTTGGTTGTTAGTGGGAGATGAGAATAATTTTTTTTTTCAGAACTACACCAAAGAAAGGAAAAATATCAATACAATTTGGGGCATGCAGACGGAGGAAGGAGAAATGGTACACACATTCGAGGACCTCTTTGCCCTTAGCCCTAGCGGAGGCCTCCATTGCAGAAGTTATTAGGGTAGCTCAGTTTTTCCCTAGTTATATTGATGACAAAGGAAATGACATTGTAATGGAGCCTGTTACAAAGGAGGAAGTGGAAGATATCCTTAAGACAATGTAGAAAGAGAAGAGTCCAGGACCGGATGGTTGGACAATGGAATTCTTCCAACATTTATTTTGAGTTCTTGGGGGATGACCTGTTGGAGGTGGTGGAAGAGTCGAGAAGAACAGGATCTATATACCAATCTTTCAACTCCACTTTCCTAGCTCTCATACCCAAAAAGGAACTTCCAGAGTCCTTTGATGATTTTAGGCCAATCTCTCTTTGTTCATGCATCTATAAAATCATTGCAAAAGTGATAGCTAACTGTCTCAAACCTTTTCTCTCCCGGAATATATCTCTGGAACAGTTCGGCTTTCTAGATGGAAGACAAATTCATGAGGTAGTGGGGGTGTCCCAAGAAACTCTCCACAATTTGAAAAGAAGCAAAAAAAAGGAGCAATCGTTAAAATAGACCTTTCCAAGGCATATGACAGAATCAATTGGATGTATACCCAGCTTCTCCTAACCCATTTTGGTTTCAGGATTGATTTTATCAATTGGGTAATGGGGTGCATCTCTTCTACAAGCATTGCAATTCTGATCAATGGGGCTGCTTCCAATTTTTTCAACATTCAAATAGGACTTCGTCAGGTATGCCCTCTCTCTCCCATTATTTTTCTTTTGGCTGTGGAAGGACTTAGTCTGATGATACATGATGAAAAAATAAGGGGGGATCTAAAATGCATTGAAGTCCTCTTGTTTAGTAATGAATTTTTGTTGGGCATGTGTTATATTCTTTCCATGACTAGCCCCACGCGATGTACATTGCGTCGGGCGCAGCAAGGGGGTCACAAGGGGGGTGGTAGCCCCCCCTATCGGGGCCCAGGGTAGCGCCCCGGCGAAATTGTTTTTTGGTATGCGGTCCCACTCATAGGCGGACCCACCCATGTTTTGTGCATGAGTTTGCACATGGTTTTTGGGGTACAATGGTTTTCGACCCTTGGTATTTTGTAGATCCGGTCAAGGGAACTACGGTTATGTTCTAATCCAGGGTTAATGGATTGGGGTTTATGTATGCTTCGACATGTATATATATGTGTTGTAACACTAAAAGGAATATAATGAAAAAATCAAGCTGGTCATACCGATTTGGGATCCAAGGGAAAATCTCTTTGTTTATCTATTTTATGTTTTATGCTCTCGCTATTGTTTATTTTCTGTTATAAGATTCGTGTGTCGATAATTTTTGTTCAGGGTTAAAACCTACATTTGGTATCAAAGTTGTTTCGGCTTCAAGGGGACACCTTTGCTGCTGAGGGTTTTTTTTTCGGGCGTGAGGTAGACCCTGTTCAGTGGGAGATCTGCAGGATTGATTCTTGCTATGAAAGAAGATGGCGAGCGGCGGAAAGATAGAGATCAAGAAATTTAATGGTCAGAGTTTTGAGTTGTGGAAGCTCAAGATGGAGGATTTTCTGGTGGATAAAGATTAGTGGATCGCGGTAGATCCAAGTACTAAACCAACGGCAATGTCAGATGAAGACTGGAAGAAACTGGATCGGAAGGCTAAGAGCACAATACGGTTGTGTGTCTCAGATTCAATATTGTTGAATGTATCTGGGGAAGCTACGGCGAAGAATTTGTGGGAAAAACTTGGGACTTTGTACCAATCTAAGTCTCTGGTGAATAAGTTGTTCCTACGAAAAAAGTTTTATAACCTAAGGATGAAGGATGGAGACGCAGTGAAAGAGCATCTGAATGCCTTCAATACTGTGGTAAGTCAACTGTCATCTGTTGATATTAAAATCTCAGATGAAGATAAGTGCATCAGTTTGTTGTGTTCTCTACCAGACTCGTGGGATAGTCTGGTTATTGCAATAGGTAGCAATACAACTACCTTGAATTTTGATGACATTGTCTCGGCCTTGCTGTCGGAGGAAATGAGACGGAGAAATATGGAGGGTCAAAATGGATATGCCTTATCTGTACGAGGAAGGTCCCAAAATAGAAACACGAATAAGGTTTCGAGTGGGAGATCCAAATCTAGAGGGTGATCTAAATCTCCTGGAAATTTTGTAAAGGTATGCTGGAAATGCGGAAAGGAAGGGCACTACAAAAAGGAGTGAAGATCTAAAGCTCCTGAGAAAGGAAAGGGATCTGATGATGCTCCTTCTGCAGAGGAAAAAACCACCTCGGATGAAGGTGGGGATGTGTATATGGCTTCTTCTTCAAATACACATGTAGATCATGAGTCACCGATTTGATTGACTCAGGTGCATCCTTTCACTTCACTCCCCATAGGGAGTGGTTCTGCGAGTATGAGAAATATGATGGTGGTGATGTCTTCCTAGGGGATGATAGGAAGGCCAGAATCGTTGAATGTGGAAAAGTCAAGCTGAAGCTGCAAGGTGGAAGGATTAGAACACTTCCCGATGTTCTGCATATTTCTGCATTGGCAAGAAATCTGATTTCTGTAAGAAAGATGGATGATGCAAGTGTAAAAACAGTGTTCGAGAAAGATGCCTGCAAGATGGTTCGAGGAGCACTGGTATTAATGCGGGGATTTTGGACTAGAACTCTGTACAAGCTACAAGGTAGCACTGTTATTGATGGGTGTAATAGTTATGTGGTTCCTGAAAATGGAGTGGAAATCTTAGCTGTCTCTAGAGAAAAGACCATGCTATGGCATCAAAGGCTTGGAAATATTGGAGAGAAGGGCCTTCGGATACTACATAGAAATGGTATGGTAGAAGGTATGTCTAATTTCTCTCTGGATTTCGATTTTTGTGAACATTGTGTATATGGGAAGTAGAATCGGGGGTGAGTTTTCCTTCGGTGCTAAGAGGGTGAACAAGATGTTAGAACTTGTGCAGTGATGTGTTTGGACCTGTGTCGGTTCCATCACTAGGTAAGTCTATGTACTATGTTTCGTTCATAGATGACTTCTCAAGGAATACATGGATATATTTCTTGAGGAAGAAATCTAAAGTCTTTGACAGATTTAAAGAATTTAAGGCTCTGGTGGAAAACCAGACAGAGAAGAAGATAAAGGTGTTGAGGACAGATAATGGTGGGGAGTTCTGCAAGAAGGAATTTGAAGATTTCTATAAGAAGTGCGGTATAGCACGACATAAGACTACTCCATACACAGCTCAGCAAAATGGAGTTTTAGAAATAATGAACAGAATGTTGATGGAAAAGGAAAGAAGCATGCTTAGTGGTACCATGTTAGGACAAGAATTCTGGGCAGAGGCAGTGGAGACTACATGTTATTTGGTTAACATATCAACTTCATCAGAATTGGAGGATAAGACTCCACTTGAGCTATGGACTGGTAAGAAACCCTCTCTTTCACATATGAGGGTATTTGGATGTGATGCATATGAACATGTTCCAAAGGAAAAAAGGACCAAGTTGGATAATAAATCTGAAAGGTGCATATTTATTGGGTATAAGGATGGTTTAAAGGGTTACAAGGAAGGTTGTTTACAACCAAGATGTGGTGTTTAGAGAGGTGAAAGATGTTGTTATACATGAATTCCTACCAAAGGAACCTGAGAATATAGAGTTTGAGCTAAAGGAGGATGAATCAGACTCTACAACAGAAGAAGACTCAGAAGAGGAAGAGCCACAAACTCCAGCTGTGAGAAGATCAGCTCGAGAAAGAAGACAACCAGAAAGGTATAGTCCATCTACTTTCTGTTCAAATTTTGCTTTAACTATAACTGATGATGATCCCAACACTGTCAGGGAGGCAGTAGATTCAGAGGATGGAAAACTATGGAAGGAGGCAATGGTTGATGAAATGACATCCTTGCATAAAAATGAGGCATGGGGTCTGGTGGAGTTGCCGGTTGGAAGGAAGCCCATCGGGAGAAAAGGGTGTTTAAGAAGAATATGAATGTAGAAGGCAAGGTGGAAAAATACAAAGCTCGGTTGGTAGCAAAAGGTTATTCCCAGGTGTCGGGAATTGATTTTGGTGATATTTTTTCTCCTGTTGCCAAATTTACTTCTATTAGATTACTTTTATTTGTTGCTGCTGCATTTGATTTTGAGGTAGAACAGATGGATGTGAAGACAAAATTTCTTCACGGGGATCTGGAAGAGGAGATCTACATGAAGCAACCTGAAGGCTTTGCGGTGAAGGGTAGGAAAGAACGGGTATGCAGGTTAAAAAAGTCTTTGTATGGGTTAAAACGGTCACCAAGGATGTGGTATCAAAAATTTGATACCTATATACGGGGACTTGGCTTCACTATAAACGGAAACCAAAAAGGATCCTTTGTGTTTGTGTAAAATTAATTGGTAATAGTGTTATTTATTTAGTGTATGTGGATGATATTTGTTGATTGGAAATGACAAAGAAATTATCCAAGATTTGAAAGGGCAAGCTTGTTCTCCAAATTCGACATGAAGGATCTTGGGTACTGCAAACTATATTTTGGGCATGGAAATTAAGAGATTGGGCAAAGAAAGCTTTGGTTAAACCGAAATATGTTGAGACTATATTGCGAGATTTATTTCAATTTTCATAGCGGTAAATGTTCTATTTACTTTCACAATAGGTGTAAAGTTTTGCATTGAGCAGTGTCCCAAGACACAAGAAGAAGAGAATATTAGTGTTCTGTCAGTCATGGTCGATGCTTTGATGTATGTGGTGTATGAATGAGACATTGCACATGCAGTGGGAGTATTGAGCATGTTTATGTCAAACCCAGGGAAGGAGCATTGGACAGCAGTGAAGCGGGTTTTCAGATATTTACGTGGCACTAGTGATTATGGCTTGTGCTACTAGGGAAGACTAGGATTGGAAAGAATGTTGGAAATTCGTGGTTTTGTTGATGCAGACTGGGCTGGAGATCTGGACCAAAGAAGATCTACAAGTGGGTATGTGTTTAGCCTATTCGGAGGCACAGTCAGTTGGATGAGTAAAAGACAGTCTGTAGTGGCTCTTTCAACTATAAAATGAATATTATGGGGTTAAATTTCTAGCAAGCTATAAGGATAGACGATGATAGCCAAAGTGGCAATTTTCTTTGGCTAAGAACACCGCTTATCATTCAAAGACAAAGCACATTGATGTTTAATATCACTTTGTTAGAGATATGGTTGAGGCTAAAAGGGTGTTGCTGGTAAAGGTGGACACTTTGAAGAATGTTGCAGATGCATTGACGAAGCCTGTGAGCACTCAGAAGTTCTCTTGGCGTAGAGAAACAATAGGTGTTGAAGAATTGGCCCAATGACTAAGCTCTCCTGTGGCCCCCTGTGGAAAGAAACCAACAGGTGGGAGAATGTTGGGCATGTGTTATATTCTTTCCACGACTAGCCCTACGCACTATACGTTGCGCCAGGCGTAGCAGGGGGGTCACATGGGGGGCGGCAGCCCCCCCTGTCGGGGCCTGGGGCAGTGCCCCGGCGAAATTATTTTTTGGTGTGCGGTCCTACTCATAGGTGGACCCACCCATGTTTTTTGCATGAGTTTGCAAATGGTTTTTGGGGTACAATGGTTTTCGACCTTTGGTATTTTGTAGATCCGGTCAAGGGAACTATGGTTATGTTCTAATCTAGGGTTAATGGATTGGGATTTATGTATGCTTCGGCATGTATATATATGTGTTGTAACACTAAAAGGAATATAATGAAAAAATCAAGCTGGTCATCCCGATTTGGGATCCAGGGGAAAATATCTTTGTTTATCTGTTTTATGTTTTATGCTCTTGCTATTGTTTATTTTATGTTATAATATTCATGTGTAGATAATTTCTGTTCAGGGTTAAAACATACAATTTTGGAAGACAGACGTTGTTTAAAGGGGGTGTTGGACATTTTCCTTAAGGCTATAGGCTTAAGTATAAATAGACAAAAATCTGCCATTATAACAATTGGTCTTTCCAGAGTTGAAGTGGGTAGAATCTGTGAAGTGTTACAGTTCAAAGTAAATACCCTGCAAAACTCGTTCAAATATTTGGGTTTCTATCTAAATCCAGACTCTTATTGTACTCAGAATTGACACTGGCTAACTGAAAATATTGAGGCAAGGATGAAACACTGGAGCTACAAAAGGCTATCTAGAGCAGGGAGACTAGTGTTGATTAAATCTGTAGCCATGGCTATTCTAGTTTATTGGGCTTCTCTCTCGTAGGTTCCTAAAAGTATTCTCTCCACAATTAATAAAACTTGTAGTCAGTTCTTATGGGCAGGGTCAAAGGTGGAACATGTGATGTTGTGGGTGGCTTGGGAGAAGATAGTGTGCTCCAAATCTTGGGTAGGATGGGGAATCAAGGAGCTTCCCTCCTTCATGGCTTCTTTGGCTGCCAAATTGGGTTGACGCCTCATCACCTTGGAAACCTTTGGACGACTGTCATAAAAAGACAATACATTGACCCTATGCCATTACTAGAATGGTTGCGCACACCAAATAAGAAAATAAAAAATGCATCAATAGTATGGAAAGCCTCAGTAGCGTCGGTCAATATTATTGAACAGGGTCTAGCATTGCACGTTGGGGATGGTTCACAGATTAGACTAGGTCATGACCCATGGTTGGGTTGCTCTGGGAGGTTCTCCCTCACTAGATATCTTCTAGAACAGCTGAAAAAAAGGGGTTACACAACCCTAAGCCATATCTCCCTACACGGCCAGTCAACCATCTGGAGGCAAGCATGGTTGATAGGGGAAGCCCTCCAACTTGAAGACAGGTGACTTGAAGAGTGGCAGGGGTTTATCAATGACCTCCAAAACTCCAATATCAAAATTCAGGAGAGACAGGACGAGCTCAAATGGGTCCATGATCCATCGGGTCTGTATTCCCCACAGTTTGGGTACAAATGGAAAATGGCTCAAAAATGCTAGGGGGAGTCGAAGTGGTGGTTTAAACCTCTATGGGATTTAAAGGGACCGGAAAAAACCAAATTGTTCTTCTGGTGCATTCTTCAGAACAAGTTCCCTCCTGGGACTTTCTCCAGTGTAGGGGCAAGATTGGCTTGGTTGGTGCTCCCTTTGTAAGGCTAACTCTGAGTCAGTTCACTACCTATTACTTACCTGCCCCTTAACTTATGGCTCTGGACTAAAACTCTAAGGCTTCTCAAAATCACAAAAAAATGGGAAGGAAACGATGTGTGGGAGGCATGACAAATATGGTCGCAGGCCTCTCCAAATGATAGGGTTCGGAACCTCCCTCTGCTAGTAGCTTGGGGAACTTGGATAGCAAGAAATCGCATCATCTTCCATGACAATCCCTTCCCTGTAAACCTTTTAGTAGTTGAAGAAGCTTCCATCTATGAATATATTCCATTTCCGATACAACCCCACCAATCCAGAGTCATCCAACAGGAGAACATTAGGGGGGATATTCCGTGGGCATACTTTGATGGGGCATATGACCCTTAAAACAAATGTGGGGCTATTCTCTCCATTCATGATCCATCAGGGAAAATCCTTAAAGCGTCGAACGGCCTTGGTCATGGGACAAATAATTTCGCAGAATTAAAAACTCTTCACTTATTGCTCTGCTGGCTTTCGTCCCTAGAGATGAGAGAAGTTCAAATATTTGGGGACTCTATGAACATCATAAAGTGGTTTAATGGATCGCAACGATGTCTAATTTTCATTTTATCTCCTTTACTTAATGAGGTGAATCATATAAAATATGTTTTTAACCAGATTATTGCTTGTCACATTTACAGGGAATGGAATAGTGAAGCAAACCTTCTATCTAAGGAGGGCGTTCGTCAAGATATGGGGCACTAGGTAGTTGTAGCGATTGAAGGAGGTCAGTTCTGAGGGATTGATCAGTGTCCCTTCACCCGTTAATTTCCAGCTACTCATACCTCCCTTTTTTGTTACCTCATAACAGCTTGAACTTTTTAGATTGTTTGTTTATTTTTATTTTAAGCTCTAAAAATATTCTAAACTATCATGTCTCTGTTTCGGATTGTTTTCCTCCATGAGTAGATCCGGGAGAAAAAAAATTCTCTGCTTAGACATTATGCAACTAAAACTTT
Organism: Pinus albicaulis; assembly: GCA_034641835.2. Lineage (NCBI taxonomy): Eukaryota > Viridiplantae > Streptophyta > Pinopsida > Pinales > Pinaceae > Pinus > Pinus albicaulis. The sequence continues at coordinate 1,964,850,349 of CM076575.1, forward strand.
GAAAAATGGATCAGTGTCTACCACCCAGTTTTTGTTTTTGATGTGAACATATAGACATAGTCTATTTTCATCCTTGTTTCGAGCGTATTTTCCTAACACAATGGGAAGCCTGGGGGCTGAATGGAGACGCCATTTTTATGATTTTTTACAGATCTTGGAGGATCGATGCATATATCTCCTCCTCAGTTGCAACTCCATTGTTCCTTTTTCAAAAAAAAAGGAAAAATTCAATTCTTTGAATGCTACATGCATATATTATGTAACCTTCTACACACTTAATAGATGGTTCAATTTTTTCTTTGGAAAAAATGTTTGAATATGCATGTTATTTCTCTATCTATTATGTTTATGTTTTAGCATGTTCCACTAACTAGCTTTATTCCATCTATTTTTTTCCTGTGACCAATAACTTGGGAAAAACCACCTCTCTTAAGCAAGTGTGATTTGGTCCATTCGTGCACCAAACACACCAAAACAGAGCCTATGAAGCAGAACCTGGAAAAGGTCACCCTTCCACCGAGGTCTCATGCTAGCAAGGATGGAGAGGAAAAGATGAGGTGGAGTCCAGTGGAGGTGTTTGCCTTGTTTAAAGGGGTTGACTTGAAGGCACAAGTTGCTTCGAGGCCTGAAAAAAACTTTGTCGGAAGGTCCTAAAGGTTTGCCTGTGATGGAGGCAAAAAATTTCAGTTGCTTGTTTATATCAGAGGTAAGCCAAAATTTCTCCAAAAGCTTAGTTTTACCTATTTTCATTCTGGCCGACTAGAGAATATTGTTTATGGGGCGGGATTTGAAAGGAAAGTGGGGTATAATCCTGGGTTAGGAGTTGGGGGTTTTTCTGAGACTATGGGGAAGACTAAGGTGGCGTTGTGGTTGGATAGACATGGAAACCTAATCTTGAGCACTGGGATTGGTACATATGTGACTGCAGGGTTTTGTGAGAAATAAAATTCCAGTCTGAAGGGTTTCAACTGGGACTCTCAGGGGGTTTTGGAAGTTTCATTTTCGGTGAGCTAACAGGTGGACACGATGGTCCATTGGTGGAGGTCGGGGAAAGAGCGGGGGAAAACTTCTCTAAAATATTACCGTTGAAATGGGGAGACTATGGGGCGGAAACAGAAAAAGAGGGTTTGGAGGTAAGCCTGAGGGCAAGAGTGGTTGATGGTCGACTGGAGGATGTTGCAAAGGAGTTAGTTGAAAACAAACAAGCAGAGGTCTCTATCGGCAGGTAAAACACAACAAGGAATTCTACAAAATCAGGTGGACAGACTGGGGTGAAAAGAAAAAAGGGGAAAGTGATTAAGCAAAGTGTTGAGTGCCCTAACCTAGTATTCATCATCAATCTACACTTTGATATTTTGTTGGAATCATTTGATTCTATACTTGTGGGAAGCGTGTGTGAGAAATACTATTCGGCAGAATATATTACGGAATATATAGGGAAAAATTGGGACTCAACTCTGGATAGGGAAGTGGAAGTCATTACATTGTCGAAAGGCTGGTGTATGCTCAGATTCAAGAATGTTGCCACCCTGGAATGAGTAATCGAAAGGCAATGGGGTTTTGGCATTGCCCTGATCCTATTCAAAATATGAGCACCCCTTTTTGACTCTAACAAGGAAATATTGGATGAAATCCCGGTTTGGGTGTGACTACCTTCCCTCCCTCCCCATTTTTGGATATTTGATGTATTTCGAGTGAATGGGAACAGTTTGGGTACATACCTGGATGCTGAAATGAAATTTCTAGAGACGAGGGAAAGGAACATTGCTCGTATTCTGGTGAAACTTACTCCAAAGGAGGGGTTGATAGCTAAAATCATTCTAAATGTGGAGGGGAATTCATATGTGCAGTTGATTGTACCTGAACACTTTCCCTTTCAGTGTCAATATGCCACAAACATGGGAATTTGGCATGAGATTGCCCACTGGGCTTTAACAAAATTAGGTGACACAAAGGTGGGACAAAGCAGGGTTCTCAGCACCGGAGAGATAAGGAGACACAAGCAAATCTGGAAGATAAGCAAGAAGATAGTAGTATGGAGGCACCAAGCAGGTGTTTCACGCTAAACTTGCACATATTTACCTACCATTTGATCCCATTTCCCTTCCTCATTTATATCATTAACAATCAATTTATGTCCTAAAGCGCACAAGTATACCACTTGTCATTTCTTTAGGGATTATTTAGTCAATGAAGCATAGTCGTGGGGATTATTAACAAAGCGGCTTGCTAATTTCGTTATTCTTGCAAATTCAGAGGTCAGATGACCAAGTTCGTAATTCTGGGGAAATCCGTCGATATGGCAACACTATCTTGGGACAACACTGCAATGATGGAACAACTTCAGATTTATCCCTTTTCTATATTTTGCATTCAGTTTTGTTTATCACAACCACTATGTAAATGTAGGAAAACAATTGTCATAATTTCATGAACTGTTAATGTAATAATTTGTATAAGAGAGGTTACAAAGAGTTGGAGCAGAGGTTAGCTTATGAGAGAATTGAAAATATGTAACAATACTTTGTTCACGTTTAATGTGATTTGTCTTTTTGAACTTTTCTAGATTTTGTGATTATATCACAACCCTGATCAGGGATTTGGGCCCGCGCTCCTGACCAGGTGTTGTTGAATTAATGTGTGTGATTAGTTTCCTTTACTGCATCGTATCTTTCCTTTATTATTGTGACAGCTTAAAGTGATTTCTGTGAATCTTAATGTTGTGAATCTAGTTGCTATTTACAATTGATTGTTGTTATCATTTCATTGTTGCTACAGTGGTTTGTTTTTTTCCATATTCTAATGAATTCGTGAGTGATACAGAATTGTGTAATTGTCATCTGCATATATTTTTCATGTTAACCTTGCAATAACCAAATGCATCCTAGATTGATCATTAATGTGGGAAAGGGTTGAATAATATCATTCACACTTAGACACCAGCAGCCAGTGGAGGCACCGACAGCAATAGAAGTAACTGAGAACCAAGACAGATCAGTGAGTATGGAAATGAGATGGATTACAGCTAGGAGAAGATAGTATCGGTCCCTGCTAATCCTGCATCAGATTTAGAGGGTACTGCTCCCTGCCCCTCATCTCCTATTTTAAACTATTTTGATCATTTGTTAACTTGTATGAAGATGCCTGGTCCCTCCAGGCTAAGTTCAAATGAATATTTGTGTGATATGAATCTCTCAATGGCCATGGATAGCATCATTACAACAATCCCCAACTCTCCATTGATACTATCCCCTACAATATGAGACCAAGGGAAAAAAAAACTGATGGAAATAGAGATGTTTGGGGGGTTAGGAAAAATCCACCAAATTGAAAAATAAAAAAGGATCAGAGGCAGAAAAATAGAGATTTAAAAAGCCCGAATGAGGGCCATGCTTGACATAGTTGATGGCAAACAACTATCATTAAAAGTGGTGCTTAGAGAAGTGTGTTCCCCTGACATTTGACTAAATTATTGTTTTATCTTTTAATTGTAGAGGTGTTTCTAGTGCACCTAAAAAAGTAGCTCTAAAATCTCTCATAAACAATTATAAGTCTAATGTTATGCTGCTTCAAGAGACTTTGGGATAGGGGGATTAGGTGTCAAAAAACCTTTCTTCCTTCCTCCTGAGGTGGAATTTTGTAACATCTGATGTCAGAGGAAAGTTAGGTGGTTTGACCACTAGTTTAAAAAACAATACTATCAAGCTGAATGTTCTTGGACTTCTGAGCTCTTGATTGGTGTGGAATTTTTTTCCATGGAACTTCGATCAGATATTACTCTTGTTAATATTTATGGCCCATGCTCGGACTAGGTTAATTTTTGGAACAACATTATTTCCAAATATTTCATGCATGGACTGAACCTAGTTATGGGGTGTGATTTAAACTTCTCACTGGGGATGTTAGAGACTTAGGGCCCTCGGGCTAGGGCTGATCCTCTAGCATATTTCTTTCTAAAAAATATAAGAGAATGAAATATGATTGACTCAAATCTCATCAATATTACCCCAACTTGGAGGAATAAAAGAGTTGGGGAGGCTCTAGTGGTTAAGAGACTGCACTGCTTGCTCCTAAACGATGACCTGGCTAGCCGAATCTCTGGTTTCAGGAAATGGGTAGGCTCAAGGGGAGAATCAGATAACTCCCCAATCCTTCTATAATTGGCTAGACCAAATAAAAATCCAAGCTCGTCATTCAAATTCAATGTAGGTTTGCTTACTGAGGACGACTATCAAAAGTTGGTAGTTGACACATGGTGTCCAATAGATGTGGGAGAGAAATTTTCTTTCGCTCATGCATTTGTAAAAAATATGAAAAATATTAAGAATGCTACCATACAATGGGAAAAATATATGGCTATAAAGGATACCATGGACCTCGGGGCTATCGAGGAGGCATTAGACTAGAGTAACAGCCAGGCGGTAGAGAGCTACATGAACGAGGAGTCAAGAGGAAGGATAAAGGGCTTAGAAACAAGGAGAAGGAAAATAATTTAGATAGTGAATACAAATGGATGTTAAAAAGCCGAGCTATTTGGGTCACATCTGGTAATGAGAATACCATTTTTTTTCAAAATTATGCAAAGGGAAGAATAAACTGCAATACCATATGGGAGCTCAATAAACCGGAGGGTGGGGTTGCCAAAACAATTCAGGAGCTTTCCTCAGTGGGGACAAATCATTTCAGAAACCTATATGGAATTTAGGAGGGAGCAACGATTGGGGAAGTGATTAAGGTGGCACAACTCTTCCCTAGGTATGCGGATGAGGAGGAAAATAACCATCTTTTGGCTCCTGTGGAGAAAAAAGAGGTTGAAATGATATTGAAAGTAATGCAAAAAGACAAGAGCCTGGGACTAGATGGGTGAATAGTGAAATTATTTCAACACTTTTTCAATCTAATGGGGGAGGCTATTACAAATGTGGTGGAGGAATCAAGAAAGAATAGAAGTATCTATGATCCTCTCAACTCAAATTTCCTTGCTCTCATTCCTAAGACGGATTCTCCCTCATATTTTGATGACTTTAGACCCATATCATCATGTAATTTTATCTATACGGTCATTTTCAAAACGATTGCAAATAGATTAAAACCCCTCTTATCTTGCAATATATCTAAAGACTAATTTGGTTTTCTAGATGGCAGGCAGATCCATGAGGCTATCAAGTTAGCTCAAGAATATTTGCATAGTATTAAGCTATCAAGGTAAAAATGTATGATAGTGAAGATTGATTTATAAAAGGCCTACGGTCGAATCAGATGGTTATATCTAAGACTTTTTCTAACCCATCTTGGGTTTAGAATCGAATTCACTAACTGAATCATGTGTTGTATTACAAATGTGTCCTTTTTTGTCCTTATCAACAGGGTTGTGTCTCCTTTCTTTCATACTCAGAGAGGCCTCAGACAAGGGTGTCCCCGATCACCTCTGTTGTTCCTGCTAGCTGCTAAGCGATTAAGTCAAGTAATACACTATGCAAAGAGAAGAGGCGAACTAAAAGGCATTGAGGTGGAAATGAACTTGTATATCTCCCATTTATTATTTGTGGATGATATACTATTTTTTAGCAATCGGAACCATATGGAGGTTCAAAAGTTGAAAAAAATTCTGGATTTATTTATGAAGGAAACTAGTATGGCTATAAAAAAACGTTAAATCATCCTTGTCACATGAAGGTATTTCAGATACTGAACTTTCTTGGAATTCAAATTTTCTCCCTTTCACTCAAAACATGTTGGGAAACAACATCAAATGCTTTGGGTTCTACTTGAAACCTGACACATACAGAAAATAGGATTGGTAGTGGTTAGTTCAAAAATTGAGAAATGCATAAACATATGGAGCTACAAATGGATTTCTAGGGCGGGGAGGTTACTACTCATCAAATCAGTCCTGATGGCAATCCCGGTGTACTGGATTTCTCTGGCATGGGTCCCAAAAGGAATTATAAACAAAATAAGGAGTACCTGTAGCAGTTTCCTTTGGCCAGGAAGGGAGGATAATAAGGTGCTCTCTTGGGTGTCTTGGGAAAATATAGCCAAGCCAAAGGAATGGGGGGGCTGGGGAATAAAGAATTTACACACTTTTTCCATGTCACTGGCAGCAAAATTAGGATGGGGGATTCTAACAGAGAACAACCTGTGGACAACATATGGTAAAAATAAAGTATATAGATCCACTCCCATTGGAAAAATGGATCATAATGTCAAAAAAAGGTACTACCAAGTATTCTATAATCTGGAAAGCTATTAAGTTGGCACTGGGACTAGTGGAAAAGGGATTGGATTGGAGGGTAGGGAATGGCGAAATGTGTAATATTGGCTTGGACCCATGGGTTGGGTGTAGCGAACATTTTACACTCTTTGAGGTCCTGGTAGAGGCTATAGATAAAAAAGGGGTCTATACTCTGACCCATATTGGAAAGTCTGAAGATACCTCTATCTGGGCCCAAGCATGGAAATCGGCGAAGGACCTGATGATTGACCAACAGTGGAGACAGGAGTGGCAAGGATATATTTAGGAACTCGTCTGCTCAAGAGTTAGGCTAAAATACTTTCCGGATTCCTTTTGCTAGGTACATGCAAAATCAGGCATTTATAAACCAAAATAAGGCTATGGTTTCATAATGAAAATTAGAGAAAGGGGAGTTCAAGAATGGTGGTTCAAAACATTATGGAAACTAGAGGGACCTGCAAAAACAAAACTATTCTTCTGGTGCATTCTGAAAAAGAAGGTTCCAACCTAGGAGATACTCCTAGGAAGGTTCCTAAATGGTCTGGGTTGGTGCTATTTGTGCAAGGATGTAGAGGAGTCCATAGAACCTTTTCCTTTCAAGTAGCTTTACCAAAAAATTCTGGGAACAAGCTTTATCATTGTAAAAATGTAGGGCTATTTGGCATGGGGAAAATTGTGGTGAGGCATGGCGTATATGGTGGCAGACAAAAAAAGAACATCATTTTATAATCATACCACTCCTAATTACATGGGTTATATGGCTAGCTAGAAACAAAGGAATATTTATGGATGCAACATCCTCCCTTTCAATTGTCGATGCGGAATGTGTGGTGATTCTTTCATTACTTCCTACCTTAGATCCATGAAAAACTCCAAGAAATGTAAGGATAAAAAACATTAACCACAATATCCCTTGGGAATATTTTTATGAGGAAAATGATAACCAAAGGAAGCGTGGTGCGGGCATGATAAACCTTAAAAACCAAAATGTCTCAATTGTTGCTTCTGTGGGAAATGGAGAAGGCACAAACAACTTTGCTGAACTACAATATCTAAAACTCCTTATCTTTTGGCTCATCCAACTAGTCATTTATTCAGTACAAATTTTCAGAGACTCCATGAATGTCATAAATTGGGTTAACAATGCACATAGATGTCAAAATTGTTTTTTACTTCCAATTCTAGAAGACATATAGGAATTAAAAATGAATTATGTACTTATTTATGTATGTCGTACTTGTAGGGAGCGAAATGAGGTCATTGAACGTATTTCTAAGGAAAACCTGCAACAATATTTGGACTCATGGCACATAGAGGAGAAGGACAAGAACAAGGTCTGTGTGTCAGACTCCAAGCCGTATTGATAGAGTGCTCCATGGTTTCATAATTGATGATTGTTTTTACTTTCTCTCCAGAAAATGCTTTATATCTTGGAGATTTTTTGTATATATAATTTTGGACAAATTTTAGTTTAACCACATTGGCATGTGGTTTTTTATATCAAACTTTTAAAAAAAATTAGGCTCGTGGGGTTTTTTTCCCATAAGGGAGGTTCGAGCCACAACAATTTTTTTTTTCTTACTGTGCGATGTTTCTCCAAACTGGAGGCCCAGATTACACATGTCTTTGTTCATATTGGATTATTTTTCCTTAGCTTCTTACTATGACACATAGTCATGTTGTCTTTATTCAGTTACTTTTCTCTACTTCAAGACAATTTGACCTGTTTTCACTCAAAGGCCATTGAAAAAAAAAGGAATGCTATGCATATGCGATGTAATTTTTTACTATATATAAAAAGTTCAATTTATTCTGTGGAAAAAAGAAAGCCAAATATCATGAGAAGCATCTTATATTTATGAAATTTGATTTCTATATGAAGCAAGTTTGGAAAATAATATAAAAATTAAGGATATTTCATTTAAATTTTTATGATTAATCTCATGGTAACTATATACTTGAGATATAGGTTAAATGATGATCTATCCAGGAAGGATAGATGGTAGCTATGAACTTGAAATTTCTAGGGACAAGGACATTGTGGTGACATTGAAACCCTATAACATACATTGATCACCATGCTTTATGTTATGACAATTTTTTTTTTCTCTTTAGAGCAAGCTAGAGGGATTCCTTGAATATAAGACTCTATAAATATCGAGACTCTTCTTGTGTGAAGAAGCCTTGGCAAGGAATGGATCACCTAAGGGACTAGGGAGGTAGAGAAGGGGATGCATGAACTTGGAAGGTGTGTAATAGAAAGGAAGGGGATACTTGAATGAATTCCTTTCAAATATTCATGTACATACTCATTAGGATCAGGAATTAATTGGGTGTGTCCAAGAAAATGTTTAAAAATGCAGCAAGAAAGTCTCAATTGGATTTTGCCTTGGTCAAATTGAGAAAATTTGAATTTCCACATCCATAATGAACTTGGATGCAGTTAATTGATATGACATGGCTCTTGTCACTTAGTTAAGTTAGTAAATTTGAGTTGGAGGAGTTAGAGTTTAGTTAAGCATGTGTGATTTATAATTTGTAATCAAGGTCAATTATTTCAAGTTGTTTTCAGTTAAACTAGTTCTAATGGTTGGAGGAACTAGTAGAAGGTTATTTGTGTAGTGAAACTTTAGTAAAACTAAGTGATCATCCAGTTAACTGATCAATCTACCCAAAATATCTAGTGCATGTGGAGAATTCGAGTTTCCCAGTTGTGGTGGAGATTCCAAGGCAGTGTAACATCAGCTGTAGTCTAGTCTTGAGTGTGCATGTCTTGCATGCAGTCAGATGATCAACCTTGGAATTGCAAAATCATTTTGGAGGAAATTCCTAAATAATAGGGGCCTAATTTTCCTCATGAATTGTGCAAGGAAATAAGGGCTCAAGAAGAGGTAGAAATTGACTAATTTTGGGTCAAAGCTTCTCAATCAATAGAGACATAGGTTATTCACTTGCACGTTGAGCTCATATTGAGCTAGCAATTATAATACATCTCTAGTCATCATATTAAAGAAAGTAGGAAAAGGGGTTTTTAGCATATTTATTTCACCTAGAAAAATACAGTGTGCATGTTTGTTATTTCTCATTGAAAGTTTGTGATTCATGTTCTAAATTGTGAATATAATTCTACAAAGAAGTAGAGTAGGATTATGTCTTGTTATCTACATTAAAACTTCATGAGTAGTTACAATTATATACCCTAATTTCTAAATGGTACCAAAGTAGGATTCACATTAGAATAGGAATTTTGAAGTTGTTTCTCAAGAGGATCGAATTTGTAGTTCAGTGTGGTAGGATCTCTTTGGAGTTGGGAAGATGACCTTCAATGGGATGAGACTAGATTATGCCTTGGAAGAAAGCTCTAATTTCATTGCATGGAAGGATCACATGGAGGCAGTCTTGGATGAAAATGGATTGCTATAATATGTCAAGACATCCATTGCAAAACCATAGGCATCTAATGCATAGAAACTAGCCCAATGGAAGAAATATGTAGCTAAGGCGAGGAGAATAATTTTGGAGGGAGTACGAGACCACATTGTCTCAAATATCTATGGGAAATAAACTCTTTTCTAAATGTGGAAGACACTGACATAATTGTTCAAGAATAGAAGGAACCACAGGAAACAAGCGCTCAAGGATAAACTTTGAAATATCAAGATGCAAAAGAATGGAATTATTCTGGAGTTTCTGAGTAGGTTCACACAATTTCGTGATGAACTTGGTTGGGCGGGTGTTAATGTTGCAGAAGATTACTTGGTAAGCCTAGCTCTTCTAGGCCTTCAGATAATTTGGCACAACTACGAAGGGTCGATGAACGAGGGGGATAATTTATAGAATTGGGAACGCTTATGGTCTGATTTGGTACAAGAGGAGATAAGGCAGAACACCACATATGGAACTTCATCCAAGGGCGAGGACGAAGAAAAAATTTCATTGGTTGGAAAGGGAAAGAAGGGAAGGGAAGAAATTTCAAACTAAACCGGAATCTAGTCAAGGGGGCAAGAAGAAATATTTTCCAAAATTAAATTCTTCAATTATCATGAATTCGGGCCCTATGCCATGAAGTTTCCACACAAAAATTCAAGGAAGAAGGCCTCAGGAGGAGAATCGGGTGAATGTTTAGCCTCATAGTTTGAGCTTGACTTCACCCTTATCACATGCATGTCCAACATAGTGATGGGGAGTGTGTGGTACTTCAACTAAGGTGCATTGTTTCATATGACAGGGTGTAGAGACTTTTCTAGTGACCTAGAGGAGAAATATATCAAAATTCACATTGAGCTAGGGGATGAAAAGAGGTACAACGCGACCAGAATTGGTACAGACACCTTTCATAGGGAGTCAAGATCGCCTCAGAGGAATTTAGGATCGCCTCTCGGACTCAAGGATGTCATGTTCGTTCAAGGCCTAAAGAAAAATATCATCTTTGTTGCAATTTTGGAATATCGTGGTTATGATGTGATCTTCAATTAAGGCAAAGAATTCCTTAGACACATAGCCACGGGACAGGTGAAGTCAATCGAGGTTTGTGTGAGAACCTGTATAAGCTAGATGTGGAAGATTGTGCTCCATTAAGCAGTAAGGTGAATAAATGGGAGAGTCGCGATGTCGGTGAAATTTGGCACAAAAGACTTAGCCATTTGCATCATTGCACCTTAAATGTTTTTCAAGAAATAACCACTGTGTTATCACCAAAAATTGATCATATAACCATTTATAACTAGATGGATCAAAGTAAAACATGTAAGACCAATTTTTTTTTTTTTAACTGAAACAGGTAGTGTTTTTATTTATAGATGAGATCAGGCTGGGCCGGAGCCAAAGCAGCCTTCATTACATTTCTTCTTACTATTTCTATTACTATCTCTATCTCTTGTCATGGGATACATATTTGAACTGGCGCTTTGTTGTTTATGCTGAGTTCTCCCTGAGCTAGTGTGCAGCCTTGGTTGGCATATTTGTCAGCTTCCTTGTTCGATTCTCTAAGAATATGATAGCATTTGAAGGTGGTAAACTCTTGAATTATATTCCAAAGCCTTTGAAGGTTCTTGTTTAGGACAACATCATTGAACTTGCTTTCCATATGTATTTTTTTAATCAATATTTAAAAGTCTCTGAATGCTTGGATTTCTCTGATTCCTCTTTCTTTGGAGATTTGACAGGCTTTTATCAAGCTTAGGATTTCGGCTTGATTATTGGTCCGCTGTCCTAAGCCCCAGCTGTATGTCTCTTTGGAAGATCCATCCTGAGCGAGAATGAGACCTCCAGCGCCTGTTGTACCGGGATTTCCTTTAGATGCTCCGTCAAAGAAGATCGTCGTTATTCCTTGCTTTTGCCACCAACTCTGAAATTCTTCATCTTTTCCTCTTAATCTCCATTCTAGATTTTGATGGGGTCTCACTGCACTTTGATTTCTATTTCTAAATACAAAGGTCCCAAGCCATTTCCTTTCAGTAGGCAGTAGTGTGGATTCGTCTTTTAACGGTTGGCTGCTCAAGGTTTCAAGGAGTAGGCCTTTTTCTTTGGCTGCCACTGTGGTCGGAGTCCAACATACATTATTAAAAATCTATTCATTCCTATCTAACCACAATTTCCAGCACACGTACTTTGGAATAGTGATCCATACCCTGGCCCATAGTGATTTGATGTTGATGCTCGAGGGGTAGCGGTCTTTCCATGTCATGAAGAGTTCAGATACTGTCAAATTTGCTGGAGTCGCACTGTTCAATCCATGGAGGGTGAGTTCCCATACTTCAGCTGCAAAAGAGCATGCTACAAATATATGATTGATTGTTCCATCGTTTTGTTTGCATAGGATGCATTTGTGCGGCCCTACGAAATTTCTCTTCTTTAGGTTTTCTCCTGTTAGTATTTTTTCTGCATAACTGTCCAGAAAAAAAAATTGATTTTTGGGAGCGCCATCGCATCTCACACCTGCATCCAAAAGGCTGGAGATTGCGTACTGTTGCGCTAGCTTTTTTGTGCATCGAATCCCTATGCAGCGGTGTATTTGCCTGAGGACCCCCATCCCTAGGTGTCCGCAGTGCTCTGATGCACGGGGGCTGCATCCTTCATATCAGCTTTGAATCGGACTATTTTCTAGATTAAATGATTTGGAATGTCGTTGAGCCTCCACGCCTACCAGCTGCCTTGTTCATCCCACTCCGAGATCTCTGGAAGTCGTTTTATGCCTCTTTCTTTTAGCAGATTGCGCAGATCAGGATACTCTGTATTGAATTCGAGTGGATCGTTCCCCATTATTCTGTCGTTCCAAAGCTTAACCTTTCTACCACTTCTAGGGATTCGATATAGATGTTTGCTGAAGACTGATATGCTCCTTTTGCACAGCTCCCACAGTTGGGTTCCACGTTTTCTGACTGCGTTTTCCAGTTGTCTTAGCGATGCTCCAGGCAGGTATTTGTATCTTAGAGTTCTATAGGCTGGGTGATTAGGGTTGATGAACATGTGCCAGAGTATCTTGCAGCCAAGAGCTATATTCACTTGCTCAGGATCTTTGATTTGTAGCCCTCCATCTCTGAGTGAGCGTTTTACAATTTCCCACTTCATCAAGTGGAGTTTTCACTGGTTTCCCCTGCCTCCATGCCATAAGAAGTCTCTCAGGAGTTTGTTTAACTGTCCTGTGATTGATTTTTGGGCTAGCAAGAACAAGGCCTGGTATATTGGGAGTGCAGAGAGCACTGTTTTTATCAGTATAAGTTTGCCTCCGTGGGTGAGCCACTGCCCACCCCAGAATTCAATTTTTGACTTGATTTTTCTCAAAACATCCTCCCTTAGTGCGCACCTATTTATGCCCAGGGTGAGTGGCAGCCCAAGGTAATTAATTTTGTCCCATTTTGAGTGACCTTTAAACCCCAATATACTTGCTACTTTCTGAATTTCTGCTTCTTCAACATTCCAACTGTAAACTACACTTTTTCGTTCATTTATCAACGCCCCTGAGACTTTGCAGTATGCTTCTAAGGTGGACTTGTACGCATTGGCTATTCTGCAGGAAGCCCCGCCCAACATGAGTGAATCGTCAGAAAAAAGGGTGTGATTGATAGGCTCCAACTCTTTCCTTATTCGCAGACCTAGAGCATTTCCATTTGTTTTGTCCAGCTCAAGCTTTATGCTCAATGTATCCGCCAGAAGTATATACAAATAGGGAGAGAGGGGGCATCCTTGCCTTAGACCTCTCAAGGCTTGAAAAAAACTCGCTGGCCTCCCATTTACCATTGGGGCTATCCAAGGCCTACTGGTACATGCTTTTATCAATTATACAAACTCTTCCGAGAAACCACAATTCTGAAGAACTTTATAAAGGAATGACAAGTTGACTCTGTCGAATGCATTGGCCATGTCAAGCTTGACCAGCATTCCTTTCTCTTTTCTTGTGTTGCTGGAGTGTATAGTTTCCTAAACTTGGATGACATTATCCAAGATGTGTCTTCCTTTGACGAAACCTCCTTGTGAGGGGGAGATGAGGTCGCCTAGCAGGAGTTTCATTCTGTTAGCGATGATCTTTGCTATTATTTTGTATGATGCATTACATAATGAAATAGGCCTAAAACTTTCAAAAGTTTCCGGATTGGTTTCTTTCAGTATTAATGCTAGGAAGGTTGAATTTGTGCTGCCTTCCATCTTTGATTTCTGCAAAAAACCTCTGATCATTCTGATTAAATCTGCTTTTATTATTTCCTATCATATTCTATAAAAGTGGATTGTGAATCCATCTGGCTCAGGCGCTTTGTCGGGTTCCATGGCCCAGATTATTTTGCTTATTTCTTCCTCAGTGACCTGCTTCAGGAGAGCTATATTATCCTCCTTGGATACCAATGATGGGATGTTTTTGAGGAACTCTTCATTTTCTTCTTTGTTGCCTTCATTCCCTTTACTATATAGATTTTGGAAGTGCGTGCTTGCAGCCTCTTTAATTTGATCTATTCCCTTGCAAAGCTTCCCATCAGAGGTTGTGATTTCAGAAATGTGGTTTCGAGAAAGGCGTGCTCTACATTGTTGGTGGAAATAAGAGGTGTTCCTATCCCCGGATTCCAACCATAGGCTGCGAGACTTTAATCTCCAATACTCTTCTTCTATCCTAAATGAGCGGAAGGTGTTGCATTGGGCTGCCTGCTCTTTATCCAGCTCTACTGTTGTTATGTCTACAGAGTCCATTTCTCTTTGCAGATTTCCCAATTGCTGTACTGCTTCCTTTCTTTCACTGCTGGGTTTGCATGTAGGAATCCTGCTCCATTCTTTCAAAGCCTTCTTGGTTTGCGTTAACCTTTGTTCCCATACATAACTAGGAGAGCCTATGACTGTAAGTGACCAGGATTTTCTGAATGTCTCTTGAAATCCACTTCTTTCTCTCCAAAGCGGGCTGAATCTGAATGGGATTGGGGCCAAATTCTCTTCCTCCTCCATCGAGAGAAGGATGGGTTTATGGTCAGTGGTAAGTTTTGGAATGATATCTGAGGAGATGATCCTTCTTTCCAGGAGTAAAGTGCTTTGTGCTAGGAATCTGTCAAGTCTTGCTAAGATATGGTCTGCACCTGTCCTGTTATTTGTCCAAGTGTATAGCCCTTTCTTTGGTTTTATATCCAGTAGTTCCCATTGTAGTATTATGTCTTCTACCACGTGTAGCATTTGATCCCTGCTACTTCTACCACCTCTTTTTTCTTTTCCTTTCATCACTATGTTGAGGTCTCCGGCTATGATTATGTTGTTTGGTGATTGAAGTTCCAAAAATTCATTTAAATTCTACCAACAAATTTTCTTTTTCTGCATAGGTTACCGGAACATAAATATTGAATAAGGCAATAGTTAACTTACTTGCTATGTGCTTTAGCTCAGTGAAGATCCAGTGCTGAGTGGTGTGTGTGTTGACTAGCTTGAATTGGTCCTCCTTCCATAGGGTGGCTATTCCACCTGCAAAACCCCTTGCGCCCATTGTTTTACCTGAATTCTTTTTCCATTTCTTTTTGCTGATTTCTAGAAGAGTATCCCCTTCAATTTTTGTCTCTTGGAGAAATAGGATCTCTGCTGGTTCCGTTTTCATAAGATCTTTGACTGCTTCAACTTTTGACGGATTCCCCAATCCTCTGCAGTTCCAAGAGACAATTCTCATTACTTAATATTGGAAGTGGTTCTTATTCCTCCTTTTGGAGGCCTTATTCTTGTGCTTCTTCCGATTGACATTTCTATTGTGGCCTGGCTTCCTTAATTTTTTTGTCTCTCTGCCTCTTCCTCCCTTGCTTCTCTGCGCGACTTCCTTCCTGCTCTT
The DNA here is from genome assembly GCA_034641835.2 of Pinus albicaulis. NCBI lineage: Eukaryota > Viridiplantae > Streptophyta > Pinopsida > Pinales > Pinaceae > Pinus > Pinus albicaulis. The sequence goes on from CM076575.1 coordinate 1,964,865,870, forward strand.
TTAGTAGGCCTCTCCAAGATCTCTTCCTCTGAGGAGCTGAGTGGATCTATGATTTTCTTCCTAGCTATATCTGCATATGAGGGAGAAGGGGTAATTTCTGGAGTTGCTGCCTGTTTCCCTTCTACATCTTTGCTTTTACCACTGGGGGAGGTTTGGTCTTGTTCCATGTTGTCATTGTTCGGCTCTTCTGTTTCTACTTCCTTGTTAGGATCTACGATCTGTTTTCCTGCTGCTGATGTGGGATTGGAGGTCCCAGATCTAGGATCTTGGGGATCTTGCGGGGTTTTGTTTTATTTTTCATTGCTCTTGCCTCTATTTTTCACAGATCCTGCTTTCTGCACTTTTTTCCATTGTTCCGCTTTAGCATTTTCCTGTTCCTCTGTGGTATTTTTTTTGCAATATCTTGCAAAGTGGCCGTAGCCATGACAGTACTGGAATTTGAATGGTAATTGATCATAGTCTAGCTCCTGGATGTGTGTCCAGTCTGCGATAGTTAATTTTATCGCTTCTGGGAGCCCTACTTCCAGATCTACCTCTACGCAGATCCGTGCGCAGGAGTACTGATATTTCCTCACTGCTTGATCTATGTACTTTCCCAATGAGTTGCCTATAGTTTGCAGTGATTTTTGGTTCCAACAATGCAGCAGAAGATGGGGAAGACGGACCCAAACTGGAACAGCCGACGACACATCCTGAGCCGAGTCGAAATCAGGGGTCCATTTGTTTAGGTACAATCCTTGTGGCCCCATGAAATATGGTCCGTTCCGGAAAATGAGGTTTTTGTCTTCTGCACTTTCGAATACAAAGACGAAGAAGCCTTTTCCAACGAAATGGCTTTTGATCCCTTCGGAGATTAGCGGAGACCATTTCCTCTGCACCCATTCCTCTACTGCTTTGGGTGAAGGCCAGAGGCCTGTAAATTGACTGATAAGCCCTCTGTCTGCAATATTGAGGGCAGATCTGCAAGTTTCTTCGATTGGTAGCTCGACTGAAGGCATGCAATCCAATTTTTTAACAAATTTATGCTTCATCTCTGTCAGCTTTCTTTTATTTGCTCCTGCAGTTAGTTTTTTTAATGCCACGAGGTCTGGCATGGGGGGAATTGTCTCAGCACCCCCTCCGGAAGCCATGGTTGCTTGCATGCAGACTCTGCCAATGAATGCAGCAGTGTTCAGCGCATGCAGTAATTGAATTTCCAGCGGTCAATTCGGATCAATGCTCTCTCGATTTTTTGTCATTTTAAATGCTGGAGTTCCCAACAAGTCTGAGCTGAAATCCGTTGTTTGTCAATCTGAAATTCAACGCTGGATGTGATTGGTTCTTTCAGCAGAGCCGAGTCAACCTTCAGGGCCCTGTATTTTCTTCAATCGTACCTATCTTTCCATGTAAGACCAATTTTACCATAGTAAAATTTCTTTCATTATAAGAAATAATTTAATAAACCATATTTTATTAAGTTATTTCTAGTTAAAACAAGAAACCCCATGAGGAATAATTTAATAAATCATTAATCCAAGAATCTTAAGCATTTAGGACAGCCAAGAACCCATCCCATTTGAGGGGGAATGGTAACCACATACTTGTTTCCTTTACCAGGTGTTATATATAATATTGAAAAATATTCTTTAAACTTGCCTTGTCTATTGGTCATTTGCAGTTATTTTTGCATAAGTTCTTATTTATTTTTGTCGTTTAACTGCTTTTAGTGCATAGATATGAGTTTTTCCAGGATTTTTTTTAAATTTATATCGTAGATCTAAAGGGTTGAGGAACCATTTTCGTTTTTAGGGCTATAATTCATCCCTAGATAAAGTAGGATATTTTCGTACACCTTCAATAAGATTTTACACTGACACATTAGCCTCCCTAAATTATAACCTAAGCATCATGATGTATGAAAAGGATGTACCTTGGGGAAGTATGCAAAGTCCAAATTCCATGATCTGGACAACAATGCACATGCATTCTTTGAAAGGATCATCTCTAATGTCTGTTGAACTTTCTCGACAACCTCCACTGTTAGACACAAATATTTTTTCATTTTTATTAATGGCTTCTCAAGGAAGCTCTGGACCTTCTTCATGTGGAAGAAATATGAGACATTATCCAAGTTTGTAGAATTCAAGGCATTGGTTAAGAAATAAATTGGAAATAAGGTGAAGGCTCTCAGGAGCAATAATGGAGGTGAGTATGGTTTGAATGAATGCAAAAAATTATGTGTGAAAGAAGGCATTCGAAGAGAGCTTAAAACACCCCAAAACCCACAACAAAATGGGGTAGCTGAGAGAAATAAATGTATCATTGTGGGAGCAAAAAGAGATATGTTCCACGACCAAGGCATACCACTACCTTTGTGGGCAGAGGCATGTAACATAACATTCTACTTGTAAAATTGGATTCCTCATCAGATTCTTGGTATTATTACACTAGAGGAGGTTTTCTTGTGGAGAAATCTGAATGTGTCGCACTTCAGGATTTTTGGAGCCTCTTTTTACTGTCATGTCTCTAAATAATCAAGGAAGAAGCTTGAGCCGAAAATTGTGTCTTATAACTAAACTCCTCACAACTACCGTGTGTACTTACCTTCCCTGAGAATGACATTTGTGTGAAGGGATGTAAAGTTTGATGAGGAGAAATCAATGCGGTGCTCTCTTGAGATGGAGCTTCAGATCCCACTAGAAGAGGAGATTTTAGGTCCAAAGGAGAAGCCTCAGGGAGTTGTAGAGCAGCCACAAATTGAGGAGAAAAGAGTGGAGAAATCCACTCAAGAAAAACCATCTAGGGAAGATAATAAAAGAACCAGGAAAGTTGGTATACTTGTGTAGGATGTAAGGGAGAATGTGGGAGCTCCTTCAAATTTGCGCAAGAAAAGGAGGTCACCTAAGAGTGACACTGGCTACATGGTTGTAATGAATAATCTTGTAGAGACTGATCCATCCTCTCTTGAGGAAGAAGTAGAGAAAACTGTATGGGTTGATGCAATGGTGGAAGAATATGAATCCATTGTAAAGAACCTTATGGGTTTCATATGGATCTTCAAGGTTAAGCATGCAACATATGGAAACAGATAAGTATAAGGTCAAATTTGTGGCCAAAGTGTTCTCTCAAGTTGAGCGAATTGAATATGAGGAACCTTTGCTCTCGTATCAAGGTATTCATCCATTAGATAAATTCTTCTACTAGATGCACAAATGGGCTAGAAGATCCACCAGATGGATGTAAAAACAACATTTCTCAATGGGGTTATTGAGGAGGATGTGTACATAACAAACCAGGAGGTTTTGATACATTTGATAGAGAGTCTCATGTGTGCAGACTCAAGCAAGCATTGTACAGTCTCAAACAAGCACCTTGTTCTTGGTGCACCAATATCGGCAATTATCTCACTAGTTTGGACTTCACCAAAATTGAAGCAGATGCGAACCTATATCATATATTGATATAAGGTAAATTGATTATTATTTTCTTATACGTTCTTGATTTTATTTTGACTGGTGATGAGTAACTGATAAGATCTTGCAAGGAGGACCTTGCAAGGGAATTTTAAATGAAGGACATGGTTCTCATGCACTACTTCCTCGGGTTGGAAGTATGGAAAGGCGATGGAGAAATGTTTGTGTCTCAAGCAAAGTATGCAAATGAGATACTAAAAATATTCCACATGGAAAGTTTTAAACCCATGGAGACACCTCCAGTGACCAATTGGAGGAAGGAGGATGCAACTTCAGGTGAAGAAGTGTACATGCTAGCATTTATCGGTAGCTGGTAGGCTCACTGATGTATCTTGTTAACACACAACCAGATATGTGTTATGCATTCAACCACCTTATCCAAGATATGGTTGAGTAGATCAAATTTCTTTGGAAGGCAGCGAAACATGTTTTATGGTACCTCAGAGGCACTACCCAGTTTGAACTATGGTACAGACAGACAAAGGGAGTGAAGATGTATGGCTTCACAAATGCAAATTGGGCAGGGATTCCATCATACTAAAAGAGTACATCAAGTGGAATTTTTAGTGTTGGGTCCACTTGATCTATTGTGATATTAGAGTTGCATCAAGCTCTCTGAGAATCATGTATTTCACGATTTATCCAAGCATATAGCTATTTGGTATCACCATTAATGGAACTGTTTGTAGAGGTAGACAATGTTTCTAAAGTACATTCTGACATAGAAACAAGATCTTGACATTTTGACAAATGATTTTCAAGAGGGAATTAGCTCGATTTCCACAGGTGTAGGATAGGTGTTGGGTGATTTAATTGCGAGTTAAATCCCTGTCATTTAATTTTCAATCCAGGGTTTCGTAAAATGACGAGGTATACATGTACTATATGTACTATGTGGTTATTTATTAGAATATTAATCTAATGCAATTAAAACTAACTACAAAGTCAATTAAATCAATCCAATCTAAACCAAACGTAAAGAAATTGAAATGACACTTGAATAAAGGAAATCACACTTTCTTGAAAATTGAAATCACATTTGGATAAATGAAATCACACCACACTTTCATAAATGAAAATCACACCATACTTGCATATTTGAAATCACACCACACTTGCATAAATGAAATTCTGAATTGAAATCAAACTCACACCTACTGTAATGAAACCACACTTTGCTGAAAGGAAAAACATATTTGCATAAAATAGAAACACACTTGCTAAAAAAAAATGAAATAACATAACTATACTATGTTACCCATATGTACAAAGATACGCAAAGTGTGGTTGATGGGGGCCCTCCATTCCTCAACAAGGATAATGAACAACTATCACATCTTGGATATCAAAGTGGTAGTATGTATTTCATAAAGATGAAGTTACAATATATTATAAGAATTCTCTATCCTCACTTTACAAATTACATCTAGAACTTGGAACCTCCAACTATAAACTAGCCACTAGCTACCTCTAACCTCTAATTTGCATATAATAATTGACAACTGACTACACAACCCTTTGTATGAAGGGCGCACTCCTATTTATAGAAACAAATAGAATAATATTTAATAAATAAAAATCCTCAAATCTCTCCTAAATCCATATTTATCTCTTGTGGTCACAACCAATCGTCTAAAAATGTAAGATACATATCCTCTCAAAATTCTCTTATCCATGATTCTTCTCCTTTGAATGTCCTCAGTTAATGATCCACATCCTCTAGAAATAATCCACAAATTTATTTATGAGTTGGAATTTGAAATTATAATTTGTGGTTGGATGGCCAAATAGGACCTTGTATAATCTACAAGTAGGCCTACAATATCACAAAACTCATAACACTTTTATATATATATGAAAACATGTTAATTTCCTAATATTTAATCACAAATTCACTTAAAATACTTAAAATTAATGACTTGGAAAATATTAATGTTAAACCCATATGATAATGAAAATGGTTACTTAATGTAAGGTTATGGGGCTATAGAGTTATAGAATGAGGGTAAAATGATGAAAATGAAGGTGAAATTGGATGACATTTTGGAGGCCCAACATACCCCCCAACTGAAGATATTGCATGTCCTCGTGCAACTATTGCCTTAATTCCCTTAATCATAAGTAGATCTTCTTGAAATTTTTTGCTTCTATATGAGCTTTGGCTTTGTATTGATTCTCTTTTAACTTTGCATAATCATATCATTTGAAATTTTTTTGTTTTTTGCAAAGTGTACTTTGAAATACATTTGATTGCATCAAATATTTTTTATGCTTGGTTCTTGTGTAACGACCAAAATTTTATGAGTATTGGTTCTTGTGTAACAATACTTTTGTTATTTTTTTGTTACATCAAAATACTGAAAACAATGAGAATTTTTTTTAAAGTCCCATAGTGATTGTCATCCATTTAATATGCTCATTAATTGATCATTTAAAAACACATAATATTTTAGAATCAAAATGCAATAATAGTTGGTTGGGAAAAATATGTTGGTTAGGGTGAAATGAAATATGACATGTGAATATGAAATATGAATTGATATCCCTTCCCCCAAACTAAAGGTGTGTTCAGATTTTGTAAAATGAGAAAAGGAATATAAATGTGGTAAGGGATTTTCCAAAATAAAAATTTTAGAATTTAAGGAATTATATTATTAAAGATTAGAAAATAATATACCTTCACTTTACCTTAAAAGTGGACAAGCTATGTAAAGAGTGTGGCTACTCCTGTTGGATCATGGAATGTGAACTAAAAGAATCTAGTCTGCTTCTTCTCTATCTTGGTTGTATGAATAGAAGATGAGATTGGAATATTTATTGCTATAGTTATTGAATTCTGAATTGAGTCTTTCTGCAAACTGATGAAATCATGTAATCTTCAATCGTTCCAACTCTGTGGCTTAATTCTTATCTATGTGAATAGATGTGTCAATGTCAAACATAGAAAATAAATTGTTGGGTTACTATCAACAAACACAGGACTACTCACCATTGATGTCAATGAGAGTCAAGATGCCTAAGTACATCTTACTATGTATGAATAGATGTGTCATAGTCGAGTCACCTAGAAGATATGACAAATAGGGGAAATTGATATATTCCCACTATTTATTGGCGAGATAACATGCAATTAAGGCATGCAAGCCTCAAGGTACTTGAAATATATCTAGTTTTGATCCCAGATGATGCCTCAGAGTCGATGGGTCAAAACTTGTTAGAAGGGAGGCCTTAATGAATTTTCCATCATCTAACACGAGTATGAAATAATAATTTGAAGGACTACATATGGAAAATTTGCATTGAATCAAGGCTTATTTGACAAGAAGGAAAAGGAAAAATGGGGTGACTCAACATTGTAAGGGATTTGAATGAATTTATTTTTGCGTTAAGGATGAGTGAAAATTAGGAAGGAAAGTATGAAGATTTCAAAGAGAAATGAGTTTTTGGTAGTAGGGAGAGGAATAATTATGGATCGAATGCATACTTAAAATGTGTAGCAATGGTAAAATTGATATGTGTTTAGCAGCAATGGTGTAGTGGATCTGATTTTACATTGAATGATCACGCTCTTCTGAAATAAACTTGGTCTTTAAAAAGGTACTTGTGCATATAGTGCTCTTCTGTCATCATCCTAGAACCTACAAAAAATTAACATTTTTTGCAATAAAATGTAATACTAACAAAAGAGAGAGGTGATTAGTCCCTCTTCATTTGATGTATACACAAAAAAACTGTAATATCCCCAAATGGGATTGCTCAGCAAGGCATGCCTAAAAAACGCATTTTTCAGGAATGGCTGCTATAGGATTTGAAAGCAAGACCTGGATCCCTTAGATCAATGTATATAAGACCGAAATCCAAGAGGAGGCTCAAAATAAATCCCTCTAGGTGGGTTAAACAGGTCTCCCACACCTACTTTTCTTGAAAAAGTGCCCAAGGAAGGGACTGCAGCAATGTATGAACCAGGAATAGAGCAACATCATTATTTTTATAAGCCTGAGTAAATGAAGATGTAAATAGCCAACAAGTGATGTTATATCAGTAAAGAGATTACAAATCCTTGAGGTAATTATCACTCAATATAGGCAATGCAAGCCTCAATAGAACATGTACAAGAAAATGAAGAACACTGCTACATAAAGAAAGCCCAAGGCTATGACTGTGTAGTTTATAGGAGGCACTGCTAAAATAATGATATCAATACAAATATATGGCAATTTATAGCTAAAAATAGATGGGGGAGCAAGATCTCAACCCCTAGAAACAACAATACAACAATCATTAGAAAGATTGGCTAATGTATACAAAATGGAAAAAATGTCGGAGCAGTAGGGCTGAGTAGTAGCTGCAACTCAAGAACTGGATAGAGATGGTTGTAGATGATGCACAAGATAAATATGCCTCCTCCAATGGATCTTCCAAGTGAAATACTAATCCTAACACTGAAGATCTGACCCTCCAAACAAATATTGCAACCCTCACTGCAGATGCTCAATAAAAATAACGCAGTCAATGAGAGGGACTGCACTGTAGGTGATGAAAAATGGCTGGCCTAATGCCAAAGATGATGGGAATCAACTCAAATTATCCCTCACTGATCCTCCAAAGGAAAGGAGGCTCCCTCCGTTGAAAAATAGCTGATGGAAGTGGTGTTGTAGAACCTCCACTACAACACCCTGCAACACAACGTTTCCTACTACAGGAATAACGTTGTAGCTGAAGGAGGATGCTTGGCCTCAAGCCTGAATGTGGAGAAATTAAGAGAAACTCCATCAATATGCCTCTCTTGAAAGGAGAAGGAATTCATAAACATGAATGCCTTGTGCTAAGCAGCATTGCAACTCTTCTAAATAGCAGGAGAATGCACAAGGTCTAAACAGACAATGAAATCAATAATCTTAAACATGAGAAACAATGGCTTCCTTTCCCTCCTTTTAAAAAAGTGAGATCCCTCTCACCATGGGTCCCACTCATTAGGGTTTCCTTCACTAAAGAAACCTCTTCCCATTCATACTGCGTTGTTTCTCTAAGTGTTCTCGACCTCCTATCCCAGTGTTGTTGACTTGGTCAAACTTGACCTTGTCCACCCACAAATGATCCTATTCACACATGAGGGTGTGAAATCCAGCTCCAATGATTATCCCCTTTCATACTATGAGGGATTTTATTTAGATTTTTATTATGCATGGGCCTCTTTACCCATTTATTCTCCTCCTAAGTGAAATCAGCAAAAAATAATATTCCAGTTCGCTTCATGCAAATTTTGGAATATTACAGTCCTCCCCTCCCAAATGTTTCTTGTCCTCAAGAAACTGCAAGGATATAACTGAGAAGTTTCCTCCCAAGGCATGGAGACTGAAAATTATTGGGAAAACATCTTCCCAAGTGGATCCTCCATCCCAAGCAATCATCCATACAAAATGAGTCACCTCCCAACATGGCAACTCCTGAAAATGCTCCTCCACCTTAAGCTCCTACAATGTAGGTGGGCTGAAAATCTAAACATGGTAGAAATAATAGTCCACCCCACACTATCCTCTCCACTTAAGATAATTGTAGAGTGTATGTTGATCCTGGGCTGCAAAATAATTTCCCTCTTGTGGCAAGATGAAGACTAGATCTCCAAATATCTCCTCTCCAACGTTGTGAATCAAGCTAGCCCCAATCATCCCATATGTGATGGATAAGAAATCATCACCATAGGCATCCTATCAATCACATGGCCCACCTCAACAAAAGGAAACAATTGTTTGGTTGTGGTGGCCATATCTCCTCTCATGCTCCCATTAGAACATGCAATGCAAAAAGTGTGGGAATCCTCTTCCCCAAAGGACACACCCAACTCATGTGTCTTTCTCCCGATCATGATTCCAATACAAACAAGGTCAATATCAGCAAATGAAATCATGATCAGCATCAAAATGAGGAAAATTCTAAAGGTTTCATGTGGTGCAAGAAGGTACCAACAGTTTTCCCAATAGTGACAGTGCAGTTTTCCAAACTGCTGCTTCAGAAAATTACATGGCAAGTTGTTTTGTGTTACATGGATAATTATGTATGTCATGACATCTACTTATAAATAGAAAATGGCTAGGTACATTAACTGAACATACATGAAATAAAACACTTGTCCAAGGCCATATAAGAGATGGTTGTCTCCATTATATTATTTGGCCCAATTTTGACCATGGAGCTCAATGAAAAGCTTGCCCTCTTGTGGAGCAATGCACTCAATATGAATGGTAAGAGTATCCAAATATTGTGTTAGATAATCCATGTATGCAAAAACAATATTATTACCATGTGTTTAGAGTAATATGATGCATATGTATATGAATGACTCCTCCATAGTGGTATGACACACTCCCATGAAGAGGAATGAACCATATGCTGCATGGAGATCACTCTCCTTATACTTGGAAATCCAAGTCAAGAAGACCATAGCAAGTAAGATCATACCAATCTAATAGATGTTTCCATCCACTACTCCATTCTCACCTCCTCTTTGTCCACCAAGTGCATCAAGTGTTAAGTGATCCTGGGGATACTCCATCAATAACCCCAAGCTCTCAAGTGATATCGTTGTTGGCCCCTGCAAATAAGCTCTTTCCAACTCATAGCTCCATTCTTTGACATTCTCCTTGTCAAATACATCTCCCATAATGCTGCTACACATAAGAAGTTCCTCCCAAGATGGAATTACCTGTTGATCATCTAAGGCCAAGGGGATAATTTCATCTCTTCCTCCTGCAACATCATGCAAAGTGTGAGAGAAAATATGCTCTTGCTCTCCCAAGAACAAGCAAAGCAACAAAATATTTTGATGTCTCCTCATACTTCCGTCATACAAATCATGTGATGAAAACATAATGAATGATATGAAGATCACATCAACACCATGTATCCATACTCTTTTCTGCTCAAATATGCAAGTATCCTGCCACATACCCTTAGAAAGAGGATGATGGCCAAACTCCATCAAGAGTAACCATCGCAGCCAAGCCTCCTGCTACTCGGTATCATAAATTTGCCAGTAGCTCACCAGCTTCTTGCTCTCCACCCACATCCACTCAACCAACTGTGGATGTCTCCTTCCATCCTCGATCTTGGTACTCCTCCCATGAGGGCTACCATCATCCCAAATCAGATTTCTATCTTTGCACTTCATGGGATTTTGAAATGAAATCTTCTCAAGGATCAATTTGATCCCATAAAGACCCAAATAGGTGGTAGGAAAAAACCTCCCATCATGATATGTATGGCTCGAGAAATTGTCCAACACAAGCATGAGAGATGTTATCCATCCTAATATGTCCTCCATCATCTATCTGCTCCTCCTTGAATCCATGAAGATCAAAATGTGAGAAGGAAAGAAAAGCCTTGCACTCCATGATGTGTTGAAGTGCACATCCAATGAAATCTCTCCATGAGATCTCCTCCTCATGCACGGCCTTCCAAAACCCAAGAGGCCTTGGATCTGCTGCAAGTAAAAGTCTCTCTTTGAGCTGTGGCATGCTCATTGAGAGAGTGTCATCTCAAAAGGAGAAAGTGTTTCTCACTTCAAGATGTCTACCATCTATCTCTTATTCCTCCAAGCCTTCAAACCCCAACCTCAAGTGTGGTGTGCAAATCAAGAATGGCTCATGAGGATAATGGTTCATCTCTCCCTTGACTGATTCAAGGTTGCACAGCACAGTGCAATTCTGTTGCTCTAGATCAACAACATCTAATGATGCATACCCATTCATAATGCTTGTTGAAATGATAAGAGATGGATATTTAAGCAGACCATGGTGAAATTTGGAAGCTTCTTGCAGGGCTGCAAGAGTTTCCTCCTCATATGTGTTGGCTTCCCGAACTATTGAAGATGAAGGCTGCTCCTCCATGGTCTCAACAACACTGGTACATGCCCCTTCAACTGGTGGTGAGGGCTCTTCCCTCCTTTGGCAAAATCTTCCGATCATCCTTTGGGAAAATTTAGCAAGAATAGATACCCTTGCATGGCTCCAATGGCTGAACCACCAAGTATTTGCTTCACCTTCAAGGTGTAGTGTTGCAATTTCTACAGCCTTTATATCTACTACAGGATGCAGTAGGAAGAAATCTTCTAGCTTCTTCACCCAAACCTCTGTTGCACATGTGAGTGATCCATCAAAAGTGTACAATAGAAATCTATTTCCTCTCATCATCCCATAGCTATGGGGTCTTCTTTCTTCTTTCAGTTGAATAAATTGTGGTAAAGCTAGAGTCTCTTTGAGGGCTCTAGGTTTAGCTCGGTATTCAGCAAGGTATTCACTTAGAATTTAGAATTCCAAGTGTTCTTCATGCTTCATGCCTTCTCCTCTTTGAGAATAGGAAGTGCATGGTCCTTCCTCTTCTCCTTCTTCCATCTTCTTGACCTCCTTGGAGAGGTCCTTTCTGGATTTGAAAAATGATGAGAGTAAATTCATTCTCTTCATCATCTTGATCTCTTCTTCTTCTTATGGTTGAAACTCACAGGCTGAGCCAAAGATCATGCTCTGATACCACTGTAATATCCCAAAATGGGATTGCTCAGCAAGGCATGCCTGAAAAACGCATTTTTTCGGAATGGCTACTACAGGATTTGAAACCAAGACCTGGATCCCTTAGATCAATGTATCTAAGACCGAAATCCAAGAGGAGGCTCAAAATAAATCCCTCTGGGTGGGTTAAACAGGTCTCCCACACCTAGTTGTCTTGAAAAAGTGCCCAAGGAAGGGACTGCAGCAATGTATGAACCAGGAATAGAGTAACAACGTTATTTTTATAATCCTGAGTACATGAAGATGTAAATAGAAAACAAGTGATGTTATAGCAGTAAAGAGAGTACAAATCCTTGAGGTAATGATCACTCAAGATGGGCAATGCAAGCCTCAATAGAACATGTACAAGAAAATGAAGAACACAGCTACATATAGAAAGCCCAAGGCTATGACTGCGCAGTTTATAGGAGGCACTACTACAGTAATGATATCAATACAAATATATGGCAATGTATAGCTCAAAATATATGGGGGAGAAATATCTCAACCCCTGGAAACAACAATACAACAATCCTTAGAAGGATTGGTTGAAATATACAAAATGGAAAAAATACCAGAGTAGCAGGGATGAGTAGTAGCTGCAACTCAAGAAATGGATGGAGATGGTTGTAGATGATGCACAAGTTGAATAGGCCTCCTCCAATGGATCTTCCAAGTGAAAGGCTGATCCTAACACTAAATATCTGACCCTCCAAACAAATACTGCAACCCTCACTACAGATGCTCAATGAAAATAACGCAGTCAATGAGATGGATTGCGATGTAGGTGATGAAAAATGGTTGGCCTAATGCCAAATATGATGGGAATTAGCTAAAATGATCCCTCACTGATCCTCCAAAGGAAATGAGGCTCCCTCCTCTGAAAAATAGCTAATGGAAGTGGTGTTGTAGAACCTCCACTGCAACACCCTGCAACACAACGTTTCCTGCTACAGGAATAACGTTGTAGCAGAAGGAGGATGCTTGGCCTCAAGATTGAATGTGGAGAAATGAATAGAAACTCCCTCAAGAGGCCTCTCTTGAAAGGAGAAGGAATTCCTAAATAGGAATGCCTTGTGCTAAGCAGCACTGCAACTCTGCTAAACAGCAGGAGAATGCACAAAGTCTAAATAGACAATGAAATCAATAATCTTCAACATGAGAAGCAATGGTTGCCTTTCCCTCCTTTTAAACAAGTGAGATACCTTTCACCATGGGTCCCACTCATTAGGGTTTCCTTAACCAAAGAAACCTTTTCCCATTCATACAGCGTTGTTTCTCTAAGTGTTCTCCACCTCCTATCCTAGCGCTATTGACTTGGTCAAACTTGACCTTGTCCACCTACAAATGATCTTGTTCACACATGAGGGTGTGAAACCCAACTCCAATGATGATCCCCTTTCATAATATGAGGGATTTTATTTATATTTTTATTATTCATGGGCCTCTTTACCCATTTATTCTCCTCCTAAGTGAAATCATCAAAAATTAATATTCCAATTTGCTGCATACAAATTTTGGAATATTACAAAAAATCAGAAATAATACTAATAAAACAAACTCAAGGACAAAAAATTAAATGCACTTTTACTTGATCAGTACCATGGATCACCTGTTATTGTTTTGTTGGTGACTTCTTCATTGCGTTTCCAACAAATTTTTAGCTTGAGACCTCTTTGTTAACACTGGAAAATTGTACAATAGAAGATGACATTAATTAATGTCAAGTAAAAGGATTTACAGGGTTGGAAGAAATTACAGAATATGGAAAGGATTTTAAAATCTCTAAGGTCTAAGGAAAATCAAATTTGAGCAAGTCCTAAATGCTCTTTGTGTGCATAATCCTTCGTGAAGAGAGCCTTTTGTGTGCTTTTTTCCCGATATGTGCACAATCCTGGGAGTGGTGAAATGTCACTATCCGGGACCACACAAAGAAAAGGACAAGTGACCCCTTACTTGCAGCCGCCTAAGGACAGCCACCAACGCCTCCTTAGACACTAAGTGAGCACACAACGGAATATTTGGAGCACACAAAGGAATCATACCCCTCTCTTGGGTCACCATCCACAATGTACCAAGAGAGGGAAGGGAGGATTTGAAATCTCCTATATAAGGCCACCATGAGATGAATAATTTGTGAGCACATTGTTATGTTGGCCAGAATTTCCCAAGAAATACCAGCAGTGTGTGATCCGGAGCTGAAGATAGAGGGGACTCAATTTTTGGTCATCCAACAAGTTCATTCCAATACAGTAGAGATAGAAGGAGACTGCACCGAGGCAAGCCCGGGATAAAAACATCCTTGCATCGAGACCTAGAACCCATGGTCTAGGGGCCCTTTGGCAAGACAGTAAAGTTTCACTCTTATTACTACCAGCGCTCAATAAGAGGGGCCTAGAGCCACTGTTCATATTATTGTTTTCGTTTGAATCTTTTCATATCTCGTGTTTATTTGTTTTAGTTTTTAGTTTATATATGCATGTCATTTCTCTATCTAGTATGCTTATTGATTCTAGCTTGTTCCACTAACTTGCTCGACTCCTCTTCTTTTTCTGCCTGTTACTAATAACTTAAGTGGGTATACCACACCCCTTAAGTTGGTGTGATTTTGTACATACATGCACCAAACACACTCCAACAGGATTGGTGACTCCACTAACGTTTATTACCAAGTTTATGTGGTTGTGCCTTTTTTTGCAGATACCTTTGTCTGTGTTGTGGAGTGGAGCTAAATTTCCCCTTATTTCTCTTGCAGTCCCTAGTTCATCCCAAGTGACAGACTGAAACATAACAGCTCCAAAAAAAAAATCTTGCAGGAATTTGTGCTCGTTTTCTTCTCACAGACGTGCAGGGCGCGCGTTCAGAGCTGACCCGCGCGCAAACAGCGCGCCTATTTCGGCCTTTTGCGCGCAAAATAAATAATGATAAATTTCTCCCTTATTTTTTTCTTTTCCTACTTGTAAAGTGTTTGGCAGCCCCTAATAAACCTTCCAGCACTAGTTCTGGTACCCCACAACTTGTTAAAGCTCACTCTTAGCTGTTTTTTGTAGGCTTAGTGTCAGTTTTACTTCAAGTTGATTTTTGCAAAGTTCACACATAGTTTAAGTAGGGGGGTAAAATAACTTGCATTCCGAAAGAAATTTATGTTTTGCAAATTTTGGTACTTACACACTTAGATAACTAGCCAAAGTAAGTGGCCCAAGACCATGCATGCATAGCTAGTTTTCTTTTTTCTAGTGTAAAAATTTTAGTTTAGTTCAATTTTTGCACTAGGAATTTCAGGACTAGGATTGAATTGTTTATAGAAGAGCAAGTAATCCCTGCTACGTTTGCACCCTCCAGTGATCCTAGGTAAGCATATGAACACTCCATATTCACAATTCGCCATCTCCCTATAGTTGGCCACATAAATTAACTAGGAAAAATAGAAAGCGGCCCATAATTCGCACATGTTTTTCTTTTGAGCCAGGAACAATACAACATAGTTTAAATAGGAGAATTTGTAAAGGATCATCGAATATCCACATGTTCAAACTATGTGCTTGTCCACTTTGTGCTCACACACACTCACCCACTAAGAGAAGCGAAGACACCTAAAACTAACTTAACCAAACTCACTAAATTCTCCCTAGAGGGGCCACAAAAGCATTTATAGGTTAAGTTAGGATCAAGGGGGTAGGCATCCAATAAGCCACCTTGATCATACTTCATCTTGAAACATAGAAGTTGCTTGTTTAGGGAGCTTCAAATCCACCTATCATCCCACGACAAAGAAAACCCGAGCACGACAAAGACCCATTTTAGAGGGGGTTAGGCTTAGGCACAGTTCTTGCGGAATCAGTCAGGGCTACCTGACATGGCTGATACTCAGTACTGTTAGCTGACTACCAAGAATCCCAAGAATCGAATGCTCACGTGGGACAGAGGTTCTTAGTGGAAAAAAACTAGGGCATCCTTTTCCCTATAGGTGACGGTGCAAGCAAGCGCCAAACCCTCTACCCTCACCTTGGTGGATTCTCTTCGGCTGACTCGAGGCATCGCTAGCTCTTACGGAATGTTGTGCCAGCACTCACAAGAAATATTCTCAAGGCCCAGTTACATTTGAGGTTGTGAGGATGAATAGGTCTTCTAGGATTTTGAGTATCATACGCAAACAAACAAAAAACCACTTTTTTTGATTGCTTGATCACATAGATTAATTTAAAGGGAAAATTATTTTATTTTCACTTTGTTTTATGTGTGTGACCATAATTTTTCTTTGATCATAGATTCTATCCTCTCAAAGTTTTCCAAAACCTGATTTAGTTGACATTATGACAGACCCAACAGGACCTCTTCGATCTAGGTGTCTTTTGGACCTCCCCCCATGATCGAGAGGGGTTCCAGGTCTGTCGTTGTTTATGCATCAAAGATGGAACACTGTCACCATTATTGGTTCGTTCTTTATTGGGGCAGTCTTATTTGGGAACCCTAGTCGGTATCCCAACGCCACACCACACACCACTCCTCCCACAACCCCTAGGGGGCAGAGGAGTGCATCCCATTCGGGAAGCCAGCCGAATACACAGTAGGGTACATTGCAGACTAACCCTCTTCCTAACCATAACTTTGTGTTTTTTCACATTGCAATGGCGTCAACCTCTCAGTCACCTTTCTTAACTTTGTTGAATCTATCTGATTTAACCAAGTTGACGAATGACCCCATCACACACGATCCTACATAGCCTCCCATGCCCACGAAGCTCCCTTCAGATATTCCAAAATTCGAAGTCAAGCAAGCAAAAGACCCAGGTAATCATGTCATGACATTTCACCTGTGGTGCTCATCAAACAGTATCATTTACGACACTATTTTATTGAGATTATTTCAATGCACTCTTATAGGAGTAGCCACGAAGTGGTACGTGGAGCAACCCTCAGCTTCACATGGAACCTTTAGCGCCCTCGCTACCGCGTTCCTAGCATATTTTCAGTTACCCATTCACCATGATTCCGGAATGGAATTACTGACGCATTTTAGACAAACCCCCGTAGTCCATATCTCAGACCATCTCCATGAATGGAGGCGGCGTCGCAGTTTATGTAAAGCTAAACTCGACGATCAGGTTCTCTTAGATTTGTTCCTGAAAACTCTTACGGCAGAGATTTCAAAGGATGTGGTGCAACAGGTGCCCATATCCAAAGAGGACACTATCAGCAAAGCCTAGCAACTTGATTTGATTTATACGTAGTCAGCATACATTTATAACATCCTACCTAATGCCCCACGCCTGCAAACTTATCAAGAATTTCCAAGCGCATTGAACTCTGCAGAAGGAATAATTGGGTCATTGACCCAAGGTTACCTAGGTAGCAGCAATCAAAACCCTGGTTACAAATACAGTTCTACCCAGAATGTACCTCAACCCGGTTTTCAAAGTCATCATATGCCTCAGCAAAATTTTACCAATAGGGTGCCATCATATCACCAGGGAGTACCTCATCCTCCAGCTCAGGGGAACCAGTATGCAAAAAGAAACACTGATGGAATAGCTCCCCTCGAATAGCCAGGTGCAAACCAAGGACCACGTTATGCTTAGTTCCCATCACACGACCCACCTATGAAAACCAATGCACAGGTGAACTTTGTGGAGTCGTCTCAAAACCAACCACACCAATATAACCACAATAACTACCCTCCTAACGTGGTGAAGAAAAAATCCAAAAACAAGCAAAAGGGAACCCTAGACAGGGGAGCAGCAACCAGCAGCGCCCGTCATGATCCGAGGTTGGAGGCAACTCCAATCGGAATTAGAACTAGGAGTCGAGCAATACCCAACGACGGAGCAAAAGGCCACCTCTTTGAACAAACCATTCTTGTTTGATATGTGGTGAGTACGACCACTATACTAACCACTGTCCTGATCTCCCTGAAATAAAGAAGCTACAAAATAAATAAGTACAAGGAGGATCTTCCCAGCAACCAGCTCTAATGCAAGAACCATTCCCCCATCAAGGGACAGTAAGCACTCAACAGCAAAATACAGACAAATCTAGGAAAATAAACCATGAAATCTACATGACTGGCAAAGAGATGTTTTTCCAAACACGAAATCACAATTACGACACCCCACCAGACACCAATACGTCAGGGGAAAGTACCAATGCACCAACTACACCTTTTACCATTTCAAAGATGCCTATAGAAACATTACTGAAAATGGTGAAGGGACCTAATAGGCAAGCAAGAAACTACTCCAAAGCAGCCCATAATTATGGTATCATGGACAATTTAGCACAATCTCCCGCTACTATGTCAGCTTTGGAAGTATTTCAGTCATTCCCAAAACAACGAAAAGCCCTACTTTCGACGTTAGGCGCTATCGACCCTGCTGATACATGCCTAATGGCTTTTCACTTAGACAAAGCCACCCCTAGGCTTACCTCCATGGTCGCCTACCAGATACCAATGTTGGTCCAGAATATCACAATTCACCGATGTATCATAGACAAGGGTGCATCCACGTGCATCATGTCCAAAAATGTTTGGCAGAAGTTAGGTTCTCCTGAACTAAAACCCTCAGTCATCGCACTTAAAGCATATGACGGTCGTCCTTCGACCCCTGTCAGCCTCTACCAAAATGTCCCAGTCTTCTTAGCCAGAAATACAGTCCACATAGACATCGAAGTCTTTGACGTTTACCTATACTACAATATACTCCTTGGGCGGATTTATATGTACGCCATGTCTGCCATAGCCTCCTCCGTCTTCCGCATCACGATGTTCCCCCACGAGGATCACATCATTATTGTAGACCAATTGATGCACAAAGAGAAGTGACCCCTAACAAACACTAATGTAATTCTACCCTATGTAGATACATCCTCGGATGCTCTCTCATGGTACCAAGAATATGGCCCTGGATAATTCAAACCGTCGTCCATTTTAGGGTCATTCCTAGGAGATCCTCCCATAATCCCTGAGTCATCGCTTGATGTCACAAGGGCTCCGATGTGCATGATGTCCATATCAAGCACCGAAGTTAGTCAAGACACGGACACAAGCAGTAATGGCACCGAGTCATCAGCCACAGAAACCTCTCTAGCCTATGCTGCCTCCCAAACCCCTTTCCTCTACCCCCGAGCTAGTTTCGTCTCCCAGCAGGTTTTTTCAATGTTGGTATTACCCAACATATCATTGGCAATACCAGTTTCTGTAATATCCCAAAATTGGGACTACTAACAAGGCATGCCTGAAAAATGAATTTTTCAATAATGTACGCTATAGGATTGGAAACAAGCCCTTGGATCCCTTAGATATGAGTATCTAAGACCTAAATCCAAAATGGAATTAGAAACAAATCTTCCTAGGTGGTTTAAACAGGTCTCCCCACACCTAGTGCAGCTAGAAAATGTCCAAAGAAGGGGACTGCAACAATACAAAAAAAAACTGCTGGAAAATAATGCAATTCAGCCCAATAATTGTAGGAGATCAATATGGAAACTCATGATACATCTATGCATCAGAAAAATAACTTTATACAACATCTTATACAATTTAGAACAGAAAGGAGAAGGATTTACAAGAAGAAGCCCTTAGAAATGGGGTGCTACAACCATGAGAAATGACAGAATAAGCTTGATAGTGTTATTTCTATTGGTTGAAGTAGCGGTATGTTACAACTCAGATCTAGAACAGATCTTTACATGAAAATATAGATCTAATTTAGATCTATGTACAAGAAAGGCTCATCAATACATTCCCCTTAGGGATCTCAACAAATCATGAAAATAAAAGAGTAGATCTGAGATCTAAGCTACAGATCTGCAGTAATATTCAGAAAATTTTGAAGCATATAATGTATATCAGATCAGATCTGAAAAAAATATGGATTGTATGGCCAATCCATGGATCAACACAGTGAAAGGAAGGATCCAATCACTAGAGATCTCTCCTCCAAGTTGATGCCAAAACACCCTGCAACTCTGCTACTGCAAATAATGCAGATTTGCAAAAGGGATTGTGCTGTAGACTTTGAGAATACTTTGGCCTGATGCCAAGATCTGGATCTAGAGCTCCCAAGGTCTAGAACACTCTTGTCAAAGGGATAGATGACTTTCCCAATGAAAAGGGGTGCTAGAGCTGCATAGATATGCAGAGATCTATCCTCCACTTGTTGCAGCTCACAAGGAAAACCCAATCCTAAATAGTACAGCACTGTAGGTGTAAGATGAAGCTTGGCCAAATGCCAAATAGTGGACAAGACAAATAAGGCTCCTCCAAGAGCTACTCTAGGAAGGAGATGGGATTCCCGACCAGGAACACCCAATGCTAAATAGCATTATTCTCAGCTAAACAACCATAGAATGATATATGTCTGATTAGAAAATATATTCAGAAAAATTATAAACATCAACAACCCTCTCATGCTACCCTCCTCTTCCTTTTATAAGATAAAAGCCTTTTCAAACCCTAAACCACTTCAATGAGTTAGCTCCTTTCACATTTGGAGCCTCCATCTAGAACTGCGTTGTGTATCCATGAGGTACATTGAATCTAGACTGCATTGTGGATTTGGTCAAGGTTGACCCAGTCTCATATTTCAAACCCATTCACACCTGCAAGTTTTTATTTTAGATGGCCAAGATTTTTCTCTGTTCACATAGGCATGGATTTATTCATTTTTTTCAGGATTTTGACATGTCCTCCTCGGTTCATTTATTCAATCAACAGAAAATGAAACAAAACTGAATATTCCTCTTAGCTTGGGCTAAGTAGGAATATTACAGTCCTCCCCTCCCAAATTTTTCTTTTCCTCAAGCAACTGCAAGGACAGAACTGAAATGGATTGGGAAAGCATCTTTTCCCAAGCAACCATCCATACAAAATGAGTCACCTCCCAACATGGTAACTCCAGAAAATTCTCCTCCACCTTAGGTTCCTGCAAAGAAGGTGGGCTGAAAAACTGGACATGGTAGACATAGGTGCCTAACCAATGTTTTCCTCCTCTCCACTTAAGATAAGTGTGGAGTGTTTGCTGATCCTCGACTGCATTGATGTTGCCTTCAAGAGGCAAGATGAAGACTATATCTCTAATGATCTCCTTCCCAACATTTTGAATCAAGCTGGCCCAAACCATTCCATATGTGATGGATGGGAAATCATCACCAAATGGTGTCTCATCAAACTCATGGCCCACCTCATAAATAAACAAGTGTTTGGTTTTGGTGGCCGTATCTCCTCTCATGTTCCCATTAGAACATGCAATGCAGAAAATGTGGGAATCCTCTTCCCCAAAGAACACATCTAGACAATGTGTTTCCTCTCCAATCATGCTCCTCAAAAAATCAAGACCAACAACAGAAATTGGAACCATGATTAGCATCAAGGAAAATAACATACTGAAGGCTTCATATGGTGCAAGAAGGTACCAATATTCTCCCATGAAGTTACATCGCAGTTTTTCCAACTGCAGCTTCAAAAAACTACAAGGCAAGTGGTTGTTGGATACATGGTGGTCTATGTATGTTATTTCGTTTACTAATGAATAGGAGATGGTTGCATACAACAAATGAACATACATGAAGTAATACAACACTTTCCCATGGCCATATAAGAGATGGTTGTCTCCATCATACAATTTGGCCCAATGTTGACCATGGAGCTCAATGAAAAGCTTGCCCTCTTGTCGAGCAATGCATTGCATAAAAATGGTAAGAGTATGCAGATCACTAAATGCAACAACAAGATCCTTACAATGTGCTAAGGGCAAGATCATGATAGGGTCCATAAACAAATACTCCACAAGGATATGACATACTCTCATGAAGAGAAATGAATCATGTGCTGCATGAGGATCCTTCCTCATGTACTTGGAAATCCAAGCCAAGAATAACATAACACAAAAATAGATGTCTCCATCCATTACTCCATCTTTCTCACCTTCTCCTTGTCCATCTAGTGCACCAAGAGTGGAATGATCAATCCAGGTGTTGAATTCTGTCCCTCCAAGGCTGTCATAGTGCTGGTACAAATCTCCTCAAGAGATAGTGTGGACTTCTCTTCCTCAAGTCTCTTGATCTCCCTTTGAGTGAAATCTGCAAAAGAAGATACTTTTGCATGTATCACATGGTGGAACCACCAATTGCTTGTTTCACCCTTTAGGTGCAGCACTGCAATCTCCACTGCTTCTCTCTATACCACTGGATGTAGTAGAAAAAATGCAATGAGTCTTCTTGCCCAAGCTTTGGCTGCAGATGTCCCATCAAAAGTAGACAATAGAAATCTATTGCCCTTGATTTCTACCTTGCTGCAGGGTCTCCTCCCTTTCTTCAATTTAATGAACTGTGGGAAGGCTAGAGTCTCTTTGAAGGCTCTAGGTTGAGACTTGTACTCAACAAGGTACTTACTCAGGATCTGATGATCCCAGTATCCTCCATGCTTCTTGTCTTCTGCTTTCTAAGAGTAGGAAGTGCATGGTCCTTCCTTTTCTCCTTCTTATATCTCCTTAACCTTTTTGGAGAGGTCCTTTTTGGATCTGAAAACTTATGAGAGCAAGCTCATTCTTTTCATCATCTTGATCTCTATCTTGAGACTCACAGGCTGAGCCAAGAAAGATGCTTTGATACCACTATAATATCCCAAAATCGGGATTGCTAGTAAGGCATGCCTGAAAAATGCATTTTTCAGGAATGTATGCTACAAGATTAGAAACTAGCCCTTGGATCCCTTAGATCTGAGTATCTAAGACCTAAATCCAAAAGGGAATCAG
The DNA here is from genome assembly GCA_034641835.2 of Pinus albicaulis. NCBI lineage: Eukaryota > Viridiplantae > Streptophyta > Pinopsida > Pinales > Pinaceae > Pinus > Pinus albicaulis. The sequence goes on from CM076575.1 coordinate 1,964,888,616, forward strand.
AAAAAAATCCTCCTAGGTGGTTAAACAGGTCTCCCAACACCTATTGCAGCTAGAAAATGCCCAAAGAAGGGGACTGCAGTAATACAAAAACAAACTGCTGGAAAATAATGCAAGTCAGCCCAATAATTGTAGGAGATAAGTATGGAAACTCATGATACAGATATGCATTAGAAAAATAACTTTATATAGCAGCTTATACAATGTAGAACATAAAGGAGAAGGATTTACAAGAAGAAACCCTCAAAAATGGGATGCTACAACCATGAGAAATGACATAATAAGATTGACAGCGTTATTTCTATTGGTTGAAGCAACATTATGTTACAACTCATATCTAGAGCATATCTGTACATGAAAAGATAGATCTAATTCAGATATATGTACAAGAAAGTCTCATCAATACATTCCCCTTGGGGATCTCAGCAAATCATGAAAATACAAGAGTAGATCTGAGATCTAAGTTACAGATCTACAGTAATATTCAGAAAATTATAAAGCATATAATGTATAGTAGATCAGATCTGAAACAAACATGGATTGGATGGCCAATCCATGGATCACCATAGTGAAAGGAAGGCTCCAATCACTAGAGATCTCTCCTCCAAGCTAATGCCAAAACACCCCACAACTCTGCTACTGCAAATAATGAAAATCTGCAAACGGGACTGCTCTGCAAACTCTGAGCATACTTTGTCCTGATGCCAAGATCTGGATCTAGAGCTCCCAGGGTCTATAACACTCTTGCCAAAGGGATATATGACTTTCCCAGTGAAAAGGGGTGCTAGAGCTGCATAGATCTGCAGAGATCTATCCTCCACTTGATGCAACTCACAAGGACAACCCAATCCTAAAAAAGATAGCGTTGTAGGTGTAAGATGAAGCTTGGCCAAATGCCAGATAGTGGACAAGACAAACAAGGCTCCTCCAAGAGCTGCTTTAGGAAGGAGATGGGATTCTCGACCAGGAACACCCAATGCTAAACAACATTATTCTCAGCTAAACAGCCAAAGAATGATATATGTATGATCAGACAATATATTCAAAAAAATGATAAACATAAATGACCCTCTCATGCTACCCTCCTCTTCCTTTTAGAAGATAAAATAATTTTCAAACCCTAAACCACTTCAATGAGTTAGCTCCTTTCACATTTGGAGCCTCCATCTAGAACTGCGCTGTGTATCCATGAGGTACATTGAATCTAGACTGCGATGTCGATTTGGTCAAGGTTGACCCAGTCTCATAGTTCAAACCCATTCACACCTGCAAGTGTTTATTTTAGATGGCCCAGATTTGTCTCTGTTCACATAGGCATGGATTTATTCATTGTTTTCAGGAGTTTGACATGTCCTCCTTGGTTCATTTATTCAACCAACAGAAAAAGAAACAAAACTAAATATTCCTCTTAGCTTGGGCTAAGTAGGAACATTACAGTCCTCCCCTCCCAATTTTTTTTTTTCCTCAAGCAACTGCAAGGACAGAACTGAAATGGATTGGGAAAGCATCTTTTCCCAAGCAATCATCCATACAAAATGAGTAACCTCCCAACATGGTAACTCCAGAAAATTCTCCTCCACCTTAGGTTCCTGCAAAGAAGGTGGGCTGAAAAACTGGACATGGTAGACATAGGTGCCTACCCCACACTGTCCTCCTCTCCACTTAAGATAAGTGTGGAGTGTTTGCTGATCCTAGATTGCAATGATGTTGCCTTCAAGAGGCAAGATGAAGACTATATCTCTAAAGATCTCCTTCCCAACATTTTGAATCAAGCTGGCCCAAACCATTCCATATGTGATGGATGGGAAATCATCACCATATGGTGTCTCATCAGACTCATGGCCCACCTCATAAAGAAACAAGTGTTTGGTCAGAGACAGACTTCTCATGTTCTGTTAGAACATGCAATGAAAGAGGTTCTCTAGTCTTTCCCCAAAGAACACATCTAGACAATGTGTTTCCTCTCCAACCATGCTCCTCACAAAATCAAGACCAACATCAGCAATTGGAACCATTATTAGCATCAAGGAAAAGAACATACTAAAGGCTTCATATGGTGCAAGAAGGTACCAACATTCTCCCATAAAGTTACAGCGCAGTTTTTCCAACTGCAGCTTCAGAAAATTACAAGGCAAGTGGTTGTTGGATACATGGTGGTCTATGTATGTTATTTCATTTACTAATTAATAGGAGATGGATGCATACAAAAAATTAACATACATGAATTAATACAACACTTTCCCATGGCCATATAAGAGATGGTTGTCTCCATCATACAATTTGGCCCAATGTTGACCATGGAGCTCAATGAAAAGCTTGCCCTCTTGTGGAGCAATGCACTGCATAAAAATGGTAAGAGTATGCAAATCACTAAATGCAACAAAAAGATCCTTACCATGTGCTAAGAGAAATATCATGATAGGGTCCATAAACAAATACTCCACAAGGATATGACATACTCTCATGAAGAGAAATGAACTATGTGTTGCATGAGGATCCTTCCTCATGTACTTGGAAATCCAAGCCAAGAAAAACATAACACAGCATTAGATGTCTCCATCCATTACTCCATATTTCTCACCTCCTCCTTTTCCATCAAGTGCACCAAGAGTGGAATGATCCTGGGAACACTCCATCCATAATTTCATGCTCCAAAGTGACAGCGTTGTTGGCCTATGCAAATAGGCTCCTACCAATACATAGCTCCTTTCTTTGACATTTTCATTATCAAAGACATTTTCCATAAGGTTGCTACAAACAAGAAGTTCCTTCCGGAGTGGAAGTACTTCTAGATAATCCAAGGCTAAGGAGATAATGCCATCTCCTCCTCCTGCAACATCATGTAATGTGTGAGAGCAACTCTGCTCTTGCTCTCCTAAGAACATCCAAAGCAACAAAAGATTTTGTTGCTTCCCCATACCTCCATCATATAAATCATGTAGTGAAAACATGGTGATTGATATGAAGAAAGTCATATCAACACAATGTGCCCATACACCTTGTTGCTCAATGATGCAAGTATCATGCCACACATCTTTCCTCCACATACCCTTATAAAGAGGATGATGGCCAAACTCTTTCAAAACTAACAGCGCAGCCAAGCCTGCTGCTGCCCGGTATCATAAATTTGCAAGTAGCTCAGTAGCTTCTTGCTCTCCATCCACATCCACCCAACCAATTGTGGATGTCTCCTTTCATCCTTAATCTTGGTACTCCTCCCATGAGGGCTACAATTTTCCCAAATCAAATTTCTGTCTTTGGATTTCATGAGATATTGAAATGAAATCTTCCCAAGGATCAATTTGATCCCATAATGACCCAAATAGGTGGTAGGAAAAAACCTCCCATCATGATTTGTAAGGATCAAGGAGTGTCCAACACAAGCATGAGAGATGTTATCCATCCTAAGATGTCCTCCATCATCTATCATCTCCCCCTTGAATCCATAAAGATACAAGTGTGAGAAGGGAAGAACCTCCTCAAACAATTGAAGAAATTTTCACTTCATGAAATGTTGAAGTGCACCTTTCATGGGATCTCTTGATGAGACCTCCTCCTCATGCATGGTCTTCCAAAACCATTGGGGTCTTGGATCTGCTGCAAGTAGAAGTCTCTCTTTGAGCTGTGGCATGCTCATTGAGAAAGTGTCATCTAGAGAGGAGAAAATGTTTCTCATCTCAAGATGTCTATCCCTTGTCTCCATTGCTTCCTGAATGAAGTTGACATTTGGTTGCTCCCATGAGGAATGGGTCCTTCTTTATTCACTGCTACTCCTGGACAGCGCAGTGCAAATCTGTTTCTCTTGATTAGTAGTAAGTGATGATTCTGGGTCATGCAACAATAGGTTTCCACAACCCTCAAAGAGTTTTTCTGCAAGAATAGAGGGTGGAAACTCAATCATACCTTGATGAGCTTTGGGAACATCTTGTATGGCTACAAGAGTTCCTTCTTCTAAAATATTGACTCCCTCAACTACAGGTGTTGAAGGTTGTCCCTCCAAGGCTGTCATATTGCTAGTAAAAATCTCCTCAAGAGATAGTGAGGACTTCTCTTCCTAAAATCTCTTAATCACCCTTTGAGTGAAATCTGCAAAAGAAGATACTTTTGCATGTCTCACATGGTGGAACCACCAATTACTTTCTTCACCCTTCAGGTGCAGCGCTGCAATCTCCACTTCTTCTCTCTCTACCATTGGATGTAGTAGAAAAATGTAATGATTCTTCTTGCCCAAGCTTTGGCTACAGATGTCCCATCAAAAGTAGACAATAGAAATTTATTTCCCTTGATTTCTCCCTTGCTGCAGGGTCTCCTCCCTTCCTTCAGTTGAATGAAATATGGGAAGGATAGAGTCTCTTTGAAGGCACTAGGTTGAGACTTGTACTCAACAAGGTACTTACTCAGGATCTGATGATCCAAGTATCCTCCATGCTTCTTGTCTTCTGCTTTCTGAGAGTAGGAAGTGCATGATCCTTCCTCTTCTCCTTCTTCTATCTCCTTAGCCTCCTTGGAGAGGTCCTTTCTGGATATGAATACTGATGAGATCAGGCTCATTCTTTTAATCATCTTTATCTCTATCTTGAGACTCATAGGTTGAGCCAAAAAATATGCTTTGCTACCACTGTAATATCCAAAAATCAGGATTTCTAGCAAGGCATGCTTGAAAAACGCATTTTTCAGGAATTTATGCTACAGGATTGGAAACCAGCCCTTGGATCCCTTAGATATGAGTATCTAAGACCTAAATCCAAAAAGGAATCAGAAAAAAATCCTCCTAGGTGGGTTAAAAATGTCTCCCCACACCTATTGCAGCTAGAAAATGCCCAAAGAAGGGGACTGCAGCAATACAAAAACGAACTGCTGGAAAATAATGCAATTCAGCCCAATAATTGTAGGAGATCAATATGGAAACTCATGATACATCTATGCATCAACAAAATAACTTTTTATAGCAGCTTATACAATGTAGAACAGAAAGGAGAAGGATTTAAAATATGAAACCATCATAAATGGGGTGCTACAATCATGAGAAATGACAGAATAAGCTTGACAATGTTATTTATATTAGCTGAAGAAAAAATATGTTACAACTCAGATCTAGAGCAGATATTTACATGAAAATATAGATCTAATTCAAATCTATGTACAAGAATGCTCATTTATACATTCCCCTTGGGGATCTCAGCAAATCATGAAAATACAAGAGTAGATCTGAGATTTAAGTTACAGATCTGCAGTAATATTCAGAAAATTCTGAATCATATAATATACAACAGATCAGATCTGAAACAAACATGGATTGGATGGCCAATCCATGGATCACCACAATGAAAGGAATGATCCAATCACTAGAGATCTCTCCTCCAAGCTGATGCCAAAACACCTTGAAATTCTGCTACTAAAAATAACGCAGATCTACAAAAGGGACTGCGCTGTAGACTCTGAGCATACTTTGGCCTGATGCCAAGATCTAGATCTGGAGCTCCCAAGGTCTAGAACACTCTTTCCAAAGGGATATATGACTTTCCAAGTGAAAAGGAGTGATAGAGCTGCATAGATCTGCAGAGATCTATCCTCCACTTGCTGTAGCTCACAAGGACAACCCAATCCTAAATAGGATATAACTGTAGATGTAAGATGAAGCTTGGACAAATGCCAGATAGTGGACAAGACAAACAAGGCTCCTCCAAGAGCTACTTTAGGAAGGAGATGGGATTCCCAACTAGGAACACCCAATGCTAAACAACATTATTCTTAGCTAAACAACCAGAGAATGATATATGTCTGATCAAAAAATATATTCAGAAAAATGATAAACATCAACAACCCTCTCATGTTGCCCTCCTATTCCTTTTATAATATAAAAGCCTTGTCAAACCCTAAACCACTTCAATGAGTTAGCTCCTTTCACATTTAGAGCCTCCATCTAGAACTGCGCTGTGTATCCATGAGGTACATTGAATCTAGACTGCGCTGTGGATTTGGTCAAGGTTGACCCAGACTCATAGTTCAAACCCATTCACACCTAAAAGTGTTTATTTTAGATGGCCCAAATTTGTCTCTGTTCACATAGGCATGGATTTATTCATTGTTTTTAGGAGTTTGACATGTCCTCCTTGGTTCATTTATTCAATCAACATAAAATGAAACAAAACTGAATATTCCTCTTAGCTTGGGCTAAGTAGGAATATTACAGTTTGGTACCTCATTCTCCCTACAGGAACAGGAGCCACTCATGTTACTGCCATAGGATTGAAGCCCCTCAATCGCGAGGAGGCGAAGGAAATTCCCATTTCAAAACCAGTGATTATGGCTAAGAAAATCGAGAAAAGAGGAAAGAATATGGTGACCCCCGTCATTCAACGGAAATGAACAGTCTGCCCCAGATGTGACATAATAGGTCACCCTACCCATATCTGTCCAGAGCTGGATGAATTAAAACCACTCCTTGGATCTTAGACAGACATCACGACATCGTGTTCCCGTAAAAAGGAACCTACCACAAAAGGTAAAGGCAAAGAATTGCGAACCAATCATGCATGCGCTCTCTACAGAAACTATGGGTACTATACCCATCATTTCCCAAATATCCCGCGATATAGGGATGCCCTACACGCCATCGAGTGGTCCTACCAAGAAGATCCCTCCACCCAGGCATCAGTAAATGAACCTCGTACCATCATGTACCTACAAGAGGAAAAATGAAGGGCACAAGAAAGACCCCCAGTCATGCACGTTATATGTTGCATGCTATGCGATAAACGTGGTCACTTCCTCGAAGAGTGCGCAGCTCTAGAACTCATCCACAGATGGTATCCTATAGAAAGGGTTTACTATGTTGGATTACGTGCAGTGCAATTCACATGTCCTTTATGCATCAACAATCACATTTTGGAGAATTGTCACTATATCCCCCGATTCTGGCTAGCCCTCACTAGCTTACGCTCTGCCATAGTATGCCTCTCCCAAGAAAATTACATGGATGCGGAGTCCACAGATAGCTCCACAAACCAAAAATATGTGACGAGCAGATCCATCATGTTCTTGTCAATCGAAAAAGGACTGATCAGGGAACCCCTAGTTACCCCTAACTGCTCTCTACAGAGAAGACCAGCATGCACGTTATGCAAAATTCCCAATCATGCAGTTGTCCATTGTCCTAATTTAGCAGTGTTACGATGCTAGTTCCCCGCTAGACCTAAAACTGAGCACAATGGAACCCTCATAGCAAGTATATTTTGCCTTATATGTCAATGAAATCATTATGAGTGGCACTGTACTTATGCCTCGAAACTTTGTCCCACCATGGACATGATTCATACCATAGATAAGAGACAAGATGACCTCTGGGAATGGTATAAGAAGTACATCGTCAGGTCAACATCCCCACCCCCGCAGTGGTGTAATAGGAAAGCTATGATAACACATCAACCAAGCATGACTCGGCTAAGCCGAGGATAACGTGTGGACTATGCGACCTAAATGACCACTGATTCAACCAGTGCAGAGAACTGAAGCACCTCGCAAATAGTTTTCATATAGTCTCTTCTCTCCCTCTGAAACTTCTCTCTAACCAAGAGAAGATCACGCATACCTATTGCAGGATTTGTTCACACTTTCACCATACGATTAAATGTGTGCACCTCCCTGAGCTAAGAGCGACAAGAGTAGCGTTGAGTCTACACTCCCCCAAAGAGGTAGACACACCCAAGCCAACAATACGAAAATGGAAACATAAGACAACCTTGTCTATGATAGACCCTTTCCAAGCGTCCACATCAGGAACAACGAGTAGTATAGAACCTCACACAATCTACTATGTTGGCACAGTGATACTATGCACTGTCTGCACTGACCAAAATCACACACCAGAGGTATGCTCGCTAATGGAAACATTCAGGCACCTCTGCAGTAGGCACAATTTCCACCCACAGGAAATTGACCATCCTAACGGGGAACCCAACCATGCACTCATGCAGAATCCAATTACAGAGATTATTCCCCCATCGAACGTCGATGACACGGTCCACCACATACGATTTGTATCATCACATATTGGAAATAGGATTCCAACCGCCCCCACATCCTAGGATTTCCACCCTATTCCTGTCGCAAAAGGTCAAGGTACCTTGCACTTTTGCATTGATTTCAGCAAAATCCAAAACTTACATGCCCCCATTCAAACTCCTTGATGACACCCAGCCTCTACAACAGCGCCTAGTACAACTAGAAATTGTCGACGGAAGTCAATGATAGTTGCTACAACACAACGAGGCCCACAGGAAAATGGTAAAAGCATCATTCGACCGCCACATCACCCCTTGCTCATTCACCGAGGAAGAATTAGTCCTCCGCTATGATGTCACAAAAGAAGCTCTAGGGCTAGGAAATTTTGAAACCTTGTGGAAAGGACCCTACATCATCAAACATTTCCTCCGACAAGGGGCATACATCTTGATGGAATCGGACGGGACTTTCCTTAGCGACCCCGTCAACAGCCTTTCCCTCAATAAGTTCTACCCATAAGGGCCAAAACGGCCCTTCCCTGGAGTGAATGTACACAACCCCAACCACTTAAAATTTTTGACCAAAATACTTATTTAAAAAGTGCTCAAAGTGCCACCATGGATCACCAAACTGAACCCTATTTCGGATTCGTTTATGGAGCATCAAGATGGTCTCAAAGTTTAGCTGCAGTTGCCTGGGTCATCTACCACCCTGACCGATTGCCACTTTGCTCAAACGGTGTGTGTGCATTGGTTCAAAAAAAAACAATTAGGCAGAATATGATGCCGTCATCGGACTTATGTGTGATGCCCTCCATCAAGGTATACGCCATATGCACATCTACCTCGTTTCCCAGTTAGTAGTGTCACAGTTAAACCAAACATTTGAGATGAGAGATACACATCTGTTTAGAAAATATTTGTGTGCCAAAAGATTAAGCAGACAATTTGACTATATCACATTTACACATGTACCAAGGAGTCAAAACCAAACAGTTGATCGCATAGCTAACAATATCCTAGACTGAAATGCATCTTGAATAAACCATCATACATAAAAAACCAAAAATATAGATATCCATCAGCATAACATCATACATAAACTGAAACAGGTGACACATCATGTAGAGCTGCAAAAAATATCTCTCTCATATATATATATATCACAATGTGTATGTCTAAGTACAAAAAATCGTGGCACTGGCCCAACAGCCAGCCCAAAGATACAAAAGTCATCAAAAATAAGGGAAGCATCTTCATAATGGGTGATTTCCCTATGTACAAGTATAATCTAGGGTGTTGCCCCCTCAAGAGGGGCACCTAGACCCACAACCGCTCCGGGTGCCACCACTGGATCTGTCATTGCAACCGAGACACTCGACATAGAACGGGCCGATACTCCCTCTCGCAGGCCATCACGGTCTCCAACCATACCTCCTCGAAGTCATCCATAAATCCTCGAGCAGGCACCCCCTGGGTCAAGCGGTCCACTCGACCCCAAGCATCCTCAAGAGCTAACACCCGAGCAGTCAGCTCCTCGATACGAGCATCTTCCGTATCCCCACGTGCTACTACTGCATCAGCACGAGCCCGCTTAGCCGCAGCCTCTGCAGCGACCGAGCTGCTGCCCTCTCCTGAAGGGCCAGCACCACCACCAAGTCCCCCAACAACACCTCCTCCTTAATCATCCCTAGATCACTGTAGAGGATCGTGGCCAACCAACCGAGCCACGAGGTGACCCACCTCGCCAACATTTGCAAGAGTAACCAAAATGATCTCATTGTCACTAGCAAAACGTATAAGTGCATTTATACTCAGAAAAATGCAGAAAAAATACACAAGATACTTGTGGGCCCCCAAGCGTAACCAAAAGGGAGACCCATGTCTAGATCCCCCCAGAAGTCCATTCCCGCATATGGGTATGGTAGGAACATTTGCGGGTTGGCCTCGAACCAGGCCTCTTTCGTGGTGTTCCAATAATGCCCCACCATGCCCCCACCGCCTCGCGGCATCACCGAAGCCCATATCCTCATCCGAGGCTCTCGTGGCCCCCCAGGAGGCACCGCCACTACTGACCTCAACAACACTACCCTCTCATACATAATGTTGCACAAGATACTAGCATACGCAAACAACTTACATCCACGATGGACCTTGTTGAGTTGCACCACGATCCCGTCAAAGCAGAAATGGGAAAATTCGTAAAAAATGCCTGGACCTCAACTGGTGCAGTACTTCAACCTATGGGCCGGATGCCCGATGCGTAGCAACCGACCCTGCTAGTTGCAAAATCACTGCTAGAGCACATCACTCTGCCATATCTGTCACGGATGTAATGCTAATGCACCCCTCAGTAAGAGGCGCCCCACCATAGTGGCGTCTCCAAAATATCTCCAAATCCACTCTCCTGGAAGGGAGTGGATATCTCACTGCCTCACCCTGAGGCAGTAACCCGTTCACAAAGTACACATTCGTCTCAAGACGGATGACCAGGTTCGTCCCCCGCAACACGAACATGTTGCACCTCCTGCGCCAATGTTGGATCAAGTAGCGTAGCAGTCGGTCTTGTAACCGAAGAAGCTCGTTCTCCATGAACTTCAAGAGCCCCCATAGCGCTAGCTAACAGTGCGCCCCAGAATCAACAGCCAAAGAAGTTCGGAGCTCGAGCTAATCCCGCTCCCTCCACAATAACATGTCATCAAAACAGGTACCCATCAGTACAGAAAAAACACAAAAATAGGCAAAAAACAAAAATATTCTTTGCTTGTCTTTGCGCGCCTGTATTCTGCACAGGCGTGCTTAAGGCACGCTAAAAAAGGAGAATTGAGCGCATTAGTGCACCTATTCCCCGAAAAAGTGCACAGGGGTCGCGCTTTTGCCTTGATCGCCCGCGCAATCTGGGGCGGAAAACACCTAGAATCCATACAAACCAAGCCCTGAACACCCTTGGTCAGAGTATTATACCCCCACGCACAAGCCACCTTGACATTCATAGCCATTTTATACCCACCCTGGAATTCCTATCGACTCCAGGGATTTCCCCACTAGAAATAAACTATGACTACCGCCAAGCTGCTTAGTATACTCTGACCTTGGGTCATTGAATCTTCATTCTTAGTTTTCAATCACCCCTCGCCAACATGCCTATGTTAAACCCATCACATCTAGGTCCCCAATCCCTCATATTGGAGACCCCTCGTTCAGTTGAGGCTTCATTTTTGTCAACTTCGACACCTATTTTCCGAAAAGGAAGTGGTACCTTGGATCACCCCTCTCCATACAAGGGGCATCCTCAAGTTGCACTCTAGGAAACATCATTGTCCATAGATGTCATCGATACTCCTGAAATTGGACTCTGAAAAAATCTTTCATGTCAAGATGGTATTGTACCTTACAACCATTGCACTTTGATCAAATATTTCGAAGGCCTGTGCCTCCATAAGCATCTCTGTCAAACAATACTTACATGGGAAGGTCCTAGCAAGCACTTATGCGTACAATGCGTAGCTCTATGCCACACCAATTTTACACATATGGGTACCATATTCCACCTATTTTCAAAGAAAAAATGCCCCTGAGGGCATCAGCAATCATCTTCAGCAACCGCCAAACATCACTACCATATTAGTGACACAGACAAAACATGTATCTGCCAAAATAGATTTGTTTAACTAGCCACATCATCACAAGCATGGGAGATGCCCACCTCGTATAAAATTTGTTTACGTATTGTAAATTGTATTTGCTTACAAGGATCCCTTAGGACATGGTCATTCTTGGAACCGGTGCAGGGTGTTTTCAATTCTAAGCTTCACGCAGGTCTCTCTCTCTCTCTACGCATGATACAGAAAATAAACTATAATGTATTTCGGTTATACAGTGCTTCTTAGACTTCACACATTAGGGGGAAACTGTTAACACTAGAAAATCATATAGCAGAAGACGACATTAATTAATTTCAGGAAAAAGGATTTACAAGGCTGGAAGGCATTACACAATATGGAAAGTATTTAAAAATCTCTGAGGTCTGAGGAAAATCAAATTTGAACAATTCCTAAATGCTCTTTGCACGCATAATCCTTCATGAAGAGCGCCTTCTGCGTGCTTTTTTCCTGATATGCGCATAATCCTAGGAGTGGCGAAATGTCACTATCTGGGACCACACAAAGCAAAGGACAAATGACCCCTTACTTGGAGCTACCTAAGGATAGCCACCAACGCCTCCTTAGACACTAAGTGAGCACACAATGGAATATTTGGAGCACACCAAGGAATCATACCCCTCTCTTGGGTCACCATCCATAATTTACCAAGAGAGGGAAAGAGGGATTTGAAATATCCTATATAAGGCCACAATGAGATGAAGAATTTGTGAACAAACTGTTATGCTAGCCAGAATTTCCCAAGCAATACCAATAGTGTGTGAGAAGGATCTGAAGATAAAGGGGACTAATTGTTGGCCATCCAACATAGTAGAGAGAGAGGGAGACTGCACTGAGGCAAGCTTGGGATAAAAATATCCTTGCATTGGGACCTCTATAAAAACCATGGTCTAGGGGCCTTTTGGCAAGAGGGTAAAGTTCCACTCTTATTACTACCAGCGCTCAATAAGAAGGGCCTAGAGCCACCATTCATATTATTGTTGTTGTTTGACTCTTTTTAGAGCTCGTGTTTATTTGTTTTAGTTTTTAGTTTATATATGCATGCTATTTCTCTATCTATTATGCTTATTGATTCTAGCTTATTCCACTAACTTGCTTGACTCCACTTCTTTTTCTGCCTGTTACCAATAACTTAAGTGGGTAGACCACACCCCTTAAGTTGGTGTGATTTCGTACATATGTGCACCAAACACACTTCAACACTCTTCTCCACACACTTAATGCTTCATCAATAAATAATAAATAAAATTTGCATAAGCTATTGAATTGTGTCGATTCTACAGCTACTAAAAATATGAATCATTGCACTGCCTTGTCACTTTACAACCTACAATTAGACTCAGATGGTGGTTTTTTCAATTACATAGTTAGATTTTTAAATATTTGTAGGTTTTTATGAAATTCTAAGTCTGAAACTGTGTTTTTTTCTTTTTCTCTAGTCCTCCACCCTTGCCCATGATCCTATGGATCAAGAAAATGCTCAAAATTCAAAATTCTTGGATTAGCTTGAAATCAGCACCAAAGCATAGATCTCGTCGCTTTCAATCCAACGTAATTTGTTTCATTGAAGTCTGACTTAGGATGCTCCCGGAATTGGGTTCTGATCATTTTGTGAAAGAGCTAAAAAATAAATTTTTGAGTTGCAGGAATGCCCAGTCGGCTGTTTGTACGCTGACTAGGCCTGTGACATGGCAAGTTGACAAGACCTTCACTTGAAAATGGGTGCTTGACACTGGGAACTATTTAATTCGTTGACATGTGGGATTTTTTTATTGGTTAATCGTTTTGTTGTGGAGGGGAGTGCCACGTGGATCAACCACTAGTTTCCATGTGGCGTCCTCCTGGTGGAAAAAATTTTGTGTAGGGTCAAACCACCCTCCATGGGAATCAAAAACATGACTTCCTACTTTGCAACAAAGCGCCTTTACCAAATCGGCTAGCCATTGTTTCTTGTTAACAATGGTTTAAAAAGTATATTTTACTTTTAAAGGGCACGTAAGTGGGGAAAGCATCAGGGCTAAGCCATACCCCCTGGTCCCATGCAGCATAATATGACCATGGGTGTGGAGGACCTAGGGGCAGTTTTAACCATCCTACAAATTTGACCATCGATCGGGAAGGCCATATTTGTGTGCCGTTTCTATTTTCATGGCGAATTGGCAGGTTTGGGTCAAATTGTAGGATAATTAACATCAGAATTGGGCAAAAACTTGAAACAATCATATTTTTCTCAATTTTTTGCCAAATGAGGTGAAAAAAGAGTTAAAACGGGGGTTTTCGACAGTGATGGATCCATTGGAGACATAATTTTTTATATTTGATATTTATAAAATCCTGTAATTACACTATTGATTATGAATTTAGATCTCTTATCTAATTTTTATTGCAAATTTTTAAAACTAACTTTGTTCAATTTTATTTTCTGATCTTCCAGATCGCAGAGAGCACAAGAAGAGAGCATACTCAAAAATATTGAAACTCTTTATTCATTTGGAATGTGAAATGAAAAAGGCAAAGTGAAAGGATTTGATCTCTAAATTCAGATTGTGCCTCTCAAAACTCTTATCTATTCTCATTCTTCTCAAATATTCCTTATTTTTCTACATTTTCATGCAAATTATTAGAGAGATGGGTGGCTCCTACTACACCACCAATAAATAAAATTGCAAATAAAATGAAATCTAACTTAAAAACTTAAAAAAAAAACACATCACCAAACTTGGTTTTATTCATTGATTCTACCCTACTCTACTCTACTGGAAATAGAAAAATTGATCAAGTGTATGAATATTTCCAGTGTAACCATGCGTGTAACAGGAGTAAAAATATATTCGTGCTTAGTTCTGAAAAATATGCATTAAAACACATCAAAGCATGAGAAACCAATTGTTTTGATAATGCAATTAAGAAATAAGGTGATTTGATCCTTGATTGGAACCATCTTTCAATAAGGCCCATGACATTCCCAATTCCTTTCTTGGTTTAAATCACTTTGAATGTCCTCCTTTATTATGCATTCCTTAGATTCTAGTAGTTTCTACCCATCAACACTATTGCATGATTCTTCAGTCTCTGCAACAAATTGACAAGAGGAATCAAAAGAGACTTGAATATCTTCTTGTAGAGGTGGAGAGACAGATAATTTTTTCAATGCAGTTAAAATATACTCTTTCTGAGAAGCAGATATCCTAGTTGTTTCTAGAATTCGAGAGGGTTCTTGGAAGGAAATTCTTCAAACTCCTTAATTGTATGTGAATTGCTCCAACTGGTCAATAATCTTGTCGTGCACACAGATTAGGACAATTTTTTGAAAAATTATTGAAATCTAATATGCAAAATGATTTTAATATGATTTTAACCATGCATTTAAAAATGAATGCAACTATAATGAATTTTCTAAACCTTCAAAATAAACACCTATGCATACCTTCCCAGTAACGACGCCAAAATGTTGGGTGATTTAATTGCGAGTTGAATCCATGTCATTTAATTGTCAACCCAGGGTTTCGTAAACTAACAAGGTATACCTGTATTATATGTACTAGGTGGTTATTTATTAGAATAGATTAATCTGATGTAATTAAAACTAACTGCAAAGTTAATTAATCAATCCAATCCAACCAAATATAAATAAATTAAAATGACACTTGCATAAAGGAAATCACGTTTGCTTGAAAATCACAATCACACTTTGCATAAATGAAATGTTGAATTGAAATTACACTCACACCTACTAAAATGAAATCACACTTTACTGAAAGAAAAAACACACTTGCTGAAAAGAAATGAAATAACATAGCTATACTATGTTACCAATATGTAAAAAGATGTGAAAACTATGGTTGATGGGGGGGCTCCATTCCTGAGCAAGCACATTGAACAACTATCACATCTTGGAGATCAAAGTGGCAGTATGTATTTCATAAAAATGAAGTTACAAGATATTACAAGAATTCTCTATCCTCACTTTACAAATTACATCTATAACTTGGAACCTCCAACTATCAACTAGCCACTATTTACCTCTAACATTTAATTTTCATCTAACAGTTGACAACTGACTACACAACCCTTTGTATGAAGGGTGCACTCCTATTTATATAAAAAGTTAGGATAACTATTCAATAAATACAAATCCTCAAATCTCTCCTAATGCACATTTATCTCTTGTGGTTACAACCAATCATCTAAAAATGTAAGGTACATATCCTCTCAAAATTCTCTTATCCATGATTCTTCTCCTTTGAATGTGCATAGTTAATGATCCACATCCTCTGGAAATATTCCACAAATATTTATGAGTTTGAATTTGAAATTCGAATGTGTGGTTGGATGGTCAAATAGAACCCTTCTAGAATCTCCAAGTAGGCCTAGAATATCACAAAACTCATCAAAATTTTAGATATATATGAAAACATGTTAATTTCCTAATATTTAATCACAAATTCACTTAAAATACTTAAAATTAATGACTTCAAAAATATTTATGTTAAACCTATATGATAATGAAAATGGTTGTTTAATGTAAGGTTATGGGGCTATAGATATACAGAATGAGGGTAAAATGATGGAAATGAAAGTGAAAGTGGATGACATTTTAGAGGTCCAACAATAGGGGTGGTTGATAATCCCTTTCTTGTTGAGGAGGAGTGTTGTAGCAAGAAAGTATCAATTTGATTTTTCCTTGGTCAAATTGAGAAAATTTGAATTTCCATATCAGCAGTCAACTTGGATGTAGTTAACTGAGGTGACATGACTCTTGTCACTCAATTTACTTAGTAACTTCGAGTTAGAGGATTTGGAGTTCGGTTAAGCATGCATGATTTCTAATTTGTAGCAATGAAGGTCAATTATTTCAAGTTGTTTTCAGTTAAAATAGTTCTAACTTTTGGAGGAACTAGTCGAAGATCAGTTGTTTAGTGAGACTTCAGTCTAACTAAGTGATCATCCAGTTAACTAAACAATCAACCCAAAATAGCTATTGCACGCAGAAAATTAGAGTTCCCCAGCTGTGGTGAAGATTCCAAGGCAGTGTAATATCAATTGTAGACTAGTCTTGAGTGTATAGGTGTTGCATGCAGTCATATGATCAACCTTGGGAATTGCACAATCATTTTGGAGGAAATTCCTAAATAATAGAGGCCTAATTTTCCTCAATAATTGAGCAAGGAAAAGGGGGCTCAAGAAGAGGTAGAAATTGACTAAATCTAGGTCAGATCTTCCTAGTGAGTAGAGAGATAGGTTATTCACTTGCACGTTGAGCTCAGATTGAGATAGAAATTGTAATACATCTATATTCATCAAATTAATTCAAGCAGGAAAAGGGGCTTTTAGCATTTTTTTTTCTCCTTGAAAAATATTGTGTGCATGTGTGTTATTTCTCATTGAATGTTTGTGGTTGATATTCTAAATTTTGAATTGAATTCTATAGAGCAACGGAGTAGGATTGTATCTTGTGATTTAGATTAAAATCTCATGAGAAGTTACAATTCTACACAATAATTTCTACATAAAATAATGAGTTGAACTTGTTCCTTATGGAAGCCTTGTGAAGTAACAAACAACCATGCAAGAATGTGATAGAATTCCATGAGGCCTAGAGGTAACTAAAATGTAAAAGTGGAATATACCTTCTTTTGCATAGAATGGCTCTACAAATTGTAGAACATTGAGTGTAGTGTTCCTTAAAATGGGTGCAAACCTTTTATTGCCCCAAATTTTTTAATGTAATTAAGAACATATAATGTTGGGGTGCCAGCATTGATGCTATGATGTCAAAGTCTATTATATGATGTAATTATTAATAAAAAAAGATAGAACTAAAAAAAATGGACAACCAACATATTATGATTCATTGAGAGGAAAATGCATACCTTGAATTAATAATTCTCTTAATGTGATGGTTGGGAAGATGAAGGGTCAAGGTGTGTTTATAAAAATAAAAGAGAAAATCCATTGAAGAGTTTTTTTTTTCCTTTTCATCGTGAATATTACTTCATTATTCTTCTTATACACACATTTTTTCCCTCTCTCACTTGAATTAGTGGCAACTTTTGTAACATGAATTGAATGTGATTTTCACCGAAATACTTTATACACAATTTATGGATCACAGAAGCCAAATTCCTAACATGAATTGAATGTGTTGTAGTATTTTTTCATTGAACTGAATGACACTCGTTGGATGCATCCCATGTTGCATACTTACGATTGACCCTACTACACGAAAAATGTGAAATACAACAAAAACCGTGATTTCAATCACCCTTTTTCATGTATTTCACATTTTTCAAGTAATAGGATCTATCAAAAGTATGCAACATGGGTAATCCTTGGATTGATCAAGAGTTCATAAATTTTTCGCAAAATTGAAAGTTACAGGATTGGGTTGAAACTAGGATGGTTGCGTAGATATCGTATTCCTAATTCTGGCGCCGTGAACGGTTCAAAAAAACGATGTCATATGAGGGAGATATCGTGTTATGATCAAATTCCCAAACAACTAAATTTTGTGGCAGGGTTGACTGGGATGCCCACTAAACATGGAGGGTGCACAATCAACAAAAGGAATATTTCAAGGAATATTCTTTTCCTCAGAACCAATCCTAGGCTAACAAGTGGTGCATTGTGATTTGTTGGTGGCTTTTATGTTATGAAATGGGAGCCAATTGGTGGGTGACACATGGCCAGCCCTGAGTCTGCCATGTGTCCTCGGAGTGGTGAAGTAAAATTTTGTTAATCGATGCAAGAGTTGACCCCGCGACCTCTGACAGAGCACGCCCAAGACTTAACCACCGTACTAAGCTGTGACTTAACTATATTAGTTCACGGGTTCTATTTAAATTTTAATACATTGTGGATTGGGGGTTGGGACCGCCAGCGATCCCAACCCGCCAGTGGTCCCATTAAACATGGTCAAATTTTAGGTTAACATCGAAACAAATTTCAAAACCCCACCAACATTTTAACGTGTCACATGGAGTGTTACAACTCCATGCAGTTAAACCTCCGACGGTTTCATTAACACCACTCCAAATCGGAGTTTCTGCTTGTAAACTGTGGTTTGTGCTATATTTTCGCTCCACCATTGTGGTAACCACGAATCGGGGGTTGGCATGTGGGCATCCCTAACTACCTAAATTCAATTCTTGCGGTTTATTCTGGCAGAATTATGTCCAGCGCCTTTTTTTGTGCGAAAAATGACAAAAATAACTCCAATTAAGTGGAGTTCTCCACAATTATTGGAGCTTTTCTAGGTGTTACCGGGAAAATGAGTTGGAGGCTGAATTTTTTCCCATTCTGAGTGAATGAAGAGTCAATCTAGACTAATTGGAGCATTCTGGAGCCATTGGTGTAGAGAAAACAACCATTAGAGGCCTGTAACTACATGTATTTGCAAAATTTTGAGCATAATGAAATATGGACATGCCATTGGGAGCTGGACCAGCAGATGTAGCCCAAGAGGGGTGAACTGCTTCATCATGCCTACTGTGTAAATATTATGTGGTGTTTTATTTCTCTGTTTTTCATTGTTGTTCAGTGTTATTTGTTCTTATTTCATGCTTCTAATTCACTAAAATCATCTATATTTCATGGTTAAAATACTCAATCCTTAAGAAAAATATGGAGACAAGTATGCACATGTTTTATAACTGAAAAGACACTTAGCACAACAAAACTAATACAGTCCTTTTAGATCAGGTTGGTATTGGGGCTAGAGTTTATTTTCTGGTGTTGTCTTGTGAAAATATTTTTTTAACTGTTTGCAATTTTTAGATGCTTACAAGGCTCAAGCTCAAAAGAGGAGAAGGAAAATTAGTGGGAGAAGAAGGGTCTCAAGAAGAGCCAAAGAAAAGGAGAGAAAGATTGCCACAATCTCCACCACCTATTTCACCTCCTAAGGAAGCAGAAGTGACATTAAGCATGCCTCAAGAGGAAGGAGAAATCCATGAAGAGATGGATCCCAAAGAGGAAGAAAGAGTGTTCAAGAAAGCATTCCTTGACATGGCTGAGATGGTTAGAATACTTTATCAAGAAAGGAATGAGAAACTAGAAGGAGAAGGATCCAAACTTCACAAGGAAGGACAGGGATCCTCAAGAGGTCACAATGATGAAGATGAGTCAAATAAGGGAAATGGAGGAAATGGAGGCAGTGGAAATTCACCATCCTCACCCTCATCATCATCATCCTCTAATTCATCTTCAGTACATCAACCACACAAGTCAAAGAACACTGGTAAAAGTCCTTTTTAAAACTTGATGTTAAGTTTGAATTTCCAATGTTGAATGGTGAAGTCAATGCAAAAAAGCTTGATAATTGGATTAGGCAACTAGAGGTCTATTTGAGAATCCAGAACCTTCAAGATGATGATACCAAAATCCAATTAGCTTCATTGAGAATGGAAGGTGCAGCACTTGTTTGGTGGGAAGCCAAGACAAAGGAGGAGATCAAGAAGCATGGTAAGATTATTCTATCATGAGCTGATTTCATTACTGCAATAAAACAATAGTTTTATCAATTAGCTCATATGCATAAATCCATAATGAACTGGCAAAACTTTATATAATTGAAGGGACAGAATGTGCAAGAATACACCCAAGAATTTAGGAGAAGAGCTCTCTTATTAGGGGTAGATTTGCAGAGCCAAGATACTTTTCTCAAGTAAATAGGAGGCTTACATAGCTACCTAAAACATACTATCCTCATGTTTAACCCCACAAGTCTAGATGAAGTATGTGTACAGGCCACACATCTAGAAGCTAGAGGGAAAAACATTTCTGAAGAGGGTAGGAACAAACCTTTTAAGGGTAAAAACAAAGAGAAGACATAAAAAGGTAAAAGAAAAAATAATGCATCTATTAAGAAAGAGGGAGAAAAATTGGTCTGTAAACATTGTTCAAAAGAAGGCCATGATGAAACTCATTGTTGGAAATTACATCCTGAAAAAAGGCCCAAGAGATACGACAACAAAGGGAAACAAAAAATTGCAGCTACAACTCAACATGATTTAGGAGAGGATTCAAGTGATTAATTTAAAATTATAGCCATGGGATTGAATAACATGAAGGGGAAATAAATTGGAACTAAACCCATTACTAATACATCAAATTGTCACATACATGCTCCAAATGAAGAAGAAATAATTGAATTGTTTCATGTGAGGGTCATATCCAAACATACCAAGATTGACACATTGTTTGATAGTGGGTCACAAGCAAACTTAATCTCTGAATACTTGGTCAAGAAACTTAACCTTGAGACCATACCACATCCAAAACCATATCCACTTGGTTGGATTTGTAAGGATGAAAATTTACAGGTTTCAAAGAAGTGTATATTGTGGTTTGCAATAACTGCACATTTTGTTGACACAATTGAATTACATGTGGTTCCGTTTGACATAATAGGTATTGTGTTGGGGAGTCCTTACTTGTATGACAAGAAAGATATCTTCCATCACCATGAGAAAAAATACCATTTATTCAAATATGGCAAGGAGTACATTGTTAGAGCACATCGCAAAAAGAGAAACATTGATATGGTAAATGTTGGACAGGTAAAGAGGCTGGTGAATTCAAGTAAGAATTTTTTTCTTCTAATGATTAAGCCTAAAGCTAATGATAATCATGAATAATTTGAGGGATGTGATCCTAAGTTGAAATTATATTTATATGATGTAGTTGATGCACATCATGAGATGTTTCAGGAGCCAA
This sequence comes from Pinus albicaulis, assembly GCA_034641835.2. Taxonomy (NCBI): domain Eukaryota; kingdom Viridiplantae; phylum Streptophyta; class Pinopsida; order Pinales; family Pinaceae; genus Pinus; species Pinus albicaulis. Next base: position 1,964,909,992 of record CM076575.1, read on the forward strand.
TAGGATTGCCTCCAAAAAGGGAGATTCAACATGAGATTCAGTTGCACCAAGATTGTCCTCTTCGAAACATCGGCATGTATCACATGTAGATATTGGAGAATCCTGAAATAAAGAGGCAATTCAAGGAGATTCTGGACAAAGGAATCATAAGGCCAAACACTTTGCCATGCGGTTCACCCATAGTCATGATTCCAAAGAAATATGGGACTTGGCGCATGTGTGTAGACTTCATAGCTTTGAACGAGATAACGGTAAAGAATCAATACCCACTCCCAAGGATCGATAATTTGCATGATCAGTTGAAATAAGCAAAGTTTTTCACTATGTTATATTCACGAAATGGATATCATCAAGTAAGAATTGCAGAAAGTGACATATGGAAAACTGCATTCAAAACCAAACAAGGACTCTTTGAGTGGTTAGTAATGCCATTTGTTTTGTGTAATGCACTGGAAACTTTCATGTGTGTTATGGATAGTGTTTTTCATCCATTCCTTGATGACTTTGTGATTGTGTACTTAGATGACATATTTATTTTCAGCAAAACAAGAGAAGAACATGTCTTGCATGTGAATAGAGTGCTTGATGTTTTGAAGAAAGAGAAATTGTTTCTTAAAATGTCAAAGTGTGAGTTTGGAAAGAATTTTATGGTTTATTTGGGACACATTGTAGGAGGAGGCGAGTTGAGAATCGATCCTTCTAAAGTGGAAGCCATTGTGAATTGGCCCACACCCAGAACAATAACCGAGGTAAGAAGTTTCTTAGGTGCAGCTCAGTATTGGAGAAAATTTATTGCTAACTTTTCTGCCATCGTAGCTCCTATGCATGTAGTGACAAGTGTGAAGAAAGGATTCCAATGGGAAGGCAAGCAAAAACAAGCTTTCGAAGCTTTAAAAGACAAGATCATTTCAACTCTAGTTCTTGCATTACTGAATTTGAGACAACCATTCGAGATACAAATTGATGCTAGTGATTATGCCATGGGCGCAGTTCTTTTGCAGCATGGTAAGCCTATCGCTTTTCATTCTGAAAAAATCAATGGTGTTGTAACTAATTATCCTACATATGACAAAGAAATATATGCATTGGTACAAAGCGTCAAGAAGTGGAAACACTATTTGGTGGGTAAAGAGACGATTGTGCATACCGATCACCAACCATTACAGTACTTGCAGTCGCAAACAAAATTGCAGAAATCACGACATTTTAGGTGGATGGGATTTCTTCAACAGTTTCACTTGGTTATAAGGTACAAGAAAGGAATTTTCAATAAAGTTGTTGATATGCTTTCAAGGCCGATTATTAGTGCATCTACTTTACTCAAAAATGATTCTATTGTACATGAGAGTTACATAGAACAATATGCACATGATGTTGATTTTCAAGATGTGTATGCTAGTTTGACTGAAGGGAATCAAGTTGAAGAAAAATATTATCACATGCATAACAATTTGTTGTTTCATTTGGGCAAGCTGTGTATACCACAAGAAGAGAGGCTAAGTGTCATGAGAGAAACTCATTCATCTCTTATTGTTGGACACTTTGGGGTAAGCAAAACAGTGGCGCATCTACAAAGGTATTGCTATCGGCCTTGCATGATAAATAGTGTGTCGCATTTTATAAGAGGTTGTTCTATGTGTGCAACAAGAAAGCCTAATAATAGGAAGCTTGGGTTGTACATGCCACTATCGGTACCATCAAGGCCATGGGAGAGTGTCTCCATGGACTTTGTTGGAGGTCTACATATGTCAAGAAAACAGCATGATTATCTTTATGTAGTTGTGGATAGATTCAGTTAAATGTGTATACTTATGCCATGTAAGAAAACCATTACTGTTGAACAAACTGCTAAACTTTATTTTCAACCTGTATGGGTTCATTATGGATTGCTAACTTCTATTGTTAGTGACAGGGATTCTAGGTTCATTGGGAGTTTTTGGTCCAATCTTTGGATTATGATGGGCACAAAGTTGAAAAAAAGTACTACTTTTCATCTGCAAACTGATGGATAAACCGAGGTGGTGAATAGAATCGTTGTGCATCTATTGAGAGGATATTGTAGCAAACATCCTAAGTTGTGGGATGAGAAACTGCATTACATTCAGCATGCTTACAACTGTGCAAAACACTCTTCTACTCAGGCATCACCTTTGAAGTATGCTTTGGGTATTTTCCAAAATCGCCATTAGACTTCATCTTTGAGAAGGATGTTGCAATAGATGGCCATAGTGATATTGACAAGGCTCGAAATTTCATTAAGCAAATTCAGATTATACATCAACAAGTTCAAGAACAACTTGAGAAAAGTCAAAGAAAATACAAGGAGAGGCATGACAAACATAGAGTTGGTCACAAGTTTCAAGAAGGAGATGAGGTATGGTTGCACATTAGCAAAGAAAGGATGCAAGGAGAAGATAGAAAGTTCAAACCCATTCGCTATGGTCCATTCAAGATCATAAAGAAAGTTGGTAACAATGCATTTCAACTTGACTTGCCTTCATATATGCAAATGTATTCAGTTGTTAATGTTGAAAACTTACATTTGTATGAGCCACATTTGATCGAGGATCAAGGAAGTGATGTTCAACTACCTTCTATTGAATATTTCTCACCAAAATTTTTGGATGAGCTCAAGGAAGATACAATTCTTGATAGGAGGACAAGAGCATCCAAGAGGGGAAGTGTTGACTACCTTCAAGTTGGTAGTAAACAAAGCAAGACAAAGTGGATGGAGGTTGGAAAGCTGAGGGAGTTGTACCCTCAGCTATTGAATAGGTAATTAAGTCTTTTGGGGTCCAAAAGCTTCCCAATGGGGAGGAGTGATCAGGAGTTCATAAATTTTGCTCAAAATTGAAAGTTACAGGATTGGGTTGAAACCAAGATGGTTGCGTAGATCTCATCTTCCTAAATTCGGCGCCGCGAATAGTTCGAAAAACCAATGTCGTATGAGGGAGATATCGCATTCTGATCGAATTCCCAAACAATGAAATTTTGCGACAGGGTTGACTGGGATGCCCAGTCAGCATGGAGAGTGCACAGTCAGCAAAAAGAATATTCTAAGGAATATTCTTTTTCTCAGAACCAATCCAAGGCTGGCAAGTGGCGCATTGTGATTTGTTAGTGGCTTGTATGTTATGAAATGTGAGACAATCGGTGGGTGAGACGTGGCCAACCCTGAAGCTGCCACGTGTCCCCCGAGTGGTGAAGTAAAATTTTATTAAGGGCTACAGGAATCGACCCCGTGACCTCTGGCAGAGCACACCCAAGACTTAACCACCCGTGCTACATTGTGACTTAACTATATTAGTTCACGGGTTCTATTTAAACTTTAATACATTGTGGATTGGGGGTTGGGACCGCCAGCGGTCCCATTGAACATGGTCACATGGCAGGTTAACATCACAAAAAATTTCAAAATCCCGCCAGCATATCCGCCAAAATTTTAATGTGTCACATGGAGTGTTACAACTCCGCGCGGTTAAACCTCTGACGGTTTCATTAACACCACTCCAAACCATATTTTTTGCTTGTAAATTGTGGTTTGTGCTACAGTTCCGCTCCACCATTGCAGTAACCGCGGAACGAGGGTTGGCATGTGGCCACCCCTAACCGCCAAAATTTAATGCTTGCAGTTTAGTATGGCAGAATTATGGCCATCGCCTTTTTTGTGTGTGGAAAATTCCAAAAATAACTCCAGTTAAGTGGATTTCACCACAATTAGTGGAGCTTTTCTAGGTGTTACTGGGCAAATGAGTTGGAGGCTCAATTTTCGCCCATTATGAGTGAATGAAGAGTCAATATAGACTAATTGGAGCATTCTGGAGCCATTGGTGCAGAGAAAATAGCCATTAGAGGCCTGTAACTACATGTATTTGCAAAATTTTGAGCATAATAAAAGATGGACATGCCATTGGGAGCTGGACTAGCAGATGTAGCCCAGGAGGGGTGAACTGTTTCATCATGCATGTTGTGCAAATGTTATGTGGTGTTTTATTTCTCTGTTTTGCATTGATGTTCAATGTTATTTTCTCTTATTTCATGCTTCTAATTCACTAAAATCTTCTATATTTCTTGTTTAAAATACTCAATCCTTAAGAAAACTATGGAGACAAGTATGCACATGTTTTATAACTGAAAAGACACTTAACACAATAAAACTAATATAGTCCTTTTAGATCATGGATGATAATTTGAAGTTTGCATCCAACGAGTGCTTCCGCTCGAAATTTGAGTAAAATCATAAGGAGATAAGTTGAAAAAATAGTTTTTTATTTTTTTTATTTTTTTTATCTTTTCACCTTTTTAATCCAAAAAATTTCAAATCATCTCTAATGGTTGACATCATCATTTTTAATCCTATTGTTTCTGTTCACCACACTTTGTCAACTACCCCATAGCATTACACCCCCATTTTTTCAAATGGGATTCAACATGTTCGACATGGTCGCGCCATTTAGATTCCATCAACAGATGATAGTTTTTATAAATGATGTAAACCCATTCTGCATGTTATGATGTAAATGATCTAAGTAAGACCATCAATGTATGTAACAACCTAGGTAAGCCTAGTATGTTGTTGATGATTTCTATCCTAGGAGGTTTTTTGTCCTTGACTGATTACTTGTGTTTTTCGACACAAGTTATCGGCAGAGTTTTTCCCTCCAGCCTCACCCCAAAGCTAGGGTGGATTTTGTCATCAGCATGCTAAGTGAGTCCTAGTGTTTTCTATCGAGTCCTTGTAAAATTAGTTTGGAAATAATCCTAGCTATTTGGATAGATTATTTTATTACAAGCTACTTGGTCTACTAGATCATGTTTTGAGTCGCAGAATTGGGTATTTATTTGAGGGTCTATATGAATGGGTATTCCCCCTTCATGTGTCTAAATGTATTATCTTATGTAAAGAGGATTGGAAAAAATAATTAAAATCCCCTCTCAGTCAATTAATTAAATTTTCTGGTCAATTAATTAAAAAAAATAAAAAACCATAAATTTAATTAATTTTAGGTCCTAAGTTAGGATAAAATTCTTCAAAGGAAAAATTTGTTGGTCCTTAAAAAATGGATTTTTAAAGGCCCCAGGTCAAGGGAATATTGAGAATTTTAAGAAATTTTGAACCCTTGGGCCTAGGTGGTTAAGTCAAAGTCAAAATTTTGGGGTAATTAACTCAAAAATAGTATTTTTGAGTTAATTAAAATAGATTTAAATCATAAATTCGTTTTTTCCTCAAATTTATAATTTCAACGGTCCAGATTAAAAGATGATCAAATCTTATCGACGGTCGAGATTATTTTGACATGGATCAACTAAACTAGCCGTTGGAGATTTTGTCCTATAAATTAAAGGTCTTTGTCAGTCTTGAGTCATCTGATCTTAAAATCGTGCACTTGTCTTGAAAGCTCTTGTGAATTTTCTTTGATAAATAAAGCATAAAGACTTTGGGGTTACAAATTTTGGTGTTCCTTTTCCAGATCTATGTGGGGAATTGTCTCTAAACTCTGCTACTTTGTTTGATATTTTTATGGTTGATGGCCTTCATGGATTAATCTGCATACAATTATCTTGTGCAGTTTTCTGGGTTCATAAAATGACATTTTGATTTTTTCTTCTGAAGGATCTCATGTTTTTTTCTTAAATCTCTATCGATTTAAATTTCAGATCTAAGTGTGCAGGGAGATTTTTTTTAAGATTTGAGCATATGGGGAAGTCTTCAGTTGGACCAGCCGACTCTCAAATTCATAAATCTGAAAAATCCCATCATTTCTAATTTCTCAAAGTTATCTGACGAAATTTTGTTTTCTACAGGGTTTTTAAGGCTTGTGCCTCTCTTTAAAATTTCAAATTTCTAAAAACTAGGCTAAAATGGATTCAAATCTGACCATGAGGGCCTCATATCTGTAAATTAGTTTGTAAATTTGTAATTTTTAGGGCTGTAATGGTTTAATAATTTTCTTGGTGTATATATCTTCAGGATCTGATTGGTTTCTTGCAGGTTGTAGGTTTCACTCAGAATTTTTTTTTAAGATCTGAGCCAGATCCAGCCCCCAAGGGCCAGATCTGGCCTCAGAATCGCATATGTGGGCAGATCTGAAAGTTATACGATTAAAGGAGCATCTAAATCTGAGTTTGACGAAAGAAATTTTAATTTATCTGGGCGTTTCAATTGCACTAGGTTATTCTGTCCTTACTCACTGCAAAAAACGCTGTCAATTCCCATCAATCTACATCAATCAACTTCCTATCTGTTGTCCCTGCATCTCACTCTTCTTCTAGCCATCCACATCATCTTTTTTGCCTTCCAGACGTTGCATAAACCCCATCCCCTTTACCGTTGACCCTTCTTCCTTGATGTCGTCGTGCCCATCTGTCTGCCGCCATCCAGCTCTTTTCTCTTCGACCTGCAAAGACAAACACATGCATATTTCAAAAAATCAAAGCCCGCGTTTCATTTTTTGTGTAGTTCGGATTCATTTTGTTAGCGTTAGGTCTTGAATCAATTTCATTTCGTTTTTTTGTTGTTTAATTTTTAGTTTTAATTTGTTAGTCGTAGTTTTAGATTGTATATTTTTTTTTGTTAGATTTTAAAATGTGTAGTTGGATAGCGTTAGTTTAATGATAGCATTAGTTTTAGGTTCATTCATTAATTCGATTTATTTTTTTTTAACTTTTAAGTTTTTAGTTTAGTTCTAGATTTTAATATTTTAAAACTTTCATTTAGTTTTTTTTAGTTTGATTCTAGTCCATTTTCGATTTCAGTTTTAAAATTTTATTTTTAGATTTTAGTTAATGGTTAGTTTTGTTTAGTTCTAGATTTATTTTTTAAAATTTAGTTTAGTTTAGACGTTAGTTATTTTCTAGATTTTAATATTGTTAGATTTAGATTTTAATTTTAGTTTTCCTTTAGATTTTAATTAAAGTTAGCTTAGTTTTAGATTTTAATTTTAGAGTTTAGTCTAGAGTTAATTTTGTTTTAATTTGTTTAAAAAATAATAAAATAATAAAAAATACAAAATACAAAAACATAAAAAATTTATAGTCAAATGAGCTTTTAAGTTTCTATCCTAAGTTTGACTATAAGAGTTTCTAATTTTCTGGATTGGGTCATTTAGAATATCATAAGTTCGTAAATATTGCAATGATCTGACATTTAATTTCGATGGTACCTTCATGATAATACTTTTCATCTCGAATTTAAATTGTTGCTTCAAAGTTTAATGCTTAGCTGTGGTTGTTGATTTTTGAGCTATCCTTAATTGTGGTTTTAAGTTGCTTGAAATTGGCATATAATTGTTTAAAGTTCACTTTGGAAATATTTCAAGTAATGATAGAACGCATATCTTTATCGAACATGGTTAATGCATAATTGTGAAGGTGTTTCATTGAATATCATTTGTGTTTTCATAGCAGCAGTTATACATCAAGTACTCAACCTTAATTTTTTATAATGGGATCTTTAACTCCATAAGGCACTAGTTTTAATTTTCAAATCTAATTGGATCTGTGAAATCTTGTTAATCTTAACAAGCACTTGGTTATTTGACTATGTCTCCTGAATTGGTTGATTCTCAACCAGTTCTTTTCCTTCATTTCTGTTAGGTTATACCTCTCTTAGCTTGCAAGGAAACAACTTAGATAGAGAGATTGAGGATCAGGGTGACAGCCCCCGATCTGAGCCGTTGTTGCGGTGCCTAAAAAATTTGTGCGACAACATTTTTTGGCGTCATTGCCGGGGATAGAGTTTTTATGTCCTTGGTCTTAATGAAATTTTCTAATCTTCTAATCTTTTTTCGTCATTCATTAGCCTGTCACAAGGAATCACATTTTCTGGCGTCTTTTCATCTCTACATCTTTTCATCAACTAGTCATTTCATCATCGTATCTTTAGCACCTGGACATTTTGGTTGGCTTCTTGTTTGGGTGGCGACTCCACTTATTCATATATCTACTCCCAGACAAGTATCCCCCCTGATATCCATCTATTATTCTCAATTATTTCCTCTATTTTCAGAATTAGTTTCATGTTCAAGTGGCGACTCCAATTCTTTCATTTATTACAAGAGTTCCTACTAAGAAGTTCGCTTCTTGAGGACCTTTTGACTATTCTTGAACACGGATCTATTTCTTAAAGTAGGTCATCATGAATGACACCTTTCATGACATGCCAGAAGAGGTCATTTCTAAATTGCCTTTTTTCTCAGGAGGTCATCCAGGCATTGCTCTAGAGCATCTATGGACAGTCACTTTTATAATACATAAATATTGTCGTCCTTCACAATATAATCATGAAGACGTAAAGATACGTATCTTTGGCTATTCCTTAAAAGGTGATGCTATCGATTGGTTTCGAAATGTTGAAAATTGCAACAAGAAACAGTGAAGGAGACATCCTGAAACATCATTCCTGATCCTAGTTGGAAAATAATCACCTAAACTAGGTGGGGGCCCACACAGGTGATTTTTGGCACAAAGTCTATTTTTAAACATGTCAATCATATTCTATGAGTTGCAGGGTGCTATTTGTGGATGGTTGGTCAAGTTGGAAAAATAGATGGACTTCTATTTTTAGACATATTGGGCGGAATCTTTTTTTAGATTGCCAGTCTAAAAATAGATATGTCGAATATTATTAGCTCTTAATAATATTTGGACTCTAAACATTAAAACAACCAGCTGAGCACCTTCCGCCATGCACAGATGTGGCAGCAGCAGCCTACGTAACGTAATTATGCTATTCCTAAGGGTTTACTAGAGCTAATGCATGAGGACTTTAGTTAGAACTCATGTGAGCTGAGGTTTATGGATGGAAAAGTAGTTGGTGGAGTTGTATTTAGTTTAACTCAGTTAGACTCGCTTGAGCTAGTTGTATCTAGTCTAACCGATTGATACACTAGTGAGAGTGGTGTGAATTAATTAATAATTAATTCACTAAATAATAACTCATTAATCAACCGAAGAATACATCGTCAACGCACATAAAGTGGTATGTATGTCAAAGGAGACTGGAGAGATAGGTGAAAGGGCGAGATAGACTATCTGTTGTGACTACTAGTGATGCATGAATTGCATCTACATATACATTGGAGTTGCCAATGATAATAATGCAGTCAATGAGAGTGGTTTTACATTGAATTGGTCTTTGTAATCAGCTTGGATTGCACAGTGGAGGCAGACTAGCAGGTGGCAAAGATCGGTGCATAGATTTGCAAGATTAGGCCTGTATAGTGTATGACGATTGTATTGTACTGAGAGCTTGTGATAAGCTTTGTATGTTTGTATGAGATTGTCATATGATCTCCATGTTACATAATATATATTTGGGGTTTTCAGCTTCAGGCTTTCCCGGTAAACAACTATGTTATGTATGTTTTTATTGCTTCATGTGTTTTGCAATTGTTGATTAAATTTCTGCAAATATTATAGCGGAAGGATTCTATATTTTGCAAGAAGATAAATATTGTGAGATCAGGAGAGTCTAGATATATACATGAATATTGTATATAATTTCTACACGAAATTGTCCTGAGGAGTATTGTTTGCAAGACATCATCAATGCCTTTAGAGATAAATATATAAAACAAGATGACTCGCCTTGTGCTCCCAGTGTTATGCAAAGTAATGAAATTGATCTTTAAGAAGACTCAACTATCAGCAGGAGATTTCCAGAAAATTCTCAGGATGAATCCACTTGTACCACGACAGCACAAACCCATGATAATGGTGAAATAGAAACAAGTTGTCAAATCAGTGTTGACAACGATAAGCATCTTGTTAGAAAATTGATTCAGATGGTTAAGGATATACAACTAAATCAAGCTCAGGTAATCAAGAATATGGAGGCCAACCAGGCTCAAATCATTAAGAATATGGAACTTAATCAAGAAAAAATAACAGCGGATCACGCCAGGGAAATTGGTTCTATGCAGAGCAGGTTATTGGCCTTAGAAGAAAATCATGAGAAGGAAATGAACTACATGCAAAATATCTTCCGAGTCATGAAAACAGATAATGATAAAATGATTCAAAACATGGAAGCTAATCAGATCAATCTTCAGAATAGGATAAATACCATTGAAGCAAGTCATGCACAGGAAATAAATGTCATGGAAAACAGATTAAAGATGATGGAAGTTAATCATTCTAATCAGATGTCTCTTGAACACAATTTGTTGATTATTAAAGAGAGTCATGTGAGGGAAATTACTATTGATAATGTTAAGCATTCTACTGATATTCAAAATAAGTTGGAAAAAATGGAAAGATCACACATGCAGAATTTCCAACTCAAGTCAGATTTGTTAACAGATCATAGGCCTCCCAGTTTGCTGAAGCAACTTCCATCTCATCTCACAAAGGTCACTTTTCCCATTAAGGAAGAATTAAATATGGCTACAAAGGACGTTGAGAAAGACCAAGCTTATGTGTCACCTTTAATAGAGTATATTCAGAATAAGATTGGTCACATTCCAGGTTCATCAGATCTTTTGTACAAGCATTTTCAAGATAAGGACAAGAAATCTACAGTGGTCTCATTGCTGACATCACAGCCCCCTTAGACGAAGAGAAAAAAGCAGAAAAGAAGAAGTAAGCGGTTTGATTCATCTGATGGCCGAGAGCAGCTTAACATGCGGATAAGACAGAGTCCTACAATTAGCAAGATTGGACATGGCACATCTGAAAAGCAGCCTACAGACTTGCCTGAAAGCAGGCAAATTCTCAGCATGCACTATATTGAGCACATCTAATGCCACAACGCATCCTTTGTATTGTATCTCTAACCTTACACCTTGTTATTTCAGCGTTTCGTTTTGCAGTTAGAGTAGATTTACTTTTCATGTTAAGTAGAATAATAAATAAAAGAAGAGCTTCTATTTTTCATGAGCTTAATGTTATATGATGATATTTGGATGGACGCTACTTATGTAATTTTGTGTGTTGCTTGGATACAGATTCTGGATTCTCACATTCCTTCAATGAAGCAACATGTCCCCAAGTAGAGCCAGATGTTGACCACACTTTGTCAACTACCCCATAGCAGTACACCCCCATTTTTTCAAATGGGATTCAACATGTTCGACGTGGTTGCGCCATTCAGATTCCATCAACAGACGACAGTTTTTATAAATGATATAAACCTATTCTGCATGTTATGATGTAAATGATCTAAGTAAGACCGTCAATGTATGTAACAACCTAGGTAAGCCTAGTATGTTGTTGATGATTTCTATTCTAGGAGGTTTTTTGTATCACTGATTTACTTGTGTTTTTCGACACAAGTTATCGGCAGAGTTTTTCCCTCCAGCGTCACCCCAAAGCTAGAGTGGATTTTGTCTTCAGCATGCTAAGTGAGTCCTAGTGTTTTCTATCGAGTCCTTGTAAAAGTAGTTTGGAAATAATCCTAGCTATTTGGCTAGATTATTTTATTACAAGCTACTTGGTCTACTAGATCATGTTTTGAGTCGCAGAATTGGGTATTTATTTGAGGGTTTATACGAATGGGTATTCCCCCTTCATGTGTCTAAATGTATTATCTTATGTAAAGAGGGTTGGAAAAAATAATTAAAATCCCCTCTCAGACAATTAATTAAATTTTCTGGTCAATTAATTAAAAAAATAAAAAACCAAAAATTTAATTAATTTTAGGTCCTAAGTTAGGATAAAATTCTTCAAAGGCAAAATTCGTTGGTCCTTAAAAAATGGATTTTTAGTCAAGGGAATATTGAGACTTTTAAAAAAATTTAGACCCTTGAGCCTAGGTGGTTAAGTCAAAGTCAAAATTTTGGGGTAATTAACTCAAAAATAGTATTTTTGAGTTAATTAAAATGGATTTAAAACATAAATTCGTTTTTCCCTCAAATTTATAATTTCGACGGTCCAGATTAAAATATGATCAAATCTTACCGACGGTCGAGATTATTTTGACATGGATCAACTGAACTAGCCGTTGGAGATTTTGTCCTATAAATTAAAGGTCTTTCTCAGTCTTGAGTCATCTGATCTTAGAATCGTGCACTTGTCTTGGAAGCTCTTGTGAATTTTCTTTGATGAATAAAGCATAAAGACTTTGGGGTTACAAATTTTGGTGTTCCTTTTCCAGATCTATGTGGTGAATTGTCTCTAAACTCTGCTACTTTGTTTGATATTTTTATGGTTGATGGCCTTCATGGATTAATCTGCATACATGTATCTTATGCAGTTTTCTGGGTTCATAAAATGACATTTTGATTTTTTCTTCTGAAGGATCTCATGTTATTTTCTTAAATCTCTATCGATCTAAATTTCAGATCTAAGTGTGCAAGGAATTTTTTTTTAAGATTTGAGCGTCTAGGGAAGTCTTCAGTTGGACCAACCGACTCTCAGATTCATAAATATGAAAAAGCCATCATTTCTAATTTCTCAAAGTTATCTGACGAAATTGTGTTTTCTACAGGGTTTTTAAGGCTTGTGCTTCTCTTTAAAATTTCAAATTTCTAAAAACTGGGCTAAAATGAATTCAAATTTGGCCATGAGGGCCTCAGATCTGTAAATTAGTTTGTAAATTTGTAATTTTTAGGGTTCTAAGGGTTTAATAATTTTCTTGGTGTATATATCTTCAGGATCTAACTGGTTTCTTACAAGTTGTAGGTTTCACTCGGAAATTTTTTTAAGATCTGAACCAGATCCAGCTCCCAAGGGTCAGATCTGGCCTCAGAATCGCATATGTGGGCAGATCTAAAATTTATATGATTAAAGGAGCATCTAAATCTGAGTTTGACGGGAGAAATTTTAATTTATCTAGGCGTTTCAATTGTACTGGGTTATTCTGTCCTTACTGCAAAAAAAGTTGTCAATTCTCATCGATCTGCATCAATCGACTTCCTATCTGTTGTCCCTACAGCTCACTCCTCTTCCAGCCATCCACATCATCTCCTTTGCCATCAAGACGCTGCATAAACCCCATCCCCTTTACTGTCGATCCTTCTTCCTTAACGCTGTCGTGCCCATCTGTCTGCCGCCGTCCAGCTCTTTTCTCTTCGACCTGCAAAGACAAACACATGCATATTTCAAAAAATCAAAGCCCGCGTTTCATTTTTTGTGTAGTTCGGATTCATTTTGTTAGCGTTAGGTCTTGAATAAATTTCATTTCGTTTTGTTGTTGTTTAATTTTTAGTTTTAATTTGTTAGTCGTACTTTTAGAATGTTTTTTTTTTTTTTTTTTGTTAGATTTTAAAATGTGTAGTTGGATAGCGTTAGTTTAATGATAGCATTAGTTTTAGGTTCATTCATTAATTCGATTTTTTTTTTTTAACTTTAAGTTTTTAGTTTAGTTCTATATTTTAATATTTTAAAACTTTCGTTTAGTTTTTTTTAGTTTGATTCTAGTCCATTTTCGATTTCAATTTTAATATTTTATTTTTAGATTTTAATTAATGGTTAGTTTTGTTTAGTTCTAGATTTATTTTTTAAAATTTACTTTAGTTTAGTCGTTAGTTAGTTTTTAGATTTTAATATTGTTAGATTTAGATTTTAATTTTAGTTTTCCTTTAGATTTTAATTAAAGTTAGCATAGTTTTAGATTTTAATTTTAGAGTTTATTCAAGAGTTAATTTTGTTTTAATTTGTTTATAAAATAATAAAAAATAGAAAATACAAAAACATAAAAAATTTCTAAAAAAAAATTATAGTCAAATGAGCTTTTAAGTTTCTATCCTAGTTTTGACTATAAGAGTTTTTAATTTTCTGGATTGGGTCATTTAGAATATCATAAGTTCGGAAATATTGCAATGATCTGACATTTAATTTCGATGGTACCTTCCTGATAATACTTTTCATCTCGAATTTAAATCGTTGCTTCAAAGTTTAATGCTTAGCTGTGGTTTTTGATTTTTGAGCTGTCCTTAATTGTGGTTTTAAGTTGCTTGAAAATGGCATATAATTGTTTAAAGTTCACTTTGGAAATATTTCAAGTAATGATAAAACACATATTTTTATCGAACATGGTTAATGCATAATTGTGAAGGTGTTTCATCGAATATCATTTGTGTTTTCATAGCAGTAGTTATACATCAAGTACTTGACCTTAATTTTTTATAACGGGATCTTTGACTCCATAAGGCACTGGTTTTAATTTTCAAATCTAATTGGATCTGTGAAATCTCATTAATATTAACAAGTACTTGGTTATTTGACTGTCTCCTGAATTGGTTGATTCTCAACCAGTTCTTTTCCTTCATTTTTGTTAGGGTATACCTCCCTTAGCTTGCAATGAGACAACTTAGATAGAGAGATTGGGGATCAGGGTGACAACCCCCGATCTGAGCCATTGTCGTGGTGCCTAGACAATCTATGCGACAACAGTTTCTTATAAAGTTGATTTTTGTTGTACTTTTGTTTTTGTTTTGAGGTCTATTTTTTACCTCAAAATTTCTCTAATTGAAATCTGGTTCAAAATATGTGTGCTAAATCCATTATTTAGTATTGCCCTCAAGGCATCAAGATCTGACTCAAGGGTGTCCAACTTTTATAAAGATTACAACATAGTTGATCCTATGGTTGGGTCGAGACTGGGTCACCCTTCTTCACTTCCAAATCACAAAATATTTGACTGAATATAAGTATCTTTTATGCATTATTATTTAATTTCTCTTTTCAGTAATTTTATATGTAGATGCATTTACCCTTCAACAAATTTATCATGGTTGTAGTTGTTATACTATTTGGTTGTAGCTTTTTATATGTATTAAATTTTGTAATAACACTAGTTGAGGAAGATAGACTTCCTAAGTTCTTCTTTAAATAGGTCATTTTGAAATATTTGTTATAACTATTCTTTTGGGAGGTTACAAAAGTTGAAACTTGGACCATAGAGAGGGAAATATTGATGATCATATGGTACAACTTTAAAATATTGGGTCGTGACAATTTAGGAGATATGATTAAAATAATTCAAACTTCATGGATTCTCCTAAAATCATGCATCAAATAGGCCATGTTTGGATTTTTATTATAACTTTTCTTCTGGGAGATTTTAGAAGTTGAAATTTGAACCATAGTGAAGGGAAATCTCGTTGAGCATTTTTTCCAACTTTTAGATCTTAGGTGATGATATTTTAGGAGATATGTTTAGAGTAATTCAAGCTTCTTGGATGCTCATAAAATCATGCATCAAATAGGTCATGTTGGAATTTTTGCTATAACTTTTCTTCTCGGAGTTTTCATAAGCTAAAACTTGGACCTAGTGAGGGGAAATCCTATTGACCATATGGTTCAGTGTTCAAAACTTGGGTTGCTATACTTTAAGATATATGCCCTCAAGGAGTTGCTATATTAGTTTGCATGGAAAGTGTTTGAATAAATGCCTAAATTATTTAATGATTCATTATATACAAAGTGTTTAATGAAATACCCCAATGAAAATGTTGTTTTTTGGATGGGGAAAGAATTGATGCATGTTAGCATTGTTCTAAGATAGTATTGTTGTAGCGTATCTATGCCTATTTGCATGCGAAGGATTTGAAGAAATGCGTTAAAGGGATTTTATTACAATTACATACAAACTATATGATAAAATACATCAAAGACATAAATCAAAAGTTGCATGATTAAGTGATATATTTTAGTGTGTTACATGTGGAATCAGAGCAATATTTCTTATTTGATTTCATACAAAAGTTTGAAAAAGTGTCTGCAAAAAAAATAATACTTAAATGTTTTTATACGAAGTATTTGAATAAAGGTTTACATGTAAAGTGTTTGAAAAAATGTATGAGAGATGAAAATCAAGTTTTTGCAAATATGGTTAGGATAAATTTAGTAGCGGTATGTGACAAAGAGGTATTAGAGTTTATGTTCGATCTAGAAAAGGAAAATTTTGAGTACATTGTAACCTATGTAAGTCATTGAGGGAACTATGTATGTTACAATCTTGGTGAAAATTTTGAAGTTGTTGAGATATACACCATTTAAATCAATATACAATTTAATGATAATGTGTTTGCATGAATCTACCTACTATTGGAATCACAATTTTCGTTAAACAAAAACCTGCAGGAATTAATCTCTGCTACAATCTCTAGAGTTAGGACCCATGAGAGGCAGCTAGTTTATATCATGAAACACATGGGGAATGTTGAACCTCATGTCGAACACTTACATACATGCAAATGCATTCAATGGTGAATGTGGAGAATCTATGACCATAAGAATTTCCCTTGCTAGATAGGGAAGAAGAAGAGAAAATTCTACCTATAGTGGAATATTTCACACTAAATGCACTAAGGAGTTGGAGGAGGATATAGTGTTGCCAAAGAAGGTTTGAGATACTTTAAGAGGGATGCATGGACTATGGTAGATTAGGATCAAATGGAAATCACTAAGTACATTAAATGGTATGAGAGAAGAAAAGACATGAATTTGTTTCATCATCTCTCATTGGTCACTTTAGGGGCCAAAACCCTCTCACTAAGGAAGTGTGATTGGAAATGAATCATTGAAAGAAAAAAATCCAAATGGATTGACGTATGAAAATCTATTCCAACCAATGTCAAAAAATAGGGTAACAAATTCATGAAATCATAGACAACTCATAGAGTTTCAACAAGGGAATGTAGAGGTGGAGGGGAAATCAACCACCAAATCACAACAGTGACTTTGAGTAGGCACTATACCACAACAATAGAGCCGATTGTGTTTTCATCGACTACTAGGTGTCCAGGCTTTAGATATAGAGGTGAGTAGGAGGCAAGATGGGTGCATGGAGTAAGTGTCAATCCATCCCACGTATATTGTAAAAGCATCCCAATCACTGATGACTTATACACCTCAACTTTGGAAATATGAATGTTTGTTCTCCCTTGTTAAGTTTACTCGTTAATAAAACTAAAATTAACCCAAAAAATTGGCTAAGCATGTCGTTGAAACTTGATAAACTAGGAAGTTGGATTAGATGGGGGGATTGAAATATCTTAGCCACATGCATGAAATTTCTCGAGAACAAGAGATCCCCATAAAATAGGGAATGAAAATGTCCACATTGGTGTCATATGTGCACAAGTGATTACATCCTCTAGAGCCTTTGTAGTTGATTCTTGGGCCACTTGGCATTCTAGCAAGGAAGGAGATAAATAGACAAAACAAACAAAAGGAAAGGGGTTTAATAGTTAGTTGACAATGGTTCTTCAATTAGTAGGTTCTTGGCACCTTTACCAAAGTAATTTGATGATTTTGTATAAGAGAAAGGTAGTGCCCATTCGTTGACTCAAAGTATTGATCATTTGCAAAGATAGGTGCAAAGAGGAAGATATTTTAAGGAGACCAACACCAATAACAATCATGTCGTGGAGTAGATCAAAGAAATGCAAATAAGGTATTCATGCTTGTAGTCATTAAATTTGTGTTGAAATTTGCAACAAGAAACAGTGAAATAGGCAACCAGAAAGGACAAAATTTGCACACACACTAGTGTGGAATTTCAATCACACATTCGTGGGAAATTCAGTTACACATTAGTGCGAAATGTGGGCATCTAATTTATTTTTCCCTTAAATAAATTGGACAATAAATTGTAATTTCATCTCATAACAACTTGTATCAGTTAACTAAGTCATGAAGATTGAGTTATCTCAAAAAATTCGAGTTGAGGGTCTAAGATGAGGCATGTAGAGTGATCCTAATATTTTGGGGGTCCAGTTGCAGTTGTAGCACTATTGTGGTGTGAGTGTAATCAATTAACTCAAATTAATTGAGTTAAAATTAGTTTAGCTAGTTCTAACTCAGTGATGAATTAGTGAAAGGTCTAGTGAATTAAATTAGATTTAATTCACAAGTAGCGATCAATCAAATAACTGATGATTTGCAATTAATAGATCCATGCATGTAAATTCTGAGGAAGACCCAGTTGAGACAAAGGTTAAAGGGAACATAACTATCAGTTGTATTATTACAAAATTGTCGGGGTGCAATTATAAATTCATGAGAAGGCCATGATGGATCGCACAATCAAGGAGGGCTGAATTTCTTATTTAATAGGGGCCTATTTCCCTAGGGATTGCTTGAGAAAGGTTGGGCTTAGAAGAGGCTGAGAATTGGCTAAGTGTTTGTCAATTTTTCCTGAGCGTTGCAAGCCAGTTTTGAGCAAGATTAGACTGAGACAGTCAGGAGAGTGCAGGGTTTTCTTGGTGTGAGAAAGCATTGCATTGTTTCATGATTCCTTGACTTTGTACAATATATGATAGTGAGGTTTTGAGAAGTTTCTTTCCCCAAGAATATCTTGTGTTGTGTGATTGATTTACTTCTTTCTCTTACTTGCATGTGATTGAGTGATCGTGTTTTCTATTCCACAAATATTGTAGAAGGATTTAATATCTTGTTTTACTACATCACAAGATCAAATTGAATCCATTGGTATAATTTCTACATGGTATCATAGCTTCTATATAATTTCTACATGGTATCAAAGCGCCAGGAATCACAATAGAAGAGAAGAAATTGAGTTTGTCTTGAACATGTTCAAATTTGTAGATTTATTCTTCGGGATCCAACAACAGATCAAGATGTCTTTCAATGGCTTGAGACTCGAATATGCACTCGAGGGAAATTCAAATTATATTTTATGGAAGGACAGGATGGAGGCAGTGTTGGAGGACAACGAGTTGAAGGAATTCATAAATATTGATATTCCCAAGCCCTCAGCAGCAGATGCCCAACTTCTTAATGCATGGCAGAAGAAGGTAGCAAAGACGAGAAAGATCTTGTTAGAGGGAGTTTGAGATCATATTGTCTCGAGTCTCCATGGGAAGATGACTCCATATGCTATGTGGAAGGCCTTGACAGATCTGTTTCATAATAGCAGTGACCACATGAAGTTGGTGTTGAAGGACAAGCTTAGAAAGATCAAGATGGAGGAGGGTGAGACGATACCAACATACTTGGCGAAGTTCACTCAATGTCGAGATGAGCTTGAAAGTGATGGTGTGACAGTAGCCCAGGATGATTTGGTGAGCCTAGCACTTCTAGGCCTTCCCAAGTGCTAGCATAGTTACCAGGACTCTGTGAATGGAGGGAGAAGTTACCAGACTGGGAGCATTTGTGGTCTCACTTGTTAATAGAAGAGATAAGGCAGAGCACCAGAGACGAGACCTTCAGCACCAACAAAGAAGAAGATTGTGCATTAGTCGGAAAAGGAAAGAAATCCAAGGGAAAGAAGTCCCAAGGCGAAGAGGGCAATAGAAACTTGTCCAAGATCAAGTGTTTTCACTGTCACAAGCATAGACACTATGCCTCGAATTGTCCATAGAAGAAGGCAAGCAAGAAGGAGCCTGCAGTTGCAACAGGGGAAGCGTTGGCTTCACAGTTTGAGCTTGATTTTACTCTCATTGCATGCATGGCCAACACTGTAATGGGATGCATGTGGTATCTAGACAGCGGTACCTCATTCCATATAACAGGGACTAGATATCTCTTCAGTGACTTGGAGGAGAAGGACATATAGTAGAACATAGATTTTGGAGATGACGTGAGGTTTAGCGCGACCGACATAGGTACATTTACCTTTCAGAGGGAGTCCGACATAGACACATTTACCTTTCAAAGGGAGTCAGAAGTATAGCATGACTGACATAGTTACATTTAGTTTTGGCAGATATTTTGTATGTTCTAGGCCTAAGGAAGAATCTTGTCTCCATAGCGGTATTGGAATACTGTGGTTATGATGTGATGTTTAGAAAATGAAAGGTTTTCCTTAAACACATAGCCATAGGACAGGTGAAACAGATCGGTGTAAGAGTTAAGAACCTGGATGCATGCAGAGTTTTGAGCAGAGCAATGTTTAATGACTTGGTGGTTGAGAGGGAGAAATTATCTCTCAACATGTAGCCTTAGAAGCAGTGTTAGAAGGTTGTGGAGTAGCCATAATTGGAGAAGCAGAGAGGAGACTGAGTGGAAGAGTCCACTCAAGCAGAGACCTCCAAGAGGGGGAAATTTCGAGCCAGATGGATAGAGGGAGTATATGCAGCTATACCTCCAGGTGTGAGGTGGGGCAATATGCAGATATAATCCCAAGAAGAAATTTGGGCAGGGTCCATTGAGATGGTGTGTCTCATGGATCGAACCTGGCTACGAGGATCCCACAGTATAGCAGTAGTAGGAAGGATCAGTTGGATTGATGCAGTCAAATTTTAGGAAGACAAAAATCAGAGTGACAAATGTCAGATACTGGAGCGCAGATCAGAGTTGGGAGCAGTGCAGAGGGCATGGATGAAGATGTTAACAGCAATGCAGAGAGTCCAGTAGCTAGCAACAGTCAGAAGACTTTGATGACAGATGCATTATACTGATTTAGTTGTTCGGAGCCTATTCAATTTCAGGAGTTGCATGTGCAAACAACACT
This sequence comes from Pinus albicaulis, assembly GCA_034641835.2. Classification (NCBI taxonomy): domain Eukaryota; kingdom Viridiplantae; phylum Streptophyta; class Pinopsida; order Pinales; family Pinaceae; genus Pinus; species Pinus albicaulis. The sequence goes on from CM076575.1 coordinate 1,964,930,354, forward strand.
AGAGAAGTGTTGCATGCCTCTCTTAACTCGGTTAAAGATCCGGTGAACCCTAAGGATGGAAAAAGTGTCTACATTATTCCTTGTCCCTGTGGGACGCCTTACATTGGTGAAACGAGTAGGTCTATTAGCCAAAGGATATGTGAACATGCAGCTAACATTAGGCATGGAAGGTCTCGCACCTCTGCCCTGGCTGAACATGTGGAAAAGATTAACCATCATATATGCATCAAAGAGGCTAAGTTCTTAGCCAGGATTGATCACTTTCATCATCGTAGGTTAAGAGAGGCCCTTGAAATTGAAAAAATGCCCGTAAATTTCAATAGAGATGACGGTTGGAATATAAGCAGGTGTTGGATCCTTGCCTTATATTCTTAATTTTCCTTTTTTATTTTATTTTATTTTATATTTTATATTTTATGTTTTTATTTTTTAAAATTTTTATTTATTTTTATTTTTATTTATTATTATTATTATTTGTAATTTTATTTATTTATTTATATTTTTTATTTTATTTTATTTATTTATATATATTTTTAAGATAGAATTACATTAAAATAATATATAATTATAATAAAATAATATTTGTATTATTAATAATTAATTAACGATTAATAAAAATATAAAGATTTTTATATATAATTTAAACTATTAAATTGACCTAACCATTATTAATTTCAATATTCAAACTAGTCGTTAGGTTGTTTTAAATAAATAATTAAATTAATAAAACTAACCATTATGAATTTCAAAGTCAAATTAATTGTTTCTAACGGTTTTCTTTGCCTTTTCTACATCTATTTAAACTCAACCACTGATCTGATATCTCAACTAGTCCTGATGATGAACCACACTGGTTGGTTCGAAACGCGTCGACTTTGTTCATTGTAATGTGATTATTACCGAAAGATTTCTTCATAATTTATCGATGGATCACAAAAGCCAAAAATCTATTAAAATTCCAAAGGTATTGGATCAAGATAGATTGAATTTATTTCTTGTTGAGAAGGAGAATTGAAATTTGCAACAAGAAATAGTGAAATTGGCAACCAAAAAGAACAAAAATTGCACACACACTCGTGTGGAATTTCAATCACACATTGGTGAGAAATTTGGTTACACAATAGTGTGAAATGTGGGCATCTAATTTATTTTTTCCTTAAATAAATTGGAAAATAAATTGTAATTTCATCTCATAACCACTTGTATCAGTTAACTAAGTCATGATGACTGAGTTAGCTCAAGAAATTCGAGTTGAGGGTTTAAAATGAGGTATGTAGAGTGATCCTAATATTTTGGGGGTCTAGTTGCATTTGTAGCACTAGTGTGGTGTGAGTGTAATCAGTGAACTCAAATTAATTGAGTTAAAATCAGTTTAACTAGTTCTAACTAAGTGATGAATTAGTGAGAGGTCCAATTAACTATGTTAGATTTAATTCACAAGTAGTGATCAATCAGATATCTGATGATTTTCTATTAATAGCTACATGCATGTAAATTCTGAGGAAGACCCAATTGAGACAGAGGTTAAAGAGAACATAACTATCAGTTGTATTATTAGAAAATTGCACGGGTGCAATTATAAAGTCATGAGAAGGCCATGATGGATTGCGCAATCAAAGAAGGTTGAATTTCCTATTTAATAGAGGCATATTTCCCTAGGGATTGCGTGAGCAACGCTGGTCTTAACAAAGGTTGAGAATTAGCTGAGTGTTTGTCAATTTTGCTTGAGCATTGCAAGCCAATTTTGAGCAATATCAGGGTGAGACAGTCATGAGAGTGCAAGATTTTCTCGGTGTGAGAAAGCATTGTATTGTTTCATGATTCCTTAACTTTGTACAATATATGATAGCGAGGTTTTGGGCAGTTGCTTTCCCCAAGAATATCTTGTGTTGTGTGATTGATGATTTCCTTTCTCTTACTTGCATGTGATTGAGTGATCATGTTTTATATTCCGCAAATATTGTAGAAGGATTCAATATCTTGTTTTGGTACATCAAAAGATCAGATTGAATATAGCTGGTAGATTTTCTACAAATTGGACGCAGTAGTAGAAGCCCTAGTTGAAACTTTGTAAATTGTAATTTGCCATAAAATCAATGACCTGTTAGAGTTTGGCAAGGATTTAATAGTTAGTGGACAATGGTTCTTCAATTAGTGGGTTCTTGGCATCTTTACCAAAGTAGTTTGATGATTTTGTATAAGAGAAAGGTAGTGCCCACTGGTTGACTCAAGCATTAATCATTTGCAAAGATAGGTGCAAAGAAGAAGAGATTTCAAGGAGACCAACACCAACAACAATTTGTCATGAAGTAGATCAAAGAAATGCAAAGAAGGTATTCATGCTTGTAGTCATTAAATTTGGACACGGTAGTAAAAGCCTTAGTTGAGACTTTGTAAATTGTAATTTGTCATAAAAGCAATGAACAGCCAAGCAAGCTATTACCTACTAGAGTTCTGCAAAATCAAACTTCTATAAGATAAATCTTTGTGTCTATAATGTGTGTTTTTATAAATTTCTTTCATTAATTTTAATACACAATTACAAATAATTAAACAAATAAAATTAAAAAGATTTTTTTTAATTAAGAAAACTATCCAATAATAAATTATAGATCAATTACAGTTTAAAATACAAATTACATACTGATGAAGCCTTGTATGAAAATCTTAAAAGAGATAAAACAAAGATCCTAAATTCCCAACAACTATTTGTGTATTTTTGTTGCTCCTTTGATTGTTGTGTATTTTTGTTGCTGCTTCCAATCAAGCCCAACAAACATCAAACAATATTTATATCCCTAAAATCAATCTAAACCCAAAGACACGGGAGATAAGTAAATTTCAACACACGTCCTAGTGTTTCAAAAACATGATAATAGTCCTATATTCCAGAATATTTTAAAATTTTAAAAAAATTGAATAATATGAGTTAAGTGGATTGTTTCTGCTAGATTTAATATTCATCAAATTTTTGGATTGTTTAATTTTGCTCATATCTATAATTGAGTTATGCCCAAATCTACATTGCTAAAAATGATAAATATAAAATTCACTTCTTATACATTCTAACATTTCTAAAAATCCAAACCCTCGTATTACTCATATTTCTGAAAATTCAGACCCTTTATATTACTCATATTTCTGAAAATTCAGACCCTTGTATTACAAGGGTTGCTCCATATATTCAACCCTCTTATATTACAAGGGTTGCCCCATGTATTCAACCCTCTTCAAGAGCAATCAAAGAGCTGACCAGAAACAAAGAAAAAGAACCTTATATTACAAGGGTTGCTCCATCTATTCAACCCTCTTCAAGAGCAATCAAAGAGTCAACCAGAAACAAAGAAAAAGACCCTTATATTACAACTGCTGCTCCATCTATTCAACCCTCTTCAAGAGCAATCAAAGAGTGTTGCTCCATCTATTCAACCCTCTTCAAGAGCAATCAAAAAGATAACAACTGTTGCTCCATCTATTCAACCTCTTCAAGCGCAATCAAAGAGCTATCTAGAAACAAAGAAAAAGACCCTTATAGTACAACTGTTGCTCCATCTATTGAAGAGGAACCCTCTTCCTCTTCAATAGCAATCAAAGAGCTAACCAGAAACAAAGAAAAAGACCCTTATATTCCAACTGTTGCTCCATCTATTGACCTTATATTCCAACTTTTGCTCCATCTATTCAATACTCTTCAAGAGCAATCAAAGAGCTAACCAGAAACAAAGAAAAAGACCCTTATATGACAACTGTTGCTCCATCTATTCAACCCTCTTCAAGAGCAATCAAAGAGCTAACCAGAAACAAAGAAAAAGACCCTTGTATTACAACGGTTGTTCCATCTATTCAATCCTCTTCAAGAGCAATCAAAGAGCTAACCAGAAACAAGGAAAAAGACCCTTATATTACAACTGTTGCTCCATCTATACAACCCTCTCCAAGAGCAATCAAATTGCTAACCAGAAACAAAGAAAAAGACCCTTATATTACAACTGTTGCTTTATCTATTCAACCCTCTTCAAGAGCAATCAAAGAGCTAACCAGAAACAAAGAAAAAGACCTGTTGCTGTGTCTATTCAACCCTGTACAAGAGCAATCTTACAGATAACTAGATACAAAGAAAAACAGATAACCAGAAACCAAAAAAAGGACCTGTTGGTGTATCTATTCAACCATGTAGAAGAGCAATCTTGCAGATAACCAGAAACAAAGAAAAAAAAATGCAACATGAACCTTCAACTGACCTTCATGTCAGGCCTAGGGCCAAATGCCATGACTCTAACATATCCTTCGTTCTCTAAATGACAGGTGGGAAGCCGACCCCATGTCTTTTTACTTAAGCTATAAAATACCACCTCCATCACCCTCATACATCCATTGAGGATAAAGCAGGCGCAATCCCCAACTCCTATGCAGCTCATTAAGGGGCAATCCATAGAGCTGTCAATATTATACAGAGTCCTGTTAACATCCTCACACATTACTGGAGGCATTCTGGCGATCTCTGTCCACCACGATGAAGAATAACCAGAAGAGTCATCTGCCTTCACCTTTGCAAACTCCCATATAATGACCTCCTGCAAAAGCCCCTCTCCGTCTTTGACCTTCCCACCTGTGACTAGTACCCGCGACCCACAGGTGAGCAGGTAAGGGAATATCTGCTTTTTCTTAGCCAGCTCTGGCAAGGGTGCAGAAATGAAAGTCCCATTTCTGATGTTGAAACCCATTATACCCCAGCAGCCATTCTTGATTGTTAAACAATAGAAAGCCCCATCACAAAAAACCAACTCCATTCCCATATGTGCTCGCACTACCCACACATCCTCGGGCATCTGCCCTGCAACACTCCATGACTTGTCACTGGAATCATAGATTTCCACTAAATCGCCTTTCTGGTTACGCGGTCTGCCCACTGCCACCACTTTGTATGTGTCTCGACTGTGGTCCTCCCCTTGCATGATGCCCATGGCTCTAACAGACCATATGGATGAAATTGGGGGAAGTTTTATTGACTTTCTTGTGAGAGGATTGGAAACAACAAATCTTGGAAAATTTCCCACCAAGAACAACCCTGCTGCAGACCCATGACAATCAATACGAATTTCTTTTTCTTTCAGGAAAGAAAGCGAGATGGAAGAACTCTTCTTCCATCTCTGGGTGAAGAAGCAGTAAAGCAAACACTCAGGCATTTTAGACTGGGCATTCTGCACAACCAGCCATGGCATACTGTTGGAAGGCGCCTCTCCCCATTTACTGGTTATGAATTTGGTGGATGAAAGGAGAGCATTCCAGTCTTTGCGTACGCTGCGAAATCTGCAGATACAATCCACTGGAAGCCACACCAATATTTGGTATTTCAAATCCTCAGGCAACTCAGGCAATTCAGACACCTCTTCCTGCGCGCCCATTATAAAACCCAGAGCCCAAAGTTGAAGTTGTGGATTGTAATTGCTTCTTAAACAGATTATATAGGCGCGGATAATTAAACACTTCACTTTTCGAAGTCTTCTGCAATAAGTGTTTGAGACTTTTCGAAGTCTTCTGGAATAAACGTTTTGAGAAATCTGATAGTCGAGGGTGAGTCTAGGCTACTGGTTTTTATCAATTTAACTATCAGACCCTTCATTATCAAGCAACCGACTTTGTTTTGTATTTTTCGCAGAACACTTGGCTCATTTTTAATATAGATAAAACTAGACTTGGCTCGGTTGCTTGATAATGAAGGGTCTGATAGTTAAATTGATAAAAACCACCAGTAGCCTAGACTCACCCTCGACTTTCAATTTAACTATCAGACCCTTCATTATCAAGCAACCGACTTTGTTTTGTTTTTTTCGCAGAACACTTGGCTCATTTTTAATAAAGATAAAACTAGACTTGGCTCGCTTGCTTGATAATGAAGGGTCTGATAGTTAAATTGATAAAAACCAGTAGCCTAGACTCACCCTCGACTATCAGATTTCTCAAAACGTTTATTCCATAAGAGTTCGAAAAGTCTCAAACATTTATTACAGAAGACTTCGAAAAGTGAAGTGTTTAAAAATCATACGTTTTAAAATCATTTTCTTTTACAATGTTATAAACTTTTTCTTTTTCTGGGAATATGGGAATGTAATTTTAGTTGAGAATATAATTTTTTTTACTTCAAATAGGTTTTTGAATGGGTATTATTTTACAAATTAAACGATGTAAAATTTAATTTTTTAAAAAATTTATTATATTTTTTATTAAAATTAATTTAAAAAAAATAATTATTTCTTTTATAAATTAAACTATTTCATTTTTAATTTTTTTTAATAATATTTTTTGTTTTTATTGAAAATATAATTTTAAAAAAATTTAATATATTTTTATTAATATATAAATCTATTTAATGTTTTGAAAAAGTTAGAAATAATTAATTCCTACTTGTCTATGGTTGTAATTCTCCATTTGAGGAGTTTGTTCCTACATAATAGGAATTAACTAGAATATAGTTTCTCCTAGTTTAGTGTGTGGTTGAGAGAATCTCTCAACCACATTATTGTACGTCCAAGATAGAATTATTATCTTGAGACTATTGCTTGTATAAATATGTGTGTAATTTCCTTGATTCATAATATAGAATTTGATTAGAGTTTGCAGTGTGATATTTTATCTTGGTATCAGAGCTTCAAAGCCCATAAGGGCCTCTGGCCCTTCCTGGGCATAGGAAAATAAATAACTGTATTTGTATTAGTTTTATCAAATTTGTTTGTCCTTTGCACGAAGCTGGAGCGCTGTTGATGAAGCGTGACAGAGATCATGAATAAAGAGGCCTGTACATTGTACGCTGAGTTGAGGGAAAGTACATCGTCGCTGGAGTATTTCGAAAGCCGCGAGCTGTGACAGAGGTCGTGGCAGTAAGTTTTTCATCAGATCATTTCACTGCACTGACAATCTGGGTTTGAAGTAATAGAGGGACGATGACGAACAATCGGATGCCTGCATGCAAACTTTTGGCGAATGGTATGTAGACAGCTCCAGAACGCATACCATTATTGATTGTTGAAGTCTGTATCGAAAACAAAATAGAACACTCAAGACGCATAACTCTGAAATCGGTTTTGTATGAAATATTGAGCCTGCTGCGTGAGCTTGTTGATCACCAGCGTGTTGTTCATCGCAAAGGGCGGAGATACTCAGGGTTGAAATTAGATACAATTCTGATTGAGAACTGATATGCATGTTGGAGTAGATTTGCGGTGGCGGTCTAATTGCTGGTATCAATTATCGAACGATGAAGTTCGGACCAGTTCCTTCAGTCCCTTGTCAGAGCGTGAAGAGCTCGATGCCCGCTTCAAGGCTGCGGAAATAGACGCAGAAATCTTTCGATTTAACCTTGATTTGGTCCAATTTGATCCGGATTTGCCCCAATTCGACCCAGTTTTCAGTTCTCTGCCTCTGTAAATTGTTTTGTATATTATAGCCATCCAAGGTATCTGAGTCTTTTATTTTTGGGTATAGTTTAGGATATTTTAACCTCTAAAATCTTCATACACAGTTCCGTTGTTTGTTAATACCAGAAGAGTTTGTGTATATGGTCTGTAATTTTGCTAAAGTCAAGAATCCTCGAAGATTTTCTGATTTTGAAGGGTCCTGTGTTCGATTCCTGGAAAGAAATATCGAAGCCAAGAAGTATTCCCAATGGGTGCAAGAAGTATTCGCGGGGAGTATAGTTATGGTTTTGCTTCTATGGCATTTTGTACACCAATGCAACCAGAGTCGTATTCAGCGATGCAACCAGAGCGATGTGCAGGCATTGATCAACTTCAAGCAAACTGTTAGCAGTTCGAGCCCTCTGAATTGGGAGGTCAACATGAGTTGCTGCGTGGAGAAGAAAGCAGCGTGGGTGAATTTTTTGGTGAGCCATTTATGTTTGCGGATCTCCTCAACGTTCTTGATGCCTTGCTACTACCCCAATCTGCTGCGTGGTTTGTTTGCAATTCACTAGTATGTCTGGTACAGATCAAAAGTGTTGGGGTGATGTCAAGTGGTCTGTGTTTAATATTTCTTTAAGAATGGTCATGTGAGTAATGTAAATCTGGTTAAATTAAATGTTGTGACATTTAGTTTGGGCAACTATTGTCATGAGTGCTACTCTTTGTTGGAATTGCTCGTTCCAACAATAGACAAATTTATTTGCAGGAATGAGTTACTACCAGATATAATGAAGACATGAAAATGAAAATGGCATCAAAGAGTAGTGGTTGGAGCTGTATAGATTGTGATGGAAAGTAGCAAACATGAGGCAGCATGCTTGGAAGCAGTTACCAAGCCTTGATACTGTGAGCAGGGGAAGTGGCATTATGTTGCGATGCCAGGGGAATTGGATACTGAAACGTGACGAAGAATTGGACCGTGGAGTCCTAGATTACTGTTCTTGAAGGGAAAATTGTGTTCTCTTCGTGTGGCTGTGAGTGCCTATGTTCCAGTTTCTTTATCAGTGGACCCCCCACAGGTATCGTTGGAATGGTTACTGGTATGCTTGGAAAATAATCATCTATGGGAAGAGATAGAGAAATTAATGTGAAGAGTTTATTTTGTATTCTCTTGGAATCATGTTTAAATATTATTGAGTCTTATTGAGCCTAGCTAACTCAATGTACGTAGAGTTATTTTGTTAGAATTCATGACTCTAACAAATGAAAGGATAAGCATGGAGTTCCAAGAATTTATTTGACAAAGATGCCCAAGATGTAAACAATGAATAGATGAGGTAAAGGAGCAGCGACAACGTTTATGGTGGACAAAAAAATAGATGTTTGTTTGAGTTAGTGTGGTTTGTGGAATAGACTCCCTAGCATGTTATAAGCAAGTCCAGTTGTTGTAATGGTCATTGTATGTACCCAGAAACTCCAAAATGTTGAAGTATGAAATGTAAGCCTTTTAAAGGCATCTGAAAGTTCGTGGTGATCTTAAAACCACCTTGTAATGGTTTGTGGTGAGCCAGAAACCACCTATAGAGCCTTTGTGGCTGGTTGCCTTTGTGGTTGCATGTACACGAGTGGTCGCGTGTACATGAGTGTTGTGTGCTCATAGAGCTTTGTGCTCGATCGAGCAGGTGGACTGCAGTAACACCTGGCTCACAACCTCAGATGATTCATTAATCTCTGAGCAGAAGGGGGTTGGCGCGCTTTCTTAGCTGACAATTGTGCTGAGAAGCGCAATTGGTGCGATTGTTCAGTACATACTCGTGCCAACGTGCCAAATCATGGGAATGGCACGGAATCACACGATAAACTCGCGCCAGGATTTTTATTATGGGCGCGGATTTCTTTGTTTAGGAAGACGCCACCTCACCTTCAAGGGGATCCGCGGGAAGCCTCACCTTCGCTGGATGATTTGCGGGAGTTGCAGATCGGAAAAGTTGCAGATCTATCCGGGAGAGGCAGATCGGATCAGTTTGATCAGATCAGTTTTGTGGCTGTATTGGAAAACAACGGATTTTCTCATTGGAGCAAGATTGATTTGCAGATTGTGTTTTTGGAGATTCTGCACATGCAATTCGCTCGATGGTGGTGGATTTGTAGGTACATATATGCAGTGATAATGGTCAATAGAATCATGTATACGAAGGACATCCTACAGGATTAGCGGTTGCAGCGGTTGGTACCCATGCATTCCGGTGGATGGTTGCTCTTTTATATGGACGTCGACATATTCTTTGTTATGTTTGACCACAACCAGACTTTGTGAATCACTATCATAACAAGTAGTCATTAAGGGGGGGAGTTAGAAATAATTAATTCCTACTTGTCTATAGTTGTAATTCTCCATTTGAGGAGTTTGTTCCTACATAATAGGAATTAGCTAGAATATAGTTTCTCCTAGTTTAGTGTGTGGTTGAGAGAATCTCTCAACCACATTACTGTACGTCCAAGATAGAACTCCTATCTTGAGACTATTGCTTGTATAAATATGTGTGTAATTTTCTTGATTCATAACATAGAATTTGATTAGAGTTTGCAGTGTGATAGTTTATCTAAAAATTCTAAACAGCCTTCAGATTATACAAATTTCCAATTTTCTAGTCTAAATTTATGATTTCAATAAATCATTACTTGATTTGATTTTAGACAAAATTAATTAGAAAATATACTCTAAGAAATTCAAAACTTAAGAGTTAGATGAGTCAAAACTTAAAAGAGTTTAACTATGATTTGAAAACAATTTTTTTATATTTCCCTTTTTTATTTTTTAAATTTGAGCCAGGCCAAAGTATTTCGTTTTATGTGGAAGTGGTATCTAGAATTTGTGAAATATTTCAAAACTTTTAAGGATAAGGTTGTTTTTATTATATTGATCGATTATCTTTCAATTATTATTAATTTCACTTTGATTTTTCTAATATTTAACTTTAAAAATTAAATTTATATATTTTTTAATATAATCATTTTTTAAAACTTCATTAATAATTAAATTAGAAGTTTTGTTACAATTTTTTCAACTTATAATACCATGTGTATTTAACAGTAGTATAAATTAAACTTATATATATTTTTATTATAATTTTTTTAAAACTTCATTAATAAATAAATCAGAAGTCCAGTTACAATCTTGTCAACTTATAATACCATGTATATTGAAGAGTATGTAGTTTTTTACCTTGTACAAAAATTACTTGCTAACAAATTCTTAAAACATAAAAATAAATAATGGTTAGAATATAAAACATAAAACAAATATACACAGAGAATTTAGCATGGATTCAAAAACGAGACTACCAGATTGATTTTTGATTATATTCTCTTCAATGTTACTATACATATATATACATGTCGAAACATCCATAAACCCCAATTCATTAATACTAAATTGCACATAAAATTCCCAAAACCATCTGTATGCCCAAAACCACCTGAAACTAATTTTCTTTTCCAATGTTATAAACTTGTTTCCCATGATTTTTTTTCCTAGTGAGACCATGGTAATTTTTTTAATGCATAGTTTATCTCCAAACCATTCTTTTTTAGTGGATTATGGAAATATAATTTCAAGCAAGAATATATTTTGTTGTTGTTTAAAATATCATTATATTCCTTGATATATATATATATATATATCATAAACCCCAATTCATTAAGGTTGGATTAGAACATAGCCATAATTCCCTTGACCAAATCTACAAAATACCTTGGACATACAATCATCATGCCCAAAACCATGTGAAATATTTTGCTTTTCCAATGTTATAAACTTGTTTCCCAATTATTATTTTTCTAGTAAGACCATGGTAATTTTTTTAATGCATAGTCCTTCTCCATACCATTCTTTTTTTAGTGGATTATGGGAATATAATTTCAAGTAAGAATATCTTTTTGTTGTTGTTTCAAATATATTTTTAAATGGGCACTATCATTCTACATATTAAACAACTTAAAATCTAAAATTTTATGTAGCCCTCAGATTATACAAATTTCCAATTTTCTAGTTCAAACTTGTGATTTCAATAAATTGTTACTTGATTTTGTACAAAAATAATCAGAAAATATACTCAAAAAAGAGACAAAACTTAGAAGAGTTAGACTATGATTTTCTATAATCTTTATTACAACAATTTGAAAAAAAAAATCATGTTTTTTAATTTGACTCAAGCAAAAGTGTTTGGTTTTATGTGGAAGTGGTTTCTAGAATTTGTGGAATATTTCAAATCTTTTAAGGATAAGTTTGTTTTTATTATATTAATGAATTAGCCTTTTCATTATTATTAATTTCGCTTTGATTTATACCATGTCTAATATTTAACTTTAAAAATAAATTTATATATATTTTTAATATAACCATCATAGATCCATCTTAAGTACAGATTTAACATGAGCCTAGAGGGATCAAATTTCTTCACCTGCAAACTTCTTTAAAGTGCCAAAATACAATTTGTTATTTTTCATTGTTTAAATTGTATTTTTGAATGCTAAATAGAGTATATATAGGACCAAATAAGCTTTTAACCATAAAAACTTAATTTTTTTCATGATATATACACAATTTTTTTTATTAAATAATATATACTTAATTTACATTAAAATATTTTACGTCAGGTGTACATTGGGACACTTTATCACACAAATTAAAATGGTTTTTTATTATTAATATATTTTTAAATATGTGTCAAGATTAATTCTTATTAAAATATTTTATTGATAACCCACTTTGAATATTTTTTTATATACAACATTAAAATGTTTCATTTTAACAAGTTTTTTCCATATATATATATATATATATATATATATATATATATATATATATATATATATATATAAAGTTGAGATAGACATAAATTAGTTAACATAAATCTTCAAATACTTTAATTAAATCTCATGTTGAAATATTTTTGAAAAGTATAAGATTTAAACATCTTACTCATACATTTTTTATTTCTATTCATTTTTTTTAATTATAGCTTTTACAGAAGATGGACTGACAAAACATCTCCTCATACTGAGTTGTAGAATGAGCCTCTTGGCTCAATAAAAAAATATTTTTAAAATTTCATTAATAAATAAACTAGAAGTCTTGTTACAATTTTGTCAACATATAATACCATGTGTATTGAAGAGTCCTTATCGCTTTCTTATTTCAATATTAGTGGATTTTAATATGTATACTATGATATCTGAATATATATTTTTTGTTAATTAAAAAATAATATTAATGTAGTGATATAAGTTAAATGAATGGTAAATAGCAATATGCATCAATCCATATTAAGTATGAAGACACTTATCTCATGATACATTTCACATTCCCAAGATTAAAAAAAGGTATAACTAGCACAACCATATAAATTAAACAACTAGTAAATGCTTGCATAAATCCATAATAAGCCTCAAAATACTTACCTCAACATTACTATGGAAATTCTTAAATCTATAAATAGTTTTTGTCATAATGACATGGCTTATCAATACCACATGCCAAAAAAACAAAACACACTTGATATGAAACTTGTTCATATAAGATTTTTTTCACTCATTAATTTAACTAATGTGGAAAAAATGACATAATTACTTTGTAAATAAATCTCAACCTTTGATTTTTGTATACTTCTACTAATATTCTAGAATGTTTCTTAACATTTAAAGACACATCTATTGACATAAAAATTACTTAATTATAACTTTGTTTTAAATTATTATTATTATTAGAAAAAGAGTTAATATAGGAATTAAACACGAGCACATATAAAAATATGTAAGAACGTAAAGCAACAATAAATAATAAGAATTCAATGCCATAAATAAAAATGGGTAAGTTTGGCTATGGATATTTTTTAATTAAACACAAGCATATAGAAAAATACGTAACAACATAAAGCAACAATAAATAATAAGAATTCATTGCCATAGATAAAAATGGGCAAGTTTGGCTATGGATTTTTTTAAAATTAAACTGAAGAGAAAAAGGTGTATAACTACCTTTGAGATAAATCTTAACCCTTTGTCTTTGACTACTACTAAAAATATTTTGTGGAGATTAAATATGTACCATATACCTAATAATTGTTAATAATTAAATTAAAATTTTGAAAAAAACTATTTAGAAATGTAAATTCACATTAAATAGATATAAAGACACCTCGTAATACATCTTGCAATGCTTAAATTAATATGATGATAATAATACCTTAATGGGGGTGATTGAAAAAGGAAAAGGTTGCAGAGCTCAAGGTCGACTAGATCCATGTGTGTAACATGTGTAACAACAGTAAATGGTGGTCATGGCAACTAGCATTGGGGACAACGAAGTCTTGAGAAGGAAGGTGCAAGGTTAAATTTCGGTGGTCGTTCATTCTTCACTGTTGGTGTATCTTTGGTATGGGTGAGAGTAAGAGGGGAATAATAATCTTTGTGTGTGCATATGCCACCAACCAATGCATGCTCATTTTATTGGTGAATTAGGATTATGTTATTGATGTTAAGCGAGGTGTGTTTATGAGAGTGGAGACTTGGGAACCTTGGTGCTTTGTGTGGAATCTTCGAGAATGAGTTGGAGGGAGGCTACATTGTATTTGGTTAGTGTCGACAAGTCGTAACATGGGGTCTGCTAAGCTTGTGGAGCTTGGTCGTTGACCTAATTCCAATAAGCTTGGTGACATTCTGAATCACTGCAAGGGGGAGCTCAATTTGGGGTTTAGAGTGTGGAGCTTGGGGTTTTAAGTTGATAGGTTGGTTACTCTTGTTGTATGAGCGTCTAGACCTTCGGATATATTGGAGTGGGTGTTTCAATTGTGTTTTAGTCGAATTCTTTTTTTGGTGTCCCGTTTCCACCTTGGAGATGTTGAGGCAGTGAGGTAAGGCCCAGAGAGGAGTGGGGCCTTGTGCTTAAACTATAGACAAAGTTGTTCGGGCGGCAACTGCTGAGGAGGAAGGGGTTGAGAGCATTGTGTTGGTGGAATAATTGGTTCAGTTTCTAGGTCATGTAGACCATCCCCCCTCCTTAGATTCCCTTGATGCCCAAATGACAAGTTTAATGGGGACATTGGAGGAGATGAGGCAACCGAGACATGAGGATAGAAATGAATTCATTTCATTCCTAAATGGATTGCATCAAAATCAATGGGACATGATGGATCGTTTGGTTTCCCTGAGAATAAATTAGAGGTGTTCCAATGCCAGACTAAATGAGATGGACACTCGCCTTCCTCATATGGAGTTCCATGCTCATTTCAATCCAGGATATCTCCTCCGAACACTAGTCATGCACCTGTTTCTCCCCACTAATCTGTAATGAAAGTTGGTTGTTCTTTAATTCTTGATTTTTTTTGGGCTATTAGATCTTTTTGTATCGGGCTAATATGTAAAGCATGCCAATTCTTCCTTAGTTTTTGCATTGCTCTCCTAACCAATAAATCTGGTTGGAGTGAGGTTGGGAGATCAACAATAATCATGTATAGTAGATGTAATATTTTGATAAGATAATACTAGAATATTTTTGATTGAAAAAATAAAATAAATATGAATAATAATATTTCATAGCCTAGGGGGCATAGAGAAGATGGTGGCAGGTTGTTCTGTTAAGGTACTTAGTGGTGTATAGGTCACCAGTTCGGAATTCCATGGTAAAAATTCCAATCATGCTAAGGGCTGGTGTGGCCCATGCTAGGTGCGATCCTTAGGTGATTTTGATGGCTTAGATGCCCTTGGGTCACAACTAGTCAAATTACAGGGTAGGCATGTCAATCATCTCATAACTCACATAACCTAGTAAACAAAAAGTAAAATCATAAATCATAAAATTAAAGTGAATTATAATCTTTTTTTAAATTTAGTATTTAATTAGGTTGACAGACTACTCAAATCATAGGTTAAAAGGGGGAGTTAAACCAGCCTAGATCCATCTTAATTCTGGATTTACCAAGCACTAAGAGGGATCAAATCTCTTGAGATGGAAATATCTTAAGATGCAAAGAGATTTGATCTCTCTCGGAACATCATAGATTCAGAGTTAAGATGGATCTAGGTTGGTTATTTAATTGAGAGGGGAGGTGATCTCTAGCCTAGCATGGAAGAGATATTGTCCTATCATTATCTGTTTATGAAAATTCCTTAATCGGAATTCCTACTGCAACGACTGATTAAATTTCTTCTACTTGTTAATTTCTTAATCTAGTTATTTATGGTGTTACACAGTAAATATTGAAATAAAATCTATTGCATCCTTCACAACATAAAATACTACAGAAATAAAATATTGAGAAGGAAAGATAGAAATACACACAAGTACACCATTTTTTTTGGACAAATGTCCCTGGAAAAACCAAATGTGGGAAAACTGGTGCAAAAGCTGAGGGTTTTAATTATTATTCATTAGTTTCTGAGTAAAAATATTTATATGTCCAAACTGGTAATATGATACAGAGAATAAACTATCAAAGAGCTAGTGAGAAATTATCACACACTGTCGCTAGTGATCTGAATCTGATTCGGGCTCTGGGTGGCTTGCCCCACGATGCCTCTACGCAGTCTCTGCATCACATCCTCTACGAACTTTGTCACCCCTCTATCTGATCATTTGCTGGCTGGAAACTCAGATCTCTAGCCCTTCGTTCTCACACCCCAACTCCCGACACTAGATCTCAACTGCTCCCCAAAAAAAATGTGGATTCCCTCTGAAGCACTGTGCTGCCTCTCTGGACCTCTCGATGCCTCCTCTGCAATGTACTCATTGGATCAGAAAAATATTCCTCTAGCCAACTATCCCTTCCCCTCACTACAATAAATTCACTTGATCACTCTCCTAAATCTCATCGTTGCTTCTCTTGAGAATTTGATCTCTATATCTCTTGCTCTCACTATCTCAGTGTGTTCTCCAAATGCCCGTCGAGCTCCTTCTTATAATATCTCGTTGACATATCAACGACCAAGATTAAAGCATTATCAAAGGCTAATATTAACTAGGACTCAATCGTCATCTTTATCTAGAAGATTCACATCCACTTAGTTAATACACTTTAATTAATCTTATTTCCTAAGTTTAGACTTAGGAATACATTAAAAATGATTAATCATTTTAACTTAGCCATCTCTGGATGGAATTTCCAAAAATGATTTCTGGGTTTTGGAGAATGCATGTGTCCTGGTCTCTCTACAAAATCTCGAGGCTAGAGCACATCCAATGCTACAAAAATCAGCACTCCCTCTTAGCGAGGAATGTGCTCTAGTGCTACAACCTCCTGAAGCATCACTCTGACTTATCCACCATCCCAGCTGCATTGATGATGTCTGGTTGTTTTTTCCCACCAACTACTAAACTTCTCTAAATTTGTGTTGCATCTGTGTTGTTATTGCCCATGTTGAACTGGTGTCAACTATTGCATCTGTATTGCAACTTTGTTGTTGCTGCCATGGCAACATCCACAACTCCCTCTTATCTGTTTTTGTTGCAACTAAGAGATGTCAATCATACTGAACCAATTGTTTTTAGTCTGATGTATTTGTCACTCGAGTCTTGACTATTGTTGATCCTTGAACTGCCACTAAAGCCACTACACTGTTGTTGACTCTAGACTGTGCCAACTGCATTGCTTCCAAATTTTCACTGCGATGCTCAATCGCACACTACCAACCACTACATTCGTCACTCTGGCACATGACTGCACTAACTATCACTGGTCCATCCTGCTATTATTGTTATGGGCTCCTGTATCAAGGTATTGATACATGAGGTGGACCTCCTCATGATTCCTGCCCATCTGTAGCACTCTGGGGCTACAAAACAAAATCACCCCACCTCAACCCTCGAGGTATCTCGATCATCATGGAGAAATCTTCCTCTAATTCGGAGGACATCTTGTCGATCTATGTAGATGCAGAATGTTGATCCTACTCCTTCTCCTTGTCCTTCTTCTGAAGTGGACACTGAGAGCTGAAGTGGCCCATCTCACCACATCATAACCACTTGATCTTCGAAATATCCTTATTTCTCTTATGTTGCTCCTACTGCCCCTTTGATGTGAGGGTTGCATTCTCCTCTTCTGTCACCTCTTCCTTTGTCCCACTACTATTGCTGCCATCTAGGTTTCTCTTCACCAAATCACACCTCATCTCTTCTTGTTGGAGATCAACCCACATCCTCTCCCAATCTGACAATTTTTCTCTGCCCAAAATGCTTTGGACGAAAACCTTCCATTCTTCTTAGACATTGTTTAGGGCTAATCTCAAAAACTCCATATGATGAGACACTGACCCTAAATCTTCCAGCTGATCCCAGACATCCTGAAGCCTTGTAAGGAAGGGGTCTATTTTCTCCCCATTTTGTATCTTTGTACATCTCATTTTCTCTTCCAATTACATCTTTTGCTGCTCGGAAGGTCTCTGATATAACGTGGCCAATGCATACCACATTTATTTGGTTTTTCCCTTGCCTGCTACATGAGATACAACATGATCTCTCAATCTATAGAGGATCAACCTCTTGGCCTTCACCATCTCCTTCTTGAAAGCCTTAAGCTGATCTGTATTTGTGGGCTCAACTACCACATTATCTCTATAAATGTTAAGATAATGCTCATCTATAAGGAAGGAGATCCTTGCCTTCCATATCACATAGTTGGAGGCACCCTCCAATGATCCTGATCTCTAAACCCAGTTGATGCCATCTCCCAAATCATATGTCGAACTACCTCCTCTCTCTTTTATGCATTTGCTTCCTCGCTCTACGCACTCCCTTCTAGAGTAAGTAGATCTGCTCCCACCTATTGTTGCTATGCAATGAGAAATCAAATTCCTTGGCTAGGAATTCTCCGAGGAAGGAATTCCCCTAGTATGTTCTCTTCTTCCCTTATGACGCTTCTCTACTCTAGCCAATTGCTGCAGAAAATTTCCGTCCTAGCTAAAGATCTGTGTTGCGTGGAAACTGCTATGTTTCTCCCTCTGCCTCTAAAAAATATCGATCCAAAAAATTTACTCTTTATCGACTCACTCAGAGAAGTAATTTTCCATGAAAATTAGCCCTCCCAGCCAATGGACTGCGTAGCCTCTCTTGGGTTTCGAAATGTTGCCTACGCACTGATTTCAAACTCCCTCTTCCACCTGCAACTAAGCTCTTCTCTAATTTACTTGTGCTCTGATACCATATGAAAAATCCATAATTGGAATTCCTACTGCATCAACTGATTTTTGGATCAAGTTATTTATGGTGTTACACAATAAATATTGAAATAAAATATATTGCAACCTTCACAATGTAAAATACTGCGAAAATAAAATACTGAGCAGGAAAGATAGAAACACACACAAGTACATCGTTGTTTTTGGAAAAATTTCCCTGGAAAAACCCAATGTGGGAAAAGAAATGTAGCAGTTGAGGATTTTAATTATTATGCAGTAGTTTCTAAGTAAAAATATTTAGATTCCCAAACTGGAAATCTGATATAGAGAATAAACTAGCAAAGAGGTAGTGAGAAATTATCTCACACTTTCACTGGTGATCTGACTCTGATTCAGGCTCTAGATGGCTTGCCCCACGTTGCCTCTACGCAATCTCTGCATTGTCTCCATGTCACATCCTCTAGGAACCACATCACCCCTCTAGCTAATCCTTTGTTGACTGGAAACTCAAATCTCTGGCCCTTCGGTCTCACACCACAACTCCCAACACTAGATCTTGACTTCTCCCAAAAAAAACTGTAGATTCCCTCTGAAGCACAGTGTTGCCTCTGCATGGCACTGCCCTACCTCTCGATGCCTCCTCTACAATGTACTCACTAGATTAGGAAAATATTCCTTCGACCAACTATCGTTGCCCCTCACTACAAGAAATTCACTTTATCATTCTCCTGAAGCTCATCACTGCTTCTCTTGAGAATTCAATCTCTAGATCTCTTTCTCTCGCTATCTCAGTGTCTTCTCCAAATTCCCATCGAGCTCCTTCTTATAATCTCTTGTTGAAATATCAATGGCCAAGATTAAAACATTATCAAAGGCTAAGATTAACTAGGATTCGATCCTTGTATTTATCTAGAAGATTCACATCCACTTAGTTAATACACTTTAATTAATCACATTTCCTAAGTTTAGACTTAGGAATGCAATTAAGCCATCTCTAGATGGAATTTCCAAAACTGATTTCTGGGTTTTGGAGAATGCATGTGTCCTAGCCTCTCTAGAAAATCTCAAGGCTAGAGCACATCCGATCCTACAAAAATTAACACTACCTCTTAGCGAGGAATTTTCTCTAGTGTTGCAACCTCCTGAAGCATCACTCTGACTTTTGCACCATCCCAGTTGCGTTGCTGATGTATGGTTGCTACTTCCCACCAACTACTGCAGGTCTATAACTCGGCGCTGCATATGTGTTGCTACTAACCCTATTGAATTGTTGTCAACTACTACATCTGCACTGCAACTTTTTTGTTGCCTCCACTGCAGCATCCACAACTCCCTCTCATATGTTGCTGCAAAAAATAAGAGATGTCCATCATACTGAACCAATTGTGTTCAGTCTGATGCATTTTTCACCCAAGTCCTGACTGCTATTGATTCCTGCACTGCCACTAAAGCCATTGCGTTGCTACTGACTCTGCACTGTGCCAACTGCACTGTTTCCAACTCTGCACTATGTTGCTCAGTATCACGCTACTAGCCACTGCATTTGTGACTATGGCACCTAACTACACAAATTGTCACTGTTCCATCATGTTATTGTTGTTATGGGCTCCCGTAGAAAATTATTGATTCATGAGGTAGACCTCCTCATGAATCTTTCCCATCGGTAGCACTCTAGGGCTACAAAACTAAATCACCCCACCTCACCCCTCGAGGTATCTCAATCATCATGGAAAACTCTTTCTTCAATTTGGAGGAAAGCCTGTTAATCTATGCAAATTAGGCTTGTTGATCCTGCTCCTTCTCCTTGTCCTTATTCCGAAGAGGACACTGAAATCTGAAGTGGCCCATCTCACCACATTGGAAGCACTTTATCTTCTAAATATCCTTCTTTCACCTGCGCTACTCTTGTTGCCCCTTTGATACGAGGGATGCATTATCCTCTTCCTTCAACTTTGCCTTTGTCCCACTACTGTTGCTACCATCTAGGTTGTTCTTCACCAAATCATGCCTCATCTCTTCTTTTTGGAGATCAACCCACATCCTCTCCCAATCCGACAATTTTTCTTTGCCTAGAATTATCTGGATGAAAACTTACCATTATTTTGAGACGTTTTTCAGAGCTAATCTCACAAACTCTATAGGCTGAAGCACTGGCCCTACAGCTTCAAATTGATCCCAGACATCTTGAAGCCTCATAACGAATGGTTTTATGCACTCCCCCTTCTGCATCCTTGGACATCTCATCTTCTCTTCCAAGCACATCTTTCGCTGCTCGGAAGATCCCTGATATCATGTGGCCAATGTATCCCACATTTCTTTGTATATGCCCTTGCCTACTATGTGAGATACGATGTGATCTCTCAATCTGTCGAGGATCAACCTCTTGGTCTTCGAAATATCCTTCTTGAAAGCCTTAAGCTGATCTTCATTTGTGGGCTCAGCTACCACATTATTGATATAAGTTTTAAGATCATTCTCATCTATAAGGAAGAATATCCTTGCCTTCTAGATCACATAGTTGGAGGAACCCTCCAACCAATCCTGATCTCTCAACCCAACTGATGCCATATCACCAATCAAATCTCGAGCTGCCTCCTCTCTCCTCTGCACAGCTGTTGCCTAGCTCTACGCACTCCCTATTGGAGTAACTAGATTTTCTCCTGGATACTGCTATTCTGCAGCGAGAAATTAAATTCCTTGGCTAGGAATTATCTAAGGAAGGAATTCCCTCAGTGTGTGCTCTTCTTCCCTTCTGACACTTTTCTTCTCTAGAAAACTACTGCACAATTGTGTCTTAGTTGAAGATCTGCTCTACGTGGAAACTCTTGTGTTGCTCCCTCTACTTATGAAAAATTTCGATCTCGAAAATTTACTCTTTTTCGACTCACTCAGAGAATAATTTTCCATGAAAATTAGCCCTCCCAGCCAATGGACTGTGCAACCTATCTGGGGTTTCAAAATGTTGCCTACGCAGTGATTTTGAAATCCATCTTCTGCCTGTAACTGAGCTCTTCTCTACTTTACCTGCGCTTTGATACCATGTGAAAATTCCTTAATTGGAATTCCTACTGCAACGACTGATTAACTTTATTCTACTTGTTAATTTCTTAATCAAGTTATTTACGGTGTTACACGGTAAATATCAAAATGAATTCTACTGCAACCTTCACAACATAAAATACTTTGGAAATAAAATACTGAGTAGGAAATATAGAAACACACACAAGTACACCATTGTTTTTGGAAAAATGTCCCCAGAAAAACCCAATGTGGGAAAACCAGTGCAACAACTCAGGGTTTTAATTATTATGCAGTAGTTTTTGAGTAAAAATATTTAGATTCCCAAACTGGAAATCTGATACAAAGAATAAATTGGTAAAGAGGTAGTGAGAAATTATCTCACACTATCATTGGTGATCCGGGCTATGGATAGCTATCCCCACACTGCCTCTACGCAGTATATGCATCACAGCCTTTAGGAACAACATCACCCCTCTAAATCATTGTTTGATGACTGGAAACTCGGATCTTTGGCCCTCCGATCTCACACCCTGGCTCCCGGCACTAGATCTCGACTACTCCCCAACAAAATTGCATATTCCCTCTGAATCATTATGATGCCTCAGTGTGGCACTTTGTTGCCTCTCTAGACCTCTCTATGCCTCCTTGTAAATGTACTCACCGGATTAGGAAAATATTCCTCTGGCCAACTATCCTTGCCCCTCACTGCAAGAAATTCACTTGACCACTCTCCTTAAGCTCAACATTGTTTCTCTTCAAAATTCGATATCTAGATCTCTTGCTCTCGCTATCTCAGTGTGTTCTCCAAATTCCCATCAATCTCCTTCTTATAATATCTCGTTGACATATCAATGACCAAGATTAAAACATAATAAAAGGCTAAGATTAACTGGGAGTCGATCCTCGTCTTTATCTAGAAGATTCACATCCAACTTAATTAATACACTTTAATTAATCACATTTCCTAAGTTTAGACTTAGGATTACATTAAAAATGATTAATTGTTTTAACTAAGTCATCTCTAGATGGAATTTCCCAAAATGATTTTTGGGTTTTGGAGAATGCATGTGTCCTAGCCTCTCTACAAAATCTCGAGGCTAGAGCACATCTGATGCTACAAAAATCAACACTGTTATGTTATGTAAACATTTTGACTTGGTCAAATTACATCGAAATAAAAATAAAATAAAATAACGAAATTATTGATTTTACAATTATTAATTAAAACATTTTGAATCAATCAAAAAAAAAAAATTGTAATTATAATTAATAATTAAACCAACCTAAATCCATCTTAGATTTAGATTTAACCAAGTGATGATAGGGATCAAATCTGAGGTGCAAATCTCTTTTAGAGTGAAAATAGATTTGATCCCTCTTGGCATTTGTCGATGTGGCCCAGGTTGGTTGTGGTCCTCAAACGATTTTGATGACTTAGATGCCCCTGGGTTGCGGCTACTCAAATCATAGGTTAGGCATGCCAGTCATCTCACAACTCACATAACCTATAAAATAATAAATCATAAAAATAAAGTGAATCATAATATTATTTCAAATTTATTATTTAATTGGGTGACTAAGTGTTTATTATTTAATTGGGTGGGAAATTTTTCTCCAGCCCAGTATGGAGAGATGTTGTCTTGTCATGTCTTGTTTGTTGAAAATATTGGCATTGATGTCATTAACTGAAATAATGTTAATGTACGTTAAATAATATTTTACAAAAGGTTGAAAGTGATGTGAAGTGCAAACGCTATGCTAATCAATATGAAGGCTAAAAGTTGTCAATAGGGACATTATATATTAAGACAAAGCTAAAATACATATATTTCATTAAATGAGAAATGTAGACAATACAATTTTGATATGTCACTTGTCATCATTTCCAATTGAGATGTTACAATATATTTTTCTATTACAAATATTTTCAAAATTGAACATAAAGTAAGAGAGAAGTTTTTTTTTAGAATCTCAAGAGACAGTGCTTCACTTCATATTCTGCAAGGAAGACAAACAACCAAGGAGGCTTGCTTACAAAAGGCACAACATAGAGCAGAAAACAATGTTGGTTTTTCCAAGTGAGGGAAGGAGGGTTTCTGTACGAAGACATTGATGGACAAAAACAAAAGAGGAAGAGAAAATGGAAGAGGATAAACAATTCAACAATGAAGTTGGCAATAGAATGGTTTATGAGGTAACTAGAATCTGAAACTGCATGTTTTGATTGAGAAATTTCTGTCCTCTTGTATGTTATAGTTTGAAGAGGAACATGTTGTTCCCTGTTGAGGTAGGAGCCTCCTATGGGTTATAGCCTACAGAAAAGTTGTGGGAGTTGGAGATTCCTTGGAGGTAGGAGCCTCTTGTAGGTTGGAGCCTACAAAAATCTAATGTAATAAGGAGTAAAAACCTACCTTCACATCACTTTCAGCCTAATATTCGTGGTTTTCTACCTTCAGGGTTTCCACTCATATCTTGTGTCCTTATGTGCTGATTGTGAATGCTATGTGAATGACGTTGAACTCTTGATAAGTAATCTGAAAACTCTCTTCATGACACCTGCAAATTGAATTCAATGTAACATGAACATGAAATATTAGTTGAATAATAAATAAATATGAGAAAAAGTAAAGAATGTTAAATTACCGATTCACCCCCCCCCATTCTTAGTAATTTCTTGTCTTAAATATGAATTGGTATCAGAGTAGGTTCCTTCAGTAACAATATAGAAACTGGAAGGAGGTCCTTAGTCACCAAAATGGCTAGTCTAGAAGGATTCTCAACGAATATATACCCATTATTTACTGGCACAAACTATGCCTTCTGGAAAGTGAGAATGAAGACCTACCTAATATCTCTTGGAATAGAAGTCTGGGCTGCGGTGATGGTACAATACGAAGAACCAAAGGAAGGGACTAGTGGCAGAGATGCCAAAATAGATTTCATAGCAAATGAAAAAGCAATGAATGCACTTTTGAGTGTTCTATGTGAGTCGGAATTTATCAAAGTAATGCATTGTCAAACAACCAAAGAAACCTGGGATAAATTAGAAAATATTCATGAGGGGAATAAAAGGGTAAAGATGGCTAATTTTCAAGTATATAGAACACAGTTTGAGACCTTAAAAATGAATGAAGATGAATATATAGCTAAATTATTCTTAAGAGTTGCTGAAGTTGTGAACATCATGATAGGTCTAGGGGAAACAATCAAAGAAAGTGTAATAGTTTAGAAAATATTGAGATCATTACCATCTAAATTTAATCCTAAGGTTTCAGCATAAAAGAAATAGCAGACTTCGAACTTTTGACCTGGGACCAATTACTTGGGACCTTGACAGCATATGAAATGATAATTCCAAATGGGAAGTCAAACATCAGGGAGGAAGCCTTCAAGGTAGAGAAGTTCATAGAAGAAAATGAATGTCCATGCTTAGGTTCTCATGAAGAAGAAGCAAATTTCGTTATAAGATTGAAGAAAGGTGCAAGTAAGTACAAAGGGAAACTTCCATTTAAGTGCTTTAATTGTGGAAGAGTAGGGCATTACGCCTCAAAATGTCCCTATAAGAAAGCAAAAAATCAGCCAAAAGGGAAAGAGAAAAACAAATTCAATAATATGCAGAAAGAGAAAGATTTAATAGAAAAACATTTTATTCTCAACAATATAGCAATGCATCTGAAAGTTCAGATGAATCCTATAGTGAATATGGAACCTCTGAATTCATTTTGATGGCCTTGGAAGAGCTTGAAAAATATTTTCTGGAATATGAAGAAGAAGGTGAGGTAGATCTTGAGGGGGAGTTGGTTAGTGCCCTAAATGAAATAGAAAGGCTTAAACTCAAGAATAGAAAACATAAAGAGATTCTTTTGAAATATGTAAAAGAAGAATCAAATTTAGAAGCTATTATTAAGCTGAAAGTTGAACATGAAGAAGCAAAGAAGGTGGAAGATATTCTAATGCAGCAAATAAAAAAGAAAAATCAGGAGTGTGAAATATTGGAAGAAGAGGTGGTAAGTATGAAGAATAAATTAAAGAAGGCTCAAACTGAATTAACTATGAGCATTTAGCATATAAAAGGTTTTGAACAATTGAACAAGATATTAAATGCTCAAAGATCTCCACTTGTAAAGGTTGGGATAGGCTATGAAGGAGAATCCAATAATTCTAAGGTAAAGGATAATAAGGCAATCAATTTTGTAAAAGATGTCATAGGAGACAATGATAACTCCCATCAATCTGAGAACAAAAATATTGGCAAGACTTCAACATCAAATGAACAACTGCAAAGAAACACTACTGAAAAGAACTAGGAGACAAAAGGAGTGAAAAATCAAACAAAAAACAAGCATAGATCATACTACTTCATAAGACAAAATTTTCACATTTCTAGATGGTTATATCCCCAAACATCAACCTCTAATAGATACAAATATTTCTTCTATGGCTACTGCTACCGCTGTAAAAAAATGGTACATAAAGCCATGGACTTTAGAGCTTATGTAAAAAGATTTGATTATGGAAATTAAAAATCAATTAAGGATAATGGATTCACACGTGTATATACTCCTCTCTGTAATTCTATCGAATGTTTTTATTGTCACAATATTGGACATAAGTCATACGAATATCATCTTAGGGAAAATAAACATTCATCTCAGAATAATTATAGAACAAACAGATGCATGCAATGGAGAAAGAAGATTAATAAGTGTGATCCAGTTCTATATGCTCAAGATCAAAATAGTTAATGGTATGTGGACAATGGCTTCTCTAGACATATAACCGGAGACATAAGCAATTTTGTAACCTTGGATGAAAAGAAATCTGGTAATGTCACATTCGGCAATGATAAAGCAGGGAAAATTAAAGGAAAATTAACAGTCAGTTTGAATAATGGAAGAGGAAAATCTCAGGATGTATTGTTTGTAGATGGTTTAAAACACAATCTGCTAAGTGTAAGTCAAATGTTCGACAAAGGTTGTGAGGTCCTCTTTAGAGCTCAAGATTGTGAAGTCACGTCAATCACTATAAGAAAAACTTTGGTTAAGGGGGTTCGAACAAAGAGTAATGCATATATAATGAAAGATGAGATTGAAGGATGCTACATCAGCAAACTTGATGAAGCTTGGCTATGGCATAGAATATTGGGACATCTCAATTTTGATCACATCATCAAACTAAGCAAGAAGAAAGAATTTATAGATCTACCAATAATAAAGAAGCTTCAAAATACTATATGTAGGTCCTTCCAATTGGGCAAAAAAACTCGAACATCATTCAATGTCAAAGACCAACTATCAAGTAGTAAGCCTCTACAATTAGTTCACATGGATATCTGTGGGCCTTCGAGAACATATGCACCAAGAGGAGAAAAATATTTCATGTTGATAATCGATGACTATTCTAGATTGACATGGGTGGCTCAAATACAATTCTGAAGCATTCTAAAAATTTAAAATATTCAAGGCACTGGAAGAAAACCAAACAGGGTGTAAAATAAAGTGCATCAGATCAGACAGAGGAGGTGAATTCACATCAGATAAGTTTGTGGACTTGTGTAATGAATTTGGGATAAAAAATAGTACATTGTTGCAAATATACCACAACAGAATGGAGTTGCAGAGAGGAAAAACCGATATGTTCAACAAATAGCTAGAGATATGATTCAAGAAAGAAACATCTCTCAAACCTACTGGGTAGAAGCAGTACATACAACAGTACATATCCTCAACAAGGAACATCTTAGACCAAACTGTGACAACTGTGACAAGACACCATATGAACCGTGGCACAGGAAACTAACATCAATCAAGCATTTCAGGGTTTTCTGTAGTAAATTCTTTATAAAAATTAATTATGAAAAATTAGGAAAGTATGATGCTAGATTTGATGAAGGAATATTTTTTGGGTACTCATAAAAAATTAAAGGATACAGGTGCTATAATAAGAGGTTGCATAAGATTGTGGAATGCATCAATGTAAGATTCAATGAAGAATCACAAGATAAAACCAAAGGCACAAACTTTATTAACCCTCCAGATCATCATCATTATGAAAATCAAGATAGTGAAGAGTAGGATGAAACATCATAATATACATATATGCACTCAAAAGGGCTCTCAAGACACACCAAACGAATCATCTGTGAAAACAAATTATTGGAGACACAAGTGAAGGAGTTCAGACTAGAAGACAACTAGCAGAAAAGTCTGAGGAAGTTCATCTAGTTATGTTGTCACAAATATAGCCAAAGAAATTTGATGAGGCAAGTAAAGACGAAAATTGGATCAATGCTATGAATGAAGAGTTATACCAAATTGAGAAAAACAAGACTTGTGATCTAACACCAAGACTTGTTGCAAAGAATGTCATTGGCACAAAATGGGTATTCAAGAATAAGATGAATGAACAGGGTCAAGTAATTACAAATAAATCCACACTAGTATGTAAGGGTTACTCACAAATAGAAGGTCTTGATTATGCCGAAACTTTTGCACCAGTCGCGAGAATGGAAGCAGTCAGGATGTTTTTGGCTTTCACAAGCTACAATGATTTCAAGGTGTATCAAATGGATGTGAAGTTTTCCTTCTTAAATGGTGACCTAGAGGAGAAGTTTACATGGAAAAACCTGAAGGTTTTTCATTATCAAATAAGCTCAACTATGTTTTTAGGTTAAAGAAAGCTCTATATGGTCTTAAACAAGCACCATGAGCATGGTATTCCAGGTTGGATAAGTATCTTCAGAAATAAGGGTTCAAGAAGGGAGGAGTTGATAGTAATGTATACATAAAGGCTAATGAAGACGAATTATTAATCGTGGTCGTATATGCAGATGACATCATGTTTGGCAGCAATAAAAATGGTTTGGTAAAAATATTTTCTGAAGATATGAAGTCGGAGTTCGAGATGTCAATGATTGGAGAACTTACCTTCTATCTAAGACTTCAAATCCTACAAAAGGTCGAAGGCATATTTATTTCACAAGAAAAATACCTAAGATATACGTTAAAAAGGTTCCAAATGGAAGAATGTAAACCTGTGTCAACCACCATGACTACTTGATGCAAGCTATGTGCAGATGATGGATCACTAGATGTAGATCAAAAAAATTACAGGTCTATGATAGGAAGTCTGTTATATCTAACAGCTTCTAGACCAGACATAATGTTGGCAGTCGGACTAGTGGCAAGATATCAATCACCCAAACAAAATCACTTGTTAGA
Source organism: Pinus albicaulis (assembly GCA_034641835.2). Taxonomy (NCBI): domain Eukaryota; kingdom Viridiplantae; phylum Streptophyta; class Pinopsida; order Pinales; family Pinaceae; genus Pinus; species Pinus albicaulis. The sequence goes on from CM076575.1 coordinate 1,964,959,164, forward strand.
AACCAAGAGGATATTTAGATACCTACAAGGAACTAAAAATTATGGACTATGGTATTTGAGAGGTAAATACTTTACATTGACAACGTATATAGATGCGGATTGGGCCGACTGTGTGGATGGTAGGAAAAGCACAAGTTGTGGTGCGTTTTATCTGGGAGAGATTCTGGTGGCATGGCTAAGCAAGAAACAAACATCAGTCTCTCTCTCCATCGCTGAAGCTGAATATTGCAACTTGTTTCACAGAGGTGATGTGGATGAAACAAACACTTCAGGACATGAAAATAAACTTCACTTAACCTATTCCTATCTAATGCGACAATACGAGTGCAATAAGCATGACGAAAAATCCTATGATTCATTTGAATACCAAGCACATCCCTATTAAATACCACTTTCTCAGAGAAAAAATTAGTTGAGAAGGTAGTAAAGATGGAATACATCCCCACAAAGGATCATTAATATGACCTTGAAGGGAGAATTCAAAAAAAAAAAGAGTTGAGTGCACCAGTAAAGGGGGAGACTACAGGAGTAGAAAAAAGCAAAGAATAGAAACTACTAGCTTATAAATTTATCATGAATCAGAAGCAACCTAGAAGAAACATGATCAAATACATCATAAGAGTATGAGATCAAGCCCTCTTAGTCACAAACACAAGAAACATCTATTGCAATTTTTGTTTGATGTACATATACTGCATGTAAACATGTAAAAATTCTCCCCAAATTCTACATTCTCGAATTGTCTACATGGAATTCATTGATCTGCATTCATGAAATAAATGATAAATGCTCTATGAAAAGCTGAGGTCTATTCTAATATACTTTCATGAAAGAAAAAGAAAAACTCTTTCATCAAAAAGAGAAGAAAATTATCTTCTACCCAATTATCCCTGCAACCAGAAACAAAGAAGCCACTATGGAAGTTAATTGGATGAATATATCAAGTGATCAAGCTGCAATCCCATATTCAAATTCGAAAAAAAAATAAAAATAACTTCAACAATGTATGCCACCATCAAGCCAAGAGGAGAAAATAGTATGTATTTATGTGACGATTTTTTTTTCAAGTCTTCATTATGAAGGATCATGAGAACGGCATCTGAATCTCATTAGTTCAAATATGAAAGTAATTAATCTCATTAGTTCAAATATGAAAGTTTTTAACACATTAAATGATCAAGTACAAACTGCCGCAAAGGATCGCTCATGTGATGACTACAACAAAGAAAATCAAGGAAATGCAGCGTGAATAAGGTAATGGGGTAATTTTTGTTTTGTGCATCACTATGATTTTCCCCAATTCCTTAACTTCACTATGGAAAAAAAATTGTCGGATATGAAGCTATTGATGCATCGATAAAGTCATTCACTGGAAATTATATATATATTCATCGTCTCTGCAACTAAATAAAAATGGATTCGAAAAAAGTTAAGCCCTATCAAACACATAAATTATAATCCAACAATCTGCTTTGACAGTGAATCAACTAGCATCACTCTATGGAAAAAAAATTCTGGTTAAAATGACACAGCCTCGAACTCAAAGAGGTGTTTCTCTGCATTAGTTCGAGAAGAAATCTTTTTTTTGCCTCTTGTGAATTGGTGGCCTCACAAGGAAAAAGGGGCCTCATCACTGATAAGAGTGGTGCTGACAATAACCTTTGAAAACATGCCGAGCATATACGGAACGCCCTACAAATGAATGATGTTGAGGAAAGTGAAATGGTTGAGCAACAGAAAACCTAAGTAAAATAATCCAACACTACATATATAATGAAGTTGCATCATATTGTCAAAGGCAGAATCCTGGCTCTCTAAGATATGGTGCAGTAGAATCCTGACAAACAATATGTCGATGCATGGCACAGTTGGTGCAATTGGTGTAGTTGTGAGGAGCAGCGTTATTGTTGGAGAAGCGATATTTTTCTAGCGGCGTTTTAATGTATGGCTGGTTCTGGAATGTGTTACCTCTGCCAATGCGTTATTATGGATTATGGTGACAAAGACTAAAAGTGATGTGGTGCAGTGAGTGCAGTTCTCAGTTGCAGCATCAATCTTGGTGAAATGGAGCAACGTTACCTTTTTTAATGTGTGTTTAATTACTTTCTGGTGGCCGTTGCAATAGGGGCAAGAACAATTTATGTTACAACAAATCAAATGAACCAACGTCAATCTTTGTCAAACCAGCGTTAATATTGCAGAACCAACGTTAATCCTTGCAAAACCAGCGTTAATCTTTGCAGAACCAGCGTTCATTTATTTTGCATTACAAATCCTTGCAGATCCAGCGTTAATCCTTGCAAATCTAGCGTTCATTTATTTTGCATTACAAATCCTTGCAGAACCAACGTTAATCCTTGCAGAACGAGCGTTAATACTTGCAGAACCAACGTTAATCTTTGATGAACCAACGTTAGTCTTTACAGAACCAGCGTTCATTTGTTTTTTTAATATTGGAGCAGCGTAGATATGGATTTCATGCAGCAGTGTCTGTAGTGGGAATTTGCTGGAAAGTGTTGAGAATGGACAACATTTGGTGAAGATGTGTTCATCCGTCCAGCATATTTTTGTCAAATATGGTTGAAGAGTGTAAATAATTATTGACGGCATTTTTATGCTTCATATTATCTGAGGCCATCACAACATAATTTGATGTGCGTATCATTTATCCAGGACTAGATGAAAGTCACATCCATCGCCTTGTACCAATGTTTTGCTACTACTGTCATTGTTTTTTAATTATTATTGTGTTATCAACGTTATTTTATGGGTGGCCATATATCGATGACAAAACAGCATTGGAAATGAGTGATCTCCCCCTGCGCAGTAGTGCATTCATATATTGGAGCAGCACTGCAAATATATATTGGAGCAACACTGTGTTATTGTTGGAAAGCGTATATATATATATATATAAATGACTTCTTATCACTAATTAGTTGAGAGAAAGACTCCAAATTCATGCATCAAAATCATACTTTCATGAGGAAATATATGACATTTCATATGAGACATATATTTTATGAACCATGTGAATGCACAAAGAATAAGGATACTCATTATATGTACATGTGAGAGAATGAGTGCTTGGAGAGAGAATAAGCATTATTATACTATAATTGGTTGAGCATGATGATTACTAGTTTATTTCCTCATGAAATTCTGTGAATAATTCAAGTGAAGCGAAATTGACATGTGAATTCAGAGAGATTGGTTGTGTGTGGAAAGGTTAATTGGTACCAGACTGAAAATAATTCTATCAGAAAAGTAGAGGATTTATAATACACTTTTAAGAAGTGTGGAATGTGCATGAGTTTTACTTAAAATATTATGGAAAGCAGTGATAATCTATTTTTCTGGCATGGTTCTCTAAGGATTATATAACATGGGTATTGCAATTGGTAAATTATGTAATTACAACTATATGCAATCATATGTCATAACCTGCATTTGAATGGGACAGTCTTAGAATTATTTTTAAGACCAACAATACTGATATCTCATGCAGTTATAATTCCCTACAAAGTGTTCTCTCAACATCATTCTTGCAATATTTTAGCGGTCATTCTCACAATCCTGTGCCACAATGCTCCTCTATTTTTAATACATTTTGCAGCAATGTTTCTCTGTCATATAGATCAGTAGTCATCTTAAAGTAGAATTCATTTAATCTGGAGCAGCTCCATCAAACCATATGAAGATTGGTATCATTAAATCAGTGACAATGTGAATAGTGATTATGCATAGCAAGGTATTGTGTGTTATAAAGACTAATGCAATGATAACAACACCCTAACGATTTTTTTTCGCTACAAAAATGTTGTAAACCCCTCTTCATTGATGTCAAAGGGGGAGGACAAATGTGTTGCCATCAATGCCAAAGGGGGAGATTGTTGAAAATATTGGCATTGATGTCATTAACTGAAATAATGTTAATGTATGTTAAATAATATTTTACTTAAGGCTGAAAGTGATGTGAAGTGAAAAGGCTATGCTAATCAATATGAAGGCTAAAAACCATCAATAAGGACATACTATATTAAGACAAATCTGAAATACATATATTTCATTAAACATAAAATGTAGACAATACAAGTCTGATATGTCACTTGTCATCATTTCTAATTGATATGTTACAATATCTTTTTCTGTTACAAATATTTTCAAACATGAACATAAGTAAGAGATAAATTTTCTTTTGGAAGCCCAAGAGACAATGCTTCACTTCATATTCTGCAAGGAAGACAAACAACCAAGGAGGCTTGCTTACAAAAGGCACAACATAGAGCAGAAAATAGTGTTGGTTTTTCCAAGTGAAGGAAGGAGGGTTTCTATACGAAGACATTGATGGACAACAATAGAAGAGGAAGAGAAAATGGAAGAGGATAAAAAATTCAGCAATGAAGTTGACATCATAATGGTCATCTGAAACTTGATGTTCTGATTGAGAAATTTATGTCCTCTTATGGGAGTTGGAGCTTCCTTGGAGGTAGTAGCCTCTTGTAGGTTGGAGCCTACAAAAATATGATATAATAAGGAGTAGCAGTTTGCCTTCACATCACTTTCAACCTAATATTCGTGGTTTTCTCCCTTAGGGTTTCCACTCATATCTTGTGTCCTTGTGTGATGATTATGAATGTTATGTGAATGACCTTAAACTCTTGATAAGTAATCTAAAAACTCTCTTCATGACACCTGCAAAGTGAATTCAATGTAACATGAACATGAAATATTAGTTGAATAATAAAGAAAGATGAGCAAAAGTAAATAATGTTAAATTACTGATTCACCACCCCCCCTCTTAGTAAATTCTTATCTTAAATATCAGTTATGTTATGTAAACATTTTGAATTGGTTAAATTACATCAAAATAAAAATAAAAATAAATTTAAATTTAAAATAAAATAAAATAACGAATTAATAATTTTACAATTATTAATTAAAACATTTTGATTCAATAAAAAAAATTTGTTGACACCTAATCCCAAAGGATTAGGATTATTGTAAATATTGTAAATAGTTTAATATTTTAGTTATGAATTGGATAAAACCAAGAGACCTTGGGATTGGAATCCCAAGAGTCTCTCCACTCATGTATATATTCATGCTTTAGTTAATGCAATTGCACAAGTCACATTGTGGAGTTGTCAATGCCTGGCTTGACATGGTATCATATCCAACTCCTCATTTTTGGATTCCCTTTCTGCCCTTGTAACTCCCTTCTGCCATTTTTTTACAATCTGTATTATTTATCAATTTCTATCCAACCATGTCACGCTTCATATGACTTCATTTTTGGCCTACACTCACTAGAAAAATAAAAAATAAAAATGTGACAATAAAATTAAAAATTGGTGAGTAGGAGCATCTAGTAGGTAGATTGGAAAGACTATGAAGATTTTGTATAGAAGAAGGACCTCGTGCATGCTTTAATCATTCTAGAATCTCTTGAAGAGTGCTCTCCTAAAAAATTACAACAATTAAGGTCGTGACCATTTGTGCGTTGAGGTAAATCTAACCATGAGGTTCTCTTTATGTTAATATCTTATTGTTGATGTGTGTTGAACAAATATAAAGGCTCAAAGATTTATGTGCATTAGTTATACCTCTCTGTATTTATTAAATTTGGTTTATGGTATGTGCTGCAACTGGTTTCAGGTATACACTAACAAACTGAATGTAATGATTTTAAATATGTTAACTATTTTTTTTAAGACCGTGCATTGCAAATGGTGAATGTTTGCAAATGTGTTTAGTGTTTTTAGAGATTGTGTTGAAGTTTGATTAAATTTTTTACTTTTAATTTATGTGCCCTTTGAATTGTTGGTATGTTTCATTTTTTTATATGAGAGCATATGTTCATGAAGGCATGTGTGTTGATGGCATATAATGAACTTTGAAAGGTTATGATATGGTTCCGGAAGTTTTGAAATGTGTTGTGTCACTTTTTGAAGGCCATATAATAATGAATGGTAATATACGTTATGAGTGGTGATATATTATATTATGAGTGGTGATATATTATATGCATGGTTGTATGTCAATCATTTAATTATAGACACATTATATTTTGTTGCAAGTATTGTAATTATTTTGGGCCCAATTCAGAATTATATGATGCATTCACTCATCTTTACAGTAGGAGTATTTCTCAATGGAAAATAAACTACCATGCATGGTATAGGAAGATAAAACATACTCTAATTTTTAATGAGTTGTGGAAAGGAGTTTGTGAAGGAGAAGGAGGCGATCCTCCTAGGAAGCCCACTTTTGATAAATAACTTTCTATATGGGAGAAAAGGAACAACAAGGCCTATGCCTTGATTGTAACATCGGTAAATGAAGAGGTGATTCATTATATTATGTCATTCACAACTGATTTTGAAACCTTAAATAAGCTGAAAGATTTATATGACTCACACTTTGAGCTTGAATTTTTTCACTTAATGGTCAAAGTATTTAATTTAGAATTGAAGGATGATGATCTCCTTTCCTTAGCCTTTGAAATAAGAGCCATAATGCATGACATAGAAGCCATCGGTGTTAAAATGGATGTTCCTCTCAAATATTTTGTCAAGGCATTGTATCCCACTTATTCCCATTATCTTGAGTCATTACAAGCTAGTGGAAAATTTAAGGAGATTCCCTTTGATTCTCTTATGGAGATGTTTTCTACAAGAGAGAAGGATTTGGGGAAGAAGAAGAAAACTGCTTAGTCTCCTAAATAATTTATGCACCTTGCAAAAAAAGAGAATAATTAGGCACACGATTCTTCTAGAGGAAAAGTTGGCCAAAGAGGACGGGGAATGAAGAATAATAGAGGCAATGGGGGGGAAACATTTTCAAGGAGAAGGACCTGATCTTAATTGCATATGATGTAATATAAATGGACATGATTCTTCTACATGTAAGCTCTCATAGGACATGATTAGACAGGAAAGGGAAAATTAAAAAGTAAATTCATCAGATAAAGGGAAAGGTAAAGCACTTGAATTTGCTCATTATGTTGTGGAACATTGCAATATTGGAGTGACTGAAGACTTATTTAATGCTTCACTTGCTTCATAGAAATATGTTTGGTTGCATGACTCAGGATAAATTTTCCACGATACTTTTAGAAGATATTTCTTTGAAGAACTCATTGACAATGTTTATGGAGAAATCTAATTTGCAGATAAGTCAAAACTCAAGCCATCAGGGCTTGGCACCATCAGGCTCAAATTTCCTAGTCTTCTAGACTTTCTTCTACATTATGTTCTCTAACTCTTGGAGTTGAGGAGACACTTGTTGTCCTTGATTCACATCCGTCAGCAAGGACACTCCATTCACATAATTAATGGAAAGATGGAGGTCAGAAAAGCATCAGAAAACTCACTTATCATGACTTGGATAGAATAATAAAGACTTCTAAATATGTAAGGAACATCTCATCGTGCACATATATTTTCACACAATTTTCACTATTATGAAGGTACACTTCCATCAAGTATTTTATGGCATTCTAGATTTGGACATTTTAACTATGACAATCTACGCATATTGAAGAAAAATGGTGTTACTGGTTTTCCTACCATTCCTAGGAAACTTAACCAATGTGATGCTTGTATCTTAGGAAAGAAGAAAAAAACTTCTTTTCATTATTCTCATTCTAGAGAAGATTAAAAACTTGAACTCGTTCATTCTGATATGTGTGGCCCTGCTTGTTCCTTATGCAAATGGTAATAAATGCATGATGACATTTATTAATGACTACACTAGAATGTGTTGGGTATATCTATTGAAGAAAAAAATCTGAAGCTTTTGAAACTTTCAATAATTTTCATGCAAATCTCATATTGGTTCTATTCATAATGATAATGAAAAATAATATACTTCAAATGAATTTAAAAACTATCTTAATCGATGTGAGATCAAATGTTGAACAACTATGCCTTATAATCTTGAATGGAATGGTTTAGCTGAAATAATGAACAAGACAATCTTAAATATTATGCGTTCAATGATGTTTTCAAGAATTTTAAGTTGATGTTTTGGGTTCATGCAGTTCTATGTGTTGTATATATTAAGAATGGGTTTCCATCTCCTTCTCTAAAAAACAAGACTCCCTATGATATGTGGTATGGCCACATTCCTTTACTAAGGCATCTTAAGGTTTTTGGTTCCACCTGTGATGCCTTGATACCTAAGGAACAAAGAAGCAAATGAGTCATAAATGTATCTTCTTGGGGTGATCAAATACCTCCAAAGAATATCGTCTCTATGATGAAATAAATGATAAGTTTATAATATCTAGAGATGTGATATTTCTTGAATTTTCCAAGACTGACAATGTTGTTGAGCGGTAGCTTGATCACTTAGACACATTTAGGCATGCAAAGTATTTTCAAGTGTTTGATGATGATATTCAAAATCTCAAAGGGGGGATACCTATACTCAATCAATTTTTGGAATCTCCTCTTGAAGCACTCTCCCCCCCTCATGAAGCCTCAACCACTAATTAAGAAGATACTCCGATCGATGTGATGAGAGAATTGGGAGGCTAAATCTTAATTCATCCCCATCTCAGTCAACTAAGAAACCCGAGTCATCTCAGAATGGTCCTCCAAAATGGTTCACAAAGACACTTGAAAGTGTTCATCCTGATGAGGTTGGAAAGATAGGGACAAGAATATTTTCTAGACAAAATGGAGGTGATGTAGACAATTTTGATTCACCTGTTGATATGGATGTTTCTTATGATTATGAACTAAATTAGTCTACATATTTAGAACCAACTTAATTCAAAGAAGCCACTTATCATGATGAATGGAAATAATAGATGTAGAAAGAATATGATTCTTTGATAAAGAATGGAACCTAGAAGTTGGTTGATCCTCCGTTGGGAACCAAACCAATAGGCTGCAAGTGGGTCTTCAAAAAAATTTATAAATCAGATGGGTCACTTGGAAATCATAAAGCTAGGCTCATGGAAAAATATTTTTCACAAAAGGAAGGGATCAATTACGAGGATACTTTTACCCCCACAACAAAATGGGTTAATATCCAGAATTTATTTTCCTTCGCAGCTCAGAATGGTTGGAAATTCCATCAAATGGATGTAAAAACTGCTTTCTTGAATGGAGATTTGAAAGATAATTCTTTTATGTCCCAACCAAAAGGATTTTTTGTGAAGGCTCAGGAAAAAGTATGCAAGCTTTTCAAATCTTTGTATGGCCTCAAACACGCACCACGATACTGGTACGAGAAATTGACTGATCATCTTTTGAAACTCAATTTTGAACACTGTGATCTTGATGATGCAACTCTTTTTTGTCAAGAAAGTTGGAAAAAAAGTTATTGGTGTATGTAGATGATCTTTTGATGTCAAGGAAAAATGAGAATTACATTTAATCCATAAATAAATAACTAAGGAAAGGTTTTGAAATGAAATATTTGGGATATGTTCACTATTATTTTGGTATTGAAGTAACCCAACATGTGAAGTTTATATTCCTCTCTCAGAAGAAGTACATTGGATATTTGTTGAACAAATTTTGCATGGATAAGTGCAATCCTTTGACCACTTCAATGGAACAAAATTTAAAGATCACATCCACTAAAGGAAAAGAATTTGAGGATATAATGAAGTACAAACATCTCATAGGAAGTATCAACTACCTGACTACTACCAAACTAGACATTTCATTTATTGTCGGAATCCTCTGCAAGTTTATGAAAAAACCTTATAAGGGCCATTGGTATACTACAAAAATATTTCTAAAGTACTTGCAGGGAACTCAATAATTTTAACTCAAGTATACATGGGTGGATGAATTCAACTTGAATGGATACTATGATTCATATTTGATGGAGATAAGTTAACTGGAGTATCTACTTCATGTTATGTTATGGGTCTTGGATCAGGGGTTGTATCCTGGAGGTCACACAAATAATCAGTTCCAACATATTTCACAATTGAGGCAAAATATGTGGCAGTAGCTGAAGCAACGAAGAAATTGTGTGGCTCAGGAAAATTTTAGAATATTTGTAGGAGAAACAAGTGCATTCAACTCCTCTTTTGATTGGGAACACTTCTATAAAAAAATTAGCCAAGAACCCAAAGTTCCATGATTGAACCAAGCACATCAATACAAAGTATCATTTGATTCAACATCATTGTTGAGGCCAAGCCTATTCACCTTCGCCATTGTTCCAAAAATGAGCAGATTGCAGACATCTTCACTAAACACTTGGAAGAGAAAAGTTTGAAAGATTTAGAATGATGCTTGGACTCACCAACATCCATTCATGTTAAGGGGGGGAATGTTGACACCTAATACGAAAGGATTGGGATTATCGTAAATATTGTAAATAGTTTAATATTTCAGTTATGAATTGGAAAAAATCAAGAGACATTAGAATTAGAATCCTACTAGAGTCTCTCCACTCGTGTATATATTGATTCTTTGGTTAATGTAATACACAATTCACATTTTGGAGTTGCAAATGCTTGACATGGAAAAAATTAATAACTATAATTGTAATTATAATTAATAATTAAACCAACCTAAATCCATCTTAACTATGAATGTAACAAAGTGCCAAGAGGGATCAAATCTTAGGTGAAAACCTCTTTTAGAGTGAAAATAGATTTGATCCCTCACAACACTTGGTAAATATGAAGTTAAAATGGATTTGGAATAGTTATACAACTCAATAGTATATAATTAAAAAAAAAATCAAAATTACATTTAATATTTAATCCTTTTACACATAGCCATATATAAATAATTCATTAAACTATTTTGAATAACTAAACATATATTTTATTTAAATTATTTTGAATAATTAAAGTACATTTTTTGAGTTTCTTTTTGTAATTTTTAAAGCTAAAACTCGATTTTTATAATATGATGGCGCCTACTAAATCTTGACAACTTACATTGAATAGGGGTAATAAGAATATGCTTATAGAATATATAATTTAAGCGTTAGACTCCTAATTTTCCCCGGGGATTGGGTGAATATTTAAATATGTAAATAAAGAAAATAAGGTAACTTGAATAGATCTTGGAATTGGAATCCCAAAGATCATCACTTTGTATATATGCTTATATTTAGATTAATAAAACTCATATTGGTTGTACAACATGTGATTCCTTGGCCTAACATGGTACTAAAGCCATAGGTACACAAGTTCCAAGTTCAAGTTCCCATACCCATCAATCTGTCATTGTCATAGTGCTTAGAATTGTTCCCTTCCATCCAAAATATTCTCGTTTCCAAGCCTACCAGGTTGCAAACTACCTATGCTATTTAAATTTCCTTCCTTCTAGGTGTAACGCATTGGAAAAATAATGCATATGATAGAGCAATACCTCCCACATGGTTTCTACCCATTTCTACCCGTGTAAGTCTGCTCAACCCTCTGCGCTTGTAGAAACACACCTATGACACAATATTCCTGAGCCTTGTATACAATGTCTCAATTGTATACACTTGAAACTAAGCCTTCCATAAAATCTCCATGGTATATGTCTAAGTATGTCATAACGTTTCCATGGTATCCTACTCCTTAGATGATTGAAGTTTTGTATGTGATTTGAATGGAATGCAAGAAACAATGTTGCAAGCCATATCCTTAGACATTTCCATGAAACTGTTTTGAATAGAGTGATTCCACGATGAGAGTTTCCAAGCCCGTGGATTTTCTATTTGAATTCCTACCTGCACTCTAATAGAAATCTCTAATCTCAATATCCTAAATCCTTGAAATGAGACATTGCCATTGTCAGTTCATGTATCTTGTCTCAACTTAAATGAAATTAGAGTTGATTTATTTCACATTACAGTGGATTTTGTGTGTTCGTTGTCGTTGTTGAAAAAACTAATGAAGAAAGAGAAATGGGATTTAATTGCACAATTATGCTCACTAGAGGTTCAAACATCGAAATAATATATTTCTCCACATATCCAAAAAGTCTTGGAAAATTATTCCAAGGTATTTGAGACTCCAAAAATGCTCCCACCTATTCGTTATCATGGTCATGCTATTCATTTGATTCCAGGGAGTGTTCCTCCAAACATTAGGCCTTCCAAATATCTATATGACCAAAAAATTGAAATTGAGAGTATGGTTGCAGAAATCCTGGAGGTCGGTATAATTAAACCTATTTAAAGTTCTTTATCTACTCCAGTATTATTGTTGCACAAGAAGGATAGATCATGGAATGTGTCTGGATTATAGGGAGCTCAACAAGCTCACTATTAAAGATAAATTTCCAATTCTTGTCATTGACGAATTTTGGGATGAATTACATGGAGCAGTTTACTTCACCAAGATGGATCTTCATTCTAGATATCATAAAATTAGAATGAAGAATGAAGACATTCCAAAAACGACATTCAGAACTCATGAGGGTCATTATGAATTTTTGGTCATTCCTTTTGGCCTTACTAAAGCACCTTCCACATTTCAAGGTTTGATGAATTTCATTTAAAAATCTTCTTTATAAAATGTGTGTTATTAATTTTTGATGATATATTAATCTACAACAAGTATTGTAAGGATCATGTTCAACCTATTGACAGGGTGCTCAAACTATTGGAGGAGAAACAATTATATGAAAAAATTCCAAATGTTTATTTGGAGTACAGGAGGTGGAATACTTGGGTCATATTGTATCTCATGAGGGTGTTGAGGTAGACCCTAACAAAATTATATCCATTAATGAATGGAAAATCCCCACAACCATAAAGCACCTCCGAGGATTTCTCGGGTTGACAGGATATTATCCCAAGTTTGCTAAGAATTATGGGAGAATATCATCACCTCTAACAACATTATTGAAGAAAGATGTATTTTATTGGACTCCATAAGAAACTAAGGCTTTTGAACATCTTAAAAAAGCAATGTGCCAAGCACCAATCTTCACTACACCCGACTTCACAAAAACCTTTATTGTGGAATTTAATGCCTCGGGAAATGGAATTGGTGTTTTTTTAATACAAGAAGGAAGACCCATTTCTTTTTAAAGTATTCCAATCAAAGGAAAGTATTTACAGAAGCCTATTTATGAGAAGGAAATGTGGGCAATACTACATGCACTAAAGAAATGACGACCTTACCTAATGGGAAAACACTTTAAGGTAAAAATATATCATGATAGTCTTAAATACTTTATGGAACAAAGATTATCTTTAGAAGAGAAGAAAAAATGGGTCACCAAGATGTTGGGTTATGAATTTGAAATCACATACAAAAAAGTGAAGCAAAATGTTGTTGCAGATGTACTCTCAATAAAAGACGAGGAAGTAGAAGCATTGCTCTATTCCATTTCTATTGTCCAACCTGATTTGATAAATAAAGCAATGGATGAATGGAAGAATTACAAAGGGGTGTGGACACTCATTTAGAAGTTTCAAAAATATCCCAACACATATGATTAATTTATTTGAAAAAATGATTCATTATGGTACAAAGATTTCTTATATTTTTGCAAGAATTCCCAACTCAAACAAAATATTATTTTGGAATTTCACACCTCCCCCTTATGAGGGCACTCAAGATTTTTAAAAACTTACCACAGGGTCAAGCAGGAATTTTTTTGGGATGACCTTAAATATGATATTCAAAATTTTGTGGTGGAATTTTTGGTTTTCCAACAAAATCAAGTTGATACAATTAAGACCTCGGCTCTGTTACAACCTTTAGTTATTCCAAGTCAATGTTGGGAGGAGGTCTCAATGGATTTTATCATAGGTTTACCCAAGGTTTAAGGAAAGAGTGTCATCATTGGGGTAGTTGTTATACTTACCAAGTATCCACACTTTTTTGCATTATCTCATCCATTTAAAACCAATATAGTTTCTACTGCATTTATGGAAACAATTTGAAAGCTAAATGGAAACCCAAATATTTTTGTAAGCATCAAAGATCCCATTTTCACTAGAAATTTTTGGACGTAATTATTTTCTTGTCTAGGTACTTAATTAGCTCATAGATAATCTTATTATCCTTAATATAATGGAAAAATTGATATAGTGAACAATTTTTGGAAGGATATATTCGTTGCTTTGTATCATATAAACAAACACAATGGATCAAGTGGTTACCTCTGGTTGAATGGTGGTATAACACTTCCTTCCATACTGTAGCAAAAATGACCCCATTTATGGAACTTTATGGATATAATCCACAATCCATCACATCATATTTAAGGGAAAATTCTAAGGTTCATGTATGGAATATCACATCGATCATCAAAAGCAAGTTCTCAAAATCTTAAAGGATAACCTCATTCTAGCGTAGAATCAAATGAAACAATAGTTGATCAACATCACACTGAAAGAAGTTTTGATTTAGGCAACTGGGCATTTTTATAGCTACAACCATACAAAAAAAATCCCCTAAAGAAATATAGGAAGGATAATAAATTATCACCCAAGTACTATGGTCCTTACAAGGTGTTTCAAAATATTGGTACTATGAAATACAAATTGGAGTTTCCTACATCTTCCCGAGTACACTCAGTTTTCCATGTTTCATGCTTAAAGAAGGTTATTGGTGACAAGCTCCCAATTCAAACAATATTTCCAAAACTTGAAGAAGACGTAAAAATCATATTAGAGTGTGAAGCAGTCACAGAAACAAGAACTTGATAGCTACAAAATTGATCAATTTTAGAATATCTCATTAAGTGGAAGAACTTACCTACTGAAGATTCCACATAGGAGGATGATAATTTTATATAGAAGCATCTATAACTACTCAATCATTGAGGAAAACATTTTTTTGAAGGAGAGGGACATGTTCGGTCCCTATAATACTAGTCTAGCCCCTTTATTGTTATTGTTAGTCTAGCCCCCTATTGTTATTTTTGTGCCCATGTAGCCCCCATATTGTTATTTTTATGCCACATAGAATCCCACTATTCTTATTATTGTGTACTTACATTATTATTTTTTCACAAAGGAAAAAACCGTAACTTTTCATTAATAGTTAAGTTACATGTTACATTTGCTGGTAGTTAACACTACTAATCTAGCTTTAAAAAAAAAACCATATAGAGCCTACATCTGGCTTCCAAAAAAAAACCCATACAACAATGCTGCTGATACAATCATAGATGTCTGCATATAACATCACATGTAAGTTTAGTGCATAACTTAATGACGATCCTTACACTATTATTATTATGTAGGCTCTAATTATATTGTGACCCCTTAGACTCCTATATATAGAAAGAGGTCGAGTCATTTGTATCATTAAATAATTGTTCCATTATGTGATGTAAAGGAGGTTTCCCCCTTGAAGAGGCTAATTTTGAAGTTGCTGATCTACATTTTTTGTGATCTCGTTACATAACACAACCTTAATCTCTATTCATGGTATTTGAACCTGATAAATAATTAAAGCTAAACCCCACACATACCAATTACTCTACACCTCATGAATACATAATTTATCATATCTATTATTTAATAAAAGATGAAGAAGAATTAATTATCATCAACTTACATGGAAACTTACAAGTTAATAATATCTGTCTTGATTACCATTCATGACCAGTAATATCATACCCCTCAATTATATCTATTATTGTGTCAATAGTGTTGGTATTTGAGAGTCTAAATTAATATAAAATACAAGAAAATATTGAAACCTAGATAATAAAAATTACTAAGAAAAAACAAGGTCTATGTGGTAAAACCTTGACAATATGTCAAGGAAACATTCATTGGGAAAGGTAAGGTGTTTTATTATCAAGTAGAAAATCGGTATTACAACCACCTCGAATCTCTTAAGATGCCTTGATATATCTATCTTGGCATTGTCACATTCCTTGTACAAACTACTATCAATTTCAAAAACCAACACTGTTAAATGAACCATCAAATATTTACCTAAGTAAATTTTGGGTTTTTTACATTTTCTTTTAATTTATTGTTGTCATATTATAACAATCCCCACCTTGTCAAAAACTTACTTGATACCTTTCCCAAGGTCATTCCTCACCTCTTATGTAAGCTACAAGAATTCAAACACCATTCCAACTTCTCTAACAACATTTGTTTTGTAAACATGTATGCATATTTTTCTTGAGTGCAGACCATCCACTCCACCTTCATCAATTACTAGTCTTAAAAAATTGTACTTAATATCAATATGCTTAGTCTTGCTATGATACACTGGATTTGTAGCCAAATGAAAACAACTTTGACTATCAAATAATATAGTTAAATTGTTCTCAATTCTTCCAAACTCACCCAAAATACCATTTAACCAAATTGATTCTTTTCCTGCATGTGAGATAGTAATATATTCTACCACAATAGTTGATAAAGAAACAATTTCTTAAAACTTTGACATCAAACTAATACACCATGTTGCAAGAGTAAATACAACTTAAAGTAGACCTACTCTTCTTCAAATCACCTAGAAAATATGAATCAACATAACTGCATATAATGTCACTATATCCATTAAATGTGATGTGATAATCACTTGTCCGTTTAATATACCAAAGAACCCATATCACTACATTCTATGGCTCTCTTCTTGGATATTCCATGTACCTACTGAAAACGCCCACTGCATGTGAAATATCTAGTCTAGTACATACCATTACATACATCAAACTTCATACCATATTAACATATGGTACATGGTACATGAGACATTAGATCATTTTATTCCTCACTACTAGAATATAAACTTGAAGAAAGCTTTAAATGGGAAGTAAAATGGATATTTACAAGTTTTATATTATTCATCCTAAATTTCACAAGTGGATATATTTATATATGAAAACCTAAGCTTACCATTTTTTCTTTCTCTGTGCATTTCAATGTCCAAGATTTGTTGTGTAGCTCCTAGATCCTTCATATCAAAGGTACTAGTCATATAAACCTTCAACCTATTGATCTTGTCCATGCTTTCACTTCCAATAGGAATAAAATCAACATATAACAACAAAATACTTAGTATGCCATTCAAACTTTTGAAAAAAAACAATGGCCATACTCACTTCTAGTATAATTCTTACTCATTGTTACACAGTAATTTTTCACCGTCCCTGCAATCCCACGTCCCGCACATTGGAGGGAATTTCTCGTGACTTGTGAGTAGTGACATAGCCTGAAACCACTTTCATGGCATCCCCCTTGACAAGGAAAATCATTCCTCTGAAGAAAGTTTCCTTTGGAAAATCCTAAAAAACTGATATTTTGGCCTTGGCGCGACTAGCCAGTTCAGCCCTCGTGCCAATGGGGAAAATACACCATAGAGGGCGCGCCAACTGGCACTTTGTCCCAGTGTCTCGCTCGTGCCAAGCTTAATAAGGATTATTTTTTAAAAATAAATGGCAGAAGTTTGATTCCAACAAACTCCTGAATGAGTCTCTAAAATGAGTTGGGAGGTTTGGCTCCGGATCTCCATGTATGGGAGCTGGTTTTCCACCTATCATGGAAGCTTCCTTAAGGATAGGGCCAATCCCACGATTGTAGGGATCCCAACTCCCCTTCCACCATCTATATAAGTTTTCCTTTTTCCCTTAGCAAGCTAAAAGAAATAACTGAACCTGTATCAAGGAGACTATCGCCAGATAGCCTTTGAGAGCCAAGCCGAAGAGAGAGAGCTTTGTCCCATTTCCGATGAGCTTCATTGAGACGTGCTCTGTTGTAAGCCCCGCCGAAGGAAGATATAGCGTCAGAGCTTTGGGTTGCATCTTTCCTTTGTTATTTTAATGATAAGCGACTTTGATTATGGTTTCATTCATGTGTCTTTGTCTTTGATGCAATGAATTACATCCTCTCTGACTGATGTATCGTTACAAGATTTAGATTCTATGTTGTGTATCGTTGTGTTTCTTTGTATACGTGCAGGTGTTCGGACGTGTTAAGCGGAAGGATCGTGATCTGACAAAGCGGAGGATGAGAAGCGTCATCCTTTCTTCGACGACCATTGTGTGGGACTAGAGGTAGGAAACTCGTTATGTTTTTGTCATTTTGTAAATAGAGACCTGCGTCACTGCGTGACTAATTGTTGCTAGACTCGATCTGGGTTAGTAGGGATAACCTCTGTCTGTAGAGGGGATTTACCTCTCCAAAAAACTAGTGACTCTGCTAGGGAATTGATTGGAGTTTGTCTTGTTTCTTTCGGTTGTTTTGGCTTATGTCTGCTTGATTTGCTCTTCTGGTTTGTCTCCTTCTAGTGTAAAACCTCTATTCAGCCCCCACCATACCTGATCTACTCTCTGTTTGCTCTTTTTCATTCCTATCCTTAGTAAACTCGATTGACGCGCTTTTTAGCCTGACAGTCGCGCCAACTAGTGCTTGTTGCTAGTTAGGCCCCCACGCCAACCCTGTTTGGTGTTAGGGTTTACTTGTTTTTGAGCCCTCTGAGTCTGATTTCTAGTTTTGGTGTTATTTTTCGGACTGCCTGAGTGCCTTGAAGTCCTTGTTGACTATGTTTGACCTCTATCCTCCGGTTGTTTGCCCTCTACCATCAGTTTTACATTCTAGCCCTAGGGCATCTAAGTGCTATTATGTGCTGAGCCTCCCGTGGGAGTTTTTGGTTTTCGCTTGTTCAATCAACTTTGTTTTTGCTTCCTTGCATTTGTTTGGTTGGTTTCCATTGTATCATTGCGTTATTTGAGTGATTGCTCTCTTTTTCATTAAAGTTTCGCTTTGTCTCATTTCGAGCCTAGATCACACAGTTTGTATGAGTCTTTTGGGATTCCTCTTCGTTTTGAGGGATTTCTCCATCAGTTTGAGTTCTAGTTGTGTGTTTTGCATTGAGTGAACTTGCTTGTTTCTACTCTTTCGCTATCATTTCTCAAATTGGTCTTTTTATTAGTTTTTCATTTTGTTTGGTGCATTTCGCTCTAAAAATTTCAAAATACAAAAAATAAATCTTTTTACTTTTGATTAGCTAGTGAAAATTGAAAGATTTTCTGCATTATTAGTGTTATATAACTCTAAAGGAAAAGTTTTTAGTTTCATTAGTATGCATTAGAGACATTAGTGGATGTTTTCTGATCATTTTGCTATTGTTTGAAAAGCTCTCAACCTTCCTGTAGTTAGCTCTTCATTGAACAAAGTGAGATATTGTGGCATGTAGTGTGCATTTAGAGGGTTTTTGAGGTATAACATTCACTAGGGCCTAAAATTGAAACATAATTGAAGATCAACTCTAAAATTTATTCAATTTACCTTAAGGCAACATTGAAACATTAACGAAATATCTATAGGTCTAGGCTAGTGACGTGTTCTGGTGTCGTTAAACCTAGTAGCTATCGTTCGCCTCTTGGCTTTAGAGAGCACTAGTACAGACTTGTGCTCCCTGTACCGTCGCGTATATAAAGGGAGACCCCACTAGGTTGCTATCCTTTATCCGTAGGAAGCCGAGTCTGCCGCCTTATACCCATGATACACTGGACACAACATTTAGGTAGATTACCTACACGTACGTCAAGTCCTTAGTTGATTTCTCTTTCATTTTTTAACCAAGGTGTATATGACAGTTCACGGATATCTAGTACACCCATTTGCCTAGATTACCAGAGTAGTCATGTCAATATTTTCTGACTCATTAAATTTGAAAAGATCATTAAGCACTTGTCCTTTCACGCTTGTTTCCAAATTGAAAGAGATAGAGTCATATTTTACTTGTTTTCTAGACTCTTAAAACATGAAATGGTAAAATTTCCAAGTTTCAATGTGGTAAAATTAATCACCTACGATCACACGCCCTTTTAGAGATTGTTTTTCAGTCATTTGATTGTTTTCCTTGGTTTTTTCCTGTGTGTCTTTGTTTTTATATCTTCCTCTTTTCGTTACTGTCACAGTGGCGAAACCCTCAGTTTTGTCTACTAGCAGTCCTTACATAGAAAATTCATCAGAGGTCTCTTAGTCCTCTATTGAGCCTCAACAGCCTATTGTATCCGAGTTTCCCGACGGGGGACCGGTCATATCTGAGCTTCCCTTTGGTGGACCAGTTGAATTCAATTGGCACTTATCCAACGCTTGGTTTGGATTTGGAGTAGGGGAATATTTCCTTCCCCTTACATCAAGATCGCCTTTCTTGGCTTCCATTATACCTCCTATTCCTCGCTGTCTTTTAGAAGATCTAGCGGTAGGGTCAAATATGGACTCACCTAGTTCTTCTCCTAGTGAGGAAATTCCTACATATGGTGAAGATTACCAACTTTTTCTAGAAAACAACCCCGAGTCTTCTGTCATGTCTTCACCTAGTCCTTCACTTCCAGTGGGATATAGGTCCTTAAGTCAAGTCATGGTTGCTGTCTTCATGGTTGGTTGATTCCATCCATGAGGCTGGTTATTCCTTCGTTAGGGATGTCGCCATCGACACCTCTCACGTCGTATCCTCATGTCACATTAGTACCTGTTAGGCCTACTGTTTGTGTAGCTGTGTCTATGCCCGCTGTCACTACTCAATCCACCAGGACCTCGTCACTTCCTGAATACATCTACATAGCATCTTCTATTATGGAGAATATCTCTCCTGAGGAGTATCGGTTATCGTTACAACTATCAAATTCCGAGGTTGGTCAGTCCTCCCAAGATCCCAACTGTCCTTATTTTTCCCATTATGGACCGGATGGTACCCCCATTTATGTTTTTCCATATCAGTATGATGAGCAGGGTAACCCTCTTTGTTTTCCTGCTCCAGAGGCTTATCAGTATGTTCATGGTTTTCTATCTACCCGGGCTGGGCAACCTTCCAACCCGAAAGGACAACCCTTCTAGGGTCAACTTTCGGGCCAACCTAGTTATCTGTATGACCTGCAAGGACAACCCTTACAGGGCCAGCAGGGGTTGTTGTACGGTCCACCAGGGTAGTCCTACAATCCTCAGGGTCAAACTTTACAACCTCACTCTGTGGTCCAACCAGGGAAACCTTAAGGACCCACAGGTCAACCGGGGTATCAACCTGGACCGTTGTATGGTCCTGGGGGGAAAATCCACCCTTCTCAACCTATGGTTCAACCTCAGCAACCTCAGTTTCCCATTGGTCCAAATGTTGCACAACCAGTGCCATCTTATGGTCCTATTACAGGTCAACCTGGTTATCAAGCACAACCTGGCCCTCTCCTGCCATCAGGCCAACCCGCTCAGTCGGGGCAACCTGGTGTCCTTCACCAGCCAGGTAAACCTGTTCAACTGGGACAACCTGTTCAGCCGGGCCAACTTGCTCAACCAGGGCAGCATGCTCAATCAGGTCAACCTATTCAACCAGGACAACATGCACATCCAGTTAACCCTACTCAATAGCCGATTTATTCTATGTCGCAGCCGAATCCGTCTGTGCGCCCAACTTATCAGGCTCAGCAGGATCCCACTTACCAACAACCCGCTCGACCCCAAAATAGTTATTACCTTCAAGGTCAGTCTCGACCAGTCTACAACCCGCCCCAAGGTTCTGGTTATTACCTTCAACAACCAGGCTATACCTATACTCAGCAGTCAAATACATATACTGCTCAAACGAGGCCTACATATAATCAGGGTCAGTACCTTGGTTATCAACCCCCTTACACTGGTTATCAACAACCGTATCAACCTAATCATATGGCTTATACCCCCTATGGTCAGAATCCTCTGGGACAGAACCAATGGGGGTAAAATTATGCTCAACCAGGGTGGAGTACAGGTACAAGTCCTTATCGGGGACCTGGCATGCCGTTTAATCCTCAGTTGCCTTTCCTTGCCACGCTGGAATTTCCGGATGTATCTAAATTGACCAATGATCTGATTCTCCATAATCCATATTGGCCTCCGGTTCTGACCAAGGTGCCTGGCGACTGTCCTAAATTTGAAGGTAAAGCTGGAGAGGACCCCCAAGCTCATGTCATGACCTACCATTTGTGGTGTTCCTTGAACTCTTGGGTGGATGACTCGATTCGTCTACGTCTTTTCCAGCGCACTCTTACCGGTACTATTGCTAAGTGGTACATATAACTACCCCGCGGAATATTTCAATACTTAAATACTCTAGCTATGGATTTTCTGACCCATTTCCAGTTACCGGTTCATTACGAGGCCGGGATGCATCTCCTGACTTCTCTGAAGCAGGATAAAGCCACTCACATTTTAGATCATATTCATGAGTGGCGACATCGTCGTCGACTAATCAAGTTTGATATTCCTGATTAGCTTCTAACACACTGGTTCACCACCTCCTTTGTTAACAAGATCGCTCAAGATATTTCTATGGGGGCATGTGTAACCGAAGAATAAGCCATTGCTCATGCCCTATACCTCGATCTAGTGTAATCTCAGTCTGGCACATTATATGATATCTTGACTGATGCCCTGTGGCCAGGGACCTCTAAAGCACCAGCTACCCCATCGGTGGACGGTGTTATTGGTTCCGTTTCTCAAACTTCCCGTAAGTCCTCTAATGGGAAGCAGAAGTCGAATTCTTCCAATAATTCTGCTCTTCCCGCCCCTCCAGATTCTGGTAAGACTGCAGAGGTCAATGCCATTCAGGTCAATCTGTGGAAAAGGCCTCCAAAGGGAAGAAGAAGGGAAAAGGCAAATCCAAATCCAATGCCCCAAAATCAGAATCCTCCAAACCTCGTGCTGATGATGGTTCCCAACAGAAATTGAAGTACCCCTGCCTGATCTGTGACAGAGACCACTACACCAAAGATTGTCCCCGACGATCTAAGGTTAGTCAACTTCTGGAAGGCTCTAAAGGGACTCCGACAGTTCTTAAAGAACCTTTCCCATCTCATCAGGCCCAGATGGTCGAGCAACCTTCACCATCTGCACCATTTGGGTCCCAAGTTTTTATGATGAATGGTGCTGCACCTGTTTCGATTGCCACTCGTTCGAAGGATTATGCTGGATCACGCCAGGAAGCTAGGAAGGAATTCGTTGATGGCCCACCTCCCCCACCTATCTCTAGTCCTTTAGAAATTGAGAAGCCCAACGCTGAACCCATTGTAAGGCCACCTTCCAAAGGTGTTCTTCGAAAATCTTCCTATAATCCAAACGCCCGTGTTGCTCAACATTACAATATTGTTGAGGATTTAGCACAGGTGCCTTCCACAATGTCTGCATTGGAAGTGCTTCAAAGTTTCCCATCACAACAAAAAGCTCTTGTCCGAAATCGGTGGAATTGACCCTGCTGATTCTAGTCTTCTCACCTTCGATCTGGAAAATTTTGTCCCCCGACTTCCACATCAAATTTCCCTTGTTATACAAGTCAGTATCAATGGCCTCAAAATCCATAGAGCCGTTGTGGATGAAGGTGCTTCTACCTGTGTTATGTCATCTTCCTGTTGGAAGGCCATTGGTTCTCTAGCTCTTAATTCATCTCCCAATGCCCTAGAGGCATTTGATGGTAGGGAATCAAAACCCTTGGGTGTTCTCAAGAGTTTACCAATCACATTACAAGGTAAGACAGTCAACGTGGAAGTAGAAGTGGTTGATGCCAAGCTCAACTATAATATTCTTCTTGGTCGCAGCTGGACTCACGCCATGCTATGCGTTCCGTCCACCCTCTTCTGACTTCTGAAGTTTCCTCATGAGGGCAAGATTATCACTGTCGACCATTTGTCTTTCTTCACCTCATCCTCCTAGAAAAATGTGCCATACATGGATCAAATTCCAAATCCCCCTGACAGTGTAGGACCCGGTCTTTTCAAGGACCCCGTTCTCATGGGTATTTTTCCTGCGCCACCACTGCACACTGTTTAAGTCAACATGATCTCTAGGTCAGACGACCTGTGGATCATCCCTTCTCCTGAACATGTGACCTCTTTTGGAGAATAGATGCATTTGAATCTAGTTGAAATCAATTATTGTGAGATTGTCGCTACATCAGATCCTCCTCCTTCTAAGCATGCTCTTTTGAGCATGGCTCTAGATGTATATTCTCAATCCCCTTGGCTCGGCGATGCAGATTCACCCGATATTTTAAGAGAAGTCTTCCCTTATGATGAAGCCATCGTTGAAATGATGTCTCTTGAAGATCTGCCATGGAGCGATGGACATCATCATTCCTCGTTCATGCCCAGCCTGGGGGCAATGTCTAATTTTCTAGAGCGCTTCGCATCTCAGGTTCCAACTCCGCCTCTCCAAACGCCCATATTGACTCACGAGGTTCTGTCGGAGGGAAATCTCATTAACATCACACAAAAAATGCCTATCGACATCTCTGTTAAACCGGGGGTCATCGAGAACATTCACGTGGGAGTTACTTGATCTTCCGAAGAGATTAAAGTATACACGAGCCTTTTTCGTGAATTTAGAGATGTTTTTGCATGGTCCTATGAAGACATGCCTAGGATTGATCCCAGTATAGTCGTGCATGAAATTCCCACCTATCCAGGTGCGAAGCCCGTGCGTCAGCGTTTGCGCCCAATGCATCCCCGAAAAGCCGCAGCTATAAAGGCAGAATTTGAGAAACTTCTTAACGCGGGCTTCATATATCCAATTCCCCTCACAGAATGGGTTTCTAATATTGTCCCTGTAGATAAGAAGTAGGGCACTATATGGGTCTGTGTTGACTACCGAGACATCAATCGGGCTTGTCCAAAGGACAACTATCCCACTCCCTTTATACATCAGATCATTGATGATTGCGTGGGGAGTGAGATCTATTCCCTTATGGACGACTTCTCAGGTTACAATAAAATTAATATTTTACCCGCTGATCAACATAAGACTGCCTTTATCTACCCGTGGGGCACTTTCTATTACAAGAAGCTCCCGGTCGGCTTAAAAAATGATGGAGCCACCTTCCAGCGTGCTATGTCCTATGCTTTTCATGACATACGTCACATTTTCCAGCCATATCTGGACGATTTTCCGGCTCACTCAGCTCGGCATGAGGACCATCCTGAACACCTCTGCCAGCTTTTCCTCCGCTGCAGACATTACAATATTAGGCTCAATCCTCACAAGTGCATCTTCTACGTGGATTCTGGTCGTCTTTTGGGATTTATCGTCTCCAAATACGAAATTCGCCTTGACCCCCTCAAGGTCAAGTCCATCATTAATCTCCCATCCCCATCCTCATTACATCAACTTCAGAGTCTTCAGGGGAAAGCAAACTTCTTATGTCGCTTTATTCCGAACTTTGTAGAAGTGGCCAAGGGGTTTACACGACTTCTGAAACAGGATGTTCCCTTCCGTTGGGATGAGATTGCCCAACAATATTTTGATAAACTTAAAACGTTATTCATCAACGCTCTATTAATACATCCCCTGAATATCATCGCGATTTTACCCTTTATTTGGCCGCTGCGTTTAGCACAATTTCCATGTTTCTAGTACAGGATGACGACGAAGGAAATGAACATGTGGTTTACTATCTTTCTCAGAATATTCTCGACACTAAAACGCGCTACATAATGCCCACGTGGAGAAGTTGGTGCTTGCCGCAGTCTAGGCCGTTCAACGATTCTGCCATTACATCTTGTTGCATACGGTAACCGTGATTTTCGACTGCAACCCCATGACATAAATCTTGTCTCGACAATTGCTGTGGGGCAATTACTCCAAATGGATTTTCATCCTTCAAGAGTTCGATTTGGAGTTCACCACTGCCAAATCAACGAAATAATTGGTATTTTCTGATCTTATCTTCTCTCTCCCGACAGACTTTGTTCCATCCCAATCTGAGGATCATATCCCAGATGAAACACTCTTTCTTATCAATACTCATGATCCATGGTACTGTGACATCATCGTGTACCTTCAAACATCCACTTTCCAGTCTGAGTTGACGAAGGATGCTCGACGTCACGTTCGGCATCAATCTCAACCATATCGCATTGTCGGAGATACCTTATATCGTGTCTGAGTTGATTTTGTGCTTCACCGATTTTTGACCCTAGAAGAGGCTGAGAAAGTCCTCAATGATTGTCACAGTGGTGCCTGTGGCAGTCATATGTACGGTTATGCTACCGCCCAGAATATTCTGCATGCGGGTTACTTTTGGTCGTCTATATTCAAAGACTGTATTGCTGCAGTTCGAAAATGTCATGCGTGCCGTGTCTTTCAGTGCAATATGCGTGCGCCACCCCTACCTTTACATCTTGTCATTACCATAGGCCCTTTTTCCAAATGGGGCATAGATTTTATGACATGTAACCCTCACTCAGCCAGGGGGCATGCTTATATAATCGTTGTCGTGGACTACTTCACCAAGTGGGCCGAGGCGATGCCTACATTAGCTGTCGAAGGTAAGACAACCGCTCAAATCATTTTCAACCATGTAATTATGCATTTTGGAGTTCCTCAAGCCATTGTCACCGATCATGGCACTCATTTTCGGGACTACATGATGGCAGAGCTGACATCGAAGTTGGGCTTTCATCATGACAGCTCAATGCCATACTAACCTCAGGTGAATGGCCAAGTTCAAGCCATGAACAAAGTACTGGTCATGATGCTTCAACAAACGATTGGTATTCACAAATCCAATTGGCATATCCAATTTTTCTCAGCTCTCTGGGCCTATCGAACGTCTGTAAAGAGCGCGACCAGATTCACACCTTTCCAGTTGGTGTATGGTCTAGAAGCGACTCTTCTGGTTGAATGTGAGATCCCTTAGATGAAGTTGGCTATGGAATTATTGCCCGACACTTCCCCAGAGGAAGAATGTATTCTGTATCTAGAATGACTAGATGAAACCCACTGCTTGGCTGCTTTGGTTATCGAAGCACAGAAAAAGCGGGCTAAGGCTCATTTTGATCAAACGGTTTCTCCACGTTATTTCATCGAAGGGGACCTCGTTCTCTTATACGATCAAGCACATGATAAATTTGGAGCGGGAAAATTCCAGCCCATGTGGCATGGGCCCTATATCATCAAGCGAGTATTAAAAAATGGGGCCTATGAGCTAATCGACTATGAAGGTATTCCTCTGGCGCATCCTAGAAATGGGCTATACCTAAAGAAGTACTACGTTTGAATTATTCTTGTGTGGTGTGTGTACATAAGTGAGTGATTTCATTTTTGTGCATGTGTGGTGTGGTGTGCTTTGTAAGCATCTTTCTGCTGATTGGGTCTTCCTGATTGTGCAGATGTCTATTACTCCTTTTGTCGGTTTTGCGGATGGTGCCTCCCACAGTACCAAGAATCTGTCCTCGGTAGCCTGGGTAATCTACAATCCTGCTGGTGAGTTAGTCAATTTACAAGGTGTTTGTCTAGGGCCTACCACAAACAATGTCACAGAATATAGTTTTGTTTTGGAATTGTTAAACGAGGTTGTTAACTTCGGTATTCGTGCATTACTTGTATATCTGGACTCACAACTTGTAGTGTTACAACTCAATGGTCATTATTCAGTTAGGAACCCATCCATTTTACGACTGTATCTACGTATTCGTTTACTGGAAAGAAATTTTGATTACATTACATATCAGCATATACCCAGACACATGAATGCGTTAACAGATGCAGTAGCTAACATGGTTTTATATAGACATTTATGCAACTTGTAAAAACATCATCATATGTAAAA
This sequence comes from Pinus albicaulis, assembly GCA_034641835.2. NCBI lineage: Eukaryota > Viridiplantae > Streptophyta > Pinopsida > Pinales > Pinaceae > Pinus > Pinus albicaulis. The sequence continues at coordinate 1,964,986,648 of CM076575.1, forward strand.
AGATCCATCCAAATATATATATATATATATGTTAAAATGTTTTCAGTTTGTGTGTATCACATAAAACCCAAGAAATATACATGTCTGTTTTAATAATATTCGGAGACAACATGTCTCTCAAAAATGTGCAAATGAAAAGCCTAGATGACTAATCAGCATGGTGCTCATGGTAGCATGTCACTGCCCACACCAATCACCTCAGTAAACGATGAAGGCGACTAGGCACCCCCACGGTGTGCCTCTGATAAGCCAAAGGGACATCTGCTAGGCGAGCGTAATCTGGGATCCCACGGGCGATTCCCTCCACGTTCTGAACTAGCTCACTCCCCTTGCCACCCTCGCCTTGAGGGTCATAGGCGAGAGGGGTCCTCCATGCGATCGGCGACATCTCGATGGGCCTCTTTGGGAAAACATCTGCATACACATAGGATTATTTATTAGAACATGCATGTATACCCAAAAAAAAAAATTAAAAAAATTATAAAATACAAAAAATCAAAAAGAGTCTTACCCAACTCCTCATCCCAGTCTTCTCTCTCTGGGAGTGGAAGATCTGGGTCTCCCATGAATTCGGTACCAGCATAGGGCCAATCCTCTATGACGATCAACTTTCGCTAAAGCCATACGAAGAACTTGGGCCTCCATGAAATTTGTTGGCCCCCTCCTGCTCTGGGCATCAGTGCTGCCCATCAAGCCATCCGTGGTTCTCTCACCGGTGGATCGGTGACTATCACCCCTTGGCCCTGGAAGATTGGTAACCGTTCGAGGATGAATGATACTAAGAGATATTTTTACCCAGACTACTTCAGTTTGGTATTCTTACACTTCGTAAATTTCCATTTGATATTCATAGTTACGACAGTGGCCCAATCAAATAATGTCAGGTTCATGCATTCTGATGCTAGGAGGAGCTGTGTTTTAGTAGCCTCATGCGGCGCCTGCGACCCCACAGCCCACGTAATGGTATGGAGCACTAGCCTGAGTGCTAGATTGGGAACTGTGTGGATGTCAACCTTCCCGCTACCTGATCCTGTTCATGCCCCTGGGCACACTCTTTCCATTACCATAGACATTTTTTCACCAGATGGCCTAGTGCCTATCAAGATCGAGACTGGACCTCTGTGAGACAGTCCAGTTATGAAGTAAACATTGGATACTTCGAGCTCCAACACTTGGTCTCGAAGCCTAAACTTCTCTTCGTTCTCGCCCCAGATACTGATTAAGTATTGCAACAATTCAGGTTGTGCCCTGAGACATGGTGTCAAGAAGAAATTTTTTAAGCCCTGAGGTTGTGCCCTGAGACATGGTGTCCACATTGAAAAAGGGGTCTCCTTTCCATTCAAGTTTGAAACCACATGATATTTGACACCCTACAGAATAATCCTCCTCGCATTTATTGTGGCGTTCTTCCACTAAGCAAGTGCTTGTGCATCTGATGTTGTTATTTTTGGAATATTATTTTTTGTATATTCCCATATTCCATTTTCATCTAGTAAAACTTCCATCTTGTCTTTCCAAGCACAAAAATTTGAGATTCCCTTTAATGCATACTCCAACCTCAATCCATTGAAAGAAACTTTTCCTGCACTGAAGAGAATCTGCACCAAAAACTTTGTAAATCAAAATTTCTCTAAGAGAAGATATAGAAAAATGTTTATATGCAGTATTATGATGCTCTGATACCATGTATAAATTGAAAGAAATTTTCTACTGCTAATGAAATCGAACTGAAATCAAGAGACAAATTTTTTTTCTACTATTATGTGGAAAGGAAAACACATGTAGTAACATGAAACCATTAAAACACAAGGAACACAATGATTTTACAGGGGAAACCAACTGGGAAAAACCCCTCAGCGACTTTGCATTAATTCAAATAAGAATATGGATCAATTACAATGTGTTCCTTCAATTCAAAAGCACAACCTGCACTGCAATTATGATCTTCTACTCACTGACCTCTTTTTAGTGTCAGTATTTTTATCCTACCATCAGTGATCAAAAATCCTCTTTTCATATCATTTTAAGGGTCCCACTTAGAATTTTTTTATCATTCCACTAGGTCATTGTTATAGGTCAATTTTGGCATCATCCCCCATGACCTGGTCAAACTAGAAATATTCCCCAGGACCAATGAAATAGGGTCTATCATCCCCTTACATTTTAGTTGCTATATGCCTTAAGAGAAGAAAAAATCATTCATGCCTTCTATTGTGAGATTTCAAAGTTTTGAAGTATATGCTATATCACTTATTAGCTCACCAACACTAACTCGGAATGGAATAACTGTGTTGCATATGTAGATCCCTCCATTCAAGGGTGCACTGCAATGTACTTCCTGACATTCAAGGGTGTGTTGGTCAATTGGGAGAGAAATTCTCATTGTTTCGGGATCTCCACATGGGCAGTGCCTTCTATAAGAGTCCATATGTGTCAAAATTCAAATCCAAGTGTCCATATAACACCTCTGAGCTTGGGAACATGTCTTTCCTATTATTAGAAAGTCATTCATTGAGAAACTACCATCAGTTTCCCTATAAATTGAGCACAAATCCTAGTGCTAGAAAATGAATAATTTTGGTAAAGAAATGATGTTGGATTCTCATTTGAAAGAGTGAAAGTATTGATATGCCGCTGGTGTGATGTTGGATGTGATGAGGCTGAGATGAAGCTGGAGCTGGTGACATCAAATCGATCATTGGTTGTAACCTCCCCCTTCTACTCTTTAATAAAGTTTGTTGTTCATTTTCCCATATATGTATATGTTTATGTTTCTATTTCTCATGCAATGGAATCTTGAATGATATATGTGTTTCACATCTAATTGATTTGAGTGATTAAGATAAGTAGGCATCTGTATATTGCAATATTTTTTCTTTTCTCTGTTTATACTTGCAGGAAACAATCTGGCGATCTAAGTTGGATTGAAGGTGACAGCAAAAGCGACAGAAGGAGAAGAAGAAGTGCTTGGATCACAAGTAGGTTCTTCTATCATTCTGTGTGTCTATTTATTGTTAGAGAAAGTGATAGCAAAGTATTTCATCTGTTGTTCTAAGTTCCTAGCACCACACTTAGGGAATTTTATTTATTCGTAGATCATAATTTTGCATAACAAATTGGCGACTCCATTGGGGAGTTTCCTATCATTCCTGGTGTTTTTGCCTCTACTTATCCACCTAGTAGCATATGCTTTTAGTTATTATACTTTTTAATGAAATAATTGCATTAGAAGTGTGCTCTGAAGCTTGCATTTTCAATCACTGCTGCACCCAACGCATTGTTGGTCAAGGCACAATGCACTGCAGTGCACTGTCTCCCACTCAGGGGTGCATAGAAACACACTGTCTCCCCTTAGAGACTGCATTTCCCCCTTAGCCAACCAAATTCCTTTCAAATTTTTCATTGCCATTATTTTCAACCATTTTTTTGCTGTGTTTTCAACTGTTTGGTACCTCCTAGGGACCAATGAATTTGCCTGATTCTTCCTCCTTTGAAAAGTAAATTTGTTCAATGTCTCTTTAAGTGTTTTTCTTTATCATTAGAAAATCAAATTCAAAGTATTTTATTTCTGCATTAGATCCATTTGTTTTCATAAAGGAAATTGTCATTAAATTCTTAGTTTCCTGTCGGAAAAATTGTAGTTCCATTCTTCATTTTTCCTAAAAGAGAATTTTTTGTTAAATTCTTGATTTCTCAAAGAAGAAAAAATTTGTTTATTTATTTATTTGATGCAGATAGTTTCCTTTCTTGCATTCACATTAAGGGGATTGAAAAGAAAAACATGCATGTGAATATAGTGAATTGTGTGTATTTCATAGGAACGAGTTAGGAAAGCTGCATTTTAGTTTGTGTTGTTTGTTATTTGCTCTCAAAACTGATTGCTCTTTCCCTTAGTAGCTAGGATTTTCATTGAAAAAGCTAAAATTGAAAAGTTTCTCTTATCATTTTAGTTTGCATTTTTAGGAATTTCCATCACATCATGTGGTGAACCTCAAAAATCAAATTTCTAAACAAGATCAACTTAAAATTTACATCAATTTACCTAAGAAAGCATTGGAACCATAATGATAACATTTAGAAGGTCTAGGCTAGAGATGTGTTTCGACGTTGTTAAACATAATAGTTGTCATTAACTTGTCTGCGATACATTCTAAGTGTGATACCTAACTCCACGTATGTAAGTATATCAGAGCTCGTCCTTGTAACTTTGGGTATATCGGGCAGTGTTCTAGTATGAAAAGTATAAGGGGGTGCTCTCACTATGCGGTTTCGCATTAGACAGCGCTAATACAAACTTGGGCCTCCACGTACCTTCGGGTATATTTGGGAGGACAACTTTAGGTTGCTATCCATCCATAGTGAACCGAGTCAGCCACCTTGTAACTTGTGACACACCGAACACAAAATTCGGGGAGATTGCTTGCCCGTACTTCTTAGTTTGCCTGGAGGTATTTTGCAGTTCACAATTACTTGGTAAACATTTTTCCTAGAATTACCCTTTTATTTTGTTTCTTTGTTTTTGGTAATAAAATAAATCAGTCATTTTGGAAGAATAACATCCCTTTCCCTGTCGTTCATGTGGAATAGCACTGAAACCACCTTTACCATCGGAAGCCATTTCTGGTCGGCAAAGGCGAAATTGCACTACCGAAACTAGTACTCTTAGTACCTCTAGTGCGACATCATCCTCACATATACTAGAGTTAGCACAAGTTGTTTCTACAAATCATGGTTCATTTACTGTTGTCGAGACAGAGTCCTCACAACTACCCATGGTCACAATCCATCCAATTAGTGAGACCATACCTCCCGAACCTGACATTGTTCAACTAGAAGTTGATCCGGATCCTGTCACTTTTTTTCCAAAACATATGAATATTGAAGTCGAACGACCGGAATTTTTTCTTGTATCGGTCGCTCCACAATTTGTTGTAGCCATTGAGTCTCCCATATCGCGTAGCCAAACTCCTGAAATATACTTTGGGCCTAACGGTGAAATCCTTCTACCTGGTTTAATTTCGATTGAAGAAATACCACAAGACGAAACACCTTTAACTCCAAATCATTTTGGGGTGGAGCTTTACCTGTACAAGTCTTTTTCTCAATTACCTACCTTTGCTTTTTTTGATTCTGTGTCTATTATAGTTTCCGTAGATCCAATAGGGTATACATTTGGTGGAAAAACCATGTATGAGCCAACATATTTGGCTGGACCATCTATTTCAATTGTGATAACACCTTCTTTCGCTACCCCATCAATGTAATATTCCCAATTAGCCATGAGCTATTTGGAATATTAAATTTTGTTTTGCTACTTTGTTTTATGAATAAGAGGACAATGGAGGTCCATAATTCTCCTTAATAATGAATAAATCAATGCCAATGTGAAAGAGATAGATCTTGGCAGCTTAATTTAGCACCTTAAAGTGTGAAAATGGGTTGGAACACCTTGACTGGGTCAACCTTGACCAAATCAACATCGCTGTCATGGAGGAGTGGTCATAAATGAAAGACAATGCAGTTTTAGATGGAGATGATTTGCATGGATGTAGTACTATTATTGGATGGGGCTTAGGGTTTGCAAGCTCATATATTATTTAAGGAAGATGATGGCAACCATATTCATTATATAGGGGTTTATTATATTTCTGAATATATGGTCTATTTAGAAATATATCTTTCTCTTTTTGTTTAGCTGAGATAGAGTGTTGTTTAGCATAGGGTGTTCTTGATCAAGAATCCCACCTCTTCCATTGAGAAGCTCTTGGAGGATTCTTGTACTACATTTTCCACTATCAAGATTAAGGCCAACATTCATCTTTCATTTACAACACAGATCCTGTTGAGGGTTTGGTTGTTTTGCAGGTTGCAGAAGTGGAGACTAGATCTGGGTCATTTCATTGCTCATTTTCAGTGGAGGAGGTTTCCTTTCCATTGGGAGGACAGTAAGGAAGGACCTTGTGCATATTTTCATATATTGGCATCTAGAAAATCATTTATTTATCCCTACAATGCAGTTTACTTCCAGATCTCCGTTATTTCTGTAGGAGGAGTTGTAGAGTGGATTGGCACACCATTTGGAGAGTTGGTTTTCTAGTGAAAGGGATCTTCCTTTCATTTATAGGATCTATTGGAGGAGGCTATTCTATTGATCATATCAAATCAGCCACACTTTCCAAATATGTATTTTGCAGTGGATCTTCAGCCCTAGGGCCTAGATCCCCATCTTGTACATGGTGTTTTACTGAGAACCCTTAAGGGGTTATTCAAAGTAGGTTGTAAAGTGCTTGGATTTGTATTGGATCTATCTTTTGAGGCACATATCAGCCCTAGATCTGATGTATAATCATTTTTTGTAGTAGTGGCTTAAAAAAAATGCTGTAAGAGTCTTCCAGCTTTTATATATAGTAGCAACACCTCATTTTGAGCGATTTTGTCCATTGGAGGCTTGATATTTATTGTTGTGTATCTTATGGCCCATTATTTATGCATATTTTTTTGCTATTATAACATATTAAAGGTATCCATATTGGCCTCTTTCTTTTATATGATGATTTGCATTATTTTTCCAGCATTTTGCACTGTATTCGTGCTTTTCCCATTTGGGAATATTACAGTCTATGTTCACAACTTCACCAGAGTCACATTTATGTGGTGGCCCTTCTGTCCCACCTCGTTGCCAATATTTATCTGAAACCTTCTCTGGTGCATCCTCAAACCCATGGAATTCACCAATTTCATCGTCTGGTATTCTAACTGGTAAATCTATAGTGAGTAATGAAAGACTTGATCCTTTATATACATTGTTAGGGCTATATCAAGCTGGTCCATATGGGTATATTCCATCTAGTACAATTTCAACTGGACTCCCTAAATTTGGATAACAATATTTTCCATCTTATTATAATCCTCATGTTGGGGGGAAACCTATGGTCACCCATTTTGACAGTACTCCGTTGTTGTTTGGTCATCCTAATATCGGAATGAATGTTTGTCAGTGGCAGCCAAATCTGCCCATCTAACCACAAATGGTTGTCCACTCATATCATCTTTACCCCTATTACAGACTCAAAATGTTGTACCTCAATCATCTCAAGCAGGTCCTTCAACCCAATACCCTCAAGTATTGGTCCCTCAGACTCCAACTCCTTCGGTTGATTTACAACAACCACCTGTATCCAAAACAATTTATTCAAAAGATGGATTACCATATTATGAGATGTTGCAACCTCAACCAGGTTATACCTATCCTCAACTGAATACAAGATATGCTATTTTGGGTTATAATGTTGGTGGACAGACCCCTTGGCAGCCACAAACGTAAATGCCACAACTCATTTCAACAAGTAGGGTACCCATGTTTTGGTCAACAGAATCCTCAAGCGTTTGCTTATCAAAACAACCCCTATCTGGGTTACCAAAAATAGATTCCTTATGCTAGGGCTCAAAGGCCTATTGCCCAAGCAATTCCATTAGACCTTGGCTATGCTCAACCCGACTTAAATTGACAGTTTCCCTTTGTTGCAACTTTAGAGTTACCTGATTTAAACCAGCTCACCAATGATCCAATCAATTACGCTCCTTGGTGGTTGGTGATACCTCACAAATTACCCTCGGATATTCCTAAGTTCAATGGAAACCCTAGGGAAGACCTTTCGATGCATGTTATGTCTTATCATTTGTGGTGTTCATCTAACTCCATAAATGATGACTTCGTTCGACTACGTCTTTTCTAGCATACGCTCATTGGTCCAGCTGTGAAATGGTACATGGAGTTACCTAGATATTCTTTTGATAATTCCACTACCCTAGCTACTGTATTTTTGACTCACTTCTAGTTACCCATATGATATGAAACTGTAACAGAACTCTTGACTAATTTTAAACAGACTAATGCTACTCACATTTATGATCATATTCATGAGTGGCGTCGTCATCGTCGAATGGTTAAGACATTCATTCCTGATCATCTCCTTGCTGAGTTGTTCATTAAGTCCCTATTGTAGGACTCTTAAAGTATTCCACCCTCATGGGAACGTTTGCATTACCGCCGCCTGCAACATCGGAAAAAATTTCAAGCATAGAGACCTGCTACATGATATCTTCCACTCCATCTGGATTAAGGAAGTGTTGTACTATACAACAACCCTCCCTTTTTCTAAATTTTAGAAATAAAATTTAGAAATAGGGTCCCTTTCTTTTTAGAAATAAAACACTTAGAAATAAAATTCATTGTTTTGAAAAAATTTCATATTCAACATTCAAAAAACTTATGGTCCGATCTAATATACAAGGCCTTATCATAAAAAACATATCAAAGTTAAAAGTTCAATCGCAATCGGAGAATCGGAGATAACCCTCAAAAGAAATTTCATATGCCCATTTCAAATCTTCCGATGCGATTAGTCCAATCGGAAAATTTTAAATCGCTAAGAGTTTAAAACAGTCAAATATAACTTCCGATGCGATGCGGTCAATCGCAATCGATTAATCGAGACAGTCTTTAAGAAACTCTTTACGCTTAGTTGAAATTCCCCGACCCGATGTGCATTTGATAATAAACGCTTTTAAAAGAAAATCGAACATTTGTTTAAAAAATATGGTAGACCCCACCATTAGAGATCGGAAAGATCTGCAATCACAATCGATCAATCGGGATAAACGTATTGTGATACTCATTTGCCATTCGAAAACTTCCGATGCGATTCATCTCATGCATAAAGATTTTGAATATAATATGTCTGAAAACTTAAATATTTATTGGTACGAAGGCATTCAATAACGAATCAAATGAATATGGTTTAGGATTTGGTTTTAAATACTTAAGGGTGACCCAAAAGGAGCATTTATGCAATATACGAAACAAATAAATGAAAAACCATAAATTCATAAATCATTCCGTTTGAGTGGCTTGTTGATCACGGCTGAGAGTTTATTGTCTTGCAGAGCCAAAGAACAACAAGTTTTTTCATTCACAGACAAAGGGAGGCTGTAGCAGACGCAGAAATGTCAAAGAGAGGAAGAAGAAACAAAACTGCTCTACCAGTGAAGCTTGCCGAAACTCCTACGGTCTCAAAAGAAAAGCCCATAAAGCCAAGGCTAGTCACAGATACTCATGCCAAGGTGCTGAGCGGCATGGGACCACGGTCTACCGCTTATTGGAAAAGACCCAGGTCTACACGGTGGAGAAGACATTGATTCCAGACAGGATAGCTCGGATTAAAATCGACATCAATGAAAGAACACTTGCAGAATTCGACTACCACATGGACCAGAGCTAGAACGACATCATGCCCATACTATGATGTAGTCGAATTAGGTTATTGACAGTGCAAAGATACAAGATAGAAATGTTTATTTCAGCATACGGAGTGCCTTTCGATTCAGATTCATGAAGACTTGAAGCGATACATACACCTTCAGACCCAGAGGGTGTATAACGAATTTATCAAAGAATTCTTGATGATAACAAAGTCCAATCCCGACCTATCGAAATTGGAGGAAAAACCGGAAGGAAACACCGAAATGCAAACCTTGTCCAGGTATGTAGCAAAGCAGATTCTCTTCTGCCTCCATATTGCTATGCAGCTGCCATGATGTGTAGGGTATTTGGAAATGATAATTCAGCTAGGTTTTCTATACAAATGGTCCCATTAATCCTAGCAGCTGTGAATTCCGACATTATGGATTGGGCTGTTATTCTTTCTGATAGAATCGCCAATAGGATCCTTGAGTACAGACAAGAAAAGGATGCTGGAAATTCTACCCCCTTTTTCTTTTGTGCCTATATTCTTGATGCTATTTGTTTCAATTCTGAATTTCCCTTATTTGGATGGAAATGGACTCCCGATAACCCCCTTCCAATCCATATTTATCATAAATTTCTTTGGAAGAGTCATTTCCAAGCTAATGTATATAGAATCTGTCATGGCTTCCTCATTCCCGTTTTCCAAACCATTTTTAATCGCTTTCCCCCTAGGATTTCTGATAAAGCTAAAGCCGACCTGTCTGCAATCGGAGATTGGTTTGGGGAGGAAAAATTTACTTACATCAGGGTTTTTGGTAGTATAGTGGAGCCGCATGTTCTTCCGCTTTTTTTTCCAGACAAACTTCTCTCTCAAGAAGTTTCTTATTAATTGACAATTGAAGGTATATCCAGGTCTTTGAACAACAGTAAGAAGAAAATGTGGCCTCAATTCCCACTCAATTGTGGTCATTTCACTCTAAATGATTTCAAGCATGCAGAAAAGGAAGTCTTCAAGATAAGAGGTTGTAAATTTGCAACCATTCCTGGAAGACAATATGATCCAAAAAAGATAGCATTCGATGTCACTGCTTCAGTTTCAATTGCTCGTTTCGAGCATGAACCAGATATGTTTGATGATTTATTTGTTTCATTAGATAATTTTCCTCAGAATTTTGACTTGGTCAAGTCTGAATTTCAACAGGAGGAAATAAATAAATTTCTCTTATTTAGAAGCCAGAGATTGTTGAGAGTACCTCTGGACCAGCTGAGAATTCAAATCCAAAAATCAGAGACAGAAGGTACATCCGGCCAAACGCTAGTAGAAACATCTACCAGCAAAATCATTACACAATCGGCTGTCAACCAGCCGATTGTACATACTCAAAAAGTGGTCACTATTGACAAACCTGATGCCCCAAAGGGAAATACTGCTCAAATGACAGACAAATTCACAAATATCAATGATCAGGTGCATAATCAAAAGGATGGATCGGATGATAAAAGCACTAAGCAGAGCATAGATAAAGAGAAAGGAAGAGAAATAACTAAGGAGATTATGGTTTCCACTAATCTTGATATTTCTTCTCAGCTATTAAATCAATATGATCAGTTTGCTCAACAGCTTGGATTGCAGGATAAAGGTGAAGAACAAATAGAGCAGGATGTTGAAATCATTCCTGAACATCCTACAAGGCATATTGTATTAAAAGGTGAGGAGATCCCTCCTTTGGATATATTTTACAGCCCTAAACATAAGGCTGTTGTCAAAATACAAAGAAAGAAAAGAAAAACAGAACAGGGTATATTTTCTACTCCATCAGAGGAGTTTATGAATATTGTTTATAAGAACAATGAAATGAATCCATTTGAAGACCTTACGAAATTGTCCCAGTATACAGGAGCTTATAGTGCTGCAACAGTGGATAAAGTTGTAGAAGTTTCTCAACTAATAACTCAGAAAGATCTTCACATAGCTTCATTGGAAGAACAAGCTAAGGAGAATCAGCAACTGATCAGCCAATTGCAACAACAACTACAGGATCAGACATTCAGGTCTAAAGAATTGGAGAAACAGCTTGCTGAAGGAAAGAAGAAGGTTGATGAAAAGCTTTTAGGCAAACAAAAGCAGCTAAATGAAGAAATTTCTAAGTTACAGAGTCTGTTACAAAATGAGGAAAAGGCAAAAATGATTCAAGAAAAGGAATTCCAAGCAACTTTGGATAAGTTTAAAGATTATCCAAAGTTAAATGAATTCAAATCGGAAGCCCTTGAAGCTAATAAATTATTGACTCAGCAGTTAATCGAATTTTGCTCAAAACTGTCACAAGCAGAACCCTTTTGTGAGATTACTTCATCTTTGATCCAAAATATCATAACTCTTAGACAAGAAATAGATGATGCCGATGAAAAGATTTCTGAGTTTCTCACCTGGCAGGATACAGAAAAGGGAAAAGAAGCAAATCTTCCTAGGATAGAGGAAAAACACAAAGAAATCCTGTTTACAGAATGGGAACATCAATTAATGAAATCTGATAGAGCAATATCAAGGGCCAGAAATATAATGAACAATCTCACGCAATTCATAAATGACAGCTTATATTCAATTAATCTCATTTCAGACTGTGTTCCTGGCAGTTTGCCAAAGATAAAAGAAACTGAAGACAGGTGGAGAGAAGAAATGGAAAGGAAAAGTCAACAAATCGGCAAACTTCAAACTATATCCTGGGATAGTATGTGGACTCATGTGATCAAGCCAAACAATCAACAGACAGCTATCAAACTTCTATCAAACGTTGTCGATTGTCTAATTCCAGAATTTTTTGATGCCACCTATGCTGGACAGTTGCATACTGAGATGAGTCATCCACCAAGACTCCGAGATATGTTGAACATTTGCAACTTGGCTTCATCAAGCGAAGGAGAAAAACAATGAATCAGTTTTATTCAAAATAGCATTTCAGTTTTAATTTGATAGATTATAGCAGTAGTATTAGGATTTTGTTATGTAATTTATTATTTAAATCCCTCTCATGCATTTAGAGAAGGATCGGAAGTTGTAATATTTTTGGGATTTGGAGCTAACATTTCTGTACTTCATTCCTTATTATATTTATATGAAAGATCACATCTGGTGATTTTTGTGCTTAAATTATCTTTGAAGTGTTGCATTTTTGTGCCTTTGGATTTAATTTTACATCGGAGTTACTAGGTCAGAGTATCACATTTCGTTTGACATTCTGCAAGATGAATGAGGTATTTTTATCTGTTCATTGTTGATTTTCTCTGTTATATGGTATTCATTTGAAGAATTTGCTATCATTTATATATTTGATTTACATAATATTTCCTTTTTATATTATCATTTCTGAGTATAATTGGAATATTATCATTTATAGACATATATGAATGGTATATAATGATGAATGCAATATGCTAATATAACTCTGTTTAATTTATTAAACAGAGTTATCTTTATTCGTTTTTGCACATTTCAATTTAGTTAATAATACATTTCCATGGTTATTATTAGATTGAAATAATCCTAAGTTGTATTCACATATAATCACCCGGGTTAAAATTAGAATTTCTTTATCAGCATTTAGTTTAGATTAGATAGTTTTATTTTCTGTTAATTTAGTCCCATTTTCACCCATTCAATTCAATCCACTTAGTTATAAGGAAACTGGTCCTTTAAATCCAGTCGGAGCCACCATCCCAAACGGAAAATGAGCTGTCTTAAGGTCCCGACCGGGTGGTTTTCCCCCAATGTTTGAAGCAGAGATTTTCTAGGCTTCAACATTTTTGGCGCTAGAAGGAGGGCATCCAACTATGAATGGCAAGCAAACCCAAATCTACAAACCATTCTAAGAGTAATTCTCCCTCCGCATCACCTCGTACTTCCAAATTGCCCGCTGATTCCTCAGCATCCAAGCAAGAAGAAGAGGTATCCACTATCACTGCTCAAACCCACCATACTTCAGAACAATTAAGTCTTGAATCTCCTGAAGTTCAGTCTCTCATCCAGAAACTTCAGAGCTTCTCGATTTCACCACCGAAATCTGAGCTATCTCAAAGCAGTGAGACTTCGCAATTCAATCTACCTCACCCTCTTACTAGACTTCAGAGTGAAAAGCTCGGTATTGAACCTACTGAATTTCCTTTACCTAAAAGGAAAAGGGCAAAGAAAAATACTGAAGATTCTGACAGTGAAGCACTTTCATCCACATCTTCCATCTCATCTTCCCCAGTGCAAAGTCAACCATCCACTCCCTCATTACATATCGTTGTTCACCAGGAATTGGGAACTTCAACATCTCAACCTGCTCACTCCTCAATATCAATTCCTTCCCAGACATCTGGAATCTCAACAGCAGTATCATCCACCACTGGTATTACAATGGCAGATCCATGGACCAGACCTGGTGCAGTCAATATGCCCGCACCATTACATGCATTACCAGATGCTCCTGAAAAATGGCTACCCAAGTTTAATCCAGAAAATGGAACCCAAGCTGAGGAACATATCAATAACTTCATGTTAGCGGTTAATTTGAAGGGAGTAACAGAGCAAGATGTCGTTGTTAGGCTTTTTCCTTATACGTTGCAAGGATCAGCAGGATCCTGGTATTTTTCCCTGCCTTCTGATTCTATTACCAGTTGGAACATTTTCCAAGAACAGTTTCTCACTAAGTATGGAGACGATAGATCTTTAGCTACATTAATAAATGATCTCTCCAATCTTAGGATAGAGCATAGGGAACCCATTAAAGAATTTAATGCTCGTTTCAATAAAATTTTGAATAAAATCCCAACGACTTCCAAACCAAGTGAACAAATCAGAAGTGAGTGGTATATTACTGCCCTACCTGCCAATATAGCTATTTTTGTAGACAGGGCCGCAAAACCAACACTTGCTGAAAACATGAAAGAAGCACTTTCTGTGGAAAAACGTATTAATGCTCTAGAAAAGAAAGCAGCTCTTGAGGAAAGAAAAACCAAAAAAGTTTCATTCAAAGAAGACTCAAAGAAGAAAATCTCAAAATATCCATATGATATGGAAGGCCTCCAAAAGGTTCTCAAGACTATGTCAAATGAAATGATTGAAATTAAGAAACAAGTAGCTGAAACTTCAACCAAAAGGCCCTTTAAGAATTATAAGAAAACCGAATCAAAACCACCAAATATCGTATTTTATGCAGAATCAGATCAAGAAGAGGAAGAAGAGGAAACAATCTCATCAACTGATAATGAAGAGGAAATTGTTGAATGTCATGGCATGTGGGATTTCATACTGCCCAACTCCGATACAGATAATGATGAAGAGGCTTTACCTGTCTCTACTAGGAGTAAAGGTACTTCCGAACCTGTTCAGACAACTTCAAAGAAACGGAGTGCAGGTGCTGCTACAACAAAAGAAAAAGTACCTACAAAGAAATCACCCGCAGCAGTTCCCCAAAACCCACCTTCAACTTCAAATACTCCTCCAACATCCAAAACATTAGTAGTGTCCAATTCAATGGATTACAATATTGTTGATGATATGAAGAAAACTAAGGCAAACATTACTATGTTTGAACTTAGCAAATTAAAACATCAGCAGAAATTGCTTCTCAAAGAATTGAATGCTGTTCCCTGTTCACCTCTTCCCAGTGCTAAAGCTGCAAATGATTCTGGTCAACCACCTTCTGGAATGATAGAAGCTACTGATTCAGTCCTGATTGGGGATAGATCAAATTCTCATACTCCACCCTTCCTTTTGACTTTTGAGATCTATAACAGAAACCTACACAATTGTTTGATTGACTCAGGGGCATCATCCAATATAATGCCAGCTTCAGTTTGTTCTAAACTGAACATAGAACCCCAAAAGTCTTCCATACACATTGTACAGTTAGATAGAAGCAAGGTCCAGGTTTTAGGAGAGATTAACTCTGTAACTATAAGGTTAGCAGCTGATCCACGGGTAGTTCAATGAATTGATATCTTAATAGCTGATATACCTGAATTTTATGGGTTGATTTTAAGTAGAGATTGGTCTGAAAAGCTCCACGGGTATATTTCTACCGATTGGTCTCACATGTGGTTACCTTATGGGGGAAAGCCAAATCAAATAAAAATCAATCGAGAGAAACACATGACCCATACTGTAACAGATTTTGAACAGGAAAATCAACCAATTGCATTTAATAACAACATCTTGAGAAATTATTCATCAGATTCATTTTTTGGAAATCTCACTGCCCAACCATCCCCTTTCTCAGTAAACAGTTTAACATCACAGATTGAAAACTATTCACAAACTGATAGGTCAAGATGTTTTAATGATACTGGGGAAACTGTAAATAAGATTGTTAATACTTCTTTATTTTGGTCTTTATATTTTGACGGCTCTAAATCTAACGAAGGTTCAGGAGCAGGGTGTATCTTGGTTAGCCCGCAAGGTGAAAAAACAATGTTGTCCTGTAGGTTAGAATTTGAATGCACAAACAATACAGCTGAGTATGAAGCTTTAGTCCAAGGTCTGTATAAAGCAATTGGCCTCAAAGTGCAATATTTGAAAGTATTCGGCGATTCTGAAATTATTGTCAAGCAGGTGAGAAATACAATTCACTGTCTTTCAAATCACCTCAAACATTATCAATCACTGGTACAAGAACTCACCACACACTTTTCTGCATTCAATATTTCTTCCATCCCTAGGTCTCAAAATTCAGCAGCAGACTTGCTAGCCAATGTTGCTTCCAGACTCATACCTTCTGAAGATTTTAGCCCAGATAGATTTTCAATAGAATTACTTTTTAGACCATTTGTCCCAGACAATGTCACAAATTGGAGAGTTTTTTACCATGATCAAGATATCTTGAATTTCATGACTTCAGAAAAATCATATGATGATCAAATTATTGACGAAGAAGAGCACGATTTACAAATTTCTTCAAAAGGTAATGAAAATCCCATTCCGAAATCTGTTGTTAGATTGGAGGACTTGTATGATATTAAAGACAGATTCAAGAAAGTCACTAATACCAAGCTTCAAAGTTCTACTTTGAAATTTGAATTAGTGAATCTTGGTTCTGATTCAAAACCTCAAAATGTTAATTTAGGACTTAATTTAACATCAGAGGAAAGGAATGCCTTCATTAAACTATTGAACAAATACAAAAATGTTTTCGCTTGGAATTATGATGATTTAAAAACATATGATACTTCAGTTATTCAGCACACAATTCCAATGCTTCCCGATATTAAACCTGTTCAACAGAAGCTAAGGAAAGTTCATCCAAATCTTGAAGATCGAATCAAATCAGAACTTAATAAACTTTTGAAAGCCAAAATCATTTTTCCTGTCAGGCATTCCAATTGGGTTTCCAATATGGTACCTGTAAGGAAGAAAAATGGTGATATAAGAATCTGTATTGATTTCAGAAATTTAAACAAGGCATGTTTGAAAGACAATTTCCCATTGCCAACCATGGAACATATACTTCAAAAAGTAGCTGGTTCTGAACTTATGTCCTTTCTTGATGGATTTTCAGGCTATAATCAAGTCTTGGTTCATCCAGATGACAGATTGAAAACAACTTTCAGAACGAAATGGGGAACTTATGCTTATCAAAAAATGCCTTTTGGATTAATAAATGCAAGAGAAACTTTCCAAAGAGCCATGGACATAGCATTTAAAGGTCTGATCAATAAATCAGTTGTTATTTATCTCGATGATATAACAGTATTCTCAAAAAACAGAACCAATCATCTACATGATCTAAAACAAATATTTGAAAGATGTAGAAGGTTTGGTATTTCATTAAATCAGAAAAAATCTTTCTTTGCTTTGGATGAAGGAAAACTTTTAGGATTTGTTGTATCAAAAGATGGTATATACATTGATCCAGACAGAGTTAAAGAAATCTCTGATATTTCTTTACCTCATAACAAAAAATCCAAGCAATCATTTCTTGGACAGATCAATTTTGTAAAAAGATTCATTCCTGATTTTTCTTTAATTGTTTTACCTATGCAAAATATGATCAAGAAGAATTCAGTATTCAAATGGGGGCATAAAGGAAAAGAAGCCTTTGAGTTAATCAAACAGGCAATCATTAATGCACCAGCACTAAGTACTCCGGATTTTTCTAAAGATTTTATTTTGTATACTTTAGCCACAGAGACATCTTATGCAGCTGTTTTAACACAACTTAATGATCAGAAAATTGAAGCACCAATCTCATTCTTTAGTTCAAATCTGCAAGGAGCTGAACTGAATTATTCCGATGTTGAAAAACAAGCCTTTGCTGTGTTCAAATCAATCAAGCATTTCAGACCTTTTCTCTTGAAAACTCATACAAAAATCATTGTCCCATTCTCAGCAGTGAGGCAATTATTAATTCAGAGAGAAGTAGGAGAAAAACGAGCTAACTGGGTAACAACCTTACAAGAATATGATGTTGATATTAAACCAGCTAAGATTGTTAGAGGACAAGGTTTTTGCAGATTATTAGCAGGAGCTCATAATATACCAGACAATGATCATTCAAATCAAGATATTCAAGTAAATCAGATAAGTGTTACGGATTCTGAGCCTCAGTATTCTGATCTCATCTATTACTTGAAAAATGGGTATGCTCCTTCTGATCTCAGTTATAAGAAAAAACGTGCTTTAAGATTAAAAGCTGTTAAATATGAGATCATTGATAATGTGTTATTTAGAAAAAATTATGATTCAATTTTGTTAAGATGTCTAGAAAAGACTGAAGCTGAAAAGGTTTTGCAGGAGTTGCATGATGGACCAGCAGGAGGTCATTTTGGAGGTGATACCATAGCTCACAAAATAATTCGTGCTGGCTATTATTGGCCTACCCTTTTTAAAGATACACATGAATATGTAAGAAAGTGCAGAATCTGCCAAACTGCAAGTGGAAGGCAAAGGAAACCAGCTTTTCCTTTGCAACCAATAAATATTGAGCAACCATTTGAACAATGGGGACTTGACATTATTGGTGAGATAGTACCTCATTCTTCCAAGCAGCACAAGTACATTCTTACTGCAACCGATTATTTTACAAAATGGGTAGAGGCAATCCCTTTGAAGGTAGCCAATTCTGATGCAATTATTGATTTCATAGATCAATTTATCATAACCGGGTTTGGTGTACCTCAAGCTCTTGTCTTTGATAATGCATCTTATTTTTCAGGAAACAGTTTAATAGAATTTGCAGTTAAAAGAGGTTTTAAACTCAAATATTCAGCAAATTATTACCCACAAGGTAATGGATTAGCTGAATCCACTAATAAAAATCTCATCAAGATTATTAAAAGGACTATCGATCAAAATCAAAAGAATTGGCATAAATCTTTAATCTTTGCATTATGGGCTGATCGTATTACAGAGAAAGCTTCAATCGGAACTTCACCTTTTAATTTAGTTTATGGAAAAGAAGTTGTGATACCATCAAATTTAACTCTTCCATCATTAGCCCTAGTACAATTTATTGAAGAAAATCCTTCTTCATCCATTCAATTGAGGTATGATCAAATCCTTAAACTAGAAGAAGAGAGAGATAAAGCTAGAATTGTTCATGAAAAACATCAACAACTTGTGAAATCTTCTTTTGATGCAAGTTCTACCGGCTCAAAAATTTTGTCAATTGGTGATCTTGTTCTAAAATAGGATAAGGCACATGAAGAAAAAGGTAAACATACCAAATTTCAAAAGATGTGGCTTGGACCATTTCAGATCGTTGAAAAGATAGGCTCAAATACATTCATGCTCCAAGATCTAACAGGTAAGAGAGAATCTCTTCCTGTAAATGGGCTTATCTTAAAGAAATTCTTCTCATAAGGAGGTAACCCCTTCTTAAATTGTACATATTCCTTTTTGCAAAGTCTTTTATTGTTTTTTATAAATAAAGGTTGTAAATAAGTCTCTAATTGACTGTTTACTTGATAGAAAAATTCTTAAGAAAAATATTATAAATATTTATTTTAGTGTAAATAAGAATTTTTAGAGAAATGATTATATTCTTTTGATAGTTTTAAATAAGATGTTAAACTTTGAAAGATTATACCAATTATTTGCATAATCTTTTTGGAAAAACTTGAGGGAAATGTAAATCATTACAAGTTTATTAAGTAGAGAGAAGTTATCTATAAAAGTAAAGATTATTCAAGTCTTGGTACTCAAAAAACTCAGAAAATTGTCATCCATTGATTCTTAAGGATAAGACTAGTTCACCCCATTCATTTAGGTTGTGATTTTTTAGAATATAATTCTAAGAAATTATTGAAAACATTTTTAAGAGATAAGAGATCTCATCATGAGCCGACTTACCATATTCATAAGAAATAATAAAGCTGACATTACCAATACTGCCTATCAAAACAGGGTAATGGCTTATTAATATAAGACAAGGGGTCTCATCACGAGCCAGCTTGTTCAGTTTTAATTATAACTATTGAATGGCATTGTTAATAACTGGCTACCAAACCAGAACAATGGCTCTTAAAAAAAGAAATAAAAATAAATAAAAGACAAAAAACATGAGATAACATATCTTATGAATTTATCTTTTAAAAAGTCATAATCTTAGTTGAATGGGACAATGAATAGTTAATGGTTAAAAGGTAACCCTGTCGAGACTATGAACGTTTGCGGGCAGCAGAGGCAATTCCTATGACAATAGAGTATATTATCAAAACCAAGCTTGAAGAAATCCACTTACTTCATTATTAATACCAATCAAAGCTTAAGACAACTCAAAATGTTTTTATTCTCAAGAAACTAGAAAGAAATTGTTAATAATTTTTATTCTTTTTCATAAGTTAGATTTTATTTTTTATTATCCTAGGATAATTTTATTTACCTTTAAAAATCTTTACTTACTTAAGATATAGTATTCATTCTATTTTTCAGAGATAACTGGTTCTTTCAAGTGAATCGTCAATTGTTGTACTATACAACAACCCTCCCTTTTTCTAAATTTTAGAAATAAAATTTAGAAATAGGGTCCCTTTCTTTTTAGAAATAAAACACTTAGAAATAAAATTCATTGTTTTGAAAAAATTTCATATTCAACATTCAAAAAACTTGTGGTCTGATCTAATATACAAGGCCTTATCATAAAAAACATATCAAAGTTAAAAGTTCAATCGCAATCGGAGAATCGGAGATAACCCTCAAAAGAAATTTCATATGCCCATTTCAAATCTTCCGATGCGATTAGTCCAATCGGAAAATTTTAAATCGCTAAGAGTTTAAAACAGTCAAATATAACTTTCGATGCGATGCGGTCAATCGCAATCGATTAATCGGGACAATCTTTAAGAAACTCTTTACGCTTAGTTGAAATTCCCCGATCCGATGTGCATTTGATAATAAACGCTTTTAAAAGAAAATCAAACATTTGTTTAAAAAATATGGTAGACCCCACCATTAGAGATCGGAAAGATCTGCAATCGCAATCGATCAATCGGGATAAACGTATTGTGATACTCATTTGCCATTCGAAAACTTCCGATGCGATTCATCTATTTTGCATACGAAGATTTTTTGAATATATTAATATATCACAAGCGCCAAATCTTTATTGGTACGAAGGCATTCAATAACGAATCAAATGAATATGGTTTAGGATTTGGTTTTAATACTTAAGGGTGATCCAAAAGGAGCATTTATGCAATATACGAAACAAATAAATGAAAAACCATAAATTCATAAATCATTCCGTTTGAGTGGCTTGTTGATCACGACTGAGAGTTTATTGTCTTGCAGAGCCAAAGAACAACAAGTTTTTTCATTCACAGACAAAGGGAAGCTGTAGCAGACGCAGAAATGTCAAAGAGAGGAAGAAGAAACAAGACTTCTCTACCAGTGAAGCTTGCCGAAACTCCTACGGTCTCAAAAGAAAAGCCCATAAAGCCAAGGCTAGTCACAGATACATCATGCCAAGGTCTTGGGAAAATGACATGGGACACAGTCTACAACCTATTGGAAAAAGAAGACCCCAAGGTCACAGTGGAGAAGGCATCAGTTCCAGACGAGGATAGCTCGGATTATGACTCTGACATCAATGAAAGAACACTTGCAAATTCATTTCTACATCGAATTGCAGCCAGAGCGAGCATCATGCCTTACTATGATGTAGTCCGATGGGTTATCGACAGTGTAAAGATACAAGAGAGAACGTTTGTTTCAGCATCTGGAGTGCCTTTCGGCTCGTTTAAAGCAGAAGACTTGAAAGCAATGTACCACCTTCCAGACCCACAGAAGGTGTATAACAAGGAATTTATCAAAGAATTTTCTGATGATAACAAAGTCCAATCCGACCCTATCAGAAATTGGAAGAAAAACCCAGAGAAGCACCGAAATGAAGCATCCGGTATGTATTCTGTAGATTCTCTTCTGCCTCCATATTGCTATGCAGCTGCCATGATGTGTAGGTTATTTGGCAATGATAATTCAGCTAGGTTTTCTATACAAATGGTCCCATTAATACTAGCAGCTGTGAATTCCGACATTATGGATTGGGCTGTTATTCTTTCTGATAGAATGGCCAATAGGATCCTTGAGTACAGACAAGAAAAAGATGCTGGAAATTCTACCCCCCTTTTCTTTTGTGCCTATATTCTTGATGCTATTTGTTTCAATTCCGAATTTCCCTTATTTGGATGGAAATGGACTCCCAATAACCCCCTTCCAATCCATATTTATCATAAATTGCTTTGGAAGATTCATTTCCAAGCTAATGTATATAGAATCTGTCATGGTTTCCTCATTCCTGTTTTCCAAACCATTTTTAATCGCTTTCCTCCTAAGATTTCTGATAAAGCTAAAGCCGACCTGTCTGCAATCGGAGATTGGTTTGGGGAGGAAAAATTTACTTACATCAGGGTTTTTGGTAGTATAGTGGAGCCGCATGTTCTTCCGCTTTTTGTTCCAGACAAACTTCTCGCTCAAGAAGTTTCTTATCAATTGACAATTGAAGGTATATCCAAGTCTTTGAACAACAGTAAGAAGAAAATGTGGCCTCAATTCCCACTCAATTGTGGTCATTTCACTCTAAATGATTTCAAGCATGCAGAAAAGGAAGTCTTCAAGATAAGAAGTTGTAAATTTGCAACCATTCCTGGAAGACAATATGATCCAAAAAAGATAGCATTCGATGTCACTGCTTCAGTTTCAATTGCTCGTTTCGAACATGAACCAGATATGTTTGATGATTTGTTTGTTTCATTAGATAATTTTCCTCAGATTTTTTACTTGATCAAGTCTACATTTCAACAGGAGGAAATAAATAAATTTCTCTTATTTAGAAGCCAGAGATTGTTGAGAGTACCTCTGGACCAGCTGAGAACTCAAATCCAAAAATCAGAGACAGAAGGTACATCCGGCCAAACGCTAGTAGAAACATCTACCAGCAAAATCATTACACAATCGGTTGTCAACCAGCCGATTGTACATACTCAAAAAGTGGTCACTATTGACAAACCTGATGCCCCAAAGGGAAATACTGCTCAAATGACAGACAAATGCACAAATATCAATGATCAGGTGCATAATCAAAAGGATGGATCGGATGATAAAAGCACTAAGTAGAGCATAGATAAAGAGAAAGGAAAAGAAATAACTAAGGAGATTATGGTTTCCACTAATCTTGATATTTCTTCTCAGCTATTAAATCAATATGATCAGTTTGCTCAACAGCTTGGATTGCAGGATAAAGGTAAAGAACAAATAGAGCAAGATGTTGAAATCATTCCTGAACATCCTACAGGGCATATTGTATTAAAAGGTGAGGAGATCCCTCCTTTGGATGTATTTTACAGCCCTAAACATAAGGCTGTTGTCAAAAGACAAAGAAAGAAAAGAAAAACGGAACAGGGTATATTTTCTACTCCATCAGAGGAGTTGATGAATATTGTTTATAAGAACAATGAAATGAATCCATTTGAAGACCTTACGAAATTGTCCCAGTATACAGGAGCTTATAGTGCTGCAACAGTGGATAAGGTTGTAGAAGTTTCTCAACTAATAACTCAGAAAGATCTTCACATAGCTTCACTGGAAGAACAAGCTAAGGAGAATCAGCAACTGATCAGCCAATTGCAACAACAACTACAGGATCAGACATTCAGGTCTAAAGAATTGGAGAAACAGCTTGCTGAAGAAAATAAGAAGGTTGATGAAAAGCTTTTAGGCAAACAAAAGCAGCTAAATGAAGAAATTTCTAAGTTACAGAGTCTGTTACAAAATGAGGAAAAGGCAAAAATGATTCAAGAAAAGGAATTTCAAGCAACTTTGGATAAGTTTAAAGATTACCCAAAGTTAAATGAATTCAAATCAGAAGCCCTTGAGGCTAATAAATTATTGACTCAGCAGTTAATTGAATTTTGCTCAAAACTGTCACAAGCAGAACCTTTTTGTGGTATTACTTCATCTTTGATCCAAACTATCATAACTCTTAGACAAGAAATAGATGATGCCGATGAAAAGATTTCTGAGTTTCTCAACTGGTAGGATTCAGAAAAGGGAAAAGAAGAAAATCTTCCTAGGATAGAGGAAAAACACAAAGAAATCTTGTTTACAGAATGGGAACATCAATTGATGAAAGCTGATAGAGCAATATCAAGGGCTAGAAATATAATGAATAATCTCACGCAATTCATAAATGACAGCTTATACTCAATTAATCTCATTTCAGACTGTGTTCCTGGCAGTTTGCCAAAAATAAAAGAAACTGAAGACAGGTGGAGAGAAGAAATGAAAAGGAAAAGTCAACAAATCGGCAAACTTCAAACGATATCCTGGGATAGCATGTGGACTCATTTGATCAAGCCAAACAATCAACAGACAGCTATCAAACTTCTATCAAACGATGTCGATTGTCTAATTCCAGAATTTTCTGATGCCACCTATACTGGACAGTTGCATACCGAGATGAGTCATCCACCAAGACTCCGAGATATGTTGAACATTTGCAATTTGGCTTCATCAAGCGAGGGAGAAAAACAATGAATCAGTTTTATTCAAAATAGCATTTCAGTTTTAATTTGATAGATTGTAGCAGTAGTATTAGGATTTTGTTATGTAATTTATTATTTAAATCCCTCTCATGCATTTAGAGAAGGATCGGAAGTTGTAATATTTTGGGATTTGGAGCTAACATTTCTGTACTTCATTCCTTATTATATTTATACAAAGATCACATCTGGTGATTTTTGTGCTCAAATTATCTTTGAAGTGTTGCATTTTTGTGCCTTTGGATTTAATTTTACATCGGAGTTACTAGATCAGAGTATCACATTTCGTTTGACAGTCTGCAAGATGAATGAGGTATTTTTATCTGTTCATTGTTGATTGTCTCTGTTATATGGTATTCATTTGAAGAATTTGCTATCATTTATATATTTGATTTTCATAATATTTCCTTTTTATATTATCATTTATGAGTATAATTGGAATATTATCATTTATAGACATATATGAATGGTATATAATGATGAATGCAATATGCTAATATAACTCTGTTTAATTTATTAAACAGAGTTATCTTTATTCGTTTCTACACATTTCAATTTAGTTAATAATACATTTCCATGGTTATTATTAGATTGAAATAATCTTAAGTTGTATTCACATATAATCCCCCGGGTTAAAATTAGAATTTCTTTATCAGTATTCATTTTAGATTAGATAGTTTTATTTTCTGTTAATTTAGTCCCATTTTCACTCATCCAATTCAATCCACTTAGTTATAAGGAAACTGGTCCTTTAAATCCAGTCGGAGCCACCATCCCAAACGGAAAAGGAGCTGTCTTAAGGTCCCGACCGGGTGGTTTTCCCCCAATGTTTGAAGCAGAGATTTTCTAGGCTTCAACAGGAAGATTATGAGTGATTCTGAAGTTGTTAAATTGGATGAGTTTCTGTCGCCCAGCCCAATTGAGCTAGCATAGCAATCAATATACATGGCTTTGGCAACGAATCTGAAATCATCGTCGTCGGTCATTTGGGTTGATCATTCATTATATTTTGGTACTCCATCTGATCCTTTTTCCTCAAATTTCTTGACAGATGAGAATATTCTGGAATCTATGATGCCAGAAGGAGAACCATGGGAAGATCATCACCATCGCTCCCATCTTCAGGATTACGAAGAAGATAATATTAGTGCACTATATCACCCATTTATCAAAACTTTATTTTCGAATTCTTTTCCTATTAATGCAATCGATTCCAAGTGAAATTTATAAAATATTGAAGAAACCATTTCTATCGATATTTTGACCAAACCCGATGTTGTAGAAAACATTCATGTCGATGTGTCTTGTTCTCCGTCAGAACTCGAAACATATCACTCTCTATTTCATGAATTTCGTGATGTATTTTCCTGGTCTTATGAGGAAATTCCAGGCATAGATACTAGTATCGTTGAACACACTATTAAAATGTACCCTGATTTCAAGCCAATACGTCAACACCTTCGTCCTGTTTATCTGAAGAAGGCTGCTACCATTAAATATGAAGTTGAAAAACTTTTGCGTGTTGGTTTCATTTAACCTGTTCCGCTAACTGAGTGGGTTTCCAACATCATTCCTGTTATGAAAAAACAAGGAACCATTAGAGTGTGCTTCAATTATCGGGATGTCAATCTTGCTTGTCCAAAAGACAACTATCCTACTCCATTTATCAACTAGATTATTGACGATTTTTTTGGATGCGAAATATTTTTGTTCATGGATGGATTTTCTGGCTACAATCAAATCAATATCCGCCCAGAGGACCAATATAAGACAACATTCATCTGTCCCTGGGGCACATTCTCTTATCGAAAACTCCCATTTGTTTTAAATAAAACTAGGGAAACTTTTTAGAGAGCAATGGATTATGATTTCAATGACATCAAGCACACTATTCAACCCTATCTAGACGATTTACTCGCACATTCAAGAAACCAGACTGATCACCCGATGCATTTGATAGCTATATTTTTACACTGCCAACACTAGACAATACACCTCAATCCACATAAATGTGTGTTTTGTGTTGGTTCTGGTTGTTTGCTAGGATTTTTCGTCTCAAAAGAAGGAATTCGAATAGACCCATTGAAGGTACATGCCATTCTTGATCTACCTTCACCATCAAATTTTCTTCAATTACATAAAATTTAGGGAAAAGCTAACTTCCTAAGGAGGTTCATACCCAACTACGATGAAATGGATAAAGGTTTTACTCGGCTCTTGAAAAAGGGGATTCCCTTCCATTGGGACCAAGTTGTGCAAGCTTCTTTTGATGTTGTCAAGGATACACTTTTTCGGGCGTCATTAATGTATCCCCCCAATTATGAGAGTGATTATTTCTTATATATCGTCACAACTTATATGACCATTTCTATAGTATTGGTCCAAGTAGAAAATGAGATAGAACATCCGATCTATTATTTGAGTCGTAATCTCAATGATACATAAGTGAAGTATTCATATGTAGAAAAGCTTGCCTTGGCGACTATTCAAGTTTTCCAGATATTTTGCCACTATATCTTGTTCCGGAAGACCATTGTCATTTCGGATTGCAAACCCATGACTTACAGGTTTCATGTCATTTGCTGGGAGGAAATTATTCAAAATGGATTGTCATTTTGCAGGAATTTGATTTGGAATTCATCAAATCCAAGTCAAAGAAGTATTTAGTTTTGGCTGAGCTTCTCTGTGAGCTTCCCTTTTATAGTACTGCTACTACATCGAAACCATATATTCTTGATGAGTCTCTATTTCTGATTGGATCATCTGATCCTTGGTATGGGGATTTTATCATTTATCTCTAGACCTAGAGTTGTCGTCCTGATACCTCTCACTCTGACCAACGACGTATTTGATATGAAGCCAAGGATTTTCTGATCGTTGGCGATACACTTTATTTTCGTGGTGTCGATACAATTTTAAGAGGGTGCCTCACTCATGAGGAGGATGAAAATGTTTTAAATGAATGTCATGCTGGGGCTTGTGGTGGAAATTTGTCTAGATATGCTACCACACAGAAGATACTCTGAGCCGGTTACTTTTTGCCTACCATATTTCATGATTACATCCTCGTGGTTAGAATTTCTCATGCATGCTAGATATTTGATCGTAAAATCCGCAAAATGCCAGTGCCAATGCATCATGTTGTCTCTATGGGACCATTTTCAAAATGGGGCATTGACTTCATGATCTGTAACCCTTGTTCGTCAGGGGGGCATCGTTATATTATTGTCGTAGTAGACTACTTTACCAAGTGGGCCGAAGTGATGCCTACATTCAACAACACAGGACAAACAACTGCATTTTTTTTCTTTAATCATGTCATTTCACGGTTTGGGTTCCCACAGGCTATAGTCACAGATCATGGTTTGCATTTTCACAACCATATGATAAATGAATTGACTGCCAAATTAGGATTGTCACATTATAGTTCTACTCCTTATTATTCACAATCAAATGGACAAGTTGAGGCTATTAACAAGATTCTTAAATGAATGCTCCAACGAATGATAGGAGTTCATAAATGAAATGGGAATTTAATCATGTACTTGACTTTGTGGGCATACCAAACCTCGATGGTAAACGCAACCTGATTTACCCTCTTTCAATTGGTGTATGCTCTGGAAGCTATCTTGCTAATCCAATGTGAAATACCGTCATTAAAACTTGCAATCGACTTGTTACCTGACACCTCTGTTAAAGAAGCGTGTCTTTTTAACCTCATCCATCTTGATGAAACGCATCGTGAAGCCCAATTGGACAACGAAGCACATAAGATATGTATAAAGGCGTAATGCAACAAGCATGTCCAACCTCGCATTTTCTTAGAGGGTGACCTGGTCCTTCTTTATGACTAGGAAGCTGATGTAACAGGTACAAGAAAATTTGAGCCATTGTGGCATGGCCCCTATATTTTCAAAAGAGTTCTTGGTAAGGGTGCCTACGAGTTGGTATATTATGATTGAATTCCGTTGGCACAACCCTGAAATGAGTTGTATCATAAATGTTACTATGCTTAATCATGAGCACAGTAAAATTTTTGTATTATATTGTATATATGTTGTTGATTTGCATTTAATATCTTGGTTTGATTTTCTAGAGTTTTCTTGAAGTTAGTAATCCACTTTACAGTTCATCGCAGATGTCTGAATCTTTGGAACCATTTGTTGGGTATGTTGATGGTGCTAGTCATAGTACACAGAATATATCCTCTGCAGCGTGGGCCATTTTCGCTCTGAACAACAAGTTAGTGAGTTTTCAAGGGATTTGTATCGGTCAATCTACAAAAAATATCGCTGAGTATAGTGCATTGATATAACTTCTCTCTGATGCCATTTCATTTGGTATTAACTACATCATCATAAGGTTAGAATCACAACTTGTGGTACTGCAACTTACTAGTGTTTATACTGTTATAAATCCAACACTTCATCGTATGTTCCTAAGAGTTCAAATTTTGGAGAGACATTTTTATTTCATTCAATATCTACACTGTTATGAAACAACTCTAAAAATAGAATAGAAGAGAGATCAATGCCTTAGAAATAAGCCACTTTGAGGGGGAAACCTCCAATAGAGTACATAAATGAACAATTCTTGGATGATTCAAATGACCAAAACCTCCTTTCTATATATATGAGTTCATGGGGCCATAATGTAATCCTAGCCAACCTAACAATAATAATGTAAGAGCACAATAATAACAATATGGGGGTTAGATGGGTACAACAATAACAATAAAGGGGTTACACTAACAACAAAAAGGGACTATACTAGTAATATAGGGACCTAACATGCTCCTCTCCTTAAAAAAAGTGTTGTCCTCAACGCTTGAGTAGCTCTGGGTGCTTTTGTATAAAATTCTCATCCTCCCATGTAGAACCTTCAGTGGGTATGTTCTTCCATTTGATGAGATACTCTGAAATTGATCGATTTTGTAGCTTTCGAGTTCTTGTTCCTGTGACTGCTTTAGGTTCCAATATGGTTTTTCCTTCCTCATCAAGTTCTAGCAATATTGTTTGAACAAGAATTTTGTCCCCTATAACCTTCTTTAAGCACGAAACATGGAAAAATGGATGCACTCGTGAAGAAGCAGGAAGCTCCAATTTGTATGCCATAGTACCAATATTTTGCAACACCTTGTAAGGACCATAGTACTTTGGCGATAATTTATTATCCTTCTTAGCTTGCTTGAGGGAAATTTGTTTGTATGGTTTTAGCCGTAAAAATACCCAGTCTCCTACATCAAAACTCTCTCACTGCAATGTTGATCTTCCTGTTGTTTCATTCAATTTTGTGCCAAATTTAGGTTAGCCTTTACGAGTCGGAGAACTTCTTGTTGATGCTCGATGTGATCTTCCACTGCTTGAAACCTAGAATTTTACCTTAAAGAAGATGTGATGGATGGTGGATGATATCCATAAAGTGCCATAAATGGGGTCATTTTTGCTGCAGCATGGAAGGAAGTGTTATACCACCATTCAGTGAGAGGTAACCACTTGACCCATTGTGCTTGCTTATTAGATAAAAAAAAATAAAGATATCCTTCCAAACATTTATTCACTATCTCAGTTTGACCATCGGATTGAGGATGATAAGATGAGCTATGAGCTAGTTGAGTACCCAAATAAGAAAATAATTTCGTCAAAAAATTTCCTGTAAAAATGGGATCTTTCTCACTTACAATAATCTTCGGGTTTCCATGTAGCTTTTGAATTGTGTTGGGTGTGGAGTCTGATTGTATTGTTTATGTTGTATAACAGTGTTGGACCCCTGTACCTTAATGGGGTGGCAACGCTGCCCGTAATTAAACGCTACCTAGGGGATCCAGGGGTGGCGGCTGTGACTTTATCGAGCCCCCCCCTGGGCGGGGGGTTTCAAGGGCAGCACCCCCGAAGCTAAAAACATATGTAAAATTTCCTTGTAAAAGTAAAGTAATTTATAGTCAATATGGGTCATTCATTTGGTGGATGATTTGACGGTAGAAGTTATGTTTAGTTTAGGTTTTTTTTCCCTAGAAGGAAACCCTTCGCTTGTATGAGGGTATTGTATTGCGGCTGTGTATTGGATGTGTATTCTCAAAGCGAGAAACAGATAGGGAGACTGTGAGAGAGAACAAAGGATATTACAATGGATCTGCTTTAGGTTGTGTCTCTTCATTTTGTTGGATAATAGAAAGGAAGGACTGGCTATTCGGGGTGGACATAGCCCACACTGGGTGAACCACGTATATCTATGTCTCTTTGATTTTATGTGTTTTGTGTGATTTTGTTTTCTGCATATTTTATGTGTTGCATTGCTATGTAATATATAATTTTCTAACAACTGGTATCAGAGCCGAAGGTCTATTTGGCTAATAAACGCGCAGGAAAGAAGGGTTCCTGGTTCGAGTGGGAGAAATGGCAAAAGATGGAAAATTTAGGGTCGAGAAATTTAACGACCAAAACTTCCCATTGTGGAAGATGCAGATGGAAGATTATCTATATCAGAAAGATCTGTACCTACCATTGAGCAGAAAAACAAAGAAGCCGATGGCTATGACAGACGCAGAATGGGAGATTCTCAATAGAAAGGCACTTAGAATAGTACGGTTGTGCCTCGTGGCGTCGGTAGCCTTCAATATTTCGAAGGAAACAACAATAGAGGGTTTGATTAAGGCATTGGTGAAACTATATAAAAAACCCTCAGCCTCAAACAAGGTATTTCTTATGAAAATTTTATTTAATATGAAGATGTCGAAAGGTGGATCTGTTGCACACCATTTAAATGACTTTAATACATTTACCAGTTAGTTAATTTTTGTAGGGGTAAACTTTGATGATGAAGTTAGGGATATTTTATTTCTGTGCTCATTTCCAGAAAGCTAGAATGGTTTATTTATGGCCATTAGTAACTCTGTCTCTGGATCTAGTACTTTAAAGTTTGATGATGTTGTTGGCGCTATCCTTAGTGAGGAAATGCAACGGAAAAGCTCCGGTGAGACATCAGGTAATGCTTTGAGTGAAAATTCTAGGGGAAGAAAAATGGCAAGAGGAAAGGGCTCAAGATATTGTAGTAAATCAAGGAAAGGCAGATCCAAGTCCAGAAGGAAGATCCAAGTCCAGATCTGGGATAGTGTGCTAGAAATGCGGAAAGAAAGGACACCTAAAGAAAGACTGTAGATGTCGGAAGGGAAAAGAAGGAGACACACAACAAGAAAAAAATCATGAATAAAATGTGACAGGTGATGTGTTACAAGATGCTTTGATCCTTTCTTTCGAAAATGTTACTGATTCCTGGGTGGTAGATTCGGGGTCCTCATTCCATGCCACACCTGATAAGAAATATTTTCATGACTATCTTCAAGGAGATTTTGGACAAGTTTGTTTGGGTGATGATAAACCCTGTAAATTTTTTGGAATGGGTAAAGTTCTTGTAAAAAAACAGTATGTAAACCAATGGCTATTATAGGAGCTAAGGCATGTTCCAGATCTGAAGAAAAATCTGATTTCAACAGGGCAGTTAGGCGGTGAAGGTTGTGTGACAACTTTCACAGATAAAACTTGGAAGGTCACCAAAGGAGCCCTGGTAATAGCAAAAGGAAAAAAGGTTGGTACATTTTATTTATGCAATGGTATTTCTAACTCTGTTAATGCTTTAAATTCCAAAGGAGCAGGTGCAAAATTATGGCATCATAGGCTTAGACACATGAGTGAGAAGGGGATGAAGATTATTCACTCAAGAAATTTGTTGCCGGGTTTGAAGAATGTTGATTTGGATTTCTATGAGAATTTTATTTATGTAAAACATAAGAGAGTCAGTTTTCTCAGAGTTGGGAAAGAAAAGAAGAGCGAAAAATTAGAGCTTGTGCATACAAATGTATGGGGACCTGCTCAGGTATCATCTCTCGGTGGCTCTCGTTATTATGTTACTTTTATTGATGATGAAACTAGAAAAACTTGGATTTATTATATTTATAATAAATATGATGTATTTGATACTTTTAAGAAATGGAAAGCTTTGGTTGAGATTGAGACATGAAAGAATTTGAAGTGTCTCAGATCAGAAAATGGAGGTGAATATTGCAGCAAAGAGTATGATAGGTACTATTCAAAGCATGGAATTAGCAGAGAGAAGACAATTCCAAGAGCACCACTAGAAAATGGTGTGTCAGAAAGGATGAACAGAACAATCATGGAGCGTGCAAGGTGCATGAGATTGCATGCAGGGCTCCCTTTACAATTTTGGGCAGATGTTGTAGATACTGATGTTTATCTAATCAATAGAGGGCCTTCAAGTTCCTTGGATGGTGGTATTCCAGAGGAAGCATGGACAGGTAAAAAGGTAAACTACTCTTTTTTAAAGCCTTTTAGCTGTGAGGCCTTTGTCCATATTAATAAAGAAAATAGAACAAAGCTTGAGGAAAAATCAAAGAAATGTACCTTTATTGGATATGGTGTTAATGATTTTGGTTATTACTTATATGATTATGAAAATCACAAAATAATTAGGAGCAGAGATGTAATATTCAATGAAAACGTCTTGTATAAGAGTCAGTTGCAGGAAAAGAAACAGGAAAAACAAAACAAAGAATACACAGTTCTTGATGAGATCACAGAAAAAGAAAAGGTGCCTGAAAATAACAATAATCAGTAGCCACAACAACAACAACCACCACAACAGCAATAGGCACCTAAAACACCCAAAATTGGTGTCAGAAGATCTACTAGGATAAGTATACCCCCTAAATGATATTATCCTTCATTATATTATTTATTGTTGACTGATTCTGGTGAACTCGAATGTTATGAAGAAGCAATGCAGGTTGAAACCAAGAAGAAGTGGGAGCTAGCCATGAAAGAAGAGATGGACTCCTTAATGCATAACCAGACTTGGGACTTAATCAGGTTGCCTGCAGGTAAAACTACATTGCAGAATAAATGGGTTTATAGGTTGAAGGAAGAAGATGGAGGAAAATAGAGGTACAAAGCTATACCTGTGGTGAAGGGGTTTGCAGAAAATAAAGGTATTTATTTTGATGAAATATTTTCTCCTGTTGTTAAGATGACTTCAATCAGAACTATTTTAAGTCTTGTAGCAGCGGAAGATTTACATCTTGAACAGTTAGATGTAAAGAAAACTTTTCTCCATGGATATTTGGAAGAAGAGATTTATATGCAGCAACTAGAAGGATATGAGGTCAAAGGGAAGGAAAATTTAGTGTGAAGGCTAAAGAAGAGCTTGAATGAATTAAAATAGGCTCCAAGGAAGTGGTATCTAAAATTTGACAAGTTTATGTCTGAACAAGGTTATACTAGATGTCACTTTGATCATTGTGTTTATTTGAAAAAGAAAAATGATGGCAACTATATTATATTGTTATTGTATGCAGATGACATGGTTGTTTCAGGGTATAACATGCAAGAAATAAATGTGTTAAAAAGAAAATTGGCAAATTCCTTTGCAATGAAGGATTTGGGAGCTGCAAAACAAATCCTTGGTATGAGAATAACTAGAGATAGGAAAAATCGCAAATTAACACTGTCTCGGAATGAGTACATACAAAAGGTGTTGAAAAGATTTAATATGCAGAATGAAAAACCAGTTAGTACACCTTTTTCTAGCCATTTCAAACTTAGTAAGGAGATGTGCCCCAAGACCCAAGGAGAAATGGACTATATGTCTAAAGTTCGATACGCATCAGCAGTTGGAAGCTTAATGTATGCAATGGTCTACATAAGACTTGATATTTCACATGTAGTGGGAGTTGTAAGCAGGTACATAAACAATCCAGGAAAATAACATTGGATGGCAGTGAAATGGAGTCTTAGATATTTGAGAGGTACCACAAATCAAGCATTATGCTAATTTGGTGGTCCAAAAATTTATCTACAGGGATATGTTGATGCAGATATGGCAGGTGACAGAGGTAATAGGAGGAGCACTATAGGATATGTATTTAATGTAGGTGGAACAACTATCAGTTGGATTTTAGAAATCCAAAGTGTTGTTGCACTTTCCATGATAGAAGTAGAGAGTATGGGGGAGCCTAGGAGGAGGCCTTTAGTAATGTGATTTGTGGTTAGAAGGTTTGTAAGATGGGATGGGTAAGAAGCAAGATATGGGCACATTATCGTTGATATCCAAAGTGCCATTCATCTTGCAAAGAACTTAGCATTTCATTCTAGGACTAAACATATACAGCTCAAGTACCCATTCATATAGTTGGTATTGGAAGATCAGACCGTTGAAACTGGAAAAAGATACCTAGCAGCCAAAAGCACAGATATGCTAACAAAAGTTGTAACCATGGAGAAACTGAGATTATGCTTAGTTTCAATTGGTCTTCAAGGATGACGATGAATATGAGAAACAGGCAGGTCCAAAAAGGAGTCATTTTCCAACAAATGAAGCATCGGTGGAGTTTCTACAATCAGCCTCCAAGTGGGAGATTGTTGGGTGTGGAGCCTAGTTATCTTGTTTATGTTGAATAATAGCGTTGGACCCTCTTGTACCTTGTAATGGGGCAACATTACGAAACCTTGTGCGAGGGGTTTGAGGGCGGATGTGACTTTATGGAGGGGGGTTTGGAGGCGGTGAAAAGCTAAAAACATATGTAAAATTTCCTTGTAAAAGTATATTAATTTCTAGTCAATCTAGGCCGTTCATTAGGTGGATGATCTGACGATAGAAGTTATGTTTAGTTTAGGATTTTTTTCCCTAGAAGGAAACCCCTCGCTTGTATGAGGGAATTTTATTGCAGATGTGTATTGGATGTGTATTCTCAGAGTGAGAAATATATAGGGAGACTGGGAGAGAGAACAAAGGATATTATAGTGGATCTGTTATAGGTTGCGTCTCTTCATTTTGCTAGATAATAGAAAGGAAGGACTGGTTGTTCGGGGTGGACGTAGCCCAAACTAGGTGAACCACGTATATCTATGTCTCTCTGATTTTATTTGTTTTGTGTGATTTTGTTTTCCACATATTTTATGTGTTTCATTTCTCTGTAATATATAATTTTATAACAAATTTTTTCCATAAATGCAGTAGAAACTGTAATTTCTTTAAATGGGTGAGATAATGTAAACAAGTGTGCATACTTGGTAAGTCTATCAACTATCACCATGATGACACTCTTTCCTTCGGACTTAGGTAAACCTGTGATAAAATCCATTGAAATATCCTCCCAACGTTGACTTGGAATGGATAAAGGTTGTAGAAGACTTGGGGTCTTAATTGTCTCAACTTTATTTTGCTGGCAAACCAAACATTCCGCCACAAACTTTTGAATATCAGATTTAAGGCCATCCCAAAAAAATTCTTTCTTCACCATGTGGTAAGTTTTTAAAAATCCTGAGTGTCCTCCTAAAGGAGAAGTGTGCAATTCCAGAAGAATATTTTGTTTTAGTTGGGAATTCTTACAAAGATATAAGCGATATTTGTACCATAAGGAATCATTTTCCAACTAAATGTATCAGATGTACTAGGATCTTGCTGCAACTTTTGAATGAGTGTCCATACATCTTTGTCCTTCTTCCATTCATCTCTTGCTTAGGTTATCCAATCTGGTTGGATAATAGAAATGGCACAAAGCAATGCTTCCACCTCTTCATTCTTTCTTGAGAGTGCATCTGCAACAACATTAAGCTTTCCTTTTTTGTAGATTATTTCAAAGTCATAACCAAACATCTTTGTGACCCATTTTTTCTGCTCTTCTGAAGATAGTCTTTGTTCCAAAAAGTGTTTAAGACTATCATGATCAGTTTTTACCTTGAAGTGTCTTCCCATTAGGTAAGTTCGCCATTTCTTTAGTGCATGCAGTATTGCTAACATTTACTTCTCATAAATAGGTTTCTGTAAATACTTTCCTTTGATTGGACGACTTTCAAAAGCAATGAGTCTTCCTTCTTGCATTAAAACTGCACCAATTCCATTTCCTGAGGCATCACATTCCACAATAAATGTTTTTGTGAAGTCTGGCGTAGCTAAGACCGGTGCTAGGCACATTGCCTCTTTAAGATGTTCAAAAGCCTTAGTTGCTTCAGGAGTCCATGAAAATGCATCTTTCTTCAATAATGTTGTTGGAGGGAATTGCTTCTATTCTCCCCCATAATTCTGCTGAAACTTAGATAATACTGAAAACACCCTGTGAGACTAAAATTTGACCAGGATATTCTACCTATTATTGCTCCAAAGAAACATTTGGATGTTTTTGGATATAATTGTTTCTCCTGCAATAGTTTGAGCACCCTATCAACATGTTCAACATGATCCTTCCAAGACCTGCTGTAGATTAGTATATCATCAAAAAATACTAGCACAAATTTTCTAAGGAAGGGTTTGAAAGTGGAATTCATCAACCCTTGAAATGTAGAAGGTGCATTGGTAAGGCCAAAAGGCATGACCAAAAATTCATAATGACCCTCATGAGTTCGAAATGTTGTTTTCAGAACATGTTCAGTCTTCATTCTAATTTGATGATATCCTAAACAAAGATCCAACTTGGTAAAATAAATTGCTCCATGTAATTCATTCAATAATTCATCAATCACAAGAATGAAAAATTTATCTTTAATAGTGAGCTTATTGAGCTCCCTATAATCTAGACAAATGTGCCATGATCCATCCTTTTTGTGCACCAATACTACTCGAGCAAAGAAAGAACTTTGACTAGGTTGAATTATACTAGCCTCTAACATTTCTGCAATCATACGTTCAATTTCGCTCTTTTGGACATAAGGATATTTGTAAGACCTGATGTTTGGAGGAAAATTTCCTGAAATCAAATGAATAGCATGATCATGATCACGAATAGGTGGGAGTCTTTTGGAAGTTTCAAACACCTTGGAATGATTGTCCAAGACTTTTTGGAGATTTGGAGAAATAGATGATTATGATGTTGGAACTTTTAGTGAGCATAATTGTGAAATTACACCTCGTTGTTCTTTCTTTAGAAGCTTTGTCATGACATTAGAGCTTATTATCTTTCCTGGCTTCCCTGCGATACCTTGTAATTCGATTTCCTTTCCTTCCGAAAATAAATTCATGAAAAGTTCTTGAAAATTAAAAGCTATCATCCCCAAATATTGTAACCATTGTACTCCTAGTACAACATCAACACCTCCCATTGGAATGGAAAACATTGGACTATTCAATACATATTCCCCCATGGCTAGCTTGATATTATGGAATTTTCCAGAGAAATTTATAGTTCCTCCATTTTCAACCGTCACTTGACATTTTGGTGCTGGGTATAGGAAACAATTCAATTCCTTAGATACCTTACAATGAATAAAATTATGGGTACTACCCGAATCAATCAACACTATTACCTTTTTCTTCTTGATATGTCCTTCTATCTTGAGAGTTTGAGGAGTGGTAATTCCTTCCAATGCATTACAAGATATGGTCGGACTCATTTCTTCTTCTTCTAGGGTTGGTTCCTGGTGTATATCCTCTTCTTTTGAAGTTTCTTGTTCATTTTCTTCCTCCTCTTCAATTTCTATGTAAAATAATTTCTTCTCAACACACTTATAACCTTTAGTGTATTTTCTATTACAACTGTAGCAAGGCCCTTTTTCTCCTTTTTCTTCCAATTGTTGTGGTGTCAACCTTGTAGGTTGTGGAAGTCTAGGAGTAGCAATACTTCCATATTTATAGATGTCAGTGGTAGGCTTCCTTGTCACCATAATTTTACATTCAATTTTTCTTTCCAACCTGAATGCCTTATCCAATGAATCAGGTTCCCAAACGCGAACTTCAGGTTGGATGTTATCCTTTAAAGTCCCTATGAAAACATTAATTATGTGTTCCTCTAGAATATCAGTTACCCTTATATTCAATTTTTGGAAGTCCTCAATGTGTTCCCTCACTGAACCCTTTTGTTTGAGATTTATCAATTGGCTAAAGAATGTGTTTCTCTTTGTATCCTCATAATGTGCTATCATTTCCTCCATAAATATTGACCAAGTGACAATTTTTTTACGGGATCAAAGCCATCGGTACCATACAAATGTATTTTGTTCTAAATGTAAGGTTGCAATGCATACCTTTTGTGTGTTTTGTACATTATTGAGATCAAAATATTTCTCCATATGTAGTATCCATGTTACGGGATCCTTGCCATCAAACTTCTTCATATCCAACTTTGGAATATGGTGGTTCTTCCATCCAACATTAGAGTTTATGAAATCTCGATTAAAATTTATTTTATTCTCATCATGAGTTTCCTCTACTAAATTTTCTCCATTAGGAAACATTTCTTGTATCAACTTTGTCAAACCTTACATATCTACTTTTAGATCATTCTTCATGTTTTCCATGTTGTCTTTCATTTTTTCTTCCATGTCATCCATCTTAGCTCCCATGCCATCTTCCATGCCATCCATCTTAGCTTCCACTACTTTCTTCAAACCATCCATCTTTGCTTCCATGCCTCTCTTCAAAACTTCCATTTCATTTTTTGTTTCTCTTTGCGAGAGCGAAATTTGGTGCACTTGCTCGTGTAATTTTGATAGATCATGTTGCAATTCTTCATCTTCGTGAGTCATAGTAGAGTACTATGAGGGCTTAATGGGTGTTGAATTCTTTTTATGAGGCATTTTAGAACCCAATACTGATATCTATGCTCAATAGGCCTTTGGAATCACTTAAAACTTATTTTTCAAACAAGACTTATGCAATTTGAAAAAAAAATACACACCTTTTTCTTGATTTTGAAGAGCTCGATATTGAAAATGAATTATCTCTATGATTTCAGATCTTTAATATCTGAAATTTGACCTTGAAGTAGCCCTTTGAATCTTCTTTCAAATTCCATAGGTTTGACTTGATTTGGATTCTTGAAGACAAAGTTATGCCCAATATCCTATGATGACCTAATTATGGACTAGTTTAGTAGAGCTAACTTGTACAACTTTCCACGTGCCACTGTTTCCTCCTTCAGCTCTGAAATTGATATAAAGGAAACTACAACCTATGTACTTGTGGTCACTTTTTACAAAATTCCAATCTGACGCTCAGAGAGAGAGAGAGTTATGACTTTTTTTTTCCCACGGTCACCACTTTGAGATGAAATTCAGGAGCCTGAAACAATCATAACTTCCATAGATCATATCTCCAAAAATATAACAAAAAAAAATCTAAACTTTTTACAGAAGGTTCCTCAGGATTTTGGCTTCGTTCTATATAAATTTAAGCTTCTGAAACTTAGTATACGAAAATTTATAGCACAAATTCCATGATGACCTGGTTTAGTTGAAATTCGGGAGCCTGAAAAAAACCTAACTTACATAGATCATATCTCCGAAAATATTGCGGAATAAGATCTAAAATTTTTACAAGACGTTCCTTAGGATTTCGGCTTCACGTTGTAAAAATTTCAGCCTCTGAACCTTCAAAGAAAAAAAAATTATAGCGAAATTCGACGATGACATGTTTGGAGCAGTGAAACCCTAGAATCCAAAGCTTTGATACCAAATGTTATGAAACTAGCTCCAAAAATAGAAGAAAAGAGAGATAAACACCTTAGAAATCAACCACTTCAAGGGGGAAACCTTCAATACATTACATAAATTAACAATTATTGGACGATTCAAATGACCAAAACCTCCTTTCTATAAATAGGAGTCCATGGGGCCATAATGTAATCCTGGCCGACCTAACAATAATAATGTAAGGGCACAATAATAACAATATGGTGGTTACATGGGTACAACACTAACAATAAGGGGGTTACACTAATAGCAATAAGGGACTATACTAGTAATATAGGGACCTAACAAACACATTTCCAGAAACTTGAACACATTAACTGATTCTTTAGAAAATTATGTTATAAACAGACATTTGCAACACATGTAAATATACATTCACATAATTGAATAGGATTGTGCAATAAACATAAGAAAACAATGAAATCAAATAGAAATCCGAAATCCCAAAGGTCAACCCATATATGTGATGCTGAAGCTCAGCAATAATCTCAGCCATATCCAAATCTTGAAGGACTTCTCTCCCGACAACCCTCTCTTCTGGCTCATCCACTCCATGCTCTTTCTCTCCCATTGGTCAAACTCGACCTACGCCTGCATACATTAAAACTTTAGTTTAGTCTTGGGAAAACATAAAAATACAAAAACATGTATAAATATTAGAAAAATAAAAAAACATGGTAAAAAAAATTCTTACCAAT
The DNA here is from genome assembly GCA_034641835.2 of Pinus albicaulis. NCBI lineage: Eukaryota > Viridiplantae > Streptophyta > Pinopsida > Pinales > Pinaceae > Pinus > Pinus albicaulis. Next base: position 1,965,027,081 of record CM076575.1, read on the forward strand.
TGCACCCCAATTAGCGGCTTCTGGTAAAGCTAAATCTGGATCTCCTTGGAATTCAACGCCTACATATGCATAGTCATCGATGGCGATAATCTGTCGCCTGAACCAGGTGAAGAATGAAATCGAGAACATGATGATCGATTGAATAGAATGTTTAGCCATCAATTCTACCCATCTCTACATCCTTGGATCTCTAGGGTTATATATACCTAGCGTCACGTGCTAAGGCTGCATCAGTGGAATTCGCTCTAAGGAAAAATAAATGAGGATCAAACCATAGTTGAAAATTTCCTTCCTTCCTCCCTTTGCCTTGCTCACTTGTTATTTCATTTGAGAAAGTATAGCTTTAGCCCAGTTGAAAACTGTTGTTTCCATGCACTCTAGTGCATACTTCATGTAAGATATGTTTTCTACGTGTAGTGTAGCGGTACCAACACTTTGTGATCGTGAATAAGATGGTTCTCAATGGAAAATCATGAACATTGCAAATGTTTATTTTCCCATCCTTACTAGGGTCTTCCCATGGATTTCAATATTGCAATATATAATCTCTCATTGTATCTCCTCTGAAGCTCAGCAATAATCTCAGCCATATCCAAATCTTGAAGGACTTCTCTCCCGACGACCCTCTCTTTTGGCTCATACACTCCATGCTCTTGCTCTCCCATTGGTCGAACTCGACCTACGCCTGCATACATTAAAAATTTATTTTAGTCTTGGGAAAACATAAAAATACAAAAACATGTGTAAATATTAGAAAAATAAAAAAACATGGTCAAATTTTTTTTTACCAATTGCACCCAAATTAGCGGCTTTTGGTAAATCTAAATCTGGATCTCCTTGGAATTCAACGCCTACATATGCATAGTCATCGATGGCGATAATCTGTCGCCTGAACTAGGTGAAGAATGAAATATAGAACACGATGATCGATTGACTAGCATGATTAGCCATCAGTTCTACCCATCTCTGCATCCTTGGATCTCTAGGGTTTAATATACCCAGCATCACATGCTGAGGCTGCATCAGTGGAATTCACTCTAAGGAAAAATAAATGAGGATCAAACCATAGTTGAAATTTCCTTCCTTCCTCCCTTTGCCTCGCTCACTTGTTATTTCATTTGAGATAGTATAGCTTTAGCCCAGTTGAAAATTGTTGGTTCCATGCACTCTAGTGCATACTGCATGTAGGATATGTTTGCTACGTGTAGTGTAGCGGTACCAACAAGCTTTGCGATCGTGAATAAGATGGTTCTCAATGGAAAATCATGAACATTGCAAATGTTTATTTTCCCATCCTTGCTAGAGTCTTCCCATGGATTTCAATATTGCAATATATAATCTCTCATTGTCTCTCCTCTGAGAGCAGACCCTGAGAGAGAAATGGGTAGGCCTCTCCTCGACAAGCTTGTCAGAAAATAGATATACTCCACTAAAATCTGGACCACTTTGTTCCCAACATGAAATTCCTCAATCGCCGAATCCCATGCACGAACAAGGAACTTCAATAGTTCCATCTATTTCCTCATACCTGATAGACGAAAGTACTTCAACAACCCACAGTCTCTGAGGGCTCTTACAGTACCCAGATCATTTAGGGCAATCATGTTTTGTTCTTCATGTTCTCTTTCCCTCCAAGTAATTGTCATTTTGGTCTGTTGAATCCTTGAAACACAACCATAAGACTCATAAGGACCCATTTCATGCAAAAAATTAGGAAAATTTTGAGCACACTGCAAAAAATAAAAATGTGAATTGCGCCCAACACACCCCTGGTCAAGGACAGTGTGTTGCAAGTGTACCTGGCCTTCAATTAATCCAGTGCACTACAACACACCTTTCAACATTTAAGGGTGCGTTTCCTTGTTTGTAAAATAAATTTACCCTAAGGGGCCCAAATCCCTAAAAAATTGCAATGAAATGAAACAAAAATACTTCTAAATGAAAGAGGAGGTTTATGGCACCAACCTAGATCAAACAACGAGGAAAAATTTCAATAGAATCGATTGTAATCAATAGCTGAAGTTTGGGGGCAAAAACAGGTTCAGAGCTCCAAAATGCAAATGGTAACTTTCAAATGGTAAAAATGAATAGTAAAACTCTTTTAATTAGTCATTTAATTATTTTCAAATCATATTTATTGCTATGACTATGGTTTTATTCATTTTTTATTATGAAACAAGTATTTTTAATCCATTTGATTTTGTTCTGAATAGGTTTACAGCTGATATAGCAGATTATTCATGCACACTTATTTCAAGAATGATTTGACCACAAAGAATACTTTTATCCTTATTTTTCGAGCTTTGATAAAAACAAAAAAGGACTTGAAGCACACTTTTATCTCTTTTTAGAGCTTTGATAACTATGGAAAAGGAACCCATAGAGTTTTCTTTTAGCTCTCTTCAGACTCTGATAATGTGAAAATATTGTCGAGCACTTGTCTTTTCGAGCTCGTAAAAGAAAATGAATTGACATCTACTTAGTATAAGTTTAACCATTTTCCAGAATGAGATAGATTATTTACGAAAAAGGAAAACCTTAGTCGAACATGGCTAGGAGGTTCTCTCAGATATCATTTTACACTTTTTCAGATCTGAGCAACAAATTTACAAAAAAGTACTTAGGGAGTTTTCTTTTTCCCTCTTTTTCAAACTCTTTGAATATGAAAAAGGATTGGGCTGTCACTGTTGTTAAGCTCGTTAAAACATAAAATAGTGGCGGGCTTGTTGATCATGGCAAGAATCGAGTTTCATTTATCTCTAAACTTGTTAAATATTAAATAGAAATGCATATTCACCCGAAGGGTTGAATTATAGATCAAGCATATGTTATCCTCCTCAAGCTTGTTAAAAAATAAAAAAGGTATTGGTTGAAAAATGACTGGGGAAAATTTGGGAAAGTGAACAAAACTTTTATGGTAGCAGGTCGCTCTTGAAAATGAAACTTCACTCCATCACCATGGCTCTTTGGGTTGGGTAATATTCTTGAAGATTCATTCATACCTATGGTTCATGATACCTTCACTTCAATTTTGGGTTAATGCTTCCAACTCATCTCAGTGTCGCTGATATGTTCAAGAGAAGTCATCCAGTGAATACTCATCCTTCTTCAATACTCATAAACCTTCATACTCATGAAAGTCATCCCTGAACATTTCTATATCAAGTCAGATTTGTCTCCGAAATCAGTAACTCCTGTTTCGCGATAAAGTGGCTTCCCCTTGACATCAAATCATCATCCAGGAAGTCTACTTAGAAACATCATCTTCCAGTACCATGAGGTTTGTTACAGCATCAACAAGATCCTTGCTTCCGGACCTTTGACCGAAATATTTTGTTTAGTGTTCGACTTCAAATAATCTATTCACACCTTACGAAATGTGCTGCCTTACCTTGAGATCCATTAACATCATTGGTGTTTCTCTCGCGTTTGTTAACAACGCACATCATTGGCTGGTAATCAAACGATGTCTTACCATGTTCAACTGCAAATCATATATTCTCATAGCTAGACTTGTACCTGAACGATCGAGTGAACGAGATAAGAAGAACCTATATCTAGTTTCAGTCGTCTCAGCTGTGAGTTCAGGGTTTTTGTATACATCATATGTACAGTGACCTTACATACAGATCGTCATCGAAACATGGGCCTATATATGTAGGTATTTCTGTATTCGGAAACATTCCAATGTAGACGACTTTATGCACTATGTACATGTTATTAGATAGTTTATGTGTTGAGCATGGGAATGCCTCCCTCGGAAATTCATGATCAAGATGAAAATATCATGACGTAATGTATTGTAATATCGATGCATGTCGCCACTCCAGTTCAGTTTCGGCTCATCATGTCATAAAGCATCTCATTCAAAATATTGCTATTATTTCGACTTCATGCTTTAGGGGGTAGCTGTTATAGGTCAATTTGGGCATCATCCTCCATGTCCTGGTCAAACTGGATATCATCCCCAGGACCAATGAAATAGGGTCTATCATCCCCTTACATTTCAGTTGCTATATGCCCTAAGAGAAGAACAAATCATTCATGCCTTCTATTGTGAGATTTCCAAGGTTTGAAGTATATGTTATATCACTTATGAGCTCACCAACACTACTTCTCAAAGGACTAACTGCATTGTATATGTAGCTCCCTCCATTCAAGGGGGCAATGCAATGCACTTCCTGACATTCAAGAGTGCGTTGGTCAATTGGGAGCGAAATTCTCATTGTTTCGGAATCTCCACATGGCCAGTGCCTTCTAGAAGAGTCCATATGTGTCAAAATTCAAATCCAAGTGCTAGAAAAGGAAGAATTTTGGTAAAGAAATGTTGTTGGATTCTCATTTGAAAGAGTAAAAGTACTGATATGATGTTGGATGTGATGAGGCTAGGATGAAGTTGGAGCTGGTGACATCAAATCGATTATTGGTTGTAACCTCCCCCTTCTACTCTTTATCAAATATTGTTGTTCATTTTCCCTTATATGTATCTGTTTATGTTTCTATTTCTCATGCAATGGAATCTTGAATGATATATATGTTTCACATCTAATAGATTTGAGTGATTAAGATAAGTAGGCATTTGTATATTGCAATATGTTTGTTGTTCTCTATTTATAATTGCAGGAAATAATCTGGAGATCTAAGTTGGATTGAAGGTGACAACAAAAGTGACAGAAGGAGAAGAAGAAGCACTTGGATCACAAGTGGGTTATTCTATCATTCTGCGTGTCTATTTATTCTTAGAGAAAGTGATAGCAAAGTCTTTCATCTATTGTTCTAAGTGCCTAGCACCACACTTAGGGAATTTGATTTTTCTGTAGATAATAATTCTCCATAACAGTCATGCAAAAATTTAGTCACTCATGGTAGCCCTAGTCCAAAAAACATCACTCTTCCTCAAATATTGATTACTTGCTGGCATAGTTTCATACCTTGTTGACTATGCATCATCCATAAATTTAATGTCATCATGCCATTAAATCAGTCATGAGGTCTAAGTCATCATGAAATCCAACCTTAAGTCTTTAGGGTTTTTCAAGGTTTCCATTAGGTCATTAGGGTTTCCATGGTCTAATAAAACTTCATTTCGACTGCATAAGACCAACAAGTAAAGGGTGATCAAATAACATCTCTTCACCGTGTGAAGATGATTTGTAAAGAGAAATTCTTATTTCATCATGTAATTTTGAGTTCAAATTTAATTTTTTATATTATCATTGCGTAATTTTATGTCTTTCAAAATGTAATAATTTCACCATCTCAAGCTGCTAACTCAATGTTCCAAAGATTCCAAACCACCAAAAAGTCAAATTCAAATGATTCTCAAATTTCATCGAAAGATCAAATTGTCAAAGGAAAGAGTTAAGTAAAGGGTAAAGTTTCAAAATGTTAAGTAAATAAAAAAAGAAGAAAGTGGGTCCCAAGGCCCAAAATCATCAATTTCATGCCAGTATAAAGACCACTAAAACATCCCATTCAAACTCATTTGCACATCCAAAGGTTGAGTTTGCACTCCCTCATCTTGAAAAAGTAGAATTGCAGAGCCAAATAATTTTTTTTTGAGGCGATGCGCTTTGAGGAGGGTGTCACTGCACGTAGGCAAAGAGCGCTACGCTTAGAGCATTTTGCGCTGCCTTTTTCACTTCAAGTGCTGTGATTTTGCCCAGTAAACCCTAGAAGCCACAAAACGCACTCAAGATCTTCCAAATTTTCAACATAATATTTTTTCCTCCTTTATCAATTAAGTAATACAATATTGCCTCCTTGCTTTCCTAAATGTCATTTTTATGGTGTTTTTTTTCATGAGGAAAAATAACTAAGTGTCTAGTGGAAAACCCTAGTATCACTCCCTCACTCTCAATTTACTGCCCATAAACCCTACAATACCTTCCTACATCACTATTAAACCCATCCATACCCTTACACTATCATTCCCACATCCCTAAATATCTTTTCCTAAAAAACCTAAGTCCTAGGCTTCTACATTCGTAGGGAGCGCCTTCCCTAAACCTGTAATTAAATTTTCATTTTCAACTCGCTTGATATTTTGACCTCCCGTCACCTCCCACATTTCCCTAATCCCTTCCCCCATCTCCCTAAATTTTCCTATATTTATTGTTATCCCCTCTGACCATATTCACTCTCCATTCCCATTTACCTTATCCCTAGGGTTTATAGGCCACCAAACCACTATGGAGGAAGACAGAGACTATGTGGAAGAGGAGTGTTACACAACATTTTGTCATCGTCCCTGCAATCCCCATCCTACACATTGGAGGTCCATTTCTGTGACTTCTGTGTAATTTCATACCTTGCCAAAAGTGTCATTGCATCCCTTTCCATGAGAAGAACATTTCCTCTGTTAAATATTCCTGGAGCAGACTCTCCAAAAAACATGATTTTCGGTTGGAGTTGGTAGGAAGTTATGGCCTCGTTCCCATAGAGAAATTGAAAGTGGGCCCCGCACCCATTGGCACTCTGTCTCAGTGGACTGCCTGCACTGAGATGTTTATGGAAAGTTTTTAAAAATAGAAGTGAAGTTTCCATTTCCAACTACTTCGTGAGCGGAGTCAGCGTGCTTTTTTCAACTGAATAACATCGAACATCTTCCTTTGGCTTCTTGTTTCCTACAATTGAGAAACCTTATAAAGGATAAGGCCTCCCTTCCACCATATGAGGGATCCCAACCTCCTCCTCATCCTCTCCTATAAATACATCTCTCTCACATAGATGCAGCTAGCTGAACATTTTGTACAATATCTGAAATGGTTGAATAGCTAAACAGTCTGATATAGCTGGTGTGAGATAGAGAAAAGAGAGACCTATTATCGAGAGAGAGTCTAGGCTTATCACCTCGCCAAGTCTAATTCCCTGACGAATGCTTGAGACACATTTCGACTAGACCCGCTGAAGAAGGCTGCAACGTCAAGGCTCTTTTGGTTGTAAACTCTTTCTCTCTTCTTATTAATACATGACTGATGTTTTGGTTCCTGTTTTTCATTTGATATGATTAATCTTGTGCAATATGTTTAATTCTCCTTGACCAATTAGATAGTTATGAATGCAAGTATTGTTTTGTATGCTGCTTTCATTCTCTGATCCTTTTGTAGGCACCTGAGTACCACCGCTAAAGGACCGTGACGTGTCAGGTTGAAGATTAGGAGACTGTTGCCACAACTATGAAAACTGTGTTGGAACAAAGGGAAGACATCTATCCCGATTCAGTTTCATTCATTAACTAGGAATCGACGCATTAGCATGTCCTCTTGCTGCTAGACCCACCCTAAGGCTATAGGGATTGCCTCTATCCGCAAAGGGTATTTACCTACACAACAAGTTGGAGACTCTGTTAGGGTTCAATGTGTGTTTGTCGTCTTGTTGTTCGTTGGACATTTGGCTTGTCGAGTCGACTTTGGTTGTTTCATTTTTTTTTCTTTGCTTGACTTGTCTGACTATTTTCAACCATCTTGTTCAGTTCCAGAGTGTCAAATATGACCTATGCTCAGTGGTCTTTTATTTTTTCCCATGGTTTTCTAGCTCTATGCTAATTTTCTTTGAACAGTTGCGCCAATTGGCGCATGTTTATTTTGTCAAAGGTGTGCCAACCCCTGTTTAGTGTGGATTACAGCTAAAAAGTCGCGCCGAATCCTGTAGGATTTAATTTTGGCCTCTTTTTTGAGTTTTTTCGGTATTTCTTGGCTCTGGATTGGTTTTTTACCTTGCAATTAGTCTACTGAGATTTTTTTGACTCTATAGTCTCAGTCTTCGTAGCTATTTGTCCATCATATTATCAATGGAGTTTTCTGCCCTAGGGTTTCTAAGTGCCTTGTGTTGTTTGTTTGGCCCTCTCCTCACTGAACCTTATGAGTTGAGTTTGAGTCACTTTGATCTTTTTCATTCCAATTTATTGACTGATTGTGTTAGTATTTCTTTCGGTTCCTCGTGTCTCTAGTTTTTTGAATGATCGCCTTTGTTTTCATTTAACTCTCCATTCATCAGTTTGAGTATAGATTACATTGCTCATTGGATCGTTTCGAAAGCCCTTTGTTTTCTTGGAAGAGTGCATCCTTGTTTTGAGTTCATTTTATGTTTGTATTGTATTTAACTCTTTGATTTAGATCGTTACATTCATAATGCTCAAAACTAGTGTTTATTTTGTTTTTTAGTGTAATAATGCATTGTGTTCCTCATCCATCTAAAAAGACAAAATTTGCATTCTTTCGCTTAAATTGGAAATGAAAATGCTCTTTTGAATTAATAGCTCTTAGTGAAATAGGAAAGAGTTTTTGAATTTCTGATTTGGTTTTATAAAATGCATTAGTGAAGTTATTCTTATGTTTCAAGTGATTGCTACTTTTTCATAGATTCCTATCCTTCTCTTAGCTAGCATTCATTGAATGAAATGATTTTCTTTTGCATATAGTTTGCATTAATAATTCGGGATCACATTTAGTAAGGCCTTGAAATTGCAACATTAATTCAAGATCAACCTTAAAATGAACTCAATCAACCTAAGGAAGCATTGAAACATAACACACATATTTTAGAGGTCTAGGCTAGTGACATGCTCCGGTGTCGTTAAACCTAGTAGTTGTTGTTTTCCATCTGGCATTAGACAACACCAGCACGGAATTGTGCTCCATGTACTGTCGCATATATAAAGGGAGAATATAATAGGTTGCAATCCTTTATCCATAGGAAGCTAAGTCTGCCACCCTGTAACCATGATACACTGAACACAACATTTGGGGAGACTGCCTGCATGCACGTCAAGTCCTTGGTCATTTATCTTTCATTAGATCACCGAGGTGTATATTGCAGTTCACAAAAACTTGGTACACTCTCTTGCTTAGATTACCTGAGTAGTCATTTTGGTCTTTTCGTGACTCTCTAAAAGTGAAAAGACCATCGAGCACTTGTCCTTTCATGCTCATTCAATATGAAAGTGACTAGAGTCATCTTTTGTCTATTTCTCGACTCTTAAGAAATGAAACAAAAAAGTTTCGTTTTAATGTCATAAAATTAATTTCCTACGATCACATGCTCATAAAAGATATTTTCTTGGCTTGTTTTTAGTAGCTCCTTAGTGTTTGGTCTTGAAGTCTCGAATAGGCTATATCGTTTCCTTTCTATTCTTGAAACATTGTCACTGTGGCGGAACCACTAGTTTCATTGTCCTCTTCACTACCCCCTAGTGGTGATCCTTCTCCTAGATTTTCTTCAGAAGAATCTCAACCCACTAGGTCTGTCAATTTATGGCAGTCTCTTCTTCCGATTATCTTACCTATTACTACTCAATCTCCTCTTGACAAGCCATTTGATATGAATTGGCAACCTCAAGACACCTGGTACGGTTTCTGGAATGTGCAAGACTTCCCTCCTCTTACTTCAGAACCACCTTTACTAGCTACTGCCTTAATCGACATTTTTCGTCATCCTTTTCATTATCAAATGTCTTCATCTGACATGGATTCTTCGAGTCCCATTAGTAGTGAATAGATTTATGCTTCTACAGGATATTATCAGCTCCCTCCAGAGCTTTCCTTATGTATCAGATCAACCTTCCTCACAACCAGTGTCTCTCCCATATGGTTATAAAACTTTGGGATAGATCATTTCTGGCATTCAATCATTGTATCAGAATCTAGTATGGTCCAATACATCGACTCCTTCTGGGAGTTTAGTTGTCTTGGTATCAGGGGCATCACCCTCGACTCCTATGACATCGATGATTGTAACCTTTGTTCCTGTCTGACCCACCGTCTGTGTGGCTTCATCTGCATCGGTTGTTAGTATGACTCCGTCATCATTTGGGGATTTTTTTATTCGTAGGTCTATGTTTATCAATCCCACGATACCTGTTAGGCCCGCCATGAGTGGATCACAACCTCGCATATTGGAAATACACCCTACTTGTACTGCACCTATGGTTTATACTTCCATTCCTAGTGGTTATACATTTGATGAGTATCTGTTGGCCATCCAAAAAAGTATTCTACCTCCCAGGGTCCTCAACAGAATAATTCTACCCCTCAGGGTTCTCAGCAGTTAGTAACTTCTGGAAATCCTCCACATCATTATGACGTATACGATAATACCATTTATTTTCCTCTGATTGATCCGAGTGAGTTCACATACCAACAGGGACAACCCTCTAGTCAACAAGGACAACCATTCCAGGGACAACCTCTGCTCCAGTAGGGACAACCTTATGGACCACAAGGACAACCCTTCTAGGGACAACTTCGGCCCAACAAGGACAACCCTTGAGTTCTGCTAGTCCTTCTCATGTTCAACATGGTGCATATTATCTCCCTGGGGGAAAAATCTATCCGCAACAAGGACAACCTTTTGTGTAACAACATCAACCTTACGTTTAGCAAGGCCAAACTTTTGCACAACAAGGAAAACCCTATGGTCCTGCGCTAGGTCAACCTGGTCTTCAGCAGTGACCTGGCCCATCCCAGCCATCAAGAAAACCTTTTCCACAAGGGAAACCTAGTGGCCCTTAGTACCCAGGCCAACCTACTCCACAGGGACATCCTGTCCAACCTTAGTATCTGGGTCAACCTGCACCGCAGGGGCATCCCGTTCACCTGCAAGGCACCACTTATCTTCCTCTAGGTCAATCTAAAGTCATGTATAGTGCACCCCAAGGTGTTACTTATATCCCTCAAGGTAAATATTAGATGGTATATAGTGCTCCTCAGGGCCCTGCGTATCTTCCGCTAGGTCAAACTCAAGTGTTGTATAATGCACCTCAAGGAACTGCTTTCATTCCGCAACCAAATCCATATGTTTCTCAACAAGGACCTCAATGGTATGCTCAGAATCAATAGCCTTGTCCTCAACCCATGTATGGGTATAAATTGCAGGCTTATAACCCCTATGGATAGAATCCTCTGGGACAAAACATATGGGGGAAAAATGTCTCTCAACCTAGGTGGAATCCGAATGCTAGTCTTTATCAACAACCTATAATGCCTTTCAATAATAAATTACCTTTCTTTGCTACGTTGGAATTGCTTGATGTGTCAAAGTTGACGAACAATCATATCCTTCATAACCCATATTGGCCTCCAGTTCCAACCAAAACAACTGGCGATTGTCCCAAGTTTGAGGGCAAGTCTGGAGAAGACCCCCAAGCACATGATATGACTTACCACTTATGGTGTTCCTCTAACTCTTGGGTTGATGATTATTTCTAACTCTATATTTTCCAACGGACTCTTACTGGTGCTGCTGCCAAGTGCTACATAGAATTGTCTCATGGTGTCTTCCAAGATTTCAACTCTTTATCCATGGTGTTTCTCATGCATTTTTAGCTACCAGTTCGATATGAAACCGGGACGCATCTCCTCAAATCCTTGAAACAAGATCGAGCTACCCATATATTTGATCATATTCATGAATGGAGGCGTCATCGTCACTTGATCAAGTTTGAAATTCCTGATCAGCTTCTAACTAATTGGTTCACTACCTCCCTCATTTCTCCAATTTCTAAGGACATTGCTATGGGGGCATGCATTATTGAGGAACACGCCATTGCTCGTGCCCAGTACCTTGATCTTATGCACTCTCAATCTGGCATGTTGTATGAATTCTTGCCTGATGTTCCTAGACCTAGAACTTCCAAAGCATTGGAAATGCCATCCGTCAATGGTATCATTGGTTCCATGTCTCAGACTTCTCGAAAGTCTTCTTCTCCAAATCCTGGGAAGAAAAATCCTACTCCTTCCAATGATGATTCTTCTCAGCCGATTTCAAATTCTGGTAAAACTGCTGAAGCGAATGTCGTTCAGGCCAATCTGGTAGATAAAACTTCAAAGGGTAAAAATAAGTGTAAAGGTAAAGCCAAATTCGATACCCCGAAACAGGATTCTCAGAAATCTCATGCCGATGATGGTTCACAACGTAAACCGAAGTACCCTTGCTTGATTTATGATGAAGAGAACTACACCAAGGAGTGTCCCTGACAGGCCGAAGTGATTCGATTACTCAAAGGCACCCAAGGTACTTCGGTTGTTCTCAAAGAACCATTTCCATCACAACAGACTCAGTTGGTAGAGCAACCTCAGTCCTCTGCCCCATTTTTCTCTCAGGTTTTCATGATGAACGGTTCTACATACGTTTCCATTGCTACCCGGTTGAAATATTATACCGAACCATTTCAGGCAGTGGGGAAAGAGATCGATGATAGTCCTCCTCTTTCACCTACTTCTGGACCTCTATAGATTGAAAGGCCCAGTACTGAGCTCTTTTTCCGGCCAACTTCTAAAGGTGTACTCTGTAAGTCTTCTTACAATCCTAACGCCCGTGCTGCTCAACATTACAGTATTTTTGAGGATTTGACTCAGGTGCCATCTTCTATGTCTACATTAGAAGTCCTTCAGAGTTGTTCATCTCAATGGAAGGCTTTTCTATTTTCCATCGGTGAGGTTGATCTTGCTGATTCGAGCCTTATCACTTTCGACTTGGAGAATTTCGTCCCACGTCTCCCTCACCAACTTGCATTGATTATCCAAGTTGGGATTAATGGAATGAATATCCATCAAGCAATCGTGGATGAGGGTGCATCTACGTGTGTCATGTCATCTACCTACTGGAAAGCCATTGGTTCTCCAACTCTTAATTCATCTCCAAATTTTCTAGAAGCATTTGATGGAGGGAATCTAAACCTCTTGGTGTTGTCGCCAGTTTACCGATTACTTTAGAAGGGGAGACAGTTAACGTCGAGGTTGAAGTAGTTGACGCCAAGCTCAATTACAATCTTCTCCTCAGTCGTAGTTGGACTCATGCCATGTTGTGTGTTCTATCCACTCTCTTTCGTGTTTTGCGATTTTCACATGAAGGAAAGATCGTTACTATCGATCAATTGTCTTTCTTCACTTCTTCATCTTCCGAGAGCAATGTTCCATACATAGATAAAATTCCTACGCCTTATGAGAGCGTAGGTTCGAGTCTCTTCAAATATCCTGCCCTCAAGGGTATTTTTCCTCTTCGTCCACCCAACATTGTTCAGGTTAATATGATCTCCAGATCTTCTGATCCGTGGATCATACCTTCACCCGAGCAAGTTGATTCATTTGGAGATTCGATGCCATTGAGTCTGATCGAGATTGATTATTGTGAATTATTTTGGCTTTGGATCCTCTGCCTCTTGATCATGCTCCTTTGAGCATGTCTCTTGACACTTATTCTCAATCCCCTTGGCCCAACGATTTAGATTCGCTCGATCCCTTAAGTGAGATATTTCTCTCCGATGAGGCCATATTGGAAACTATGTATCTTGAGGATCCTCCTTGGGATGATAGTTAACATCGTTCCTCGTTTATGCCTGGCCTTGGGGCCATGTCTACTTTTCTCAAGAGGTTTTCTTCTCAAGTTCCTTCTCCTCCACTTCAAATGCCCATCCTAACACAGGAAGTCTTTGTGGAGGGTAACTTGGGCAACATCACACAAACGATGCCTATCGACATCTTCGTTAAACCAGGGGTTGTCGAGAACATCCATATTGGGGTGACCTGTTCTCCCGATGAGATCCAGGTCTATACTAGTCTCTTCCATGAGTTTCACGACATTTTCGCATGGTCTTACAAAGAAATTGCCAACATCGATCCAAGTATAGTGGTGCATGAGATTCCTACCTATCCTGGAGCGAACCTTGTTCGCCAGCGTCTTCGTCTTGTGCACTCTATAAAGGCGGTCGCTATTAATGGAGAAGTTAAAAAACTTCTTAAAGATGGTTTTATCTATCTGATTCCCTTGATAGAATGGGTTTCCAATATTTTTCTTGTGGATAAGAAACATGGTACTATTTGGGTTTGTGTTGATTACTATGACATTAGCTGTGCTTTCCCTAAGGATAATTTTCCCACTCCTTTTATTGACCAGATCATTGATGAATGTGCTGGGAGTGAGATATTTTCCCTTATGGACAGATTTTTTGAGTACAACCAGATTAATATTCTTCCAGCTAATCAACATAAGACTGCCTTTATCTGTCCTTAGGGTACTTTCGCCTATAAAAAGCTCCCTTTCGGTCTTAAAAATTTTGGGGCTACCTTCGAGTGAGAAATGTCATATGCTTTTCATAATATCAAGCACATTGTTCAGCCTTATTTAGATGACCTTCCGGCTCATTTAGCTAAGCTTAAAGACCATCCTGATCATCTATGTCAGATTTTTCTTTGCTGTCAACGCTATAAAATCAGGCTCAATCCGCATAAGTGCGTCTTCTGCGTTGACTCCGGTAGACTCTTAGGGTTTATCATTTCCAAAGACGAGATTCGTGTCGATCCACTCAAAGTTGAAGCTATCGTTAATCTCCCCTCTCCTTCCTCCTTACATTAGCTGCAGAGTCTGTAGGGGAAAGCTAATTTCCTGCGCCATTTTATACCTAACTATGCTGAAGTGGCCAAAGTATTTACACGATTACTAAAGCAAGGCATACCGTTCCTCTGGGATGAGATCGCCCAGAAGTCATTCGATGCACTGAAGACATTGTTGGTCAATGCTCCTCTGTTGTGTCCTCCAAATTATCATTGCGATTACTCCCTCTATTTGGCTGCCGCGTTTAGCACGATTTCCATGGTTTTGGTACAAGACAATGATGATGGTGACAAATATGTCATTTATTATCTAAGTTGTTGAACATGTCAAACTCCTATTAAATTTTTGGTAGGCCATTCCATTTGAACACTTCAAAATTATTTTGATAGCCTAAGTAATCCTCTTGCTGCCTATTGTTGCCCTTTTCCCGCCTTGAAATTGCATAAAAGGGCCAAAAATAGACATTTGAAAATATTTAAGGCTTAGCCCCTCTCGGCCCTAGCCCCTCAGTCGTTTCCTCCACGTAACCCAGTGCTGGAACCAGGCGCAAAAACATTAGGCGGCTATCGCATATGAATATCGGGCGCGCCCTCAGCCGTTGATCTGTACAGATCAAACGACATTCGCAATACTCCACTACGCCCATGGCCCACTCCATTCATCGCCCAAAACACATCTCAACCGTCCTTTCACTCATAAATCCGACGGTCCGTATCTCCCTTGCCCCGGTGGTCCCCGCAACGTGATACTCCAAAACCAGGTGGTATCTATCACACCGCCCTCCGGCGGTGGGGGGGTATTTCTCGTTTGGCCAGTGATTCCATACAATGTCTGCCACATGTCCCTGCGTACAGCTCCAAAACCACCATTCATTGCACGATATTGTTCGGCAAAAGATGCGCAGCGATATCGCTATCAGCCGTCGGATCTGGAGGTCTTCATCTAATGATCGTCGCGCATTGAAGCTGCAAAGGTTTTAATCCACAAAAAATACACCCCTGGCCCACTGCCCATCGCCTCCGATGCTTTATCAACCATTGATCTCCTCCTGAGATCGAACGGTCAAGATTTCATCATCCCCGCCGTTGACCGGTCCCATTGTCAGCATTCCACGTCGTTCATTTCCCATTGCCTTAGTATCGCACCACTTTTCCTCAAGTTGTTCCCCACGTTCTCTTCATCACCCCGGACCTATATTTGGTTCATTCCATCATTTCTTTCATATTTTCACGATAATTTTCACATTCCACTATATTTCTCCATGGCCATCCCACACTTTTACGCTGCATTTCCTACCATCGCCCTAAATTTTTCCACCAGCCCACCATGCAGTGTTGTCATTTCTCATTATTCCCCATCACATTCACCTTCCCGTGCATGTTTTTTTTTAACAATTTTGTGGGTTTTGAAGGGTTAAAACGGCGAAAATTTTCCATAATTCACAGCCTCTGTTTCAGAAGTCGAGAACGCATTAAAGGACCATCTTTCAGAGGCATAATTTATGAGGGAAATCTGGGAAGCTGTTACGACACGATTTTCATTAAAGAAGCAGGGGTGAAAATCTGTAAAACCCCCCAGAGTTATTAAAATATGCAGATTTTGTAGATGGAAACATTAATGGAGCATGTAGAGAATATCAGTGAAAGATATGGAATTGAAAACATATAATTGAAGATTTTAGGGCTTTGATCTAACCTTTTGAAGGCACAGTACCAGATTGAATATCCTGCAAATCACTCCAAAGATTTGTGCACAAGAAACAATACCCTCCAGGTTTTATTTCAGCAGGATTTTTCTCTCCAAGAAAGGACGGGATGTCCATGTGATTTTAATTCTATATCGTGCTCCTGAAGATATTTTTACCCAGTGCATTTATTTTAGAAAGTAGGCAGCAGAGTACTTACAGCCCTACAGAGCCGTCAAGCAGTATTGGCGGGCACTTTTTAACTATTTTTCTTTAATGAGACAGTTAAATGTTTACCACCTACTCCCTTTTTTGAGCTCTCTTGTTCTCCTATAAAGCTCATAAAGAACAGATAGTTTAGGGTTCCAGATTTTATCAGAAAATTATGTAGTGAAAGTCGTTTTGTAAACATTTTGTAAAGCTCTTGTATGAAGGCTCAGAGCCCATAGGGTCTCAGCGAGGAGGAGTTCTATCTGTTAAAGAGGATTCTGGTCTTTGGTATTTCACAGTGTGTAACCTTTTCTCTTATGTGTTATATTAATAGATCATTTCATTTCATCCATATTTCTTGTATCATGTTTTGGAATGTGAGTGGCTCATTGATTTCTGGTATGGATTCATCCTAGTTGATGCCCATGCTCGGATTAGTCAAGCGCTTTAAATATGGCTCATGCATGATATTATGTTCCATTGTTCAGCTAAACCGTATTTCTGCTATATTAGTTTCTTTGGGAGGGTGCTTTTAAAATGCTATTATCATGTATGGATTCTTAGATTGGTAAGCCCATGCGTGGTGGTATTTTATATCTCGGTATCAGCTCAATGTTAACTAATATATCCTCTACATTTCATTCACTACATACACCTTCTGATAACTTATGTCTGTGAAGTATTTCTGAATCGGCCCGCTTTGCAGTAAGTTATCTCTGAATTGTCTATTGCTTTTCTATTGGATTTTTGCATGTTGCCTCTACAATATCCCTGTCTCTGTGTCAATTTCTGAAGGTCTTGGTCCCAATCTAGTTTATTTCCCTGTTTACAGGAGATAGCATGTGAGCTGAAGTTGACAACTTCATACATTATATTATACGCTCCTTGCTATGCTAAGATGTCCTAGGCACTGGTCTATCATAACTCTAGGATGTCTCTAGGAGTTACAACATCTTTCTGGCGCTGTTGCCGGGGAACGAAATTGAGAAGTTTAAATCCCTGGGCCTCGACAAAATCTAATTCACTCTTCAAATAGGTGAGTATGGAGAGTTGAGAGTTGTAGATCTCTCACCTTGGCGACTCCACATTTGTTCATTTGATAAATCTATTTGCAGTCTTGGCTCCTCGTAAGCCACACCTGAGGTCAGATACGTCTAAGCCAAAGACACCTTCAGTGTCTAACCCTGAAAAGATCATACATAGAAGAAATTGGAGGGAAAGAAAATCAGTCCATTCTGAGATTCCCGAATTCCCTCAGGAAGACTATCCATCCTCTTCCTCTCAAGAGGTCCAAGTTGAAAATCCCTACTACACTAAGGAAAATCCCGAATATTACTCAGACAGTCCACCCCGGGAGGGTATCATAAATAAAAATAGTCTTCATCCTACTCCTGAGGTTGAAGAGGTCAAGGAAGTAACCAAAGTATCTGTTGTTAACAAACCTTTGTTCCCCTCAACCCCTCAAGCTGCAGTTGATTATATTCCTATTATTATTCATACTCCACTTCCACCTCCCCCTCCTCCTTTTACTCATCAAAATATTGCACTACCTCCACCTCCTCCAATGGCCAATGTTCCGGCCTTCTTGATGAATAAATATGCTCCCCTGGCATTACCCCAAGTGTTGAATGATATGCCCCAGGATTATCTGAAGATCTTGCCCAGATTTAATGGGGAAAACGAGATTGATGCTCAAAAACATCTTGAGACTTTCTGCTCCTTCGCAGAGAAATTTAATGTTGAAAATTTAGATGTGATCTTAAGACTATTTGTGCAATCTCTTGATGGTGAAGCTCGAAAATGGTTTAAGACATTGGCTGGCCATTCTATTACCACTTGGGATAACATGGAAGACACTTTTCTCAGGAAATGGGGAGAGAAGAAAGATCATGGAAATTGTCTCATTGAGTTCAATACACTAAAGAAAATACACAATGAAGGAGTGTCAGAATTTATCAAGAGATTTAATAAATTATATCTGAGTCTCCCTGCCGATATGAAACCTCATAAAACTGCTGCAAAGGTCGTTTTTGTAGCAGCCTTTGATTCAGATTTTGGCTTCTCTCTCAGAGAAAGAAAGCCTGCTACTCTGGATGATGCTCAGGCAGATGCACTAGAGTTGGAGGAAAACTTTTCCTCCACTGGAAAATCAAAAGGAAGATTTGAAAAAGATACCAGAAGAAGGGGCAAAGAAGAGGCATCTACCTATAACCAAGACAGAGACTCAGCCAATGAAAAAATGGAAGAAATGAGCAAATTTATTAAGAAAATGGTCAAGCTTGAATTGGAAGCCAAGAACACAGCCTTCAAGAATTTCCAGAATGCTCCAAATAGAGGTTATAATCCTTAGTACAGAAGACCACCCCTGCAAATATTTCCAAGAGAATCAAAAGAGCAACAAGATCAGGTACCGCACCCATTGTACCTAGAAGGTCCAGAAGATGATCCCACTGGAGATATCGCCTATGGACTGGAGGATGCAAATGTTGCTTTCTCGGATATAGAAGAAGAGGAATGCTCATTGCAAAGAATAAAAGGCTAGAGACACGGAAGACTCAGAGATTGATCACTGTTGTAAGCAATTTTTTGACCTCATGCAAGCACAACTCAATAGAAGATATGACCTCAGATCTTCTAAGAAGATAAATTCTACTCAAGAGCAAGAAGAAGAGCCACATAAGAAGGAAGCACTTGCTCAGGAGGAGTCAACAATGCAGAAAGCCACAGACAAAGGTAAGGGACCTCTAAACAAACCTTTGCAGTTTAATGATCAAATTCCTTCCTCTTCAAAAGAAGTCATTCCCCCTAATGTCAAGTCTGTGTCTAAAGAATTCAAGCCCCAGCTGAAAATAAAGAGTCAAAAGAGGTTGTGATAGAAAAGTCCCCTCCCGCTTTCAGTCTGCAAAAGGAACTTGAAAAGGTCAAAATCCCAGTCCCCTTGACTGAACTGTTGAAACAACCAACATATCAATCTCAAGTCACCTCTTTCATGCTCCCTCCAGAAGCACCAATCATCCTAGATAGTCTCAACCTTCAAGAGGAAAGACCCATGGTAGTTTTTGGCCCACATGTTGAGGAGTTAGATCCCTCTACTCCTCCCTTTTATTTGTCTCTAGTGATTCATGACCTGCTACTACATAACTGTATGCTAGATCCTGGAGCTTCCCACAATATTATGCCTCTGTTAGTCATGGAACAACTAGGATTACAAATCACACATCCATATAAGGACCTCTATTCATTTTACTCCAAAAGAGTTAAATGCTTGGGGATGACCAAGGATTTGGTGGTCAATTTGGCCCAAATCCCAGCAAAAAGTGTGGTAATGGACATCGTGGTCGCTGACATCCTAGCTTGTTTTGGTATGTTGTTGTCAAGGTCCCGGGGAACAAAAATCAGGGGATCACTCAAGATGGATTTAACATATGCCACAATCCTAGTTTTTGGTGGCCAAGAGAGGAGGTTGTACAGAGAGACTAGATTCGTCAAGATGGTGACTAAGGCTGACAATTCTGTAAATTCACCAGTCTACAGTAAGGAAGGAGATTTTTCATGCTTGATGCTGGAAGAAGATCAAGATTATGATCATGAACCATCCTTCTGTCAGATCAAGACTGAACAGCTCACAGAGAGCCATGAAGCAGGAATCCGGACACTCCATTTTGATGGGGCAAATTCAAAGGAAGGTAATGGGGCTGGAATATTATTGATGTCTCCTACAGGAAGGTGGGTTCCATTGTCCTTCAATCTAGAATATGAAGCTACTAATAATGTGACTGAATATGAAGCACTTCTGTTAGGATTGCAGATAGCCAATAATATGAACATACAAAGCTTAAAAGTTCTAGGAGACTCAGAATTGGTGGTCAGGCAAATCAAGAATCAGTGTCAGACCAAACATCCTAGGCTAAGGGCTTATAGGAATTAAGTTTGGGACATGGTAGAAAACTTCTTCTTGGAATTCAATATCCAGTTCATGCCCCGAGAACAAAATAGGATGGCTGATTACCTTGCTGTGGCTGCTAGTACATTTCAACCACCTCAGAACCCTCTTTTAAGGTATGAAGTTGAGGTGCGTTATCGACCATCAATCCCAAAAAACATCAAGCACTGGTAGGTATTTGAGGGTGAAGAACAGATGAAGATATTCCTAGAAACAGTAGGAGAATTCTCCAATATGGAGATTGATGATGATGAAGAGGTTGAATCTGAAGATACTGCAGAAAGAAATTGGGAGAATAAAGTGGCAGGTAGTAAGGTGTTGTAGTTAAAGGGAAACATAATACCTAGAGGGCTAGTGCCTCTAGAAATATTATTTGACAAAAATGATGTCCCACTGTAGCCAAGCAAAGTGGTAGAAGAGAATCAGGTAGAAGACCTGAATTTGGGTACTAAGGCTGACCCCAAAATTGTTAAACTGTCTAGGAAGATCCCTGTAGAATATAAAAAGCTATATCAGAAATTATTTCAGTCTTACAGAGATGTGTTTGCATGGTCTTATTAGGACTTGAAAACTTTTGATATCAGTATTATGCAGCACAAAATCCCACTGAAGACAGATGCAAAGCCCCATAAGCAGAAGCTTAGACAAATCAATCCCCTGCTGCTTCCTTCTATTGAGAAGGAAATTAAGAAGTTGTTAAAGGCCAAAATAATTGTACCATTGAGGTACTTTGAATGGCTGGCAAACCTTGTCCCTGTACGAAAGAAGAATGGAGAAATAAGGCTGTGTGTGGATTTAGAAATTTAAACAGAGCATCCTTAAAGGATAATTATCCACTGCCTAAGATGGATCACATCTTGTAGAGGGTGGTTGGAGCTTCCAGAATGTCAATGATGGATGGATTCTCTGGTTATAATCAAGTGGCTATGCTTCCAGAAGACCAAAAGAAGACTGCTTTCACCACACCATGGGGTACATTTATGTATGCCAGGATGCCTTTTGGACTGATTAATGCAGGGGCCACTTTTTAGAGGGAAATGGACATTGTCTTTGTTGGGGAGCAAGATAAATTCCTGGTGGTCTACCTCAATGATATCACTGTATTTTCCAAGAATTATACTGAGCACATTGAGCATTTGCGTAGAACTTTTGAGAAATGCAGAAGGTATGGTCTCTCTCTGAATCCTCAAAAGTATTTATTTGCATTAGAAGAGGGAAAGCTGTTGGGACATATCGTGACTAAGGATGGGGCAAAGATAGATCCTAAGAGGGTAGAGGTTATAAATGGTATCACTTTTCCCAGAAATAAGAAAGAGGTACAAGTATTCCTAGGGCATATTAATTTCTTGAGAAGGTTTATTCGTAACTATGCTGAAATAGTTAGACACATAAATGACATGCTGAAGAAGAATAATGAAGTTAAATGGTCCCAGGAATCACGAGAGGCATTTACTAGAATAAAAACTGCTTTTGCAGAAGCCCCTGTGCTAGCTGGACCAGATTATGATAAACCTTTCATGATTTTTTCTTTTGCATCACCTCATACAATAGCAGGAGTTTTATTGCAGAAAAATGAGGAAGGGTATGAGTAGCCTATTACCTTTTTCAGTCAGGTGCTTCGTGATGCAGAATTAAATTACAACATATTGGAAAAGCAAGCATATGCCCTAGTGAAATCCCTCAAAGCATTCCGTGTATATGTCTTACAGTCCCACATCACTGCATTTGTGCCTACAACTGCTGTAAAAGATATCCTTATTCAGGGGGATAGTGAAGGAAAAAGGGGGAAGTGGATTGCCAAAATACAGGAGTATGACTTAGACATCTGCCCTACTAAGCTGATAAAAGGATAGAGGCTTGCCAAAATGTTATCTGAATCAAACTATCAAGCTCTAGGCATAAATTTTTCCATTATAGCAGGTGAGGAATCTGAAGAGAAAGAAGAACGACAAGGAATTGGATTAGCTACTCCAGAAACACATATGAAGTACCTCACCAGTCAGTGGTACAAAGAGATAGTAGAATATCTCCTTACACTCAGCTGCCCTCCAAGTTGTGATAAAACTAAATACAGAGTGCTGAGATTGAAATCACAGAAGTACATAGTCGCCAATGGCCGGCTATACTGGCGAGATCCCTCGGGCATCTTACTCCTGTGTCTCACAGAGAATGAAGTCGGGAGTATTATAGCTGAATTTCATGAAGGAATCTATGGGGGTCACTACAGCTGGAGGGCTACTGCTCACAAAATCTTGAAGGCTGGTTTTTATTGGCCTAAGCTTTTTGGAGATGTTTTCACTTGGGTTAGAGCATGTGAAAAATGTCAGAAATTTGCTGAAAGGAAGAAATTAGCACATCTGCCCATGATTCCTGTGCACGTAGATGAACCATTCAAATGGTGGGGAATTGATTTTATAGGTGAGATACATCCTCCATCAAGTAGTCAACATAAGTGGATTTTAATGGCCATTGGTTATTTCACTAAATGGGTGGAAGCTATACCTGCAAGGAATGCTACAGATACTATGATCATAAAGTTCATGGAGGAAAACATCATATCCAGGTTTGGTTTCCCTACCAGAATAGTGACTGATAATGCCCAGGCTTTCAAGTCCACAAGTTTGTGAGTTTCTGCCACCAATATGACATCACACTAAGTCACTCTACAACATACTATCCATAGGGAAATGGCTTGGCAGAGTCTTCCAATAAAACCTTGGTGAGGGTACTAAAGAAGGCTATAAGTGAGAATCAGAGGAGTTGGGATTCCCAATTGAAATTTTCTCTGTGGGCCAATAGAATTACCAGCAAGAGAGCAACTGGGAAATCCCCATATGAACTGGTATATGGGAGGGCAACAGTATTTCCTCTTCAATTGGCCCTACCGGTGGCCCGATTCATGCAGGAAAGTCAAGAAGAACTTGATGATATGATCAGGAGAATAAACCAGCTGGTGGAATTGGAAGAAACACGCAATCAAGTGAATCAAAGGCTAACAGAGTATCATGAGAAGATGAAACACCTCTTTGATTAGCATGCTAAGGACAGGAAACTGCAGATTGGTGATTTGGTGCTCAGATGGGATGTCCGAAGAGCTGAAAAAGGTAAACATGGTAAATTCAACCCCCTCTGGTTTGGTCCTTTCAAAATTGTGGAACAAGGGGGAAAGAATACTTTCAGGTTGGAGAATTTACAGGGCGACTTGCTGGATGCCCATGTAAATGGTCAATTCCTAAAACCCTATTTCCAGTTATGACTCAGGCCGAGAAAGCCTGGTGTATTATATTGTATATTAGTTTGCTGTTTCATTTTGTTTGAATGATGTGGGTGTCGTGATGAATCATAAAGTGAAAAGCAGAGGTGCTGAGGAGAAAAATTTTGTATTGAATATTAGCTGGTGGTCTGCGAGGTTCTCGACACGTCCAAGGATGAACATGCCGTCCCCAGATGGAGCCGATGTTGAACATGTCAAACTCCTATTAAATTTTTGGCTCGCCATTCCATTTGAACCCTTCAAAATTCTTTTGATAGCCTAAGTAATCCTCTTGCTTCCTATTGTTGCCCTTTTCCTGCCTCGAAATTGCATAAAAGGGCCAAAAATACACATTTGAAAATATTTAAGGCTTAGCCCCTCTCGGCCCTAGCCCCTTAGTCATTTCCTCCACGTAACCTAATGCTGGAACCAAGCACAAAAACATTAGGTGGCTATCGCATATGAATATCGGGTGCGCCCTTGGCCGTTGATCTGTACAGATCGAACGACATTCGCAATACTCCACTATGCCCGTGGCCCACTCCATTCATCGCCCAAAACACATCTCAGCCATCCTTTCACCCATAAATCCGACGGTCGGTATCTCCCTTGCCCCAGTGGTCCCCGCAACGTGATACTCCAAAACCAGGTGGTATCTATCGCACCGCCCTCCGGTGGTGGGTGGTAATTCTCGTTTGGCCAGCGATTCCATACACTGTCTGCCGCGTGTCCCTGCGTACGGCTCCAAAACTGCCTTTCATCGCACAATATTGTTCGGAAAAAGATGCGCAGCGATATCGCTGTCAGCCGTCGGATCTGGAGGTCTTCATCTAACGGTCATCGCGCATCGAAGCTGCACGGGTTTTAATCCACGGAAAATACACCCCTGGCCCAATGCCCATCGCCTCCGATGCTTTATCAACCGTCGATCTCCTCCTGAGATCGGACGGTCAAGATTTCATCATCCCTGCCATTGATCGGTCCCACTGTCAACATTCCACGTCGTCCATTTCCCACTGCCTTAGTATCGCACCACCTGTCCTCAAGTTGTTCCCCACGTGCTCTTCATCACCCCGGACCTATATTTGGTTCATTCCTTCATTTCTTTCATATTTTCAAAATCATTTTCGCATTCCACTATATTTCTCCATGGCCATCCCACACTGTTATGCTGCATTTCCTACCATCGCCCTACATTTTTCCACCAGCCCACCATGCAGCGCTGTCATTTCTCATTATTCCCCATCGCATTCACCTTCCTGTGCATGTTTTTATTTAACAAGTTTGTGGATTTTGCAGGGTTACAGCGGCGGAAAGTTGCCATAATTCACAACCTCTGTTTCAGAAGTCGAGAAAACATCAAAGGACCATCTTTTAGAGGCAGAATTTATGAGGGAAATCTGGGAAGCTGTTACGACATGAATTTCATTAAAGAAGCAGGGGTGAAAATCTGTAAAACCCCCCAGAGTTATTAAAATACACAGATTTTGTAGATGGAAACATTAATGGAGCAGGTAGAGAATATCAGTGAAAGATAGGGAATTGAAAACATATAATTGAAGATTTTAGGGCTTTGATATAACCTTTTGAAGGCGCAGTACCATATTGAAGATCTTGCAAATCATTCCAAATATTTGTGCACAAGAAACAATACCCTCCAGGTTTTATTTCAGCAAGAGGTTTCTCTCCAAGAAAGGATGGGATGTCCATGTGATTTTAATTCTATACCATGCTCCTGAAGATATTTTTACCCAGTGCATTTACTTCAGAAAGCAGACTGCAGAGTACTTACAGCCCTACAGAGCCATCAAGCAATATGGTTGGGCACTTTTTCACCATTTTTCTTTAATGAGACAGTTAAATGTTTACCACCTACTCCCTTTTTTGAGCTCTCTTGTTCTCCTATAAAGCTCACAAAGAATAGATAGTTTAGGGTTCCATATTTTATCAGAAAATTATGGAGTGAAAGGATTTTTGTAAACATTTTGTAAAGCTCTTGTATGAAGGCTCAAAGCCCATAGGGTCTCAGTGAGGAGGAGTTCTATCTGTTAAAGAGGATTCTGGTCTTTGGTATTTCACAGTGTGTAACCTTTTCTCTTATGTGTTATATTAATAGATCATTTCATTTCATCCATCTTTCTTGTATCATGTTTTGGAATGCGAGTGGCTCACTGATTTCTGGTATGGATTCATCCTAGTTGATGCCCATGCTCGAATCAGTCAAGTGCTTTAAATATGGCTCATGCATGATATTTTGTTCCATTATTCAGCTAAACCGTATTTCTTCTATATTAGTTTCTTTGGGAGGGTGGTTTTAAAATGCTATTATCATGTATGGATTCTTAGATTGGTAAGCCCATGCGTGGTGGTATTGTATATCTAGGTATCAGCTCAATGTTAACTAATATCTCCTCTACATTTCATTCACTACATACACCTTTTGATAACTTATGTCTGTGAAGTATTTCTGAATCGACCCGCTTTGCAGTAAGCTGTCTCTGAATTGTCTATTGCTTTTCTATTGGAGTTTTTCATGTTGCCTCTGCAATATCCCTATCTCTGTGTTAGTTTCTGAAGGTCTTGGTCCCAATCTAGTTTATTTCCCTGTTTACAGGAGATAGCATGTGAGCTGAAGTTGAAAACTTCATACATTATATTATACGCTCCTTGCTATGCTAATATGTCCTAGGCACTGGTCTATCACAACTCTAGGCTGTCTCTAGGAGTTACAAAATAAGTCATGACTCGCAATATTCTTGATACTGAGACACAATATGCACATGTCGAGAAGTTGGCGTTGGCTATTGTTCAAGCGGTTCAACGTTTTCGTCACTATATTCTATTGTGCATAATGACTGTGATTTCTAATTGCAACCCTATGACTTACATATTGACTCATCAATTGTTGGGGGGAAAATACTTGAAGTGGATTGTCATCCTCTACGAGTTTGATTCAGATTTCACTACCACCATGTCGAAGAAGTCATTAGTCTTTGCTGATTTGATGTGTTCTCTCCCTTTCGATTATGCTCCATTTGGTTCCGAGGAAGGCATTCCAGACAACACACTTTTTCTTATTAGCACCCTCGATCCTTGGTACGGTGATATCATCATATATCTTTAGACTTCCACCTTCCAATCTGAGTTGACGAAGGATGCTTGTCGATGTATCTTCCATCAATCTCAACCCTATCGCATAGTTGGAGATACACTCTATCGCATCGGAGTTGATTCCATTCTCCGCCGATGTTTGACTCTTGAGGAGGCTGAAAATGTCTTGAATGATTGTCATAGTGGCACCTATGGCAGTCACATATCTGAATATGCTACAACATAGAAAAAGCGGGTTAAAGCTCATTTTGACCAGTCAGTTTCCCCTCGTTCCTTTATAGAAGGAGACCTCATCCTCTTGTACGATAAAGCTCACGATAATTTGGGGGCAGGAAAATTTCAACCCATGTGGCATGGGCCCTGCATTGTTAAGCGTGTTTTGTAGAATGAGACCTATAAGATAATTGATTATGAAGGTCATCCTTTGGATCAACCCAGAAATGGGTTGTATCTGAAAAAATACTATGCATGAGTCTTTCATGCATGTTTATTTGTAAATATGTGTTTTTTTTCATTTTTGTACATTTTGGCTTGGTTTATTTTGCGAGCATTTTCCTACTTATTGGATCATTTCTTATTGTGCAGATGTCTATTACCCCTCCTGTCGGTTTCGCGGATGGTGCTTCCTGTAGTACTCGGAACCTATATTCTATAGCCTAGGTGATTTATGATCCTGCTAGTGAGTTGATTGACCTTCAAGGTATCTGTCTAGAATGAACCACAAACAATGTCGCTGAATATAGTGTTGTTATTGAACTATTAACCGAGGCCATTGCTCTCAACGTTCGTGCATTGATTGTTAACCTAAACTCACAGC
Organism: Pinus albicaulis; assembly: GCA_034641835.2. Taxonomy (NCBI): domain Eukaryota; kingdom Viridiplantae; phylum Streptophyta; class Pinopsida; order Pinales; family Pinaceae; genus Pinus; species Pinus albicaulis. Next base: position 1,965,054,430 of record CM076575.1, read on the forward strand.
TTGTTGTTCTTCAACTTAATGGGCATTATTTTTGTTAGAAACCCTCACATAAAAGGACCAAGAGACCCTACTCTTGCAAGGGCAAGAAAACCTGCAGCTGGAACAGTAAGTAGGGTAGAGATAGGAAATATGCTTGATGAATTCAAAACTGACATTCTAGGGAGTCTTAGTGAGAAAATAGACACCCTTACGTTACAAAACAAGAAGAAAGCTGAAACTGATGCCTTAGCAATATTTTTTCCCAAATGTAGGAATAATCATGCCTTAAGAGAGTGTCCTTTGGATGCAAAAGTAATAGAGACTTGTGCAATTTGTTCAGAAAAACATGAGACCAAGAATTGTCCCTCAATTCTTGGCCTTAAAGCTGTCTTTCAAGAAGAAACAACCACAAATTCCATAGAATCTCTTAACTTTGTCTCTAGAAGACCTTGGTAGGGACCTCAAACACAAGGGTTTAGTAATAAAATGTATAATCAACCCCCACCTAATTGGAACTCTTGGAAGCAACCTTGGCCCCAATTTCAAAATAAATCTCAACCTTGGGCTCAAGGAGCACAAAATCCTTATGGAAGGTTCTCCCAGTATTATCAATATCCACCCTCTTATCCCTCATATCCAACATATTCAAACTTTCCTCCTCAAAAAAATCCTCAGCAGAATCCACAAAATCAAAACCAACATCAAAATCAAAATCAACATCCACCATTTCCATTACCATTTCCTCAAAAATCAAATCAATTTCCTGCCTAGCGAATACCAAACCCCAATAATAAAAACCCTCAGAATACATATATGATAGAAGGTCAACAATTTCCAACCTATTTGATTACTCCTTTAGACCTTATTGATGTTCAACTTAGGTCTGGAAGAATACTTGAAAGAAAGAAACCTTCTGTAGTTATACAAGAACAAAAAAATTCTGAGGAAGATTCTCTACAGGTAAATAAAGTTTTGAAGAAAACACATCTCTTCAAGACCAAAACATTGGAAAATAAAAATAGAAAAAACCAATAATTTCAACTCCTATGTTAGAACAACCATCGACATCTACTACTACACCTCCTTTTCCTGAAAGATTACAAATTGATAGGGGTGTAGAGAAACAAATTATGATGCCTAACTATGATTTCCTAGATGAGTTAAGAAATGTTTGTATCAAGATTCCATTATTACAGGCCATCAAGGAAATCCAAATTCTAGCAAAGACAATAAAAGAGTTGAGTATGAAAAAAACAGGAAAAAGAATAAAAGAGATAAAGAAAATATAACTGGTAGGAAAAATAGTATACATAATGATGGGAAAGATTATCATTCCAAAATATCTAGATCTCGGATATCCAGTTGTTAAGATACATATCAATGGAATATAAATTCCAAACACACTTATTGATCTAGGATCAACAATCAATATCATGAGTAGGCAAATCATGGAAAAACTAAAACTTCCTAATCTTATTTTTACACCCACACTATTACAATTATCATATAGATCTATAATAAAACCAGATAGGGTATTAGAAGACATTCCAGTGTCCTTAGATTCTTGGGAGTATCCTGTGGATTTCATGATTCTAACTCCTAAAAATGATCTAGGAGGACATCCTATTATATTAGGAAGACCTTGGTTAGCTACAGTTTATGCTTTCATTAGCTGTAGATCTGGTGATATGTACATCTCTGATGGAAGTTCAACCAAGAAATTCACCTTGTATCCTCCAGCAAGAACAATCACAGAATTAGATGATACTCAATGGATTTATGATGAAGATGATATACAACCTCTCTTCGCTATTTCAGAAATTAGTGAAGATAGTTAGATTCTGAATGCCTTGGAAAATCATGAATCTTCTTCAGAATACAAACGTGAAAAATTTCAAGAAGAATATAATATTGAGTTTTTTTCATCAAGAAAGATGTCTCTTTACTCCATGGAAAAATTTGGTAGCTCTACAATTGAAATATTCCCAGGAAAAACCTTAAACATAAACAAAAACCTAGAGAAATTTCAACAAGAAAAGCTAGTCAAAATATTACAGAGACACTCTTCTACATATGCATGGGAGTACACTGACATGAAAGGGATCAATCCTAAGACTTGCACTCATCATATCTATATAGAGGAAAATTTTAAACCAATCAGACAGCCTCAGAGAAGGATGAATCCAAACCTTAGGGAGATTGTTAAAGAAGAGTTGCAGAAATTGTTAAATGTCAACTTTATTTATCCCATTTCAGACAGTCAGTGGGTTTCTCCTTTGGTGATTGTACCCAAGAAAAATGGTAAATGGAGGGTATGCATTAACTATCGAGAAATAAACAAAGCCTTAAAGACCATTTTCCCTTACCCTTCATAGATCAGGTGTTAGATACATTAGCAGGCAAAAAGTACTTTTCATTTTTGGATGGTTAAAAAGCACAATAGCGGAACATTTTGTACAATAGCTGAAATGGTTGAAAAGATGAACAATATGATATAGCTGGTGTGAGATAGAGTAGAGAGAGACCTATTTTCGAGAGAGATTCTAGGCTTATCATGTTGCCAAGTCTAATTCCCCGACGAATGCTTGAGACACGTTTCGACTAGACCCATTGAAGGAGGCTACAACGTGAAGGCAATTTTCGTTGTAAACTCTTTCTCTCTCTTATTAATACATGACTGATGTTTTGGTTCCTGTTTTGCGTTTGATATGATTAATATTGTGCAATATGTTTAATTCTCCTTGACCAGCTAGATAGTTATGAATGCAGATTTTGTTTCGTATGCTGCTATTGTTCTCTGATCCTTGTGTAGGCACCTGAGTACCACCGCTGAAGGACCACGACGTGTCAGGATGAAGATCAGGAGACCACTGCCACAACTATGACAACTATGTTGGAACAAAGGTAGGACATCTATCCCGACTCAATTTAATTCATTAACTAGGAATCGACGCATTAGCATGTCCTCTTGCTTCTAGACCCACCCTAGGGATAGAGGGATCGCCTATGTCCATAGAAGGTATTTACCTACACAACAAGGAGGAAGATATATTAGAGGAGGAGGGCAGACAACAGAGGAGGCCACACAAAGGAGGAAGAATCCTAATACTGGAGCCCACCAATACAAATGAATTGAGGGCCTCTCCCATGACTATTAGTTGTTTTGAATATGTAGGGTGCCCTGAGTTTTTCAACATGACATCATCCCATGTTGATTAGAGCTTTCAATTCAAACCTTAGAAAAAATCAAGTGACCCTTGGTGGTGTGACCTTCAATGTATCTACATTTGTAATTGTTGCTGCCACAGGGATTCCAAATATGGGAGAGAGATGGTTTAAATATAAGGATTTGGAGGATCAATACTGTGAACCATTCATTAAACCTAGGTACATGAATGAAAGGAGGATGATTTTCCCTTTCATCTACCTTCTTGGTAGGTATGCACCCATGACAAAGATCATCATGAAATACTTCTCTTGTGAAGGGAGGTTTTCTAGGTTCTACACTTACCACATTAGACTGCTGATGCACTTCACAAGAGTTAGATTGCTCAATGTCCCATACTTTCTTTTCAGGAGAATAAATAAAATGTCTTACATTTTTCAAAAGAGAGACTATCACCAGCAGATGAATAGCCTCTTCTACCATTCATTGATGAATATTATTGTCCTCCATCACCTTGATCAAGTGGGCATCTCATGGGACACCTTCATTGCAAATGAAATCTTCATTGCTCCACAAGCTCCACATGCTGAAGATGTACCTTCTTCATCTCACCTAGCTAAATCTATGCATCCACCTCACTCCACTCCACCTCACTCCAATTCACCTACTCCATCACCATCACCACCATCATCACCATTTTATGAGTAATATGAGTCACCTAACATAGTTGAGGTCAACAAGCCTAAAGAGGCTGAAATCAACATGTTGGAAAAGACATATCAGAGAGGGAATAGGTAGGTGTTTTCCCCATAGATTGTGGGAGGGGCCCTGCCTTCTTCACCAAAAAATTAGGTATAGAAGGGAAAACAAAAGATGGCAGAGGAAGATGTACATGAGGAAATCATTCATGAGGAGGATGACCTTCATGATACAGAGACTGATTTTGACCTTGTTGATTTAGATGATGAGCATGATGATGAGGCCTCCAATTTGATGACCAAGTGGAAGGATTCCCAAATCAGGGAGCTTCAGACCAACTTATAGAGATCTAAGTTTGTCATTGTATACTATGAGCAATAAAATGAGCAACTCAAGACCAAGCAGGCCATCATGGAAATTCATCTTCTCAAGGGAAAAAGAGAAGAAAAAAAGGAAAAGGCCTTGCTTGATGAGGCTTATGAGAGATATGGTGACACAAATGAAGAATAATAATAGGTTCAAAGAAGAAGGCCTAGGAATAGAGGGCTGAAAAGAGCTCTAGAGCGAGAGAGACAAAAGGAGGTTGAGCTTGCTAATCAACTCACTTTGAATGACCAGTTTGCCATCATTGTTAATGAGAACTGGGAGAAATGTCTTGATAGGGCCAACCAACATCTTGAGAAGCTCCTGGAGAAGTAAAACAAGGAAAATGAAATATTGAGGAAGAGGGAAAAACACTTCTTCAAGAAATATCAAATTGCGAGCTCAAAACTCAAAAAGGAAAAATCAATACTTGAAACCATAACCGAGAAAAATGAAGGGGGAAAGCTTGATATTATTTCTAAGGCATATCTAATTTCCTAATACACTTCATCAACATCTCACAACAAAAAATTTGAAGAAATTTGGGAAATTTTTGAAATTTTTGGAAATTTTTGTGTTTTTGCCAATTTTGCACAGTCACACTAGCAAAAGTGAAGTTCCTAGGGCGTTGTGCTTTTCCTAGGGACCTCCAATCGAAAAATGGTCAGCACCATTGGATTCAAAAGGAAATTTAAACTCAGTAAAATAAATTTTCTAAGCTTTTTTGGGTCCAAGAGGCAGTCAAAAGGTCAAAAAACATTCAAAAAATGACCTTTCTGCCCTGATTTGGAGGCTGGCACGACGCTTTTGACCAGTCTTAGGAGAATCAGTTTTTGGAGGATAAAATCAACAACATTTTAGAAACCAAGAATATATATTGAAATTATACTAGAAAATATTTCCAATGAGCTATCATGAGATCAATTTTGACACCTGGAACCCACTAAAAAATTGGGCTGAAGTTGGTGCTTCACTTAGAGCAGTGGCACTGCGCTTTTGACACATTTTTTCAGTTTGCTGATTTTTCCTGATTTTATCACTTTTTCTCAGTTTGACCATTTTCAATGGGATTTTTACCATTGTAAATCATGAATTTAAAATTAATTATTATGTGGTTGACTTACCTAGAGGTGAATACATTAGGTGAAAAGTTTTGATGACATGTAATGAATTAGTTTGCAAAAAGTGAGGGATGAGTCAGTTTGACCTCCCTACACTCTAGGTATTCAACTTAGTTTTTGGTGGAACACCCCCTCCACTCAGCGATTTGACCCTTGAGGCTGAGAGAGGTTGTTTATGGTCTATATCTTGTACTTTTGGACTCATTTTAGAGGTTGGGTTGTTGCATTGATCAGAGACTCTAGTGTAATCAGTATTTGGCAGGAATTTAATGAAAGAGTTGTAGCTATTTATTTGGGATACCTGTGGTATGGGAATTTAGAATTTTCCTTCTTATGTCTCATTATGTATGAATATTTTGTTTCATGATCCACTTCATTTCTATGAATTTCTGGTTTTCAAGTTGATAAGCAGAATACAACTCTCATGCTTTGTTTTGGTAAAATATTCATAGTTTGTTCATCTTCTTTAGTTTATAAAGAATTCATGCTTTGCATTGATATTTCTAGCTTCTCATTAGTCTGATCCATCTCACCTTGAAACTGTAAAGTGTTAGGTTTTCTACCTATAACTTTGCCCCATTGAATCTCTGCAACCCTAATCTTATTTTCCTTGATGTAGCCTCTTTGACCTAACCTCATCCAACAACTCTATTCAAACAGAAACCCCTTGTACTCATACCTAGCCTAAAACCCTAATTCCTCCAACCCTCTTGACTATGACTTGGTGGAGAGATAATTCTCCGGTTTGGTAGGGCTAACTACTAAGCTAAAATATTGGTTTGTGGCTACCTTTGTTTGGACTCTTTCTTAGCCTTTAGAGATCCAACGGACTGCTAACATTATGGAGTCGTTGTAGGGGAACGGAATATTTATTTTCCCTGTGTGTATGACTAAGAAATCATTGGAATTTGATCCTTTGAATGATAGGGTTAAGTTTCAGAAATGTTGATTGGATAATTGTAGTTCCAAGATTGTAGAGCTGGCTTCGAGAATATACATGAGAGAAAATCCTGATCCTGATCCAACTGATCCAGTTGAAGACCCTGAGAATATTTTCCAAAGGCATAGATATCAAACTACGAAGATTCAGTCAGGACCAATCCCATTGGTAAGATCTTCTTCACTGCCTCCTAAAATATTATCTCTTGAAGATATACCATATGATCTGAAATTTGAATTGTCATTGTTTAGATCTAAGTCTGAAACCTCTTTATCTGACATAGTCTTCGATCCTTTAAGACTCTCTAAGGTCAAGTAATTATTTGAATTAGATCTTATCTCTCTAAAGTATTGGTTTTTTGAAGAGATTAAACCTAAATCATACCTTGACATCAAATAATGGATCCAATTCTACCATCAAGATTCAATACATGTCTCAACTCAACTTCAATTAGTTGTTACTTTTTCATCTGCACTCTCGACCTTATCATTTATACCTAGTACTTCAGTACCTACAACTATTGTTCCACTACCTATTTATCCAACCCCTCCTGTTGTCAATCCACAACTTCACTCAGTAGGAATCATGGCAATATTTTCCCCACTTATCTTACCTGTTCAATTGAATAATTTACCTCAGGTTTATGGCCACAAAATCCCCCTTTTTGATGAAAATTATACCATATCTGCAAGAAAACAGATTGTTAAGGTCACTAACTTCATAGACTTGGAGGAAGTTGATGCTGACAATGAAAAAATGAGGATTATATCCCAAAGCTTCTCTAGAGATTTCAGAGTTTGGTTTAGATCCTTGACTGCTAATTCCATTGCCACTCCAGATTAGTTGATTAATGAATTTATAGCCAGATGGGAAGTAAAGAAAAACCATTTACAATTGGTTTCTAAGTATGATACCATAAAGAGAAATCCCAACGAATCATTCCAACATTTCAATACTCGCTTAAATAGAACCTATAATGCAATTCTCATTGAGATCAAGCCTCCCCCAGGCTTAGATATCATACGTTATCCAGATGCATTTGATCCTGATATGGATTATCAACTAAGGGAAACAAATCTAGCTACATTGGAAGATATATAAAAAACACGGTCAACGTTGAAGCAAATTTGCTGATGAAGAGAGCTAGAGCTAGAAATGAGAGAAGAGTTACTATTAAAGATGAACTATCGACCTCATCTTCTGATGCTAATATGGATACATTGATAAGGACTATTGAAAGGATGGTTGACTGGATGTCCATCACTGAGATAACCTGTAATGTTCCAAAATTTTCCGACAATAATTTGGAACATTAATTTTTGTTGATTTCACCTAGGAGGAGAATAAATGGGTAAGGAGGCCCATGCATAGTGATAATCTCAATAAAATTCCTCATAGTATGAAAGGGGATCATCATTGGAGCTGGTTTTCACACCCTCATGTGTGAACAGGGTTATTTTCAAGTGGACAAGGTCAAGTTTGACCAAGTCAACTGTGCTGGGATAAGAGGTGGAGAGCACTTACAGAAGCAGTTGTTGAGCCCTGAAATTGTCTTCTCTTTTGCCAAACTTCACTTCATTTCATCATTCCTTTATCATTTAATAAACCTAAAACTCAATGATAATGACTAAGATTACTTAAAGGTTGCATACAATGATTAACTTATTGTAATTTTTGATTTTTTTGTCTTAATGATTTTTGAACAGTTTTAGCTACAGAATGTAGTCATTCTATAGCCATTCAAGTGTTCTGTAGCTGTTTTGGTGTTTACATATGTTACAGGTGTCATCTAGAGAAAAGGCACACAGAGGTGGATTCCAAATCTTTCCTACACCATTCGTTCCCTTCCACGAGGACTGAATCAATAGTTGGAGGTGCCTATGTATGTGGTCAAAGAAAAATTCAAGCAAGTTGTCTTCTACAGGAATCACGACTCTTGATTTTCTTTACATCAAATCAGTAATCCTAAAATATTTCTATTTTGATTTTAAATTTAAAAATACACCTGCACCTACTTTTATTCAATGTTAGTTATGTAATTGCATATAAATTCAGCTCGGTAATTCTGAGAGAGACAAGTTTTTGATACATATTTTATCATTACTGTGATACTCTATTTTCGAGCATTTTGATAATAGAAGGAGTAAAACTTTGATGATGTTATGAATACAACCTTGAGGAGTTAAAGGATTAATGTTGAATTGATACCAGAGGGCCCTTGCTATTCGATGAAGCTTTACATGTTTTCTAGATAAGTAGTTTTCAATTCTGTTTTGTCATATTTCCTTACTTAGACTGCTTTCTGAAATTACATATTTTTGCATTATGTTCCATGTCATTTGCTTAGATAAAATATCCTCAGGATATTAGAGTTAGTATTTTTCTCAAGTTCTTCCAATATATCACTATTATATGAATGAGATTTAGTTGTACTATTTTGAGTTTTCTGTTAAGCAATTAGATAGAAGATCCTCATCTTATTACAAACAGTCTTTTTCAAAAACTCTTCCAATAAACCTCTAAATCACGAATAATACTTAGTTGTAATACTGTGAGTTACTGATTGTTTGTTTTATAGAAGATCCTTATCACATTATGCCTAATCTATTTCAACAAACTCTTCCAACAAACCTCTAACTCATGAATGAAATCTAGTTATAATGTCATAAGTTGGTTCAAAATTTCATAGGAGATCCTTATTACATTATAGTAATATTTTTCTCAAGCTATTCCAACACACCTCTATCATATGAATGAGATTTCACTGTAATGTTCTAAGTTACTGTTGTTTTAATACTTCCTTTAAGTTTTAGGAAGATCCTCATTGCATTAGAATTTAATCTCTTTCACAAGCTATTCCAACAAATCTCTAACTAAATGAATCAGATTAAGTTATAGTGTTTTGAGTTATTTTTCATTTTCATGAATGATCATTTGAAAGCTTTAACATCCATGGATTAGGATTCTCTGTTTTCATCATTTTCTAATTAGGAATAGAACTTTTGTTTTAATTCATTTGTTAAGATTTCATTTTTCTCCCTTTTGACATAGATTTAACTTCATATTTTTAGCATAGAATATCATACTAAGAATCAAACATAACAAAACCCCAAAACATCAACAAAACACTGAAAATAATGAAGTAAGAAAAAGGAAACTTAGGCACATATAGTGCAAGTACACTTCATCAATTTACTAGCTTTGGTCGATAATTTATGCTATCAATTTAGGACACTAAATTGACTAAACATTTTGGCACTGTTGCTAGGGAAGTGTATCTAGGTACCCTTATTTCCTATTTCCCAAAAAAAATGATATGAGTAGAGAAATATATTCTAGGGGTAGATTTATAAGAGGCAGAAGATTAATTCCCACAACTCCACTCACTCCACCAAGACCAAGAAGCATCACACCTCCAACTCAAACCCACATTCCATACTATACTGGTCATAGGCTTCCAGAAGTCTCAAGATCAGATATCCCATTAGGAAGATCTCCCACTTCATCCACTGAAGCAATTATAGAGGAAGAAAATCCAAGGACTCCTACAGAAGGGATAACCTTTTTCACTTCCACAGGGGAATATATTCTAGCAGAAGAATTACAAATCCCTAGTGAAGAGGAAGAAGATGACTATTTCTTCAATATACCCTTGATAGAAGAACTAGTAGAACAACTAGCTCTTCCAACTGAACCCTATATCAGTTCAGAATAATCTATCATGGCAAAAGAAGGGGAAGGAGAAGTCTTTAATGGAGAAAAAACTCTATTTGGAGGAGGTAGAGGTAGAGGAGGAGATAGAGAAAGAGGTAGAGGTATAGAAGAAAGTAGAGGAAGAGGAAATGTAGAAGGAGGAATAGGTAGAAGGGAAACTAGAAGTCCTTTTGGATTTCCTATAATAGATGAAGAGACTAATGCAACTATGAAAAATATCTCACCCTCTATTCTTCCAAACTTTCATGGAATAAAAAGAGAAGATCCTAAGACCTTCTTATTTGAATTTGAAGTTCTATGTAGAACCTATGATTATCTACAAAATGCTCAGAAACTTAAACTGTTCCCTTTAACATTGAAAGGAGTAGCATTAAAATGGTTTATGAGTTTAATCACTAGGTCTATTAGGACATGGGATGAAATGAGGCAAGCATTTCTAGACAGATATTTGGATTACTGTATACTAGTCAACCATAAGGAGGAAGTGTTCAAGATGATGCAAAAAGAGGATGAAAATCTGGAAGATTTGTTGGAAATATTTAACTATAACATCAAGAAGGAAAAAATGGAAAACTTGGACCAAGATACTTTGAAAGCTCTTTTGTTGAACACAATTAGGGATGAATGAATATATATCCTTAATATGATGGGGAAAGGAGACATATCTCAACTTTCATTACCTGATATAGCAGAAATATGTATTAATATTTCAAGAGGAAAATCTAAGATTCTAAAAGGACCAAGAGACCCTACTCTTGCAAGGGCAAGAAAATCTGCAGCTGGAACATTAAGTAGGGCAGAGATATGAAATATGCTTGATGAATTCAAAACTGACATTCTAGGGAGTCTTAGTGAGAAAATAGACACCCTTACGTTACAAAACAAGCAGAAATCTGAAACTGATGCCTTAGCAATATTTTTTCCCAAATGTAGGAATAAGCATGCCTTAAGAGAGTGTCCTTTGGATGAAAAAGTAATAGAGACTTGTGCAATTTGTTCATAAAAACATGAGACCAAGAATTGTCCCTCAATTCCTGGCCTTAAAGTTGTCTTTCAAGAAGAAACAACCACAAATTCCATAGAATCTCTTAGATTTGTCTCTAGAAGACCTTGGCAGGGACCTCAAACACAAGGGTTTAGTAATAAAATGTATAATCAACCCCCACCTAATTGGAACTCTTGGAAGCAACCTTGGCCCCAATTTCAAAATCAATCTCAACCTTGGGCTTAAGGAGCACAAAATCCTTATGGAAGGTTCTCCCAGTATTATCAATATCCACCCTCTTATCCCTCATATCCAACATATTAAAACTTTCCTCCTCAACAAAATCCTCAGCAGAATCCACAAAATCAAAACCAACATCAAAATCAAAATCAACATCCACCACTTCCATTACCATTTCCTCAAAAATCAAATCAATTTCCTACCTAGCGAATACCAAACCCCAACAATAAAAACCCTCAGAATACATACATGATAGAAGGTCAACAATTTCCAACCTATTTGATTACTCCTTTAGACCTTATTGATGTTCAACTTAGGTCTGGAAGAATACTTGAAAGAAAGAAACCTTCTGTAGTTATACAAGAAAAAAAAAATTCTGAGGAAGATTCTCTACAGGTAAATAAAGTTTTGAAGAAAACACATCTCTTCAAGACCAAAACATTGAAAAATAAAAAATATAAAGAACCAATAATTTCAACTCCTATGTTAGAACAACCATCGACATCTACTACACCTCCTTTTCCTGAAAGATTACAAATTGATAGGGGTGTAGAGAAACAAATTATGATGCCTAACTATGATTTTCTAGATGAGTTAAGAAATTTTTGTATCAAGATTCCATTATTACAGACCATCAAGGAAATCCCAAGTCTAGCAAAGACAATAAAAGAGTTGAGTATGAAAAAAACAGGAAAAAGAATAAAAGAGATAAAGAAAATATATCTGGTAGGAAAAATAGTAGACATAATGATGGGAAATATTTCCATTCCAAAATATCTAGATCTTGGAAATCCAGTTGTTAAGATACATATCAATGGAATAGAAATTCCAAACACACTTATTGATCTAGGATCAGCAATCAATATCATGAGTAGGCAAATCATGGAAAAACTAAAACTTCCTAATCTTATTTTTACACCCACACTATTACAATTAGCAGATAGATTTGTAATAAAACCAGATAGGGTATTAGAAGACATTCCAGTGTCCTTAGATTATTGGGAGTATCCTATGGATTTCATGATTCTAACTCCTAAAAATGATCTGGGAGGACATCCTATTATATTAGGAAGACTTTGGTTAGCTACAGTTGATGCTTTCATTAGCTGTAGATCTGGTGATAGGTGCATCTCTAATGGAATTTCAACCAATAAATTCGCCTTGTATCCTCCAACAAGAAAAATCACAGAATTAGATGATACTCAATGGATTTATGATGAAGAAGATATACAACCTCTCTTCACTATTTCAAAAATTAGTGAATATAGTCAGATTCTGAATGCCTTGGAAAATCATGAATCTTCTTCAGAATACAAACATGAAAAATTTCAATAAGAATCCAATATTGAGTTTTTGTCATCAAGACAGATGTCTCTTTACTCCATGGAAAAATTTGGTAGCTCTACAATTGAAATATTCCTAGGAAAACCTTAAACATAAACAAAAACCTAGAGAAGGACACTCTTCTGCATATGCATGGGAGTACACTGGCATGAAAGGGATCAATCCTAAGACTTGCACTCATCATATCTATATAGAGGAAAATTTTAAACCAATCAGACAGCCTCAGAGAAGGATGAATCCAAACCTTAGGGAGATTGTTAAAGAAGAGTTGTAGAAATTGTTAAATGTCAACTTTATTTATCCCATTTCAGACAGTCAGTGGGTTTCTCCTTTGGTGATTGTGCCCAAGAAAAATGGTAAATGGAGGGTATGCATTGAATATCGAGAAATAAAAAAAGCTACTCTTAAAGACCATTTTCCCTTACCCTTCATAGATCAGGTGTTAGATACACTAGCAGACAAAAAGTACTTTTCATTTTTGGATGGTTTCAATGGTTACAACCAAATTCATGTTGCATTTGAGGATCAAGATAAACCACATTTACCTGCCCTTGGGGTACCTATGCCTACCGAGTATTACCTTTTGGATTTTGCAATGCACCTGCAAAATTCCAAAGGGCAGTATTAGGAATATTTTCAGATCTAATACATGACTGTGTAGAAGTATACATGGATGACTTCACAGTCTATGGAAACACATTTGAAGAAGCCTTAGCAAACTTGGAAAAATTTATAAAAATATGTAAAGACGCAAACCTTTCATTAAGTCATGAAAAATGTTTCATGATGTTCACTGAAGGTATTGTCTTAGGACATCATATTTTAGGAGATGGGATTAGAGTTGATGAGTTAAAAGTTAAAGTCATCTCTAGATTATTAGTTCCAAGTTGTCAGAAAGATGTTAAGAGTTTTTTATGATTTACAGGATATTATATAATATTTATAGAAAACTTCACCAAGATAGCATCTCCATTTTCAAACTACTCACCAAGGACTGTGAATTCAATTTGAATCCTGACTGCCAGTTAGCCTTTGAAACCCTGAAAACAAAAATCTCTGAAGCACCTATTTTAAGGGGACATAACTGGAAATGACCTTTTCACATCTCAACAGATGCCTCAGATACAACTTTTGGAGCTGTACTGGGACAAAAATACCTGATTCCTTATGCCATCTACTATACAAGTAAAAATTTGACTCCTTCAAAGTTAAATTATACTATAACTGAAAAAGAGTTATTAGTTTTTGTTCATGCCATAAATAAATTTAGACACTATATAACAGGATATGAAACCTTTGTCCACATATATCACTCTGCAATTAGGTATTTAATGAACAAATCAATTACTAATAGCAGAGTCACAAGATGGTTATTGCTTTTACAAGAATTTAATATCACCATTCTAGATAGGCCTGGAAAACAAAATACAATAGCCGATTTCCTATCTATACTCCAAAACATTAAAGACAACACTCCAGTTGAAGATCAATTCCTTGATGAATATCTCTTTGCAATTACTACTCAAACTCCCTGGTTTGCTGATATTGTCAATTATCTAGTTTCGAGAAAATTTCCTTCAATTATGAATGCAAGAGACAAAAGAAAAATCATTTTTGGCAGTGCAAAATATTCATGGATTTCTAACGAGTTATACAAAACAGGTCTAGACTTTATTATCAGAAGATGTGTTCGAGAAGATGAGATGCCTGAGATTCTCAATGTATGTCATGATGAACCTTGTGGTGGACACTTTTCTGATAAGAGGACAGCTTATAAGATTCTTCACCAAGGATATTATTGGCCATCCCTATTTAAATATGCTAAAGAGTATGTCAAAAGGTGTGATAGTTGCCAAAGGGTAGGGAAACCTTCCCCTTCAGGTGAGATGTCATTGCAACCTCAGGTACATATTGAACCTTTTGAGAAATGGGCTTTGGATTTTGTAGGACCTATTAATCCTCTATCAAAGCAAAATAAATATATATTAGTTTGCACTGATTATGGTACCAAATGGGTAGAGGCCAAACCATTAATTTCTGCTACTGAAGCATCTGTAGTTAATTTTCTTTTTGAGGATATTTTTACTCGTTTTGGTGTCCCAGGAGAAATTGTTATAGATCAAGGAGCTCAATTCACATCAAAGATGGTGGAGAAAATGGTGGAGAAGTACAAAATCAGACACAGGAAATCTACCCCCTATCATCCACAAGAAAATGGCCAAGTGGAATCTACCAATAAGGTCATTGAAGGGATCCTGACATGTTCATTTACATAGAAGAGATTGGGCAGAAAGGCTTCCTGAAGCCTTATGGGCCTACAAAACTACATGGAGAAACAAAATAGGACACACCCCTTATGAACTTGTTTAGAGAAAACAAGTCTTGTTTCCCATAGAGTTTCAGATCCAAAATTTCAAAATGGCAGTCCAGCTAGGATTTGATTTGACAGAAGCACAAAAGCATAGATTGGAGCATATTAATGAATTGGATGAGATCAGACAATATGTAGTCCAGAGAATAAGAATAGTTCAACAAAAAAGTATTAGATGGCATGATAAGTACATCAAAGAAAATAAATTTAAAGAAGGTGACTGGGCCCTCTTATTTGATTCAAAGTTCAAGGATTTTCAAGGTAAATTTCAAACTCATTGGCTTAAGCCATATGATATTGGAAAATATTCAAAAATGGAGCAATAAAAATCAGGACAATAGATGAAGGAAATGTAGCTTTTCTTGTAAATGGACACAGACTAAAATTGTATCTTAAGCCACTTTCAGGAGAGGAATTTGTCAAGAAATTTCAAGATAACATTGATATGAAGTTAGTGAAGAAGAATTATTCTTCTTCACTAACTTAATTGTATTTTTCTTCAATCATTTGATTATATATATATATATATATATATATATATATATATATATATATATATATATAATAATAATAAAAAGTATAAATATGAAAACCAATCATTGATTGGCATGTTTATATAGAAAGTATAAGGTGAAAATCAAAATTCTTCTGACACTTTAGACTTTCAAAAAATGATTATTTTTCTGCAATAAAGTATCATAAAATCATAAGTTTCAGATTCAATTTTCATACTACAATCCATATCTCATTCCATTCCATATTTCACTTCATCCATATCTCATTCCATTCCATAATTCACTTCATCCATATTTCATTCCATTTCATTCCATGTTTCAAAGTTTTAACAAGTACATTCTACAACTACCTGTTCTGTAGCCAATCTTGTTTTGCAGCTAATTTGACCTTGCAAGCCTACTTAAATAAACAAAGGATGAGTCAAAGAATATTATGGAGCTTAAAAGATCAATATTTTTCAGATGAAGGACATGTACAACAAAGCAGCAAAATAAAAAAGGTTAAGGTAAACTGTATGAAATTATTTTGATAGAAAAACATGAAAGATATAGTATAGTTAAATCATATGTTTCCTAAAGTTATTTTATCATTCGAATTGTTCCTTGCCTATCATAAAAAATTCTCGAACAAATCCCTTAAATTCCGCTCCATAACAATTCATCATTTAAAATATTAACAGATAAAACTTTGATGTGACCTATTAGGTCACGTCCTTAGATCATATCATTTATTGATGAATTTTGAAAATCATCATAGGATCTCTTCGTAGAATTTTATCCCATATCAAACTCTTAACCCGATCATTTTCATGATTTACCACTACCTTATTCATTTATCCGTATCCACTCACTTTCATTACATTCCGTAGCTATTTTTCATTTGCAGAGAATTCATTTTAAGGGTAAAACAACCTTCCACACTACTCTTTCTTCAGACAGGAGATCAACAACAGAGTAGTGGATATAAGCTAAAGAAAGGAATAAATTTGTATCAAGGAGAGAAATGGGGCTTATTGTGAGATCAGAGCCAATTGGGACCAAATATTTAGAAGGATACCCTCAGGTTAAGGCATTATTACAGCAGGTTGGCTGGTTGAGATTTATAAAGAAGTTCAATGGATTCCACAAAGAAGTCACGAAGTCATTTGCAAGGCCATTCAATGGATCAAAGGTAGATATTGGGGATATTAAGTTCACCATACGGATTCATTCATAGCTGAGGCCAAAAAATTACCACGACAGGGTGAACGTTGGTTTTTTTATTTCCTAAATCTACCTCAAGCTGAGAAAGGCAGAATCTAGGGTAACATCAAACCACGCTTAACCTATTAGCTAGCCCTACCAGATCGGGAGAGGGATCTCTCCTTGTCAATATCAGCAAAAAATGATTAGTGAGGCTTGAGATGACTTGAATAAAGGCTGATTTTAGGCTAGGTATATATGTAAAATAGTTTGATTTGATTTTGAGGGTGTTTTTTGGATCAAAGGGAAAGGTAGATTATGGGTCTGGGAAATGAGGCCTAGTTTTTGCAGAGATCTGAATGGGGCAAGGTAGGCAATTTTTTTGACACTTCAATTTTGAATGAAATGGATAGCTCAGACTGGTGAGGAGATGAAGAGGGAAATAAATTTTCAGGAATCCTCTTCAAACAATTGAAAACATAGAAAATTAAACAAACCCTAGGTAGAGCACTGCAAATTTTAATGAATTCCACCTTTATCCTTGTTTGTTTAAATTAAGAAGAAATAAGAGGGAAAATGATACACATAAAACTCTAGTAAACTTAAATTAACAGAGAGAAACAAATTATCAAAATAAAGAGCCACATGAATCCCAAGGAGTGCTGCAAACCATGGTCTATTCCTTTGCCAATCTGCAAATATGAATGTACAATGATGCTCAAAGCAATCCCAAGTGTCCAACCATGCTAATGACTGAAAAAATACAAGATATAGACAAACAATAACTCATCCCCAGCCTCTAGGGGTCTATCTCACAATTTTGGGAGTTTTTTCAACAAGATCTAAACTGAGAACTAGAAAATAGGCAGTGGAACAACTTGCCTCTATAAGATAGGAAACTGATTCATTCAGTTGCAATTCACCTTTTGATGGATGAATCTACATCCATGAGTAAAAATTTAACAAAATTACATCAAGATCCATCAAATTACATCCAATTACATCATTATTTTAACATTTGGAAGTAAGAAATTCAAAATGTCAAAAAGTAGGCGAAAAACAGAGTTACTGAGTCCAAAATGAGCAAAATCCTCCAATGCGTCGCGCCAGTTTTCTCTATGTGTCGCGCCAGTTTGGAGCCGATTTTGAAGGCCTTTCCAGTGTCCAAATTTTCTCCAAGTGGGCTTTTTGGAAAGGTCTGCCTATCTAATTTCCAACACAAGTGGAATTTTTTAATTTGGCTTCCATTTGCCCCTCCACAAATGAGTTCTCCCAACATTGCTTCCTGTGTGTCCAAAAAGGGGCAGAAAGGTCATTTTTAGGGTGTTTTTGACCCTTCTAGAAGCCCAAAACCTGTCAAAATCTCTTGGAAATAGGTAGTAATGCATAATTTTCCATGAAAAATCCAAAAATGTAAATTTTTCATCAAAAGGAGTCCCCTATCAAAAGCGTGCGCCAAGTGGCATGGCGCATAGAGCTGAAAACTCTGTTTTTAGGCCAAAAATTCAAAATTTGCAAAACGTGTCCCAATTTTTTTGAAATTTGGGCTGAGTGTCCTCAATTATGTGCTATGCTAGGCCAAGGAAGCCTCGGCCAAGATCTGAAGTCTATCATGCCTTTTCCGATGCTTTGAGGCCTTCTTCAACTTAGCCTTCAAGATCTTGATTCTTGCTTTGCAAACATGGTTTCTCGCTCAATAATGATTGGCCATGTGCCTCAACCTGTTATTTTCTTTTTTGGATGTATCCAACAAATTTTGGTCTCCTTGGTTCATGAAATTCAGTTGTAGAGTCTCTGTGTTTCCTTCATCTCGGTCATAAGAGGAATCTGTCTCCATGTTTGCCAAAGTTTGTGTTGTCTTAGATGAGTATGAAGAGTTTTAGGTGTCTTCGATCTTTCGCTGCCAAGTGTATGAAAATGTGTGAGGGAATATGAAGGGAGAGGGTAAGGGGAATGTTGGGAATATTTCCAATTGGAACTTGGGGAATTTAAGGGTTTTAGGGACATTCTCTAGGCTTTTGGGATAGCAATTGGGGTTTGGGAATTTTGTAGCTAGGATTTGGGATGATGGGAATATGGGATAGGGGTAGATGAATTTAGGAATATGGGGAATAGGGAAATGGTTTGATGAAACTAGAAAAATAGTGAAGGAATAAAATGTGAGGGAGTGATGGCCACAAAAAACCAACTTACAAACCCTAGGCAATCATGTCTTGAGCAAGGAAGTACGGTTTTATTTTTCACCTATTGAAACACCATAAACACTGATGGAAACTCATACATTGGCAATATGGAGATGTTAAATTAGTTGTGGAATGAAGAATTTTAAATTTTGGAGCTTTTGGAGGAATATTTGAATGGATTTCAGGCTTTTTAGCCCAATGCGCCGTGCCATCTCTATGCGTCGCACCAGTTCATTTTTTACACTGCAGAGGGCTGCCCAATGCGCCGCGCCTTTTTGTAGGAGAATTTTGGAGACCTTTTGCGGTGTCCAAATTGGGCACAGGATAGCTCTTTGGAAATATTATTGAGTCTACTTTCCAACCCAGCTGTATTTTTTTAATTGGGAGTTCATTTGCCCTGTCAAAAATATAATCTCCCAAGACTGGTCAAAATGTGCAAAAGGAGGCTGCCTCAAGGCAGAGTGCTGTTGCAGTCATCTTTTGAAGGTCTTCCTCAACTCCAAATTGAGCTCATGATAGCTCATTGGAAATATATTTGTGTCTAGTTATCATTTGATTCATCAAGAAAGTCATTTTTCCAACCAAGCTAGGAAAAATCTTGATTTTCCCAAAGTCACTTCAGAGGTGCATCAATTCTCCTGAGGCAACTATATTTTTGACATTTCTCTAAAACCATGACACCTGTGTAAAAATTAAAGGATTTTTTTCTTCCTTGGCCTATTTTTGACAAAAACCTCTTTCAAGTTTCCCAAATCCATCCTTTTTTGCTCAGAAACAACATTGGAGTAAAACCTATCCCGATGTGTGGAACAAGGGATTTGTCGAAATGAAGTGAAATGAAGGGGATAAGGGGCTTTTAAATTCTTGAGAAAATTTTGGGAAGTAGGGACGGATTTTAGGAAGTAGGGGAAAGTGGAATTTCAAATATTGAGTGAGGGGAAGGGGTCCAAAAGGGAAAAACACAGGCCTAGCCTAGAAAATTGCCAAGTTATAGCAAGAAACTAGGGTTTGTGCGAAAATGAGGAATTCGGAGGATCTCAGTGATGGGAAGTGTTTAATAATGTACATTAAGAATAGGGAAAGGTGTATGAACATCAGGATACAAGTTTTTCTGATGATTTCACCATCCAAGAGAAATTACCTTCAAAACCCTAGGAGAGGGAAATGAACCTTACCTAGGCACAACTGAAGCATGAACAAGGTGTAAAATGACCCAGTGGAACTTGACATGGTGATGAAAACCCTCTGAATGATGGTACACTTAGCTGAATGGTGACATGGACCAACATTTGGACAACTTTGACAAGAGTGAAAACAAACCCTAGACCTAATACCTAGTGACCAAATTTTACTTGAAGACTCACTGAAATGACAAAATTTGACCTTGACACCTTAAAATCACTTTGTAAGAGCATGTTTGATCACTGGAGGAAGGCTGCAAAGACTTACACTAACATGTTTAAAAACAAAGAGTTTCGCAATGAAACCTGGAAACAAATGCTAAAAAAACTAGGTATGGACATTTCAGTGTTTAGAAAAGGTATTCCTAATACAACTTTGAAAAATAAATGGAGGAATGTGTTGCTGATTTTACAAAAATTCATAACCTGTGAGGGTAGATTTGGCACCTTCTATGTCTATCATATTAGACTGATGATGAATTTCTTAGATGATGAAATAAATTTACCCTTCTTCCTGCTTAATAGTTTGAAAAGGATTGCCTCTAATGTTCATAAAAGACTTCAGTTCCTAGAAACTACTTTACATCATATTAGCTTAATTAAAATTTTAATTGAGTTTCATTTGAAGAAATTAAGAGATAGCTGGGATGAATTCCTCCTAAGAAACCATTTTGAAGAACCAAAAGAAACATTATCTAAAGAATAACCTGTAAGAAGAAGTAGGAGGGGGGAAATTGTTAAATCTGTCAAGATCAAACCTGATACATCAACACAGGAAGATAGTGAAGAAATAATCTCTGAATAATTGGTAAATATCAGGAAACAACTCAGGAATAAAATAAAGGAGAAATTAACAAGTGAATGTGCTGAAGAAAAAGATGAAAATCCACCTAAATTGAGAAGAAGCTCTAGGCTTAAAGGCATGTGGAAAAGACATGCATTAAGGAAATAGGAGTCACAAACATTGAAGAAGAATAAACTCCAATCCAATCTCCAGTTGATAGATCTCCTCTACATCAGTATTAAGAAAACCCTAACAGAAGAACCCCAGATATAGATCCGGCTCAACAACAGATTTATGACTATGTGGAATCACTAGAGAAAAGGGCCTCATAAAATCGAGAAAGATCTCTCAGTCCACAAGAACCTCCAATAGGAATTTTGAGAAGAGACAATTATGAATTGGAGATACTGAATAACCATATCAAGAATGAAAATTAAATCCTAAGAGAGCAGGTCAAATTGAAGGGTAGCATGAAAAACACTCTCTCTCAGCAAATGAAATCACTATATAAAGCAAACAAAAAGCCAAAGAAAAGAAACAATAAATTGAACAGGGCACTCATTGATATTAGGTTTAAATCACTCATGAGGAAACCCAGAATGGAATTGACTACCAGAAGAAGCAGAAAAAGGAGGATAGATGTTCTTGCAGAAGTATTAGTGCAAATGGAATAAAGTTTTGATGAAATTGCATGAGGACATGCAAGAGTTTTGCAGTGGGGGTATGTTGAGCCCTGAAATTGTCTTCTCTTTTGCCAAACTTCACTTCATTTCATCATTCCTTTATCATTTCATAAACCTAAAACTCAATGAGAATGACTAATATTACTTAAAGGTTGCATACAATGATTAAATTATTTTACTTTTGTGATTTTGCTGTCTTAATGGTTTTTGAATAGTTTTAGCTATAGAATGCAGTAATTCTATAGCCATTCAAGCATTCCGTAGCTGTTTTGGTGTTTACATATGTTACGGGTGTCATTTGGAGAAAAGGCACACATAGGTGGATTTCAAATCTTTCCTACATCATTCGGAGGTGCCTATGTACGTGGTCAAAGCAAAATTCAAGAAAGTTGTCTTCTATAGGAATCAGGACTCCTGATTTGATTTACAGAAAATCAAGAATCCTAAAAGAGTTCTATTTTTATTTTAACTTTAAAACTACACCTGTACCTACTTTTATTCAATGTTAGTTATGTAATTGCATACAAATTCAGCTCGGTAATTCCGAGAGGGACAAGTTTTTGATACATATTTTATCATTACTGTGATACTTTGTTTTCAAGCATTTTTATAATAGAAGGAGTAAAACTTTGATGATGTTATGAATACAACCTTGAGGAGTTAAAGGATTAATGTTGAATTGATAGCAGAGGGCCCCTGCTATTTGAGGAAGCTTTACATGTTTTCTAGATAAGTAGTTTTCAATTTTGTTTTGTCATATTTCCTTACTTAGATTGCTTTCTGTAATTACATATTTTTGCATTATGTTCCGTGTCATTTTCTTAGATAAAATATCCTCATTATATTAGAGTTAGTATTTTTCTCAAGTTCTTCCAATATATCACTATTATATGAATGAGATTTAGTTGTACTATTTTGAGTTTTCTGTTCAGCAATTAGATAGAAGATCCTCATCTTATTACAAACAATATTTTTCAAAAACTCTTCCAATAAACCTCTAAATCATGAATAAGACTTAGTTGTAATACTGTGAGTTACTGATTGTTTGTTTTATAGAATATCCTTATCACATTATGCCTAATATCAACAAAATCTTCCAACAAAACTCTAACTCATGAATGAGATCTAGTTATAATGTCATAAGTTGTTTCAAAATTTCATAGGAGATCCTTATTACATTATAGTAATATTTTTCTCAAGCTATTCCAATACACCTCTATCATATGAATGAGATTTCACTATAATGTTCTAAGTTACTATTTTTTTAATACTTCCTTTAAGTTTTAGGAAGATCCTCATTGCATTAGAATTTAATCTCTTTCACAAGCTATTCCAACAAATCTCTAACTAAATGAATCAGATGAAGTTATAGTGTTTTGAGTTATTTTTCATTTTCATGAATGATCATTTGAAAGCTGTAACATCCATGGATTAGGATTCTATGTTTTCATCATTTTCTAATTAGGAATAGAACTTGCAAATAAGCTCTGTTTTAATTCATTTGTTAAGATTTCCTTTCTCTCCCTTTTGACATAGATTTAACTTCATCTATTTAGCATAGAATATCATACTAAGAATCAAACATAACAAAACCCCAAAACATCAAAAAAACACTGAAAACAATGAAGTAAGAAAAAGGATGCTTAGGCACATATAATGCAGGTACACTTCATCAGTTTACTAGCCCTGGTCAATAATTTATGCTATCAATTTAGGACACTAAATTGACTAAACAACAACGCAGTATGAATGAGGAAAGTGTTATTTGGTGGAGGAAACCCTAAGAGGAGTGGGACTGATGGAGAGGGGATTTCACTTGTTTAAAAGGAGGGCAAGGCAACCATTGTTTCACATGCTTGTATTATTCATCTCAATTGTCTATTGAGACAATTGTGCATTCTTTGTTGTTTATCAAGAATTGCCGAGAGGAATTCCTGTTTAGGATTCCTTCTCCTTCTTGAGAGGTCTCTTGAGGGATTTCTCTGATTTTCCTCACATCCAGGCTTAAGGCCAAGCATCCTCCATCAAGATAACATTATTTTTGCAGTAGAGTAATGTTGCGTTGCTGGGTGTTGCAGTGAGGGCTCACTACATCACCTCCATTAGCTATTTTCAGAGGAGGAGTCTCTCTTTCCTTTGGAGAAAATATTGGAGACATTTCAGAGCTTATTGTAGACTTTGGCATCAAGGCCAACTCATTCCCTAGCCCTGCAATGCAGTTCCATCCAATGATTGTGTTGTTTTGAGTAGAGCATTTGCAGTAGGGCTCTTGCAAATTGTTGGAGGGTGAGATATTTGGTGAAGGGATCAGCCTTTCATCCTAAAGATCCATTGGAGGAGGAAAATTTAGTTTGGGCATCATCTATTTCCATTTCCATCCAGTTCTATTTCTAAGTTGCTACAGCTACCCAGCAACTCTGGCATTTTGCAATTTTTATATTTTATTTCCAATCCTTCCAGGATTGACATGAGGTAGTCTTTGGGAGCTGATATCTTCACTCCCAATGTTGTATTAGGCCATGTACTGATATATATATATGTATTTGACATTGTTAGCATGCAGTTTCTTTATAAAAATACGCTTTCATAGCTTGAGCTTACATGTGTAGCAGTGGTTTAATCATGATTTATGTACTTGTCTCTTGAGGCTGAGTATTGCTTATCTTGAGTGGAATTTTCCTCAAGATATTGTATTCCTTTGTTGCTGCTATTTCTTAGTAATATAGCTATGGATTTCTATCATGTTCTATGAGTTGAGTGTTGCTATTGCACCATTATTTTGTTTGATTATTTCTGGAGATCCAACTTTAGAATATCTTGAGATATTCTCATTGTTGAAGCATTTTCCTAATTTGGGAACATTACAGTGGTATCAGAGCATGATCTCTGGCTCAGCCAGTGGATCTCAACCATCATGCTATCAAGGAGAGAGAATATGAAGACTCCATTATATGGAGAGAAAAGGGAAGATAAGCTTACCAAGCTTCTTCCAAGATCTGTACTGACCATTCATGAAGAATTTGAGAAGATAAGGAGGGAGATTTGTACAGAATCTCCAAGAGGGTTTGAAACTAAGTCAAACTCTAGATTTTCTTGTTGGGGATGTGAGCATGCAGCTACACCCTATGATGTACAATGCAGTCACATGGCCAAATTTTCCATGAGAAGAGAAGAAGGAGGAGGAATGTCGAAGGAAGGAACTCTTAGTGGTTTCTTGCATGAGTATGAATCTCAAACTCGAGGGTTTAGAGATCATATTAATTTTCTGGAGTTTTATAAGATCATGGTGAGGAGGAGCAAGAAACATAATGAGGATAGATTTCTTCTATCTATCTTTGATAGTTCCCCTACTTGTTTAGCCAAGGCCTGGATAGAAGAGCTAGACACATTTTTGCAGTAGCATCAGATTCCCGAAGATGAGGCCATCAGAATAGCAGCGCTGCACTTGGGAGGTAAGGTCTATGTATGGTGGTTATTTGAGTCATTTAATTTAAAAAATGCAAATAAATCTTCCTATGCAATGTTCGTTAGAAATTTTATGAAGAGATTTGGTAGGAGGAATTATGAAACATATGTGGAGGGAACAAACACATTCAAACAAAAAAAGCCCTTGCATATGATGGAAGAAACCATAGACTCAAAAACACTTCAGAAAACCATGGAGGAGGCTGATATATTGCATGATACATTATTGAGGGCAAGACCTTCATCTTGTATTTTGGCACAAGGAGGCAAAGAGATCCCTTTTCCAAAAGAGGATCAAATCATTGGAGGGTTTCCCATTCATGTTGAGGGGGCTGAGGGCAACAACACTGTCATTTCTAGAGTTGATCTAGTACCTCATGCAAAGGAAGGAGGAGCTATTGCTCCAACTACAGGGATTCTTGCATCTTTGCAAGGAAGTCCCCAGGATCTCGTATATGGAGGTCTAAGCATAATCAAAGAGCAACATGATTGTGCAGCATTGCAGCTGAAAGGAGGAGGGAGGAAGAGAAACATCATGTAATAAGAGGCACACACCCTTCTATATTTCAGAGAGCTAGTGCAAAGAGGGGGTATACTATATTACGTTGTGAGAGTAAGGGAAAGTTTTCCCAACCATATATACAGTCCACTCTTAACATTGATGTGTCACTGCATAGAGGCATTCCACCAGGGAGGCCACCTGATCTATCATTGATGAGGGAAATTTTGTATTTGGATTCACCACTCTAGGATTTTGGAGAGGTGAAGATTTTGGAGGAGAACTTTGGCATGGGGGATGTCAAAGTAGCAAATAGCAGCAGCAGGAGAGCTTCACAAGCCAGATTACCAGCGCTGTCTCTTAGGAGGATTGATCCTTACTGGAGATCTCAGCTCTTGGTAGAGTACTTCAAGGATCTTGGTGCATGCATGATTCTTGATGACCCAGATAGAGATGATGAGTATATAGTGGATGATATGGTCATCTCTTTACATGACAAAGTCTTCTTTACTAGAGATTCTAGTCTCAAGAAGAAGATGTTCCATGCAGCACAGGAGGACTTCTTTTCCATGAATTTTGATGCATATCTTGCCTTGGCAGAGGAGTTCATTTGGGAGGGCATACAATGGGACATACATCAGCATATGGAGAGATGCAGAGCCTGGATGATGATGGAGAAGATGTCACAGCCACCTTCCTACTCATTGGGAGTGTTAGACTCCTATACCAATAGGTGTCATTTTTCATGATTGTCTTGATTGAACTATGGAATATGTTCAAACCTTTTTCTTGAGCAAAGGTGTTCCATATTCTTGAAAAACCAAAAAATCAAAAAAATTTAAAAAAATGTAAAGAGGGTATACCCTAAAAGAAAGATCAAAGGGTAAAAAGAATAAAAATGGTCAAAAAGAGAAAGAAATGAACCCCAAGAAAAAATAGACCAAGGAAAGTGTGCAAATCTAAATGCCACTACTTTTTTCATCTGTTGTAATAAATCAATTGTGTGCAACTTGTGAAACTTTTGCCACAATTTATGAATAAGTCAAACTGTTTAAACTTGGCTTAGTCATATTTCAATTTCATGTTATAGATTAGAGAATAAATATCTAGCCAAACAGTTTAATCTTGGCAGATAAGTAGCTAGGTAGAGTGAATAAAAGGTGCTCAACAGTTTAATCTGAGCCCTTGGATGTAATAAGGATAGAAATAGATAGTTTCATCATGTAAAAAGAAAAGATTGATCAGGGTTTGCAAGTCTAAATGCACCCTAATAAAGAAGAGAAAATGGTAGTGTTTAGTAGATAGGGTAGGTAGATGGTGCTGCAAAGTGTTATCTGATGAATGATGCTGCTACATGTTGGTTAATCATTTACTTTTATCACAAGTACTGAAGCATGAAATACACTGGGAAATCACAGCAAGCAAAAGTCAAATTCATTAACTTCCCTTATCATTTTCCCCTCAAGAGTTTTACTAATTTTCCCCAAAAGTACTATGGTAATTGGAGATCAAAGGGGCTCAAGGCATTTCCTTGACTTCTGGAGGGACCGGACCCTCGGCCCAATGATCAAAAAGACCTAAGCACTTGAAATAATTCATCATTGTTATCTTCCATCTTTAACTTTTTCCTAAGTAAAATCCTATTTTACTTAGGAAACTGATGCAACATTCCATAAAAATTCCTCAAAATGACTTGTTATTCTAAGTTTAAGTGTTGAAGATAAAATGTTGCAATTTACTTCACAAGTTATCACTTTCTTAGATGTACAAAGATGTTTTGATTTTCCTTGTCCTTTGCCATATTAACATTTAATTCTACTATATTAACTCCCTAGTGAAATACCCTTTCCTAAGTATATAACTCCCTTTTTTTATATATACCCCAAAAACCCCTTTATTATAATGTTTTACCAAAGTATTATATCCCCGCACATTGAAAATAAAACCCCGTCTTATAAACCCTTTGGTGAAATATATCTTTACAACATTAATCCCGCCCTTATGATGAAATAATTGTATTAATTAATTCATCATATAATAAAAATATAAAACGTTAGACATACAATATGTGTGTTTAATACCAAAAACACCAATAAAACTTTGCGAAAAGTCTAGCGCCACCGTGGTCCGTCCACGTGGCATTCCACCTAAGCAAACCCCCGCCACAACCCCTTTCTTTTGCATACAAGATTAATTAAGTCGCCTGGACTAATTAATAACTGTCTCCACCTATTAAAAAGCCCCCGGAGCAATTAAAAAACATGTAAAAGTGTTTAAATGTACGACGGGGCCCACACGAAACCTCCGCTCATCTTCCCATCGCGCTAGCCGTTGGATCAGCCTCCCACAGATCAACGGCCAGCGTTGATCCCGCTGCCCATCCCTTGTCAGCAACTTAACCAGCGGGGGATGGGTGGTTTCTGAAAAGTCAACCGTCCACGTGGCAACTGCTCTGTGGAATCGCTCCCCCCGCGATTAATACCGCCCTCGACCAAAAGCGGTGCGGGCACTTCCCGCTTACCACTTACCGCCTGACGATGCACACGTCATCCCGTACTACCCTGACGTCACACCTCGAAAAAAACAAAAAACCTTTTAACTTGTAAAAAAGCCATTTTTTCGTGTTTTTTAGTTATTTTCATTATTCAGAGAAGAACGTTGCTCCCGCTGCGATTTTCAAAATTTCCACTGTAATTGATCATTTCGCCCCAAAATTCTGCTGCGCCCGTGTTGAAGAACAGTCCCGCCATTACCTGTTACCTGTTAAAGATCCAGCTTCCTTCTAAAAACAGGTATTTATCCTTTACGCCCCGACTCCAAGTAAAACTCAGTTTCCTTTGTTTTTTTCGCTGAAAAAGTGGTTAAAAATCATCACTGAGTCCTCCCTGGAGATTTTAAACCTGTGAAATTTCTCCCCGAACCTGAAAATTGTTCCAATTTCCTCCATTTCAAGAATCCCGTCCGGTCTGTAAGAAAAAACAAAAACCTCCATTTTGAATCCACAAGAACCAAAATGGAGGTCCCGGCAGCTCTGAATATCGCCCCATTGAATGCTCCTCACCGTGAATTGGACTATTTACCTCTGATAGATGAAGATTTCCAAATCAAAGACCTGCATTTCGATGAAAGTCCCCTATTGAGCTATTGTCGCTGCAGAGACGAATACTCAAAGGGGCAAGATCTTATAGGGTTGTGGGAATCCAATTTCCCGAGATATCTCATCCCCTCAATCCTTATTTTCCCAGAAATTATCCACTGCTATCATGCCAATTATGATCCAAATCAGAAAGCAGTTTTATCCCCAAGTCAAAGCGTATCAAAATCAAAGAGTATCAGTGGATAAAGTGTATCAGGTAAAAGTCAGAGTGAAAAGTCAAAAAAAAGTTACAGAGCAGTCAAAGGTAAACAGTAAAAATGAAGTTACAGAGCAGTCAAAGGTAAACAGTAAAAATGAAGTTACAGAGCAGTCAAAGGTAAACAGTAAAAATGAAGTTACAGAGGCAGTAAAATGGTAAAAATAAATGAAATTACTTTCACCAAAATTTAAGTTTGTCTAAAGTGAAAGTAAAACAGTCAAAAGAGCAAGAAAGTAAAAAGATGAAAAAACATAACAAGAAGGAACATTTTTGCAGAAATTACATGTTTTAGTCATTATTTTGCAGAAAATATTGTGACCAATACAAGATGAATTTTGCAAAACGGAAGGAGGTTTATGTTCTTAAGAGTACCATCTACAAAAACCTCTCTCACTTTCCTAACAGCTATTATGGTTTTGGAAATATTAAACAATGTTGAAAAGCACTTTTTGCAGAAAATTACAGTCAAGTCATCATTTTGCAGAGACTATTGTGGCCAATTAGAAATACATTTCACAAAACTGAAGGAGGTTTTTGTTCCTACGAGACCCATCTACAAAAACCTATCTCAGTTTTTGCACAGTGGTTTTATAATGAGAGATACATGCGCATCTTTACAGGCCATTTTTCAGACTCTGTAAAACTCTGTTTTACACATATTTGTTACAGAGAATATTATGCACAGCTGGAGAGGAATTTTAGGAAAGTGAAAGAAGTTTATCTCACCAACATATTTATCCACAATAACCTCTTTCACTTTTTACATATCTATTACGGATTGAGAAATACGAAGATATCATTGGACCCCAAGTTTGCAGAATTGTTGGAGCAGAATTCACAAAAAAGGGAAGCAGTTAGTGACTTGGATGCCTCATCATCAACTAAGATTTGGATCAAATTCGAATTCTCCTCTTTGTCATCACCTATCCATCAAAAATAGTGCCAAATAGTTTGAGTGTCCTTTACTTTAGTTCTCTTTATGTAAATAGTTGGAGAGATTTGTGAACCAATTTTGATATTTGTTTCAAGATATTTTAGTTTAGAATTTGTATAAATACTCCACTCTTGGAAGCATTTGGGGTGGATTCTATTACTCTGCTGTAACACTGAGATTTTCGGAATAAAAGATTTTGGAGAAATTTACTTGTGGCTTACTGGATGACGATTTGAAGCACTGGACTTGTTGCAGGATTCATGTGTTGGATTACAGTTCAATAAGTGTTTCTACCCTTTGTTTGAAATTTTATATTAGTTTATAATACCATCATATCCATGTCTGAATAATTTACATAAAGGTTTAAAACAGAATTTGCTTAATTGTACTATGTTTTCAAATGTGATTGTTCTTAATGTTTTCTTCTAAATTAGCTATAAGCATGAATTCTTAAATGCTCCTGCTTTGCTAATTTAAACATTGTTTGATTACTATAACACGGAATTCTTCATTGCTCTTTGTTTGTAGTCATTTCACTTCCTTCTTTTGAACATGATGAAAGATTCTTAATTGCCTTTCATCCCTTCAATATCATCCCATCCACTTTAAATTTTAAGGATTGTTCTCTGTCTAGCTATCTTGCCCTGTAATACCATCTTGTGCTTAGAATAGAAATCCAGTAAAGCCATCCTTTGATTCCATAGCCCAATGGACTGAAAGCTCTCAGCCTTGCCCTTAGTTTGTGGATTCCACCATTTTCCAAAACAAACTTTGAATCTATAACTAGCCTAAAACCTTTCAAGAACAAAGATAAATCATAAAGAGAGAGCCCTCTCTGGATGTAGATTGGCTAGATTCTGCATCTAAAAGGTTGGTTTGTGGTTACCTCGGGTATACTTTCCTCTTACGCAACTTCTAGGAAAACCTGAGTGATAACATAGTGGCGACCATACTGGGGATCTGAATCATTTTATTTATACTATTGTTTGATTTATAAGCTATGGACAGAGTCTGAAGATCAGCCAGGTAGCCTTTGAAATTGCTTTTGCTCTGCAATTGCAAAAGTAAATAAAAGCTGCTTCAGTCTATCTCTGATTTAGATTATACATTGAACCTTAGTTTCAAATGTTTAATCAGACTCTCTAGTTTAATAAATCTTTGAGAAAATTTTAATTAAAAATCTTAAATTTCTTGAAGAGTTTGTAGAAGTTGTTTTGAAAATACTCAAAATTTGGTTTCCTGAAGAACTGAATTTTTCTTCAGAATTGTTTTACAGGTTTAGATCTGATCTATGATGGTGGACAGAGATCAGACACACAAAGGTTAAAATCATCCACCTGGCGACTCCAAAATCAATTTCACTACTAAGACTCCACTGGAGGAATGAACCTGGAAGAACAATATGGAAAGATTAGGCTTTCAACTTGGATTGTTATCCAAGACATTATGTTCTTTCTAAATTGATAGAGTTTTCCAATGTATATTGTATTTTAGAGAAGAACTTAGAGTAGTTTTTAATTTATCTCTTTTGAAAATTGTAAATATAAAATCTCCATGCACATTTGAGCATCATTCTTCTCACTCTTTTTGATATCATTTTCCAATCAAGACACCGTAGATCAGAGATCCAGAGCTTCAAGTTTCAGAGAAATTCCACAACCAAATAATCCATAGTCCAAAGCATTAATAATGATACTGGATGACAGGGTTTGTGGAAAATCTTTCATTTGATGAAATTTTAAATGAATTCAGGGATGAGTTATCAAAAATTCAGTTTGATGAGGATTTTCTAAGAGATTTCTTTCTTCTTTTTAAATCAAGAAAATGTTCTCCTCGAGTTAAAAAATGGCTTCTTGATATAATTTCTGAAAATTATGAAAATGAAATCAAACTTTTGCATTCTCAAATTCAGTCATATAATTTCCGAAATCCTAAAGAGTTTTTTGAAAATCTTCCTTCTCCAATGCAAGAGGAAATTGTACTATCTTTTGACTTGCATATTGAAGATGATTATTCTTTCAAACACAAGACTGAAGAAATAAGTTCATGGTCTAATATTCATAATTCAATTGAACAATTAGTCATTGAAGGCCTAGAAGTAAATAACATACATCATGCTTTTATTGATCCTATATCAGATTATATGGAGAATATTTTGAGCCCAAATTTGCAAACATGTTTTCTCTATAAGGATCAAATACATCAAAAGTGGCGTTTACACATCATATCATTTATTATAAAGGCACATGATCATAACATACTTCCAATTTTGATCACAAGCAATCAAGTTATCCATTTATTTTTACAGCTACTTGATTGGTTTCATTGGCATTTTTGTATTACCTGATTCAATAAGACTTTTAGTAGATTAGAGTAGGTAAATGAGTGCTAATAAGCTCAGAATTTTGAGCATTTTTTTAGTTGTCAATTTTTAGCTAGTTTTTCATTAAGTTGGTTTGAAAATTTTTGTGTGTTGTTTTAGTTTCAAATCAGATTTCAGGTTGCAGAAAAAGGACTATATTCAATTCAAGATTTCCAACTAGGAAACACAGTTTTGATTGGATGGTGACTTACTGAAGTTGAAGCCCGAAGTGAAGGCCCTAAGCTTCAGAAGTTTTACTATCATATATACAATAAAGCTACCAGAAGAAGGAGATTACATGGTTTAGTTTGAAGACATTTTGAAGCAACTGACCTGCTGTTCTTGACTTTTCACAAGGAAAAGCCATCCCCAAGTGGAGCCAGTGTTAGACTCCTATACCAATAGGTGTCATTTTTCATGATTGTCCTGATTGAACTATGGAATATGTTCAAACCTTTTTCTTGAGCAAAGGTGTTCCATATTCTTTGAAAAACCAAAAAATCAAAAAATTTAAAAAAATGTAAAGAGGGTATACCCTAAAAGAAAAATCAAAGGGTAAGAAAAATAAAATGGTCAAAAAAGAGAAAGAAATGAACCCCAAGCAAAAATAGACCAAGGAAAGTGTGCAAATCCAAATGCCACTACTATTTCATTTTTGTAATAAAGCAATTGTGTGCAGCTTGTCAAACTTTTGCCACAATTTATGAATAAGTCAAACTGTTTAAACTTGGCTTACTCATATTTCAATTTCATGTTATAGATTAGAGAATAAATATCTAGCCAAACAGTTTAATCTTGGCAGATAAGTAGCTAGGTAGAGTGAATAAAAGGTGCTCAACAGTTTAATCTGAGCCCTTGGATGTAATAAGGATAGAAATAGATAGTTTCATCATGTAAAAAGAAAAGATTGATCAGGGTTTGCAAGTCTAAATGCACCCTAATAAAGAAGAGAAAATGGTAGTGTTTAGTAGATAGGGTAGGTAGATGGTGCTGCAAAGTGTTATCTGATGAATGATGCTGCTACATGTTGGTTAATCATTTACTTTTATCACAAGTACTGAAGCATGAAATACACTGGGAAATCACAGCAAGCAAAAGTCAAATTCATTAACTTCCCTTATCATTCTCCCCTCAAGAGTTTTACTAATTTTCCCCAAAAGTACTATGGTAATTGGAGATCAAAGGGGCTCAAGGCATTTCCTTGACTTCTGGAGGGACCGGACCCTCGGCCCAATGATAAAAAAGACCTAAGCACTTGAAATAATTCATCATTGTGATCTTCCATCTTTAACTTTTTCCTAAGTAAAATCCTATTTTACTTAGGAAACTGATGCAACATTCCATGAAAATTCCTCAAAATAACTTGTTATTCTAAGTTTAAGTGTTGAAGATAAAATGTTGCAATTTACTTCACAAGTTATCACTTTCTTAGATGTACAAAGATGTTTTGATTTTCCTTGTCCTTTGCCATATTAACATTTAACTCTATTGTATTAACTCCCTAGTGAAATACCCTTTCCTAAGTATATAACTCCCTTTTTTTATATATACCCCAAAAACCCCTTTATTATAATGTTTTACCAAAGTATTATATCCCCGCACATTGAAAATAAAACCCCGTCTTATAAACCCTTTGGTGAAATATATCTTTACAACATTAATCCCGCCCTTATGATGAAATAATTGTATTAATTAATTCATCATATAATAAAAATATAAAACGTTAGACATACAATATGTGTGTTTAATACCAAAAACACCAATAAAACTTTGCGAAAAGTCTCGCGCCACCGTGGTCCGTCCACGTGGCATTCCACCTAAGCAAACCCCCGCCACAACCCCTTTCTTTTGCATACAGGATTAATTAAGTCGCCTGGACTAATTAATAACTGTCTCCGCCTATTAAAAAGCCCCCGGAGCAATTAAAAAACATGTAAAAGTGTTTAAATGTACGACGGGGCCCACACAAAACCTCCGCTCATCTTCCCGTCGCGCTAGCCGTCGGATCAGCCTCCCGCAGATCAACGGCCAGCGTTGATCCCGCTGCCCATCCCTTGTCAGCAACTTAACCAGCGGGGGATGGGTGGTTTCTGAAAAGTCAACCGTCCACGTGGCAACTGCTCTGTGGAATCGCTCCCCCCGCGATTAATACCGCCCTCGACTAAAAGCGGTGCGGGCACTTCCCGCTTACCACTTACCGCCTGACGATGCACATGTCATCCCGTACTACCCTGACGTCACACCTCGAAAAAAACAAAAAACCTTTTAACTTGTAAAAAAGCCATTTTTTCGTGTTTTTTTAGTTATTTTCATTATTCTGAAGAACGTTGCTCCCGCTGCGATTTTCGAAATTTCTGCTGTGATTGACCATTTCGCCCCAAAATTCTGCTACGCCCCTGTTGAAGAACGTCCCGACCATTGCTCATTACCTGTCAAAGAACCAGTTTCCGTCTAAAAACAGGTATTTATCCTTTACGCCCCGACTGCAAGTAAAACTCAGTTTCCTTTGTTTTTTTCGCTGAAAAAGTGGTTAAAAATCATCACTAAGTCCTCCCTGGAGATTTTAAACCTGTGAAATTGCTCCCCGAACCTGCCAATTGTTCCAATTTCCTCCATTTCAGAAGTCCCGCCCGGCCCGTGAAGAAAACCAAAAAACCTCTATTTTGAATCCACAAGAACCAAAATGGAGGTCCCCGGCAGCTCTTAATATCACTCCATTGAATGCTCCTTACCGTGAATTAGACTATTTACCTCTGATAGATGAAGATTTCCAAATTAAAGACCTGCATTTTGATGAAATTCCCCTATTGAGCTATTGTCGCTGCAGAGACGAATACTCAAAGGGGCAAGATCTTATAGGGTTGTGGGAATCCAATTTCCCGAGATATCTCATCCCCTCAGTCCTTATTTTCCCAGAAATTATCCACTGCTATCATGCCAACTATGATCCAAATCAGAAAGCAGTTTTATCCCCAAGTCAAAGCGTATCAAAATCAAAGAGTATCAATGGATAAAGTGTATCAGGTAAAAGTCAGAGTGAAAAGTCAAAACAAAGTTACAGAGCAGTCAAAGGTAAACAGTAAAAATGAAGTTACAGAGCAGTCAAAGGTAAACAATAAAAATGAAGTTACAGAGGCAGTAAAATGGTAAAAATAAATGAAAGTACTTTCACCAAAATTGAAGTTTGTCTAAAGTGAAAGTAAAACAGTCAAAAGAGCAAGAAAGTAAAAAGATGAAAAAACATAACAAGAAGGAACATTTTTGCAGAAATTACATGTTTTAGTCATTATTTTGCATAAAATATTGTGACCAATACAAGATGAATTTTGAAAAACTGAAGGAGGTTTATGTTCTTAAGAGTACCATCTACAAAAACCTCTCTCACTTTCCTAACAGCTATTATGGTTTTGGAAATATTAAACAATGTTGAAAAGCACTTTTTGCAGAAAATTACAGTCAAGTCATCATTTTGCAGAGAATATTGTGGCCAATTAGAAATACATTTCACAAACCTGAAGGAGGTTTTTGTTCCTACAAGACCCATCTACAAAAACCTATCTCATTTTTTGCACAGTGGTTTTATAATGAGAGATACATGCGCATCTTTACAGGCCATTTTTCAGACTCTGTAAAACTCTGTTTTACACATATTTTTTACAGAGAATATTATGCACAGCTGGAGAGGAATTTTAGGAAAGTGAAAGAGGTTTATCTCGCCAACATATTTATCCACAATAACCTCTTTCACTTTTTACATATATATTATGGATTGAGAAATACGAAGATATCATTGGACCCCAAGTTTGCAGAATTGTTGGAGCAGATTGCACAAAGAAAGGAAGCAGTTAGTGACTTGGATGCCTCATCATCAAATAAGAGTTGGATCAAATTCGAATTCTCCTCTTTGTCATAACTTATCCATCAAAAATAGTGCCAAATAGTTTGAGTGTCCTTTACTTTAGTTCTATTTATGTAAATAGTTGGAGAGATTTGTGAACCAATTTTGATATTTGTTTCAAGATATTTTAGTTTAGAATTTGTATAAATACTCCACTCTTGGAAGCATTTGGGTGGATTCTATTACTCTGCTGTAACACTGAGATTTTCGGAATAAAATCTTTTGGAGAAATTTACTTGTGGCTTACTGGATGACGATTTGAAGCACTGGACTTGTTGCAAGATTCATGTGTTGGACTACAGTTCAATAAGTGTTTCTACCCTTTGTCTGAAATTTTATATTAGTTTATAATACCATCATATCCATTTCTGAATAATTTACATAAAGGATTGAAACAGAATTTGCTTAATTGTACTCTGTTTTCAAATGTGATTGCTCTTAATGTTTTCTTCTAAATTAGCTATAAGCATGAATTCTTAAATGCTCCTGCTTTGCTAATTTAAACATTGTTGATTACTATAATAAAGAATCCTTCATTGCTCTTTGTTTGTAGTCATTTCACTTCTTTCTTTTGAACATGGTGAAAGATTCTTAGCTGCCTTTCATCCCTTCAATATCATTCCATCCACTTTTAAATTTTAAGGATTGTTCTCTGTCTAGCTATCTTGCCCTGTAATACCATCTTGTGCTTAGAATAGAAATCCAGTAAAGCCATCCTTTGACTCCATAGCCCAATGGACTGAAAGCTCTCAACCTTGCCCTTAGTTTGTGGATTCCACCATTTTCCCAAAACAAACTCTTGAATCTATAACTAGCCTAAAACCTTCCAAGAACAAAGATAAATCATAAAGAGAGAGCCCTCTCTGGATGCAGATTGGCTAGATTCTGCATCTAAAAGGTTGGTTTGTGGTTACCTCGGGTATACTTTCCTCTTACGCAACTTCTAGGAAAACCTGAGTGATAACAGGGAGTAAGGGAACATCTCCAGTTGATCCATTTCAGCTGAAGTCTTCGAGTACATAATGGAGAATGTACAATTTCACCTTATGTTTTGCACTTCTTTCTTTTTTATGAGAAATATATTGTACTAAGGAGGACTATTCTTTCTTTAATATTGTATAGTAATGTACTTGAAGCCATTTGTAGCATTGAGATTGGCTATCTCATTGGTGGATTGTGGGGAAAGCCACACGACTTTTGGTGTGCACCATTAACACCTTTTGGTACTTTCATGTTTATATTTTGTAAAATTATTGTGGCAGCATACAAGTGGATGGAAGAGCACTTGTTTTTATTTTATTTGATGCAAGCAAGGGATGCACTACACTGGTTCCATGGGTGGAACTATGATTCACTCTCTGGTTGTCATTTGGCAACTTGTTCTTATTGTACTATGCTTCCATGTATTGCTGATATATTTATGTTTATGGGGAGATTTTACTGGAGAGTGGGTTTGAGATTGATGATGCCCATTGGGAGCATGATACTCCTTACTATACATGTTATACATTTCAAGAGGAACCATGGGCCAACCATGAATGCCACATTAAATTTCTGTCCTTCTTGTGGGAGGAACCACTTGAAGAACTTGAGGATGCACTCCATGGATCACGAGGAGATGGAGGAGTTTGCAAAGTAAAATCTTTTCCCTTTGAGGATGAGGGGAGACTCATCTATGAGCCACTCCATTTTTATGAGAAAAACATATGGTGAAAATATTGTTGATTTTCATGATGACTTGTCTATATATATGCATCTCTTGACCATATATGTGCAGGGATTTGCTCAAAGGAGGAATATTCTTCCTTCTAGATTTGATGGTCTACATAAGGCCATTATGGATGATCAATCCCTAGGTGGATATGGGGAGGCTATTTCTCATGAAGAATGTACTCACATTGCACATTACATCATTCAATTTCTCCAGGAGATTGGGGCAGTAAGCAAATGGTGGGGAGGCCACCCATAATTTTATTTTCTATGGCAGTGGAGAGTCAAACTGTGTTGGCTACACTTGAGGGACCATTGTCCTTCTCCTTTACTTCACATGGAAGCTAGCATGATTCTCCTTATGGTTCCCTTGGTTGACATTGCTAGAGCTTCTCTTGGGAGCATGATTGGAGGAGAGACACATCGGGTGAATGTGTCCTTGGAGGGAGAAAACTCCCACATAATTTGCACTACATGTTCTAAAGGGAGCATGGGAGATGGTATGGCCACTATAGTAGCTCATTTGTTTCCTGATTAGGTGAGCCATATGAGGAATATGATGCCATATGATGTTGACTTCCAACTCATCACATATGAGATGATTTGGGCCAACATGTTTCATAACGCTGGAGGAGAGATCCTTAGAGGTCTAATCTCCATCTTGCCATTTGAGGACAATGTCATTACAACCCAGGATCATCATACACTCTACACTTATCCTTAGTGGAGAGGAGGACAGCGTGGGGTAGGCTATTTTGTCTACCAATATCAGACTTTCAGCCCACCTACATTTCCGGAGCCAGAGGTGGAAGATGACTTTCAGGAGTTTCCATGTTGGGAGGTAACTCATTTTGCATGGATGATTTCTTGGGGGATGGAGAATCCACATGAGGAAGATGTTCCTCAAACACTTAATATATGCCATGCCTTGAGAGGAGGCTTTCCAGTTATGTCTTTGCAGTTGCTTTAGGACAAGCAACATTTGGGAGGGGAGGACTGTAATGTTCCAAAATTTTCCGACAATAATTTCGAACATTAATTTTTGCTGATTTCACCTAGGAGGAGAATAAATGGGTAAGGAGGCCCATGCATAGTGATAATCTCAATAAAATCCCTCATAGTATGAAATTGGATCATCATTGGAGCTGGTTTTCACACCCTCATGTGTGAACAGGGTTATTTTCAAGTGGACAAGGTCAAGTTTGACCAAGTAAACTGCACTTGGATAAGAGGTGGTGAGCACTTAGAGAAGCAGCGCAGTATGAATGAAGAAAGGGTTATTTGGTGGAGGAAAACCTAAGAGGAGTGGGACCCATGGAGAGGGGATTTCACTTTTTTAAAAGGAGGGTAAGGAAACCATTGTTTCACATGCTTGTATTATTCATCTTAATTGTCTATTGAGACAATTGTGCGTTCTTTGTTGTTTAGCAAGAATTGCCGGGAGGAATTCCTGTTTAGGATTCCTTCTCCTTCTTGAGAGGCCTCTTGAGGGATTTCTCTGATTTTCCTCACATCCAGGCTTGAAGCCAAGCATCCTCCATCAAGACAACATTATTTCTACAGTAGAGTAATGTTGTGTTGCTGGGTGTTGCTGTGAGGGTTCACTATATCACCTCCATCAGCTATTTTCAGAGGAGGAGTCTCTCTTTCCTTTAGAGATCAGATTGGAGACATTCCGGAGCTTATTGCAGACTTTGGCATCAAGACCAACTCATTCCCTAGCCATACAACACAGTTCCATCCAGTCACTGCATTATTTTGAGTAGATCATTTGCAGTAGGGCTCTTGTATATTGTTGAAGGGTGAGATCTTTGGTGAAGGGATCAGCCTTTCATCCTAAAGATCCATTGGAGGAGACACATTCAGTTTGGGAATCATCTATTTCCATCTCCATCCAGTTCTATTTCTGAGTTGCTGTAACTACCCAAAAACTTCGGGATTTTGCAGTTTTTATATTTTATTGCCAATCTTTCCAGGATTGACATGAGGTAGTCTTTGGGAGCTGATATATTCACTCCCAATGTTGTATTGGGCCATGTACTGATATATCTATGTATTTGACATTGTTAGCATGAATTTTCTCTATAAAACTGCATTGTCATAGCTTGAGCTTACATGTGTAGCAATGGTTTAATCATGCTTTATGTACTTGTCTCTTGAGGCCGAGTATTGCTTATCTTGAGTAGCATTTTCCTCAATATCTTGTATTCCTTTGTTGCTGCTATTTATTAATAATATAGCTATGGATTTCTCTCATGTTCTATGAGTTGAGTGTTGCTGTTGCACCATTATTGTGTTTTCTTATTGCTGGAGCTCCAAATTTAGAATATCTTGAGATATTTTCATTGTTGTATAATTTTCCTAATTTGGGAACATTACAGAGCCTCAGGTCATAAATCCTAACTACAGAGGTCAAAAACAACCTTAGTTAAGGACCAAGCAGAGAGAACAGCGGGCTCTTGAGCAACCATAACAACAATAGAAAATTAGGACACCCTTATAGCAAAACTATGCTCATGGAGAAGAAGAAGATGAAGACACAATTGTTGAGGAAAATCTCCTTTTCAAGGCTGATGGTTTGCCCGTGTTTTTGACGGAAGATGAAGAGTATTTTGAAAAGAAACATTAGGGGAATTTTGAGTTCTAAAATGGGCCTCCTAAAAAAAATGTACAACCAAAAAAAAATTTCTAAGAACCATTAGGATTCAAGATGATGATGTTAACCATGGGGGATGATTTACCATTTTTTAATTAAAAGGGTTAAAATATTAAAAAATAATAAAATAATAAAACTACTTTTTCAAATCGTATTTTCAACTTATCTCCCAAATTTTTTACTCAAATTTCGAGCAGGAGTACTCATTGGATGCAAAATTTAATTCCTCATCCAAGGAGTACCCATGTTTCATACTTTCAATGGACCCTGCTATGTGAAAAATGAGAAATATATGAAAAAATGTGATTGCAATCACACTTTTCATGTATTTTTCATTTTTCATGTAGTAGGGTCCATCGAAAGTATGCAACATGGGTACTCCTTGGACGAGGAATTAGATTTTGCATCCAACAAGTACTCCCACTCGAAATTTGAGTAAAAAAATTGGGAGATAAGTTGAAAATATGAGTTGAAAAAGTAGTTTTTTATTTTTTCCCTCTAAAATTTGATGATGTCATCAAATATTATTTTATTATTTCCACTATTATTTTATAATTTCCTTTGGAGGCCCATTTTAGACCTCAAAATTCCCCTAATGGATGAGCCTAAGGATGATGATTTCATCCTTTCCAATTAACATGAATTGGAGACCGAATCAGATGATTATCAGTGGGGATGCCTGAATGCACTTAGTTCACAAAATAGGCATTTTTCATTGAAAATCATAGATGTGCCATTTAATCTCATTCAGAAGAGATCATATCATCATAAAGATACTCAAACAACGCAGAATCCTCCAGGTAATCAAAGTAAGGGAAAAGAGCCCACAGTCACGAATCAAAACAAGGTAAATCATCCATCCACAAGTTCAACAAGTAAGGAAAAGGACAGTCATAAGAAAGAAACTCCAACAAAGGACCATGTTGACAAATGGGACATTACAGTCAAAGAGGTAGATAAATCCACTCCCTTCAGTCTAAACACTGAAATTTCAAAATTAAAAGTGTCCATACCTTTGACTGAGCTAGTTAATAATAACTAGTATAAGTCCCATGTTGCCAGGATGCTTAAAGTAGATCCTTTGTCTGACATGGTAAATGTCGAAGATGATCAACCCTAACTCATTTTTGGTCCTGCTATTTATGGTCAGTTTGAAGATAGCGAGGTTCCTCCTTTCTACTTGAGTCTGAGAATCCACCAATGTATTTTACATAATTCCATGTTAGACTCTGGAGCCTCTCAGAATCTAATGCCAAAATCCATTATGGAAAAGTTGGGCCTTGATATCACTCATCCCTACCATGACTTATACTACTTCAATTTAGGTAGAGTCCATTGTATTGGCCTTATTAAAGTTTTGGTAATTTCCCTAGAGCAGATTTCAACAAAGAATGTTCTAATGAATGTGGTGGTAGCTGACATACCGCCACGGTTTCGCATGTTGCTATCAAGATCCTGAGGGGGGGGGGAAATTAAGAGGCACATTGCAATTAGACTTTTCTTATGAAACTATACCTCTTTTCATACAATTGAGAAAATTGTACCATGAAACAAAGATGAAATATATGATCACAACCAAAACAAATCCCAACAATCATCCGATAAATGTTGTACATACAAATTTAGTCATTCATTTTGTTTAATGATAGCGGCTTAAATGATGTAGATAGCTAGCTTGTAGATGTAGAAGATGTTCCAGAGATTCATAATTGCATCAGAGAAGTTATAAAAAAGGAAAAAGATAATATTCCAAGCTCATCAAAACAACCATCATATGAAGTAGAGAAAAACTCAAAACAACTATTAGATAAAGCGGAAGAAAGTTCGGAAAAGCATGAAGAAACAGTTCAAAGAATTGAGCCAAAACATAAATCATAGTTTCAGCACTTGGAGGATGAAAATGGTCTATGGTCCATGAACTTTGATGGTGCCCCTGGGAAAGACGGGGCAGGCATTGGGATTTGGGTCGCAACCCTTTTCATCAGCAAAGTAAGGTTCCTACAAATGTTAGATTATGCTCTTACAAGTTAAATTTTGATTGCACTAACAATGAGTCGAAGTATGAAGCACTGATTACTGGCCTTAAAATCTTGAATAAATTGGGAGCAAGAAGGATTGTTGTGTATGGTGATTCAGAACTTGTGATCAAACAAGTTAAAGGTGAATATCAAGCTAACCATCCTCGAATGAGACAATATAGGAATGTTGCACTAGATATTTTGAAGACGTTTCAGGAGTGTATACTTACAGTTGTGCCAAG
This sequence comes from Pinus albicaulis, assembly GCA_034641835.2. Taxonomy (NCBI): domain Eukaryota; kingdom Viridiplantae; phylum Streptophyta; class Pinopsida; order Pinales; family Pinaceae; genus Pinus; species Pinus albicaulis. The sequence goes on from CM076575.1 coordinate 1,965,097,020, forward strand.
GAATCAAAATATCATGGAAGATTCATTAGCTAAAGTTGCAAGTAATTTTAATATCCCCATCTATTCAAACAAGAAGTTTGAGATTCATGTGAAACACCGGCCCACTGTTCTTGATAACTTGTGGTATTGGAAAGTATTTTGGGATGATAAGCAGGTATATAACTTTCTCCAAGGTGAGACAGAATTTGAGAATTGTTCCATAGATGAAATTTGTGATAAATATGACCAGGATATAGAAGCAACCCATATGGATATACTACAGCTGAAAGACAACAATATTCCAAAAGGCCTCATACCTTTGGAAGAATTGTTTGACCAAGATGATGTAGCATGAAAGCCTACATTGGTGCCTACGGAAAAGGGTGTTGAAGATGTAAACATTGGGACAGCAGACAAACCCAAGATGGTTAAACTATCCATGTCCTTATCTCCCGAGGTAAAGGCTAAATATGTTAAATTAATTTATCAATTTTTTGATGTTTTCGCATGGGAATATGAAGATTTAAAGTGTAGAAATTTGCTGAATAATGATTAATTATCCACCGAGACTATCTTGATCACATAAAATTCGAATTTATATGCAACACATAATCTCTTCCACTCAGATCATCAAACATGCGGAAATAAAATCAAGCGATAACACATCAATTCATCATACACATTAACACAGTATGTATGGGGAAAGCTTATAGCTGAAAACCCCGCAGCTATTGTGTATATTATAATGGAGAAATCAAGTAACAAACTCAGTACAATACTCCTCACAAGTACTCAGTACTTTCTCATACAGTTACTCACAATCTAGCTCAGTTTTGAACAGGTTACTGGTTCAAAACTCACCGCCAATTGCCTTGGCTCTATTGCGTGTTTCAATGCTATGGGATGGCCTCTTTATATAGATAAACCACCAGCCTGAACTGTGCAATCCTCATGGGCTTACTCCACCTATCTGTGTGTTGCAAATAGCAACAGTATAGTCACAACTGATAGCTAACTCTACCCTTTCATCTACCTCTTTCATTGGTCTCCACTGAACTGATCATGCACTGTAGTGAACTGATGTGTTCTTGAGTTGAATAATGAGTTACTAATTAATGAATTAAATAATATTTAATTCACTCCACTCATAACTAGTTGATTAGCTAGTTAAACTAATCTCAACCAGCTCAACTAAAATAAACAGAACACAACTCCACTAGCTGTCTCATTAACTCCACCAAACTTCTGCCACTGAAGTCCTAACTGAAGTCAACCATGCATGATGCCATCAAACCCTTGGGAATAGCGTAATTCCTCTGTCAGATGCATGAGCCACTTCCAAGGCTCGAACTGAAGTGCTCCAAGAGAGTAAATTGAAGTTTATAGTCCAAATATTATTAAGGGTAAATAATATTTGACTTCCCTATTTTTAGGATAGGCAGTCTAAAAATAGACTTCGACCTATAGGTCAAAAAAATAGAGGTCCATCTATTTTTACCAACATGACCAATACTCCAAGAATAACATACTGCAACCCCTCGACCATGCTCCATATGTCTAAAAATAGACATAGTCTAAAAATAGACTTTGCGCCAGAATTTGCCTGCGGGCCCACTTAGTGAAGGCGACTTCATTTCACTAAGCTCCATAATCTTGCTGCATTTTCAACACTCCCTCTCAGCAAGATATGGATTATCTGCAACCCCTATCCTGCCTCTGTGGAATTCGAACTTGCTCCCGGTGAGCGCCTTTGTCAGGATGTCGGCATCCTGATCCTCCGTGGGAACATATGAAAGCATCATGATTCTCCGCTGAACACAATCTCTGATATGATGATACTTGATGTCGATGTGTTTGGACCTATCATGAAATACTGGATTAGCCGAGAGTTTAATGCAACTCTGGTTATCACAGTAAATCACTGTAGGCTCCAAATGCAACCTGAACAATCCTGCGAGGATCTTCCTCATCCAAATAGCCTCGCATGTAGCCAAGCTAGCTGCCATGTACTCGGCCTCTGCTGAACTGAGTGCCACGGATCTCTGCTTCCTGCTGTACCAGGAAACTGCTGTCGACCCAATGCTGAAAACTCCTCCGGATGTGCTCTTCCGGTCTGTTGGGCTCCCTGCCCAATCTGCATCAGTGAAGCCAGAAAGCTTCGCTCCATCCTCCTGTCTGTACCATAGACCATATCCCGATGTGCCTCTAATATAGTGCAATACATGCTTGCTTGCCTTCCAAAAGAGCTTGGTAGGCTTAACCATAGCTTGCGAAAGCTGGTTAACTGCATAGCATATATCGGGTCGTGTATTGACCAGATACATAAGCGACCCCACCAACCGTCGATAGACAGTGGCATCCACTACCTCCGCTGAAGTAGCATCCTCCTTCCTCCAACCACCAGGAAGAGGAGTGTCAACAGGCTTGCAGCCTTGCATGTTGAACCTCTCCAGAATCTCCCGGGCATACTTGCCCCGAGAAACAAACAGTCCTCCGCTGCGCTGCCAAATCTCCAATCCCAGGAAATAATGAAGGATGCCCAAGTCCTTCATCTCAAACTCTCGTACAAGATCCTCCTTGCATGAAAGTATCAACTGCTCATCGCCAGTCAAAATCAGATCATCTACATACAGTACGATGATCAACAGCTTCCCCTCCACCACAATCTGGTACAGGTTTGGATCCGCCTCACTCTTGGAGAATCCAAGCCCGGTGAAGTAGCTGTCTATTCGAGTGTACCAAGCACGAGGTGCCTGCTTCAGCCCGTACAGTGCTCTCTTGAGTCGGCACACATGCGACTCACTGCTGAAGATCTCAAAACCTTCAGGCTGCTCTATGTACACCTCTTCCTCAATAACTCCATTGAGGAACGCAGTCTTCACATCCATCTGATGAATGTGCCACCCCATCTGCGCCGAGAGAGCAAGGATCGTCCGTATGGAAGAGTACCTTGCGACAGGTGCAAAGGTCTCCTCATAGTCAATCCCCTCGATCTGTGAAAAGCCACGGGCGACAAATCTCGTCTTGTACTTCTCCACACTCCCGTCAGCCGCCTGCTTCACTTTGTAGATCCATCGCGAACCCACCAATGATTTCCCTTCCGGTCTTGGGACAATCTCCCATGCACTATTCCTGACGATCGAATCATATTCTTCGATCATGGCATCAACCCATGCGGGTTCCTCCACAGCTTCCTCAAAAGAGGATGGCTCCGTCACAACACAAGAGGATGTCTCCGTCACAACACATTGACTCACAAGAGCCATGTATCTAGTGTACTGATCTGGTGACTGTCTCTGTCTGCGCTGTTCTATAGGTGGTCCTACAACCTTCTCTGCATCCCGAGCCAGTCGCTCGGCTTCTATAGTGCGCATGCGCCCTCTGATGGTTCGCGCTGCATGTGTGGTTTCTTCCAGCTCCTCCAAAAAATAGAGTCCCATCTATTTTTACCAACATGAACAATACTCCAAGAATAACATACTGCAATCCACGGACCATGCTCCATATGTCTAAAAATAGACATAGTCTAAAAATAGAATTTTGCGCCAGAATTTTCCTGCGGGCCCACTTAGTGAAGGCGACTTCATTTCACTAAGCTCCATCATCTTGCTGCATTTTCAACATAAAGTTGTATGAGAAGAACATCATTCATCACACTATTCCGATCAAGTCTAATAAAAAACCCCTTTGGCAAAAGTTGAGAAGGATAAATCCAAGATTGCTGCCATCAATTGAAAAAGAGGTAAACCAAATTTTCAAGTCCGGTATTATTGTCCCTATCATATTTTCTGATTAGATTTCGAATTTGGTCCCAGTAAGAAATAAGACTAGAGAAATAAAGCGCTGCATATATTTTAGGAACTTGAACAAAGGGTCCCTCAAGGACAACTATCCACTTCCCAAAATGGATCACATCCTTCAAAGAGTTGTTGGTTCTTCCCGGATGTCACTGTTGGATGGTTATTCGGGGTATAACCAAATTTTGGTGCACAAAAATGATCAGGACAAAACAAAATTTACTACACCTTGGGGCACGTTCAAATATGCAAAGATTCTGTTTGGTTTGAAAAAATGGCGGAGGCCACATTTCAACGGGCCATGGACATAGCATTCTCCAATGAAAAATATGTTTTCTTGGCTATTTATTTAGATGACTTGACAATGTTTTCACATTCTGATGATGAAAATTTACACCATTTAATAATTTGTTTTGAAAGATGCAAGAATTTCGAAATATCTCTCAACCTGAAGAAAAGCCTTTTTCCATGGAGGAGGGAAAACTTCTCGGTCACATCATCTCCAAGGATGGGATTTGGATTGACCCTTCTCGTGTTCAAGCAATTCAGAAAATTGATTTCCCTCGCAGCAAAAAGGAGGTACAAGAATTCAATGGTAAGATTAATTTCTTACGTAGATTCATTTCTAATTTGGCCGAGCATCTTAGAGAATTGACAAATATTTTGAAGAAAGATAATGATGTGAATCGGTCTGAAGATGCTCGGAAATACTTCATCTTAGTAAATTTTTCCTTGACTATTGCCCCTGTTTTGATAAGTCATGATTATACTACTAATTTCATTATATTCTCATTTGCTTCTGAGCACGCTATGGAAATAGTCTTGATGCAGAAAAGGGATAAAACTGAGCTACCAATTGCATTTTTTAGTTGCAATATCAGAGATGCAGCCATTCTATGTAAAATCATAGAGAAATATGCTATGGATTTGATAAAAAGGCTGACATATTTTAGATTTTACATATTACATTCATATAATATAGCCTATGTGTCTAATGCAGCTATGAAAGAATTTCTCATGCAGACTGACCCAGAAGGTAGGAGAGGGAGATGGATATCAGCGTTACTAGAATATGACCTTGAGATCAAGCCCACCAAGTTGATCAAAGGTCAGGGCTTAGCTAAGCTCATGGCTGAGACAAACCTTCATGCTCTAGACATCAACTTGACTTCAACCTTGTCCAATAATGAGGAAGAATTGAATCTCATTCAGGTATCCGATATCTTTTTGTCATCTCCACGATATTCTGATATTGTTTATGTTTTGCAACACCTAAATCCTCCTGTAGGCATGAATAAGATTCAAGGTAGATCTTTGAAGCTCAAAGCTTCAAATTATTTCATATTTGATAATGCACTTTATTGAAAGGACCTCGAAGGTGTGTTGCTGAACTGTTTGGTTGAAGAAGAATCTAAAGAAGTGATGAATGAATTTCACAAAGGAGATTTTGGGGGCCGCCTACATTGGAAGACCACAACAAATAAAATATTTAGAGTAGAATATTATTGGCCAACACTTTTTGCATATGTCTACAAAACAACAATGAGTTGCCACGAATGTCAATTTTTTCAGGGTGAGAGAAAGCTTCTCCCATTACCTCTTCAACCTATTTTAGTACATGCATCATTTCAGCAGTGGGGCCTATATTTCATAGGCAAGATTCACCCAACATAATCCGCACAGCACAAGTGGATATTAACAACCACAAATTAATTTACAAAGTGGATCGAAGCAATCCAGACCATGCAGGCAATAGATTGTATCATCATTCAGTTTTTAGAATCCAATATCTTGTCCAGTTTTGGTTTTCCTACTAATATTATCACAGATAATGCGACATCATTCAAGTCTAAGAATATGACCGAGTTTTTTGACTGATATAATGTCAAGTTGGGACACTGTATAGCCTGCTACCTGCAAAGTAATGGACTTGCGGAGTCCTCTAATAAATCCTTGTTCAATATCATTAAGAAAATGTTAGAGACAAATAAAAAGAATTGGCATAACAAACTGATCAATGCATTGTAGGAAGATCAGGTAAGTAGTAAGAAGTCTATTGGCATGTCTCCTTTTCAAGTTGTGTACGGTGTAGATATTGTGTTTCCTTCATCATTAGCAGTCCCAGTAATGAAATTTATGCAAGAAGAAGGGACTGAGGAAAATGACACACATCACCGGATTAATCAAATGATACACCTTTAGCAAATGAGAAAAGAGGTATTTCAGAATACTTCAAAACTCCATGATAGGATAAAGAAGATTTATGCCGGAAAAAAAAAGGAATAAAACTTGAAGATTGGAGATGTAGTACTCCACTTGGATGCGAGAAATGAGGATAAGGGTAAGCATGGAAAATTTAAGAATCTATGGAAAGGGCCATATCAAATTTTTGCTTGTCGGGGGGTGAGAATGCTTATTTTCTTGAAGAGATGAACGGAAAAGAGTGTTTAGGAGGACCAGTCAAAGGTAGGCTCCCTAAACACTATCTTTTCTGAAGCACATTTTTCAATCACTCTTCCATTTCATTGTAAATATCAGTTACATTTTCTGCAAGTGTGAAGTAGATAATCACTGGAGTTCGGAGCCGGGAGTGAAGGCCATGGAGCTTCAATGATTTTCTGCCATTTTCAAAAGTTCATTTTTCAGTAAAGTAAGTGAGTATTGAGTCATTTTTTAGTCATTTGAGTTTGTCTTGAGTCAGTCTATTTCTTCTGAATTATCAGTTTTCATTCATATTTATTAGTCTGAGTTTTTTACCGTATTGGCCCAAATTGATTAGGCTTTCTTGTCTATGGTGTACTTGAAACCTCTTTCAGAGCTGTCATCCCCAATAATGCCAATGTTAGTGTCAGTATTTTCATCCTGCCATCAGTAATAAAAAATCCTCTTTTCATATCATTTTAGGGGTCCCACTTAGAATTTTTTTATCATTTCACTAGTTCATGCAAAAATTTAGTCACTGATGGTAGCTCTAGTCCAAAAAACATCACTCTTCCTCAAATATTGATTACTTGTTGGCATAGTTTCATAGCTTGCTGATTGTGAATCATCCATAAAGTTAATGTCATCATGCCATTAAATCAGTCATGAGGTCTAAGTCATCATGAAATCCAGTCTTTCAAGGTCTCATTAAGTCTTTAGGGTTTTTCAAGGTTTCCATTAGGTCATTATGGTTTCCATGGTCTAATAAAAATTCATTTCCATTGCATAAGACCAACAAGTAAAGGGTGATCAAATAGCATATCTTCACCATGTGAAGATGATTTGTAAATAGAAATGATTATTTCATCATGTAATTTTGAGCTCAAATGTAATTTTTTATATTATCATTATGTAATTTTATGTCTTTCAATATGTAATAATTTCACCATCCCAAGTTGCTAACTCAGTGTTCAAAATATACCAAACCACCAAAAAGTCAAATTCAAACAATTATCAAAGGTCATCAAAAGATCAAATTTTCAAAGGAAAGATTCAAGTAAAGGGTAAATTTTCAAAAGGTTAAGTAAATAAAAAAGGAATAAATTGGGTCCCAAGGCCCAAAATAATCAATTTCATGAAGTATAAATACCACTAAAACATCCCATTCAAACTCATTTGCACATCCAAAGGTTGAGTTTGCACTCCCTCAGCCCGAAAAAGTCGAATTGCAGAGCCAAAGAGAAAATTTTTGAGGCGTTGCGCTTAGAGGAGGGTGGCGCTGTGTGTAGGCAATAGGCGCTGCGCTTAGAGCATTTGGTGCTACCTTTTTCACTTCAGGCGCTACGCTCCTGGGCTTGGTTCCGCGCTTTTGCCTAATAAGCCCTAAAAGCCACAAAACACCCTCAAACTCTTCCAAATTTTCAACATAAGCTTGTTTCCTCCTCTATCAAGTATGTAATACAAAATCATTACCTCCTTGCTTTCCTAGATGTAATTTTTATGATGGTTTTATTCATGAGGAAAATTTAACCAAGTGTTTAGTGGAAAACCCTAGTATCACTCCCTCACTCTCAATATACTGCCCATAAACCCTACAATACCTTCCTACATCACTATTAAACCCATCCCTACCCTTACACTATCATTCCCAAATCCATAAATCTCTTTTCCTAAAAGCCATAAGTCCTAAGCTTCTACATTCCTAGGCAGCCCCTTCCCTAAACCTGTAATTAAATTCTCATTTTCAAGTCCCTGATATTTTGACCTCCCATCACCTCCCACAGTTCCCTAATCCCTTCCCCCGTCACCCTAAATTTTCCTAGAGCTATTCCTATACCCTAGACCCATATTCACTCCCCATTCCCATTTACCTTATACCTAGGGTTTCTAGGCCACCAAAACACTATGGAGGAAGAAAGATACTATGTGGAAGAGGAGGAAGATAGATTAGAGGAGGGTAGACAACAGAGGAGACCAAACAAAGGAGGAACAATCCTAAGACTGGAGCCCACCAACACAAATGAATTGAGGGCCTCTCCCATGACTATTAGTTGTTTTTAATATGTAGGGTGCCTTGAGTTTTGCAACATGATTCAAAGGGTCCAACATCATCCCATGTTGAGTATATTTTTCACTTCAAACCTCATAAAAAATCAAGTGACCCTTGCTGGTGTGACCTTCAGTGTATCTACATCTGTCACTGTTGCTGCCACAGGGAATCCAAATATGGGAGAGAGATGGTTTAAATCTAAGGATTTTTAGGATCAATACTATGAACCATTCATTAAACCCAGATACATGAATGAAAGGAGGATGGTTTTCCCTTTCAACGACCTTCTTGATAGGTATGCACCCATGATGAAGATCATCATGAAGTACTTCTCTTGTGAATGGAGGTTTTCTATCTCTACAATGTTAGGTCCATATATTACTAGTTTAGTCCCTTATTTTTATTAGTGTAGCCCCCTTATTGTTATTGTTGTACCCCTGTAACCCCAATATTGTTATTATTGTGCCCTTACATTATTACTGTTAGGTCAGCTAGGATTATATTATGGCCCCATGGACTCCTATATATAGAAGGAGGTTTTGGTCATTTGTATCATCCAATAATTGTTCATTTATGTAATGTATTGGAGGTTTCCCCCTCGAAGTGGCTGATTTATAAGGTGTTGATCTCTCTCTTCTTCTATTTTTGGAGCTGATTTCATAACATTTGGTATCAGAGCTTTGGATTCTAGGGTTTCAATGCTCCAAATAGGTCATCGTGTAATTTGCGCTATAAAAAAATTTCTATGAAGGTTCAGAAGCTGAAATTTTTATAGAGTGAAGCCAAAATCTCGAGGAAAGTCGTGGAAAAATTTTAGATCTTGGTTCGCAATATTTTCAGAGATAGGATTTGTGCAAGTTAGGGAATTTTGCAAGCTCCTGAATTTAACCTAAACAGGTCATCGTGGAATTTTCTCTATAAATATTTTTATACAAGGGTTCAGAAGCTGAAATTTTTACAGAGCCAAGCTGCAATCCTGAGGAATGTTGTGGAAAAATTTCAGAGCTTTATTCACAATATTTTTGGAGATAGGGTCTGTGGAAGTTAGGATTTTTCAGGCTCCCGAATTTCATCTAAAAGAGGTGATTGTGGGAAAATCTTCATAACTCTCTCTATGAGCATTGGATTGGAATTCTGTAAAAAGTGGCGCAAGCACATGGACTATAGTTTCCTCTGTATCAATTTCAGAGCTGAAGGAGGAAACAGTGACACGTGACATGTCGTACAAGGTCGCTCTACTGAACTAATCCATAATTAGGTCATTGTGGGATATTGGGCATAACTTTGTCTTGAAGAATCCAAATCAGTTGATGCTTGTGGAAATATAAATAAGCTTCATAGGGCTACTACAGGGCCAAATTCTAGATATTGAAGATCTTAAATAACAAAGATAATTCCATTTCAATATCGATCTCCTCAAAACCAATAAAAAGGTGTGTATTTTTTTTCAAATTGCATAAGTCTTGTGTGCAAAATCAGTTTGAATTGATTCCAAGGGAATATTGTAGAATAGATATCAGTATTCAGTTATAAAATGCCCCCTAAAAATAATTCAACACCCATTAAGCCTTTATAAGGTCAACATGACATATCAAAATTACAAGAGCAAGTGCACCAAATTTCGCTCTCGCAAAGAGCAACAAAAAATGAAATGGAAGTTTTGAAGAAAGGCGTGGAAGCTAAGACGGATGGTTTTAAGAAATGCATGGAAGCTAATATGGATGACATGGAAGCTAAGATGGATGACATGAAAGACAACATGGAAACATGAAGAATGATCTATATGCACACATGGAAGGTTTGACAAAGATGATACAAGAAATTTTTCCTAATGCCGAAAAGATAGTAGAGGAAACTAATGATGAGAACAAAATAAATGTTAATCGTGATTTCATAAACTCTAATGTTGGATGGAAGAACCACCATATTCCTGAGATGGATATGAGGAAGTTTGATGGCAAGGATCCCGTAACATAGGTACTACAGATGGAGAAATATTTTGATCTCAATAATGTGCAAAACACACAGAAGGTACGCATTGCAACTTTACATTTAGAATAGAATATATTTGTATGTTATAGATGGATTTGCTCCCATAAAAAAAATTTCACTTGGTCAATTTTTATGGAGGAAATGATAGCACATTATGAGGATACAAAAAGCAACACCTTCTTTAGCCAATTGATAAATCTCAAACAAAAGGGTTCAATGGTAGAGCACATTGAGGACTTCCAAAAGTTGAATATAAGGGTAACTGATATTCGAGAGGAACACCAGATTGATGTCTTCATAGGGACTTTAAAGGATAACATCCAACATTAAGTTTGTGTTTGGGAACCTAATTCATTGGAAAAGGCATTCAAGTTGGCAAGAAAATTTGAATGTAAAATTATGGCGACAAGGAAGCCTACCACTCACATATATAAAGATGGAAGTGTTTCTACTCCTAGACATCCACAACCTACAAGGTTGACACCACAACAATTGGAAGAAAAAAGAGCAAAAGGGATTTGCTACAATTTTGATAGCAAGTACACTAAATTTCATAAGTGTGCTGAGAAGAAATTATTTTACATAGATTGTGAAGAGGAAGAAGAAAATGAACAAGAATCTTCAAAAGAAGAGGATATACACCAGGAACCAACCCTAGAAGAGGAAGAAATGAGTCATACCATATCATGTAATGCATTGGCAGGAATTACCACTCCTTAAACTCTCAATATAGAAGGACATATCAAGAAGAAAAAGGTAATAATGTTGATTGATTCGGGTAGTACCCATAATTTTATTCATTATAAGGTAGCCAAGGAATTGAATTGGTTCCTATACCCAACACCAGAATGTCAAGTGATGGTTGCAAATGGAAGAATTATAAATTGATCTGGAAAATGCCATAATATCAAGCTAACCATGGGGGAATATGTATTGAATAGTACAATGCTTTCTATTCCAATGGGAGGTGTTGATTTTGTACTAGGAGTACAATGGTTACAATCTTTGGGGATGGTAGCTTTTAATTTTCAAGGACTTTTCTTGAATTTTTTTTCATAAGGAAAGGAAGTCAAATTATGGGGTATCGCAGTTAAGCCAGGAAAGATAATAAGCTCTAATGTTATGACAAAGCTTCTGAAGAAAGAACAACGAGGCGTAATTGCACAATTATGATCACTAGAAGTTCCAACATCAAAATCATATATTTCTACAGATCTCCAAAAAGTCTTGGACAATCATTCCAAGATGTTTGAAACTCCCAAAGTACTCCCACATATTCATGATCATGATCATGCTATTAATTTTATTCCAAGAAGTGTTCCTCCAAACATCAGGCCTTATATATATCCTTATGTCCAAAAGTGTGAAATTGAACGTATGATTGCATAAATGTTAGAGGTTGGCATAATTCAATCTAGTCAAAGTTTTTTCTCTGCTCTAGTAGTATTGGTGCACAAGAAGGATGGATCATGGCACATGTGTCCGGATTATAGGGAGCTCAATAAGCTCACCATTAAAGATAAATTTCCCATTCCTGTGATTGATTAATTATTGGATCAATTACATGGATCAATTTATTTTACCAAGTTGGATCTTCATTTAGGATATCATAAAATTAGAATGAATACTGAAGATATTCTAAAAACAACATTTCAAACTCATGAGGGTCATTATGAATTTTTGGTCATGCCTTTTGGCCTTACCAATGCACCTTCTACATTTCAAGGGTTGATGAATTCCATTTTCAAACCCTTCCTTAGAAAATTTGTGATAGTATTTTTTGATGATATACTAATCTACAACAGGGCTTGGAAGGATCATGTTCAACACGTTGATAGGGTGCTCAAATTATTGCAGGAGAAACAATTATATGAAAAAAAATCCAAATGTTTCTTTGGAGTACAAGAGGTGGAATATCTGGGTCATATTGTATCTCACAAGGGTGTTAAGGTAGACCCTAAAAAAATTAAATCCATTAAGGAATGGAAAGTCCCCAACCATAAAGCAGTTGCGAGGATTTCTCGTGTTTGTTAGAGTCGGTATCTTCATCCCTCCGTCAGAGATCAAATTTCTCTTGTTTCATTTAATTTTAGGTGTCTCATTCAGTTCAGTCAGCTGCATTCCATTAGGAGCATGGATCATCTGATGGTAGGGTCTTGTAACTTATATCCCTCATGTCATTTACCTGCTGGTCTAGTTCTGTTCATCAAAATCATTTACAATCATGTTTGGTCTCTTGGTTGGAAAAGAGTCATTTTAGGGTTTTTAGTCTCATTAGGTCTAGGGTTTCGTTAATTTGGTCTTTAGAGTGTCTAATAATGTCAGCAGGCACATGAGGAAGCTTCAAATAAGGTTTCACTGCAAAAATTTCATCATCATAATGCTTGATAATGATTTTTCTTCAAAACTCTGTTTTGAAGAAAAATTGTCTATTTTGTCCTTTTGTAACAAATGCAATGTAATTTTTAAGTTCTTCAGTTGTAATAATTCTTCATTCGTAGCCTTGTTCGCCTTTGCCAAAACTCCATGCCATCCATCCCTGCAAAACAGACAAGAAATTCATCATTCAGTCCAAAAATAAAAAAGCAAGCAAAACAGAGTTCATTTGAAAAGTGCCAAAGTTTTCAAACATTATAAAATGGGTTTTTCAAATCAAAAATTAAAATATTTGGTATATATAATATATTTCCAAATTCAAAACTCCATTTGCATACCAAAGACATCAATGAGCCAAGAGAAATCATGGAGGAGTGAAGAAATAAGTTTGGAGGCTGAACTGTGTTGAAATTGACTGGCGTGGCGCACTAGGCAACTGTCACGGCGCATAGATTGAGCGCAGCGCATAGGGCCGCTCTTCTCTGTGTGTTTTTGAACTGTCGTGACACATTGAAGGGGGACGACGCACTGGGCAGTGGTCACGGCACATTGAGCCGACACCCAATTTTTTTTCACTGCTTCCAAAAACTCCAATCGATTCGGTCAATCTTGCTCCAAGTAAGTTCATGTGACTTTTTAGTTGCCATTTACAAATGTTCGAAGATGGATTATGAGAGTTTAAATGCAAAACTCAAACTCTCTCATCTTGTTGAGAGTTTCTCCCTAGGGTTTTGAAGTTGGAGTTTTAAAATTGGTTTTGTGCCAAACTTTTTCATTCCCATCTTGTTTATTCCTCCCTCTCACTGTTATAATATCACTACAGTCCATCCCCTATTCCCCTACATCCCTAAAGCCACTCATACTCATCTCATTTCCATTACCCCTATCCCATTTGCAAAAATTTCCCCAAATCCCAAAAAATCAAGTGGCTGTCCCTTGTCCCTAGATTTGTCAAATCACAAGTTTTCAAAAGACAAATTCCACTTGACAAAAATTCATTGTCCCCACTGCCCTATTTCCCCACAGCCCCTCCCTCACTACCATACATTTGGAAATTAAGAAAAAAGCACCCAAATTCTCATTTTCATCTCATACAAGCCAACATATACCTTTCATCAACCTTGAACACCATGGAGACAGACACTGATACATCATATGACCGAGATAGTGATTCCACCACTGAGCTACATGTACCTAGAAGGCCTCGTAAAGGTGGCAGACATGTGAGAGAGGAGCCCACCTCATTGACTGAATTGCAGGCTTGTCCACTTTCCATGGCATGTTTTCGAGAACATTCATGCTATAATTTTTGTGAAATGATTGCTAGGATCCATCATCATCAGGAGTTGGCTCGTTTGTTTTGTATTGCATTTACATGATGGTCAGGTAACTCTTGCTAGTGTAAATTTCACTTTGACACCGGAAACTATTTCTCAAGAAACGGAAATACCGAATGTGGGTGAAAAGTGGAACAAAAGACAGTAGGAGGACATAGTGCATTATGAACCATACATCGGGCCTAGCTTTGTGAGGCAACTCAGCAGGGTGTTCCCATTCCGGTTCCTAAAGGAATCCTATGCGCCTCTGATGAAACTCATTATCAGATATTTCAGTTGTGAGGGCCGGTTTTCACGCCTCTATGCCTACCACATCAGGTTTTTGATCCATTTCACAAGAGTGAGGATGATCAACATACCTTATTTCATGTGCCATAACATCGAGAGAATGACCACTCTTGTGCAAAGGAAAACTCCCGAGCAGCAGTACAACAGTATTTATCACTATGCACTCATCAAGATCGTGGTTGTACATCAGCTTGGATTGCAGGGTATTTCATGGGAGGATTTCATTTCCCATGATTTCTTCACAGCTCCTCAGTTTCCTCTGGATGTTTTCCATGATGCAGGTGAACCTTCACATCATTATGGAGGTCAGGAGGCAAAGACTACTAGTGTGCCGACATATGTCACTTATCAGAGAGGCACTAGAGGATTATTTGCGGCAGCTCGGCGAGTACTATCTCCACTTGGAGTGGAAGGGTTCTCGTTGCCATCATCAGCAGCACAGGTAAAGGTATAGGACAGAGGTAAAAGGCCTATGTAGGATTAGGGCCCTTCAGGAGGCCAAGACATAGGTTTCATACTGATTGATGAGGATTTGAGCTCTCCGAGCTCAAAGTTGAGAGAGACCATTCAGGAGCAGAAGGTGGAGATAGACACATTGACCGTCAAGTTGTAGAGAGCCTAATGGATCATAAAATACCTGGAGCAGTGAAACAAATAGTTGGAAGATCAACAAACAATCATGGAGTTGCTAAACATCCGTGAAAACCGGCAAGCTGCCCAAAGAAGCCAAACCGAGATGACATCCATTGAGCGGGAGATTGAGGTTGATAGAGAGACTTGGCTTGAGGGGGTCAATATTCATCTTGAGAAGCTGTTGGAAAAGGAAAACAAGGAAAAGAACTTCTAAGGCACATGAAGAACCATTATTGGGTGCGAACTCATGTTTGCAAAGCGAGGATCAAGATCTTGAAAGCAAGACTAAAGAAGGCACTAAAGCGTCGCAAAAGGCATGATAGACTCCAAATTTTGGCCGAAGCTTCCTTGGCCTAGAATAGTGCATGATGGAGGACATTCAGCCCAAATTTCAAGAAATTTGGGAAACATTTTGTCAATTTTAAATTTTTTGGTCTTAATACAGATTTTCCTGCCCGACGCATAGCGCCACTTGGCGTGCGCTTATAATTGGCAGCTCCTCTTGAATAAAAAATTCCATTTATAGATTTTTCATCAAAATATATGCATGCCTATCCATTACCTAAGGATTTTGACAATTTTTTGGTTGCCTGAAGGGTCAAAAACACCCTAAAAATGACCTTTCTGCCACTTTTTGGACACACAGGAAGAAGTGTTGGGAGATTTGATTTTTGGAGGGTAAAATTGCAACCAAATTAAGAAATTCCACTTGGGTTGGAAAGTAGACAGGTAGAGATTTCCAAAAAGCTATCTTGTTCTCAATTTGGACTTCAGGAACGCACTCAAAATCATCCTCAAAGTGGCGCTACGCATAGAGATTTCAAGTGCGGCGCATTGGGAAATTTGGCCTAATTTTCACTCAGCAGTTTAGATTTTCGCCTAGTTTTGGCCAATTTGACTTTTTATATTCATATGTGAAACTCTTGATGTAACTTGATGTAATTTTATGACTTTGATGTAATTTTGGCACATTTTTACTCATCCAAGTAGATTCATTTACCAAAAAGTGAAATGTACCTGAATGAATAAATTTCCTATCTTATAGAGGCAAGCTGTTTCATTGCCTATTTTCCAGTTCTTAGTTTAGATCTTGTTGAAACAGCTCCTAGAATGGTGAGCTCGACCACTAGAGGCATGGTGATGAGTTAGGCTGGTCTATATCTTGTAGTTCTTCAGTCATTTTCAAGGTTGGACACTTGGGATTGATTGGAGTTTCATTGTACATTTCATCCCTGCATTTTGGCAAAGGAATAGACCAGGGTTTGCAACACTCCTTGGGATCCATGTGGCTCTTTGTTTTGATGATGTGTTTCTCTCTGTTATTGTAAGTTTACTGATGTTTCATTTTTATCATCTTCCTTCTCATTTATTCTTAAGTTAAACAAACAAGTAGTAAAGGTGGAATTCATTACATTTGCAGTGCTCTGCCTTGAGTTTTGATTAATTTTCCATATTTTCAACTGTCTGAAGAGTATTCTTGAATGCCTATTGCCCTCTTCAACTCCTCCCCAGTCTGAGTTATCCATTTCATTCAATTTCGAAGCATCAAAACAATTTCCTTCCTTTCCCCATTAAGCCCTCTGCAAAACTGATCATTTCCCGAACCCAAAATTTGCCTTTCCCTTTGATTCCAACAAAAACCCCCAAAATCAAATCAAACTCCTTTACACATATACCTAGCCTAAAATCAGCCTTTATCTTAAGTCATCTCAAGCCTCATTGATTATTTTTGCTGAGATTGACTAGGAGAGAGCCCTCTCTCGATCTGGTAGGGCTAGTTACCAGATTAAGCGTGGTTTGATGTTACCATAGATTCTGCCTTCCTCAGCCTGAGGTATATTTAGGCAATAACAGTGTTAACAGGGTATTATTGCAAATTTGTTAAGAATTGTGGGAGAATATGAGCACCTCTAACAACATTATTGAAGAAAGATGCATTTTCATGGACTCCTGAAGCAACTAAGGCCTTTGAACATCTTAAAGAGTCAATGTGCCTAACACTAGTCTTAGCTACGCCAGACTTCAAAAAAACCTTTATTGTGGAATGTGATGCCTCAGGAAATGGAATTGGTGTTGTTTTAATACAAGAAGGAAGACCCATTGCTTTTGAAAGTCGTCCAATCAAAGGAAATTATTTATGGAAATCTATTTATGAGAAGGAAATGTTAGCAATACTACATGCACTAAAGAAATGGCGACCTTACCTAATGGGAAGATACTTCAAGGTAAAAAATAATCATGATAGTCTTAAACATTTTTTGGATCAAAGACTATCTTCATAAGAGCTAAAAAAATGAGCCACAAAGATGTTGGGTTATGACTTTGAAATAATCTACAAAAAAGGGAAGCTAAATGTTGTTGCAGATGCACTCTCAAGAAAAAATGAAGAGGTGGAAGAATTTCTTTGTGCCATTTCTATTATCCAACCAAATTGGATAACCGAAGAAAGGCATGAATGGAAGAAGGATGAAGAATTGTGGACACTCATTCAAAAGTTGCAGCAAGATCCTAGTACATTTGATACATTTAGTTGGAAAAAATATTTCTTATGGTACAAAGATCACTTATATATTTGTAAGAATTCCCAACTAAAACAAAAGATTCTTTTGGATTGCACACTTCTCCTTTAGGAGGACACTTAGTATTTTTAAAAACTTACCACACAGTGAAAAAATATTTTTTTTGGGATGGCCTTAAATTTGATATTCAAATGTTTGCGGTGGAATGTTTGGTTTTCCAGCAAAATAAAGTTGAGAAAATTAAGACCCCATGTATTCTACAACCTTTATCCATTCCAAGTCAATGTTGGGAGGAGATTTCAATGGATTTTATCACAGGTTTACCTAAGTCTGAAGGAACGAGTGTCATCATGGTGGTAGTTGATAGACTTACCAGGTATGCACACTTTTGTGCATTATCTCATCCATTTAAAGTAAGTACAGTTGCTACTACATCTATGGACACAATTCAAAAGCTACATGGAAACCCAAAGATTATTGTGAGTGACAGAGATCCCATTTTTACTGGAAATTTTTGGACAAAGTTATTTTCTTGTTTGGGTACTCAATTAGCTCATATCTCATCTTATCATCCTCAATCTGATGGTCAAACTGAGATAGTGAATAAATGTTTGGAAGGATATATTCGTTGGTTTTTATCTGATAAACAAACACAATGGGTCAAGTGGTTACCTCTCGCTGAATGGTGGTATAACACTTCCTTCCATACCGTAGCAAAAATTACCCCATTTATGGCCCTTTATGGATATCATCCACCATCCAACACATCATCTTTAAGAGAAAATTCTAAGGTTCAAGCAGTGGAAGATCACATCGAGCATCAACAAGAAGTTCTCCAACTCTTAAAGGATAACCTAAATTTGGCACAAAATCGAATGAAACAATAGGCAGATCAACATCATAGCAAGGGAAGTTTTGATGTAGGAGATTGGGTATTTTTACGACTACAACCATACAAACAAATGTCCCTCAAGAAAGCTAAGAAGGATAATAAATTATCTCCAAAGTACTATGGTCCTTACAAGGTGTTGCAAAAGATTGGTACTATGGCATACAAATTGGAGCTTCCTACTTTTTCGCGAGTGCATCCAATTTTCCATGTTTCATGCTTAAAGAAGGTTATAGGTGAAAATCTTCCAGTTCAAATAATATTTCCAAAACTTGATGAGGAAGGAAAAAATAATATTTGAACTTGAAGCGGTCACGGAAACAAGAACTCGACAGCTACGATATCGATCAATTTCATAGTATCTCATCAAGTGGAAGAACTTACCCACTGAAGATTCTATATGGGAGGATGAGAATTTTATACAGAAGAACCCAGAGCTACTCAAGCATTAAGGACAACACGTTTTTGAAGGACAGGGGCATGTTAGGTCCCTATATTACTAGTTTAGTCCCTTATTGTTATTAGTGTAGCCCCCTTATTGTTATTGTTGTACCCCTGTAACCTCAATATTATTATTATTGTGCCCTTACACTGTTATTGTTAGGTTGGATAGGATTATATTGTGGCCCCATAGACTCCTATATATAGAAGGAGGTTTTGGTCATTTGTATCATCCAAGAATTGTTCATTTATGTAATATATTGGAGGTTTCCCCCTCGAAGTGGCTGATTTCTAAGGCATTGATCTCTATTTTCTTCTATTTTTGGAGTTTGTTTCATAACAGACACATACCACATAAGACTGTTGATGCGCTTCACAAGACTGAGATTGCTCAATATCCCATACTTTATTTTCAGGAGAATAGAAAAAATGGATTACATTGTGCAAAAGAGAGACTATCACTAGCAAATGAATAACCTCTTCCACCATTCATTGATCAAGATCATTGTCCTCCATCACCTTGATCAAGTGGGCATCTCATGGGACACCTTCATTGCAAATGACATCTTCATTGCTCCACAAGCTCAACAAGCTCTAAATGTTGAAGATCTAACTTCTTCATCTCACCCAGCTACATCTATGCCTCCACCTCACTCCACTCCACCTCAGTCCACTTCACCTACTCCATCACCATCACCACCATCATCACCATTTTATGAGCAGGATGAGTCAACTAATAGATTTGAGGCCAGTAAGCCTAAAGAGGCTGAAATTAGCATGTTTTAAAAGACATATTAGAGAGGGAATAGGCAGGTATTTTCCCCACAGATTGTGGGAGGGGCCCTGCCTTCTTAACCAACAAAGTAGGTACAAAAGGGAAAACAAAATATGGTAGAGGAATATGAACATGATGAGGATGACCTTCATGAGACAGACACTAATTTTGACCTTGTTGATTTAGATTATGACCATGATGATGAGACCTTCAATTTGATGATCAAGAAAAAGTATGCCCAAATCAAGGAGCTTCAGACCAACTTAGAAAAATCTAAGTTTGTCATTGCATACTATGAGAAAGAAAATTAACAACTCAAGACCAAGCAAGACATCATGGAAATTTAGCTTCTCAAGGCAAAAAGAGAATAAAACAAGGCAAAGGCCTTGCTTGATGAGACTTATGAGAGATATGGTGACAAATATTAAGAAGAAGAACAGGTGCCAAGAAGAATACCTAGGACTAGAAGGTTGAAAATAGCTCTAGAACTAGAGAGACAAAAGGAGGCTAAGCTTGCTAATCAGCTCACTTAGAATGAAAAGTTTGCCAAAATTGTCAATGAGAACCCAGAGAAATGGCTTGAAAGGGATAGCCAACATCTTGAGGATCTCCTAGAAAATGAAATAAAGGACAATGACATATTGAGGAAGAGGGCAAAACAATTCTTCGAGAAAAATCATATTGCAAGCTCAAAACTTAAAAAGGAAAAATCAAGACTTAAAACCTTAACCAAGAAAAATAAAGGGGGAAAGCTTGATATTATTGCTGAGGAATCTCTCATTGTCTAATACATTTCATCAACATCCCACGGCAGAAAATTTGAAGAAATTTGGGAAATTTTTGGAAATTTTTGTGTTTTTGCCTATTTTATACAGTCACAATGGAAAAAGCGCAACACCTAGGGCATTGAGCTTTTCCTAGGGAACTCCAATGGAAAAATTGTTGACACCATTGGATTCAAAAGGAAAGTTACAGTCATAAAAACAACTTTGCTAAGATTTTTTGGGTCAAAGAGGCAGTCAAAAGGTCAAAAAACACTCAAAAAATGACCTTCTGCCCTGTTTTGGAGGCTGGCACTGCACTTTTGACCAGTCTTGGGAGAATCATTTTTTGGAGGGTCAAATCAGCATCATTTTGGAAACCAAGCATATATCTAGAAATTAAACTAGACATGATTTCCAATGAGATATTATGAGCACTATTTGGGCACCTAGAACCCCCTCCAAAATGGAGCTGAAGTTGGTGTTGCGCTTAGAGCAGTGGCGTTGCGCTTTGGACACATTTTTTTAGTTTGCTGATATTTCTTGATTTTCTCACTTTTTCTAAGTTTGACCATGGTCAATGGGATTTTTACCAATGTAAATCATGAATGTAAAAATAATTATGATTTGGTTGACTTACCTAGAGGTAAATACATTAGGTGAAAAATTTTGATGACCTGTAATGAATCTGTTTGCAAAAAGTGAGGGATGAGTCAGTTTAACCTCCCTACACTCTAGGTGTTCAGCTCATTTTTTGGTGGAACACCTCCTCCACTAAGGGATTATACCCCTGAGGTTGATAGAGGTTTTTTTTGGTCTATATATTGTACTTTTGGACTCATTTCAGAGGTTGGATGTTGTTGCATTGATCAGAGACTCTGGTGTAGTCAATATTTGGAAAGAATTTAATGAAAGAGTTCTAGCTATTTCTTTGGGATACCTGTGGTATGGAAATTTAGCATTGTTCTTCTTATGTCTCATTATGTACTTTATCTTGAGTTTCCTTTCTCTTTCTAGCTTCTCATCAGTATGATCCATCTCACCCTGAAACCCTAAAGTGTTAGGTTTTCTACCTACCTTGCCCCATTGAATCTCTGCAACCCTAATCTTATTTTCCCTGACCTATCCTCTTTGACCTAATCCTCATCCATCAACTCAATTAAAAAAAAAAACCCCTATACTCATACCTAGCATAAAACCCTAATTCATCCAGCCCTCTTGGCTGTGACATTGTGGAGAGAGCCCTCTCTGGTTTGGTAGGGATAGCTACCAAGCTAAAATATTGGTATGTGGTTACCTCTATTTGAACTCTTTCTTAGCCTTTAGATATCTGGCAGAGTGCCAACACCTGCTTTAACCAATACTTAGCCAATTCAAGGCTCATACTTCCTCCTATTTCCTTGCATAATCTAGGAGGAAATTATCTCCCTAATAATAGGGAAATTCCCTATTTCCTTACACAATTGCTAGAGGAATTGACCACCTTCTCATTGCAAAAGTTTTTACACTCAAATAGTATACAATTTATAATTACAATGTGCCTTTTCCTTCACCCCAACTAGGAAATGAAAGTTCCATGCATGAATGGGTTTATTTTTAGTAAATTGATTAGTTAACTAAGAGATCGATGAGTTAACAATTGTTATAACTACTCAATTGAACTCCTACTAACTCCACTAAAAACTAGAGCTCAGTTAATTGAGTTTAACTAACAATAACTCCACTAGATTGCTAAATTTTAGCAATCAACCCTTGCACAACTCTACTTCTAGCCTATAACTCGAATTTATTGACTTAACTAGGAGAGAAATCCATGTCACTCTAGCTAGCTACAATCCAATTCATGTTGTTTATGTGGAAAATCTAATTTCTCCATTTGACTAAGGAACAGATCAAATGAAGACTTTTCTTGCTACATTTTAACAAACTTTGCAAAGTTCTTGTGTATTTCTCCCTTGTGTTTAATTGTTTCCCAGAGCGATTCCATTATATAATAGGATCTATGAATTTGTAATATGAACCAAGAACATTAAAGTTCCACCCAAGTTTTAAATTATATAGGAGTGCTTTGTATATCTTCTCTTTCAACATAGTTGCTTGCAAAAATATGATATCACATTTACCTTTATGAGCCATCACTTTAGTGTAACCTTATGTTTGCATAGATCTTATCCATTCGGGATCCTTATGATTAAATTTAAACATTCTTCTTCAATTCTAGAACGAAATTTTTATTTTACCTCATTATATTTAAGAATTCTTCAATATTCATACAAATTTCTCGCTCACGTCTTTTGGTAGTATCTTCATCTAATATCCATGTTCCTTCTTGACTTTGACAATGCTTCTTTTCTTTTTTCAATCTCTTTACATCATCTAGTAGTTTTCTCTTATGGTTTCATAATCTACATATTTCTTCATTTTCTTTTCAAGTATTCCCCAAAATCATTATTTTCCCACGTTATTTTGCTATTACCTTCTTGCTTAATTTTTTTAACCTATTTGGTGAGTGATTCATTAATTTTTTGTAGCTTATGTTATCACCAAGTTGAGTCCTGTTGGGCTACTTCAATGGTCAACTTGGAGTAACTCTTTCAAACCAACTTTTGACTGAAGCTTAGCCTCTTTAGTCTAAGAGGGCTCTCTCAAGGGGGTTTTATGATTTAGATAATGATAGTACTAGATGGATAACTCTATGAATTGTGTCTTGGTTTTGTATGTTTGCATTTTGAAAAGATGAAGGCTTGCTACCATTGGTCTATGGAGTCAGTGACAGAGATCTCAATGAAAAAGGCTCTCCTTGTGGAAGCTAAGGCATGTAGATACTTAAATGAAAATAGAATACACACATACAGGTTTTACTCAATATTTAAATATTCAAAGGAAGTCAGAGCATGAGAAACATGAACTCTGAGTAATGAAAATTAGGATACTGAAAGAAGGACATTGAGAAAGATATCCAATAGTTTAGTGCTTGAAAGGAATTCAGAGCATGAAAAGAAAGAATTATGAGTAATCAAACATTAACATATTGATAGAAAGTAATAAGATACATAGGATATTGTTCATGAAAGTATCAAATTAATCTCATGTGAAGGATGAAACCAATAGCTACTCTCTATTACTAATCAAAACATGTTTACAATTGTAGCAGTCAACCATAACATATCCCAACCATTTCTAACTCTAAAACTCTGTCATTTATAGAGTGAGGACTCATAAAAATGATATGACACCTTACTCCCCTAGAATTCCCACCTTAGAGACCTATTTCAAACATGATTCCATCACTTGGAGACTTCATAGGGATATTTCTGTTTTGCAGAGTTTGAATACAAAGAGGACTCTTCTTTCATTAATAGTTCAACAAATCAATTTAATAACCCTTATAAACTACAACCAACTAATTTGTTGAGTGTAATAGAGTTCCGATGTGTCATTATGCCATGTGGATGCTGAGCTGGACCTCCTCCAAGTCGATTTTTTACAATTTTTTCACAAATCTGGTTAGTGAAA
This sequence comes from Pinus albicaulis, assembly GCA_034641835.2. Lineage (NCBI taxonomy): Eukaryota > Viridiplantae > Streptophyta > Pinopsida > Pinales > Pinaceae > Pinus > Pinus albicaulis. Next base: position 1,965,120,794 of record CM076575.1, read on the forward strand.
ATTCTAAAAAATAGGCTTCAAAGATGGGTGTATAATTTCCAAACCTTGATGGATTTGCAGAAAGTGAGAGAGGTTTTTGTAGATGGACCTGTACTGAAGAAAAAATATTTCATATTTCCAAAATAATTTTTCATTTGGTCTGAAATAAAACTTTAAGTTGACTGCTAAAACAGTCATGTACAAAAATTTTTGTAGCGTGTTTTAGTAGCGTGGGAAAAATGGCTTTTCCATCAATATTCTTGAATTATTTGCTGTTCCAACACCTTCATAATGTATTGAAACCTTGAAACCATGAATTCTCCTCTTTGAATCATGCAAAAACTGACTTTAAAAGCAAAAAGGCTCCTATAGGAATTTTCGTAGCGTTTTTTGGCCTTCAAGCCAAGGAAATTCTATGAAACTATGGAAAAGTGAAGAAATTTGCAGTCTATAAATGAACTAATATTTCTGAATCCTTGATAGATTTTGAAAAAATGAAGGAGGTTTTTGTAGTTCAGTATGTCTTGAAGAAAAACCTCTATTTTTTGAAACACATCTCCAGCTGTCTAGAATCGGCATTCTAAAAACATGTATAAAATAGGAAAATTCTGCATTCTAAAAATAGGGTTGAAAGACATCCTTGTATCTCCCAATTTGTAGCACCTTTGATAAAATTTAAAGAGGTTATTTTTATTTGGTATTTTATTGAAAATAACCTCTCTCATTTTCTCAAAATACTTCCCTGTTTTACCGGAAACCGCCCTTGAAGCTGACTTCTCAAAGTCAGAAAACAGAGAAATGCTTCATATTCTCTATGAAACTATCAACAATTTCGTAGCATTTTCTGCCTATTTTACACTGAATTCGCTACAAAAGTAGGGATTCTTGGCTAAAATTACCTTTTTGGAGTTGTAAACTTGGGAAATGAAATATTTCAGCAAATGATGACTGATGGAACATGATGTGACCTATATGGAGGTGGTTTTGAGATGAAATGAGGGTGGTCTTGAAACTTAGGATAGGTTAAATATGAAAAAACAAAAATTCCTATGCCAACTTGAAAAAGGTTTAAGGAGACCTTACCCTTTTTAGGAGTGAACTGTATGACCATTTCAAGTAATGACTCACAAAATTATGAGTGATAACAGTGGCTCCACTTGGGATGGTGTGCCCCTGTGGTACACCAAAGAACCTATAGTTCCAGTGCCATCCATATTCTTGGAAATAAAAAACACTGAAATTTATGAAAACTTCACCAAGCTCTTATGGCCTTCTCCTCGAGCTCAAGCTTGGCGATTACAATTGAAAAACCAAATCTATACATACTGAAAATATGCTCAGTCTACTTGAACTTATTCACACATGCTCCTACCTACCGTAACAACTGCAATCTTCATGTTTGATTCAAGCAACATGAAACTTCCAATGAAGACAGTCATTGATCTGATCTGACACTTGAACCTCTTGACTTCGCTTGAACCAAAAGTAAACAAGATATTGAAATGACCAAGGCAACATAAGATGTATCTGATCTTCATAACGAAAATATAACTGGAAATTTGGACTGTAGAACTCTTCCATGTAGTCAGCTATAGGATCATAGAATACATAATCTGTTTGATGATTCTGAAGACATTCTGCAACTTTGGAAAACTTGTATATGCTTTTCTCAGCAACATAAGATTTTAGTTATGAGCTATCAAACTGATTTTCAAAAATAGGGTATTCTTCCTCAATCTCAAAATAGAAATGGCATGGAATTTTTTTGAAAAGACTCATCTTGATCATGAAGACTATAGGATTGAATTTGATCTTCTTCTCAATATTCTTAGCAAATTCATCCAGAAATTGAATCTTATCTTCTATCTTGCACTCAAATGACTTTAAATAAGAAGAGAAGGACAAAGAAAAATTTTCACCCACTTCCTCATTAGTGTGATCATTATTTGATGTAGGCTGATGCAAGGAATGACATGAAGAATAAAATTCTTCCTTTACCTGAGGGTTATAGCAATTACCTTCCAATGTTTCTTCTTGTTTTTTGAAATGATTCTCATATTCCTGATGATCAAAATATTGACAAGTCTGCTGCAAATTTTCATCAAACTCAGAGGATGTAACATGATTTTCATAAATAAACTCCTGTTGGGTTTCATTTTCATCCAAGAGAGAGGCTATCCTTTCTTCTTGGTGATGAAAGGGATTTTCATGAAGGGCCTCTAAAATTTCCTCATCCATAAACTCATCATCTTCATAACAATTCTCCAAATATTCAATAAAACTCACACAATGTTTACAATAGTCTTTGAACAACAATAAGGAGGGATGGAACTCTTCATACATCTCATAAAATGAAACATGGAAATCCGCAAGAGAATATAGTGAACCATTTGGCAGGATTTCATACCAAGACCATGGTTTTCCCTCTAAAGTGACCATAAACATCTTCATGATACAATCCTCAGGGAACAAAACCTTAAGTATGTGTACATGCATATGGAATCTAACCAAATGAAAAGAAGAATTGTATTTCTTTTCATATTTAAATATAAGAAGATAAATTAACCATTCAACCTTTAGCATAGGATTTGGAAAACCAGGGATGTGAGACTGATTCATAGGGGCATACCTGGCATTTATTCTTGCAATGGAACTCATCGTGAGACTTCATCAAGCTACTGATCTTCAAGCAGTGGAGTCACCTTCCAAATGATTATTTGATTTTTGGAGTCACCAGAGTAGAAATACAGCCAATATGTGCCTCTATTGCTCTCAGACCTTAGAACTAAAAGTTTGTCGTTCTTCCCAGGGAAAATTTACACCTTTTGTCCCTAGCAACGGCGCCAAAATGTTATCACCAAATTGAGTCCTATTGGGCTGCTTCAATGGTCAACTTGGAGTAACTCTTTCAAACCAAATTTTGACTGAAGCTTAACCTCTTCAGTCTGAGAGGGATCTCTCAAGGGGGTTTTATGATTTAGATAATGATAGTACTATATGGATAACTCTATGAATTGTGAATTGGTTTTATATGTTTGCAGGTTGAAAAGATGAAGGCTTGCTACCATTGGGCTATGGAGTCAGTGACAGAGATCTCAATGACAAAGGCTCTCCTTGTGGAAGCTGAGGCATGTAGATACTTAAATGAAAGTACAATACACACATACATGGTTTACTCAATATATAAATGTTCAAAGGAAGTTAGAGCATGAGAAACGTGAATTCTGAGTATTGAACATTAAGATACTAAAAGAAGGACATTGAGAAAGATATCCAATAGTTTAGTGCTTGAAAGGAAGTCAGAGCATGCAAAGCAAGAATTCTGAGTAATCAAACATTAACATATTGACAGAAAGTAATAAGATACATAGGAAATTTTTCATGAAAGTATTAAATGAATCTCATGTGAAGGATGAAACCAATAGCGACTCTCTATTACTGATCAAAACTTGTTTACAATAGTAGCAGTCAGCCATAAAATATCCCAACCCTTTCTAACTCTAAAACTATGTCCTTTATAGAGTGATGACTCATAAAAATGATATGCCACCTTACTCCCCTCGAATTCCCACCTCAGAGACCCATTTCAAACATGATTCCATGACTTCGAGACTTCCTAGGGATATTTCTGTTTTGCAGAGTTTGAATACAAAAAGGAATCTTCTTTCATTAATAGCTCAACAAATCAATTTAATAACCCTCATCAACTGCAACCAACTAATTTTCTGAGTGTACTAGAGTGCTGATGTGTCATTATTCCACGTGAATGCTGAGCTGGACCTCCTCCAAGTCGATTTTTTACAATTTTTTCACAAATCTGGTTAGTGAAAAATCTGAAAAATAGGCTCAAACCTCAGGGACCCATTTCAAACATGATTCCATCACCTGGAGACTTCCTAGGGATATTTTTGTTTTGCAGAGTTTGAATACAAAAAGGAATCTTATTTCATTAATAGTTCAAAAAATCAATTTAATAACCCTTATCAACTGCAACCAACTAATTTTCTAAGTGTACTAGAGTGTTGATGTGTCATTATTCCACGTGGATGCTGAGTTGGATCTCCTCCAAGTCAAATTTTTACAATTTTTTTACAAATATGGTTAGTGAAAATTCTGAAAATTAGGCTTCAAACCTCAAAGACCCATTTCAAACATTATTCCATCACTTAGAGACTTCCTAGGGATATTTCTGTTTTACAGAGTTTGAATACAAAAATGAATCTTCTTTCATTAATAGTTCAACAAATCAATTTAATAACCCTTATAAACTGCAACCAACTAATTTTATGAGTGTACTAGAGTGCTTATGTGTCATTATTCCATGTGGATGCTGAGTTGGACCTCCTCCAAGTCGATTTTTTACAATTTTTTCACAAATCTGGTTAGTGAAAATTATGAAAAATAGGCTTCAAAGATGAGTGTATAATTTCCAAAACCTGATGGATTTGCAGAAACTGAGCGAGGTTTTTGTAGATGGACCCGTGCTAAAGAAAAAATTCTTTCATATTTCCAAAATACATTTTTATTTGGTCTGAAATCAAACTTGAATTCGACTACTCAAACAGTAATGTACAACAATTTTTGTAGCGTGTTTCAGTAGCATGGGAAAAATGGATTTTCCATCAATCTTCTTGACTTATTTGTTGTTCCAACATCTTCATAATGTCATGACACCTTGCAACCATGAATTCCCCTCCTTGAATCATGCAAAAAATGACTTTAAAAGAAAAAAGGCTCCTACAAGAATTTTCGTAGCATTTTTTGGCCTTCAAGCCTGGGAAACGCTACGAAACTGTGGAAAAGTGCAAAAAAATTTCAATTTAGAAATGAACTCATATTTCCTTATCCTTGATAAATTTTGAAAATTTGATGGAGGTTTTTGTATTTCAGTATGTTTTGAAGAAAAGCCTCTCTTTTTTTTTGGAACACATCTCCAGCTGTCTAGAATGTGCATTCTAATAACATGTATAAAATAGGAAAATTATTCATTCTAAAAATAGGGCTGAAAGACATCCTTGTATCTCCCAACTTGTAGCACCTTTGAGAAAATTGAAATAGGTTATTGTTATTTGATATTTTATTGAAAATAACCTCTCTTAGTTTCTTAAAATACTTCTTTTTTTTCCTAGAAACCACCCTTGAAGTTTCCTGCTCAAAGTCAGAAAACAAAGAAATGCTTCATATTTGCTACGAAACTATCCATAGTTTCATAGGGTTTTCTTCCTATTTTACACTAAATTCACTATGAAAGTTGGTATTCTTGGCTAAAATGACCTTTTTGGAGTTTTAATTTTGGGAAATGAAATATGTCAGCAAATGATGACCGATGGAACATGATGTGACCTATATGGAGGTGGTTTTGAGATGAAATGAGGGTGGTCTTGAAACTTAGGATAGGTTAAATATGAAAAAATGAAATTTCCTATGCCAACTTGAAAGAGGTTTAAGGAGACCTTACCCTTTTGAGGAGTGAACTGTATGGCCATGTCAAGTAATGACTCACAAAATTATGAGTGATAACAGCTTAGATAGCTAGACACCTTTCTTATTGATCTCTTCTCTTGCTTATTTTAACTCATATTTAATTTTATACATCTTCTCTAGTTTTGAATCATTGATCCATTTATTTGAGAAGAGTTTTTTAAATACTTGTCATGTGATGTTTAGTGTAGTATCATTATCAATACTCATCCAACACTTCATAGCTTCACAATAAAAATACTTTATTTTTCTTGAATGATTCATAATATTTTCTTTTACCATCCTTATCCATTCCTTGGGATTGATTTCATATTTATCTTCATCTCCAATAAAAAATATTTCCATTGATCATACCCTCAACTTAAAAAATAATATATTAACAATAATGATATCAAATACCTGTGATCATGCTCTAGGTATATTTTTCTATTTTTTCTATTTCTAGTGGAAATTGAATCACCTCAGTGAGACAATGCACCAATTAAAAATAATGATAATTCTAAGTTAGCATACCTTTTAAAACCATTTTCTATATTTTTTCCTTCTAGTAAACCTTTATTTTTGTGTATCTCTACATTTTCAGCTCTTCTGAGTCTAATTTTTTTCCCATGGTACTCTGATATATCTTCTCTAAAATTCCATAAGTCTAATCACAATTTGATTAGCCAAGTGAAATTTATAGTAAATTTCCCAAAATTTCTAATTTTTGGCTCATTTCTAAGAGAGAATTTGTACATGCTACCACATGTCCAATTATTCAGATGGGATTCTAAATTTTTACTTAAGGTACCTTGCTATGAAACGAGCTCACAAAATAGAAGAAAAGAGAGATCAATGACTTAAAAATTAGCCACTTCAAGGGGGCACCCTCATTTACATTACATAAATGAACAATTCTTTGATGAAACAAATGACAAAACCTCCTTTATAGATATAAGAGTCCATGGGGTCACAATATAAACCTATCCAACCTAACAATAATAATGTAAGGGCACAATAATAACAATAGTGGGCTATTATGGGTCACAATAATAACAATATGAGGATTACATGGGTACATCAATAACAATAAGGGGGCTACACTAACAAAAATAAGGGACTACACTAGTAATATAGGGCCCTAACATGCCCCTCTCCTTCAAAAAAGTGTTTTCCTCAATGTTTGAGTAGTTATGGATGCTTATATATAAAATTCTCAACCTCCCATGTGGAATCTTCAGTGGGTAAGTTCTTCCACTTGATGAGATACTCTAAAATTGATTGATTTCGTAGTTGTTGAGTTCTTATTTCTATGACTGCTTCAGGTTTGAATATTATTTTTCCTTCCTCATCAAGTTCTAGAAATATTGTTTGAGCCAAAATTTTGTCACCTATAACCTTCTTTAAGCATGAAACATGGAAAACTGGGTGCACTCGGGAAGATGCAGGAAGCTCCAATTTGTATGCCATAGTACCAATATTTTGCAACACCTTGTAAGTACCATAGTACTTTGGCGATAATTTATTATCCTTCTTAGCTTGATCGAGGGACATTTTTTTTTATGGTTGTAGCTGTAAAAATACCTATTTTCCTACATCAAAAATTATCTCGTTGTGATGTTGATTTGCCTGTTGTTTCATTCAATTCTGTGCCAAATTTAGGTTATCCTTTAAGAGTTAGAGAGCTTTCTGTTGATGCTCGATGTGATCTTCCATTACTTGAACCTTATAATTTTCTCTTAAAGATGATTTGACGAATGGTGGAGGATATCCATAAAGTGCCATAAATGGGGTCATTTTTGCTACAATGTGGAAGAAAGTGTTATACCACCATTCAACCAAAGGTAACAAATTGACCCATTGTGTTTGTTTATCAGATACAAAGCAACTAGGATATACTTCCAAACATTTTTTCACTACCATAGTGACGCAACAAATGCTGAAAGTTAGTCCTGAGGAGGAGTGGTCAACCGTCGTCGTGGCTCTGTCTCTCTTCCTTTTTTCCCCACGTGGTCTATTTCGTTTTCTTGGAATCTTATTTATCAAATCCGAGTAATTTGATAAATAAATATCATTTGAAAACCATTTCAATTTTAAATATATATTTCGCTTTGTATTACGCTGCCACACCTTAGTTAAAAGGTTCCAATTAATATAATTTATAACTGGGCCCCAGCACTGACGTGGAACATATGACTGATTCGTACCTTCGTTAATCTTGTTTCCTTATCCGACGGTTGTTATCGCATTGCCCGATCTAACGTATATCGCTTGATCAACATGCGCAAACGATAACGCACGATGGCGCATACGGGAAGGTGGTTTTCCAATTTCGCTCGAGGACACGCGTCAGGCACTCTATGGAATCACTACCAATTCTTCAATACCGCATTCCGTATAAGAGTGGTGCGATGAATACCGCTTCCAGCCTTTACTGTTCACCCAAACCACTCGCGGTTTGTGCACAATGTTTAACTAGGGTTCCTCGTCGGTTTTGCGTTCTTCTTTATTTATTAACCCACGTCTAACCTCAGGTTAATCCTCGATAGGTTTCAATCAACATTAACGAGATTCTATTCCAATGGCTTTTATATACAGACCATGCCTGCGGGTGGTGGTAACTTCACAGGGTTTGCTCAAATAAATGTAGGAAACACCAGACAGAGATATATGGCATTCATACAATCACCATTCGCAACAATTTTGTACCAAACCAATATACAATCGTTTCTCAATCAAACAATTTCTTCATTAATAAGAATTCAAGACAATTCGATGGCCAATGAAAATTGAAATTATTCAACTGGAAGAAATTGTAACACACAGAGTTTATTGCAGAAATCTCCTCTCTTCTTCTTGTCCTCCTCCATACATCTGAGGGTTACCGTTATATACATAAACCTATGACTCTTCGGTTCCTCTGAGAGGACAGTTTCAGGAAATCGATAGCCTAATTAAAACAATTCAACTAACTGGGATATGACAGATAGACTAACTGAGCTATTCAAATTCTACGACTCTAACTGATCTAATAATACAATCAGCTAAGGTATTGACACCTAGCTGTGAAAATTTGACTATTTTCGAACCCTCCTAGCCACAACATGTGGACAAAACTCCTACATTTCTGGCTAGTGTCTAATGCCCCTGCATCAAACTCCCGAAGGCAATCTTCTTCATGGGCTCCTGTCCATGAGCTCTTCCACTGATCTGCCTATATTCTGCAACATTTCTTCAGTTATCTAAGTGGCATATTCTTCTGGCTTATCCTTCCATTTTATCAAGTACTGAAAGTACTGTCGTCTTCTGGTCCTTCTGAATGGTCTTTTATCCAATATTTTCTCTGGTTGCAATGGTTGTGCTGGAGGTAGCTGCTCTCTCCAATAAATCTATTCATTTTCTACTGCTCTTTCTTCTACTCCATCATCTTCATACTTGTACAAATCTGCAACATTAAAAATAGGAGATATTCCAACATCAGGAGGTAATTCAATCTCGTAAGCATTTGCAGAAAACTTCCTAAGTATCTTGCATGGCCCAATCTTCTTGAACTTCAATTTGTTGTACTACTTCTTTGGGAATCTCTCCTTTCTCAAGTGTGCCAAAACCTGATCTCCTACTTCAAAATGAACTTCCTTTCTGCTCAAGTCTGCTCTGCTTTTGTATTTGATGTTGTTGCCTTGTAGTTGTTGTTTCACTTGTTCATGTATGGCCTGGATCTCTGAAGCAAATTCCTCACCATCTGCACTCCTTAGCTCTGCTCTTCCCAGATTTATTAACTCTGATATTCCTCTGGGGTGCATTCCATAAACAATATGAAATGGACTCTGCCCTGTGCTCCTGTTCGTTGAGTCATTGTATGCATATTCTGCCCGGGGAAAAATATGATCCCACTGCTTGGGGTGCTCTCCTGCAAGACATCTCAACAAATTTCCCAGACTCCTATTCACTACCTCAGTTTTTCCATCAGTCTGAGGATGACAAGCTGAGCTGAAACTCAGTTTGGTGCCAAGTTTCTTCCACAGTGTCCTCCAAAAATGACCCACAAATCTGGTATCTCTATCTGAAACAATACTCTTGGGCAACTCATGCAATCTAACAACTTCCTTGAAGAAAAAGTTAGCAACATGGGTGGCATCACTAGTTTTGTAACATGGAATAAAATGTGCCATTTTGGAGAATCTGTCCACCACAACAAAGACTGCATCATTCCCTCTCTGAGTCTTGGGCAATCCTAGAACAAAATCCATACTCACCATGTCCCAAGGCCTATCTGGAATAGGTAAGGGAGTGTAGAATCCTGCATTATGGCTCCTTCCTTTGGCATATTGACAAATCTTGCAATTCTTCACAAACTTGTCCACTTCTGCTCTCATCTTGGGCAAGAAATAAAATTGACTTAGCTTCTCATAAGTCTTATCAGTACCAAAGTGTCCAGCAAGTCCACCACTATGCTTCTCTTTGATCAAATTTTCCCTCATGGAGCATTTTGGTATACACAGTTGGCTTCTTCTGAATAGTAAGTCCTCCTGCAGGAAATAATCCAGCCACTGGCTTCTATCTGCTAAAACAGGGTTATTACATGCCTCAAATGCTTCTTTAAAATATGGATCTATTTTATAAAATTCTTTCAGAAAATCAAATCCCACAACTTCAAAATTAGTTTCTTGAACAAGCAGGTGCCTCCTACTCAAAGCATCAGCTACTTTATTGGCTTGGCCACTTATATGTTTCAAAACAAAATTAAAACCTTGGAGATACTCAACCCATTTAGCATGCTTATGTTTCAACTTGGGCTGCTGTACAATATACTGCAAAGCATGATTGTCAGAATATAATACAAACTCCCTGGACATCGAATAATGTCTCCACTTCTTCAGTGCCTAAACAATTGCATAGAATTCCTTCTCATAAGAGGAATACTTTCTTCTGGTGTCATTCAGCTTCTCACTGAAATATGCCACATGCCTATCATCCTGACTCAACACAGCTCCAATGGCCTCTCCACTGGCATCACATTTTACTTGAAATGGTTTTGTAAAATCAGGTAGAATCAAAACGGGCTTCTTTGTTATCTTTTGCTTCAGTAGCTTGAAATTCCTTTCTGCTTCAGCAGTCCACTTAAATGGCTGTTTTTTCTTCTTTATTGTCTCTATTATGGGTGCATTAATCTTACTAAAGTTTCTTATAAACTTTCTGTAAAAACTAGCAAGTCCATGGAAACTTCTTACCTCAAAAACATTCATGGGTGAAGGCCACTCCACAATTGCCTTAACCTTTTCTGGGTCCATCTTCAATCCTTCTGCAGAAACAACAAACCCCAAATACACCAACTCTTTCTTCATGAATGAGCATTTCTTCAAATTTATCAGCAGTTTCTCTTGGTGCAGCTTCTTCAGAACATGATTAATATGCCTTAAATGTTCTTCTCTAGTTCTGCTGAAAACCAATATATCATCCAGATATACTATCACAAATTTACCAATGAATTCTTTCAACACTTCATTCATAAGTCTCATAAAATTGCTAGGTGAATTTGACAACCCAAAAGGCATTACCATCCATTCATATAACCCTTCATTTGTTTTAAAGGCAGTTTTCCACTCATCACCCTCTCTTATTGTAATCTGATGATATCCACTCTTTAAATCTATATTTGAGAAATATTTGGCACCACTCAAACAGTCCATTAAATCCTCAATTCTGGGCAAAGGGAATCTATACCTGATTGTGATCTTATTAATTGCTCTGGAATCAGTACACATCCTCCAGCCTCCATCTTTCTTTGGGCTCAAAACTGCTGGTACTGCACATGGACTCAGACTTTCTCTGATCATTCCTTTGTCCACCAACTCCTGTACTTGTCTCTTGATTTCCTCATTTTCCTTGGGAGTCATTTTGTAGGCTGCCTTATTTGGCAGATTTGAACCAGGGATAAAATCTATCTGATGGCTGATCTTCCTCACAGGTGGCAGCTCATCAGGTAAATCATCCACAACAATGTCACAGTAATCATCTAACATCTCTTGTATCTCTACTGGTAAATCAGAAATATTTGTAGAAGTAAGAACTACTTTAGGCTTGCAAACTAAAGCAAAGTTTACCTCGTCTTCTTCTATCTACTACAGATATTCCTTCCCGCTTAGCAACAAGGTCTTTGGATCAATCACTCTGTTGGATGGCTCTCCTTCCTCCATGGGAATCAATGTATGATGTACCCCATCCTTGAAGAACTTGTAAGTGTTCTTCTTGCCATCATGCACTGCTGCTCTGTCAAACTGCCAAGGTCTACCCAGCAGTATATGAAACACATCCATGGGCATTACATCACACAGGACCTTATCTTTGTATTTGCCCATTTGCAGCTCTATCTCACACTATTCTTTCACAACCAGCTGGTGCCCTTTGTGCAGCCAGGACACCTTGTAGGGAGTTGGATGCTCCCTTGTCTTCAACTTCAACTTTTCTATTACCTCAATGGAAACCTAATTTTCTGTGCTTCCACTATCAATGACTAGCTGGCAGCATTTCCCTTGGACTTTGCATATGCTCCTAAACAAAGTATTTCTTTGTGCAGGCTCAATGACCTCTTTGGCTTGCTTCAACAGGACCTTATTCACCACCAAGGATTATCCCCTCTTTGGAAGAATTTCTTCTTCAATTTATGCCTCTTCTCCAGTCTGGGCAACAAAAGCATTCCTTGGACCAGCACCCACATTCTCTGGACATTCATAGTGCTTGTGTCCCACGTGCTGACCTCTATAACACCTCAATTATCTACCTCTGCCTCTGTCTCCTCTTCATTTTCCTCTGTAAGAACCCCTTCTGCCCCTTGCATCATCCTCTCCAGATGCATTCTGAGGTGAGCTACTGTTAGCTCCATCCCTGGGTGTAGCAGGCTTTCCTCTACCACCCTGACTTCCCTTTCCTCGGAAAGTACCTCTCTTCTTGGCAGACTGTTTCCTCAGGAGTTTCTCCTCTGCTTTCAAGGCCATCTGATAGGCCTCTTCCACTGTCTTAGGATACAGGATACCAATCTCATCTTGGATCTCTAGCTTGAGACCATTCACATATCTGGCAGTCTTCTCTGGCGTGTCTTGGAATTGCCCAGCCCTTATGCTTACTCTGTAGAATTCCTCTGTGTATTCCTTTACTATCAGCAACCTCTGTCTCAGGCTCTGCATTTGCTTATATAGTGTTAGCTGGTAATCACTAGGCAAGAATTTACCTCTTAATTTAGCCATCATTCTAGTCTAGCTCTTGATAGGTTGCTTGCCAACTCTCCTCCTGTCTGCCTGCACTCCATCCCACCAAAGTGTAGCATGTCCTTTCAGCTTTGTCACTGCAAACTTGACCTTCTTATCTTCACTTATTTCTTCATAATCGAAGCACTTGTTTATTTCATTAATCCAGTCCACCAGCTCCTCTGGATTCAGTCCCCCTGCATAGCTTGACACTTCAATTCTGGGCTTAACTGCAGACCCCAGAACAATTCTAAGGAGCCTCATGTCAGGAGGAATTTCAACATTTTCTTCTGCTTCTTCTGTCTCAGGTTCACTGATGTCTTCAGGATCTCTGGGCTGTCTTCGCTCCATGGAATCCATTTTGGCCTCGACCTTCTGCAACATACCCAACACCTCTGCGTTGGAAATAGGTCTTCTTCTGCCAACACCTCTACCAACTCGGATTGCCATGTCAGCAAAAACAACTTCAGACTGCCTCTGATACCACAAATGACGCAAAAAAAACTGAAAGTCAGTCACGAGGAGGAGTGGTCAACCATCGTCGCGGCTCTGTCTCTCTTCCTTTTTTCCCCACGTGGTCTATTTCTTTTTCTTGGAATCTTATTTATCAAATCCGGGGAATTTGATAAATAAATATCATTTGAAAACCATTGCAATTTTAAATATATCTTTCGCTTTGTATTACGCTGCCATACCTTAGTTAAAAGGTTCCAATTAATATAATTTATAACTGGGCCCCAGCACTGATGTGGAACATACGACTGATTCGTACCTTCGTTAATCTTGTTTCCTTATCCGACGGCTATTATAGCGTTGCCCGATCCAACGTATATCGCTTGATCAACATGCGCAAACGATAACGCGCGATGGCGCGTACGAGAAGGTGGTTTTCCAATTTCACTCAGGGACACGCATCAGGCACTCTATGGAATCACTACCAATTCTTCAATACCGCGTTCCGTATAAGAGTGGTGCGATGAATACTGCTTCCAGCCTTTACTGTTCACCCAAACCACTCGCGATTTGTGCACAGTGTTTAACCAAGGTTCCTCGTCAGTTTTTCATTCTTCTTTGTTTATTAACCGACGTCTAACCTCGGGTTAATCCTCGGCAGGTTTCAATCAACATTAACGAGATTCTATTCCAGCGGCTTTTATATACAGACCATGCCTGTGGGTGGTGGTAACTTCACAGGGTTTGCTCGAATAAATTTAGGAAACACCAGACAGAGATATATGGCATTCATACAATCACCATTCGCAACGATTTCGCACCGAACCAGTATACAATCGTTTCTCAATCAAACAATTTCTTCATTAATAAGAATTCAAGACAATTCGATGGCCAATGAAAATTGAAATTATTCAACTAGAAGAAATTGTAACACACAAATTTTATTGCAAAAATCTCCTCTCCTCTTCTTGTCCTCCTCCATACATCTGAGGGTTTACAATTATATACATAAACCTACGACTCTTCGGTTCCTTTGAGAGGACCGTTTTAGGAAATCGACAGTCTAATTAAAACAATTCAACTAATTGGGATATGACAGATAGAATAAATGAGCTATTCAATTTCTACGACTCTAACTGATCTAATAATACAATCAGCTAAGGTATTGACACCTAGCTGTGACAATTCGACTGTTTTCGAACCCTCCTAGCCACAACATGTGGACAAAACTCCTACATTGCTGGCTAGTGTCTAATGCCCCTGCATCACATAGTTTTCCCATCATATTGAGGATGATAAAATGAGCTATGAGCTAGTTGAGTACCCAAACACAAAAATAATTCCATCCAAAAATTTCCAGTGAAAATGGGATCTCTATTGCTTACAATAATCTTTGGGTTTCCATGTACCTTTTGAATTGTTTCCATAAATGTAGTAGCAATTGTACTCACTTTAAATGGATGAGATAATGCACAAAAGTGTGCATACATGGTAAATCTATCAACTACCACTGTGATGATACTCTTTCCTTCAGACTTAGGTAAACCTGTGATAAAATCTAATGAAACCTCCTCCCATGTTGATTTGGAAAGGATAAAGGTTGTAGCAGACCTGGGGTCTTAATTGTCTCAACTTTATTTTACTGGCAAACCAAACATTCCACCACAAACTTTTGAATATCAGATTTAAGGCCATCCCAAAAAAAATCTTTCTCCACCCTGTGGTAAGTTTTCAAAAATCCCTGAGTGGCCTCCTAAGGGAGAGGTGTGCAATATGAAAAGAATATTTTATTTTAGTTGGGAATTATTACAAAGATATAAGCGATATTTGTACCATAAGGAATAGTTTTTCCAACTAAACATATTAGATGTATTGGGACCTTACTGCAACTTTTGAATGAGTTTCCATATTTCTTTTTCATTCTTCCATTCCTCCCTTGCTTCGGTTATCCAATCGGGTTGGATAATATAAATGGCACAAAGAAATGCTTCCACATCCTCATCCTTTCTTGAGAGTGCATCTGCAACAACATTTAGTTTCCCTTTTTTGTAGATGATTTCAAAGTCATAAACCAACATCTTTGTGACCCATTTTTGCTTCTCTTATGAAGATATTCTTTGTTCCAAAAAGTATTTAAGACTATCATGATCGGTTTTTACCTTAAAGTGTCTTCCCATTAGGTAAGGTCGTCATTTCTTTAGTGCATGTAGTAGTGCCAACATTTCATTCTCATAAATAGATTTTTGTAAATACTTTCATGTGATTGGACAAATTTCAAAAGAAATGGGTCTTCCTTCTTGCATTAAAATGGCACCAATTCCATTTCTTGAGGCGTCACATTCCACAATAAAGGTTTTTGTGAAGTTTGGACTAGCTAAGACCAGTGCTTGGCACATTGCCTCTTTAAGATGTTCAAAGGCCTTATTTGCTTCAGGAGTCCATGAAAATGCATCTTTCTTCAATAATGTTGTTAGAGGTGCTGCTATTCTCCCATAATTATTAACAAACTTGCGATAATACCCTGTTAACCCAAGAAATCCTCGCAACTACTTTATGGTTGTGGGGAATTTCCATTCCTTAATGGATTTAATTTTGTTAGGGTCTACCTTAACACCCTCCTCGGATACAATATCACCCAAATATTCCACCTCTTGTACTCCAAAGAAACATTTGGAGGTTTTTACATATAATTGTTTCTCCTGCAATAGTTTGAGCACCCTATCAACATGTTGAACATGATCCTTCCAAGACCTGCTGTAGATTAGTATATCATCAAAAAATACTGACAAAAAATCTCTAAGGAAGGGTTTGAAAATGGAATTCATCAACCCTTGAAATGTAGAAGGTGCATTGGTAAGGCCAAAAGGCACGACCAAAAATTCATAATGACCCTCATGAGTTCAAAATGCTGTTTTCGAAATGTCTTCATTCTTCATTCTAATTTGATGATATCCTGAATGAAGATCCAATTTGGTGAAATAAATTTCTCCATGTAATTCATCCAGTAATTCATCAATCACAGGAATGGGAAATTTATCTTTAATAGTGAGCTTATTGAGCTCACTATAATACAGACACATGTGCCATGATCCATCCTTCTTGTTCACCAATACTACTAAATCAGAAAAAGAACTTTGACTAGGCTAAATTATACTAGCCTATAGCATTTCTGCAATCATACGTTTAATTTCTCTCTTTTGGATATGAGGATATATGTAAGGCATGATGTTTGGAGGAACACTTTCTGGAATCAAATGAATAACATGATCATGATCAGGAATAGGTGGGAGTCCTTTGGGAGTTTCAAACACCTTATTATTGTCCAATACTTGTTAAAAATATGGAGAAATAAATGATTTTGATGTGAGCATAATTGTACAATGACACATCATTGTTCTTTCTTTAGAATATTTTTCATGAAATTATAGATTATTATATTTCTCAGCTTCCCTATGATACCTCGTAATTCAACTTCCTTTCCTTCTGAAAAACATTCAAGAAAATTTCTTGAAAATTAAAAGCTATTATCCCCAAAGATTGTAACCATTGTGCTCCTAGTACAACATCAGCCCCACCTATTGGAATGGAAAGCATTGGACTATTGAATACATATTCCCCCATGGTTAGCTTGATATTATGGCACTTTCCATATCAATTTATTGTCCCTTAATTTACCACCATCACTTGACACTTTGGTGTTGGGTATTGGAATCAATTCAATTCCTTAGCTACCTTACAATGAATAAAATTAAGGATACTACCCGAATCAATAAGCACTATTAATTTTTTCTTCTTGATATGTCCTTCTATATTGAGCATTTTAGGAGTGGTAATTCCTGCCAATGCATTATAGGATATGGTCAGATTTGTTTCTTCTTCCTCTAGGGTTGGTGCCTGGTGTATATCCTCTTCTTTAAAATTTCTTATTTCTTTTCTTCCTCCTCTTCACAATCTATGTAAAAAAATTTCTTCTCAACACATTTATGACATTTATTGTATTTTCTATCACAACTACGGCAAAGGAATTTTTTCTCTTTTTTCTTCCAATTTTTGTGGTGTCAACCTTGTAGGTTGTGGAAGTCTAGGAGTAGCAACACTTCATTTTTATAGTTGTGAGTGGTAGGATTCCTTGTTGCCATAATTTTTCTTTCGATTTTTCTTTCCAACTTGAATGCCTTCTCCAATGTATCAAGTTCCCAAAGGTGAACCTCATTTTGGATGTTATCCTTTAGAGTCCCTATTAAGACATCAATCCTATGTTCCTTTGGAATATTATTTACCCTTATTTTCAATTTTTGGATGTCCTAAATGTGCTCCATAATTGAACCCTTTTGTTTGAGATTTATCAATTGGCTAAAGAAGGTGTTTGTAATATCCCAAAATGGGGATGCAACAATACATGAGCAAAAAACTGGAAATAGAAGTGAATAACATCATACCAAAATATATGGGAACCATGGAGCCATTTTATTATGTAAATAAGCAACAAAAAGTTACAATACAACTCAAATAATGAAGGAAAACAAGCCTCCCATGAATACATATGCCAAAAGTGAAATGTTGTTATTTTGTGGAATGTTTATGAACATGTACAGTGCAGTCATAGATAGTACACTGCTACATGGGAATTTTAAATAAAATAAATCTACAAGTAGATGTCTCATACAATGTTGGGAGTGAAGATCTAAGCTCCCAAACACAATTTCAAGACAATCCTGGAAGGATTTCCTGAAATATGCAAAATGGAAAAAATGTCAGAGTTGCAATCCTAGGACTGAATAGTAACTGCAACTCAAGAACTAGATGGAGATGGCTGAAGATGATGATAAAGCTGAACAAACCTCCTCCAATGGATCTTCCAAGTGAAAGGCTGATACTAACACTGAAGATATCACCATCCAAACAATCACTGCAACCTCACTGCAAATACTCACTGAAAATAACGTAGTCAAGGAGAGGGACTGTGATGTAGGAGATAGAAACTGTGTTGGCCGAGTGCCAAGATATGAAATCTACTCCAAGGGCTTCCTCACTGATCTCCCAAATGAAAGAAGATTCCTCCTCTGAAAAATAAGCTCAGGAAGTGGTGTTGAGAAACCTCCACTGCAACACCCTGCAACACAACGTTATACTGCTACAAAAATAACATTGTAGCTGAAGGAGGATGCTTGGCCTCAACCTTGGATGTGGAGAAATGAAGTACAAGGTCCTTCAAGAGGCCTCTCTTGAAAGGAGAATGAATTCCTAAACAGGAATGCCTTGTGCTAAGCAGCACAACAACTCTACTAAACAGCAAGAGAATGGAAAATAGTCATACAGACCATAACATCAATAATCCATAACATCTCTTGCTATGGCTGCCTTGCCCTCCTTTTATACAAGTGGAAGCCTTCTCATCTTGGGTCCCACTCATTAGGGTTTCCTCCACCAAGGAATCTTCCTTCCACTACCTCTGCTCTGTCTCCAAAGATGATCTCCACCTCTTATCCCAACGTTGTTGACTTGGTCAAACTTTACCTTGTCCACATGCAAAAGTTCCTTTTCACACATGAGGGTGTGAAATCCAACTCTTATGTTGATCCCTTTTCACACTATGAGGGATTTTATTTTTATTTCTGAAATGTATGGGTGTCCTTACCCATTTATTCATCTCCTAAATGAAATCATCAAAAATCAATATTCCAATTAGCTACATGCTAATTTTGGAATATTACAATGTTGCTCTTTGTATCCTCATAATGTGCTATCATTTCCTTCGTCAAAATTAACCAAGTGACTAGTGGTTTACGAGAAGAAATCCATCGATACCATGCAAAATTATTTTGTTCTAAATATAAAGTTGCAATGCGTACCTTTTGTGTGTTTTGTGTATTGTGGAGCTTAAAGTGTTGCTCCATTTTTATCGTATCCTTGCCATCAAACTTCCTCATATCTATATTTGGAATATGGTGGGTCTTAAATCCAACATTATATTCTATGAAATTGCGATTAACATTTCTTTTGTTCTCATCATGAGTTTCCTCTACTACCTTTTCGCCATTAGGAAGCTTTTCTTGTAGCAACTTTTCCAAACCTTCCTTCAAACCTTCCATGTATTTCTTCAAATATTCCATGTTTCCTTCTATACCTTCCATCTTAGCTTCCATTTCATTCTTAAAACCATCCATCTTAGCTTCCATGCCTTTCATAAAACCATCCATCTTAGCTTCCATGACTTTCTTCAAACCATCTATCTTAGCTTCCATGCCATTTGTCAAACCATCCATCGTAGCTTCCATGTTGCCTTCTATACCATCCATCTTAGCTTCCACATCATCCATATTAGCTTCCATGCCATCCATATTAGCTTCCACGCCTTTATTCAAAATATCCATCTTAGCTTCCACGCCTTTCTTCAAACCATCCATCTTAGCTTCCATTTCATTTTTTGTTACTCTTGTGAGAGTGAAATTTGTTGCACTTGTTCTTGTAATTTTGATATATCATGTTGCACTTATTCCTCTTCATGAGTCATAGTAGAGCCTTTTGAGGGCTTAATGGATGTTGAATTATTTTTAGGGTCCATTTAGAACCCAATACTAATATCTATGCTTCAATATGCCCTTGGAATCCCTTCAAACTAATTTTTCAAACAAGACTTATGAATTTTTTTTAAAATACACCTTTTTTTGCTTTTGAGGAGCTCCATATTGATTCTTATGTATCTCTATGATTTAGGATCCCCAATATTTTATCTCTAGTCCTTTATTATCCCTTTGAATATTCTTTCCAATGCCAAAGGTTTGACCTAATTTTGATTCTTCAAAATAAAGTTATTCCCAATCTCCCACAATGACCTAACTATGGATTGGTTCAGTATAACAAACTTGTATGGTGTTCCCCGTGCCACTTTTTTCTCTTTCAGCTCTGAAGTCAATACAAAGGAAACTTAAGTCTGTGTAATTTCGGCCACTTTTTACAGAATTCCAACCTGATGCTTAGCGAGAGAGTTATGATGATTTTCCCAAGGTCACCTCCCTGAGATGAAATTCAGGAGCCTGCCAAAGTCCTAACTTCCACAGATCAAATCTCTGAAAATATTGCAAACCGAGATCTGAAATTTTTACACAATGTTCCTTAGGATTTATTTGAAAATTATTTTTATATTTATATTCCGAAACTTCATAGAAAACAATTTAACTAAAATTCCACAATGACTTGTTTGAAGCAGTGAAACCCTAGAATCCAAAGCTCTAATACCAAATGTTATGAAACCAACTCACAAAATAGAAGATAAAGAGAGATCAACAACTTAAAAATCAGCCACTTCGAGGGGGAAACCTTATTTATATTACATAAATGAACAATTATTTGATGACACAAATGAAAAAACCTCCTTTTTATATATAGGAGTCCACGGGGTCACAATATAATCTTAGCCGACCCAACAATAATAATGTAAGGGCACAACAATAACAATAGTGGGCCATTATGGGTCACAATAATAACAATATGGGGACTACATGGGTACAACAATAAAAATAATGGGGATACACTAAAAACAATAAGGGACTACACTAGTAATATAGGGCCCTAACATACCTCCATATGTCTCTTCAAATCCTTGAAAACTTCATAGCCTTAAACTTGTCTACAAAAAAATTACAATTAACCTACCAAATGGCTTGTTTAAAATTGATTTTAGGATTATTCACAACCCTTGAATTTCATATACTATATATGTGAAATTTTACTGATCTTTAACCTAAACTTTTGACTTGATGTACTATGGTAGTTCTTCTCGGTCTACACACTTTATTATTTGAAAAGTTATGAAAATAAAAGTTATGGAAAAATAAAAATATGACTCGTTTGAGACTAATTGTAGGATTAGTTTCAAACTATAACTTCCACGAACTATATCTCTATAAGTGTAATGAATAAAAATATAAAATTTTGACCTATTATACTTTAGTATTTCTCCTCAATCTCCATAAAATTTCATTTTCTAAAATTTTCTAGAAAGAAAGTTATAATAAAATTTCTAGGATGATTCATTTGATACTAATTTATCAATAAGTCACAAACCCTACATTGAACATGTAATAAATATGAAAGTGTAATGAACCAAAATATAAAATTTTGACTACTTGTGCTTAAGTCCTTAACCTTCTCAATGTTTCATAGTCTGAAACTTCACAGAAAGAAATTTGTAGTGAGATTTCTAAGACATCTCATTTGAAGTAAAAAGGCCCTAAGGTCATAGTTCTTGATACCAAATGTTATGGTTCAAATACATGAAAAACTAAAAATGCACACCCTGTACACCAATTCCATCATAGAGCATAATGAAAAGATAGATAAAAGAGATGTTTTACATAATAGGTGTTTAAATAATAGGAGATACTCCTCCAAATACCCAAATACATTCATAAATCGAAATCACATGTGCTCAATAATGACTATATGATCTCTATATATATCTATCCAAACATTGCACATATGGCCCCTTCATTATTAGGTTGACCCTATTACATATACAATTATACATTACATGTGCATTTAACCCCATATATGTCCCCCTTTGGGGTTATATCATATAAATTTAACCCCATATATATTCCCTTGGACACATATGAGTGTCCTCTAACCCAAGAAAAGTGTTATAATATTATTTTTGAATGAGATGTTATATTGTTATGCTTTTAAAGAACCTCAACCTTGATATTTTAATTGTATATCTTTAATATTCCATTCCACATCATTATCCTTTAATATTTCATTCAAATGTTTCATTGCCTCGCCTCGTTTCCCCTCTCATTTATGTTTTTTATTATTTTTTAAGGGGGTAAAATATATTATAATTTAATTACCAATAACTATCATAAATTATTGTTTGAAAATGAGAGTTGACTCATTATATTTATTTAAGAAAAACCATGCCACTTGAAATGATCCATTAGTGGTTGGTAAGGGTGCAATTTTTCATTTATGATAGATGCCTCTGAGTCTTGGGCCATCAACCTTTATTTTTATGTATGAGGAAGATGAACTCTTAACTAGGTAGAATCCATCTTAGGTCTTATTCTAGGACCAAAATTTTGTTTCAACCTAAATGGTATCCACAAGAAACGAAATGATAGTATCCCTTATGATCATTGTTGAGGCTACCTCTAATGGGCTCACATGTTTTATAGTAACACCTAGCCTTCCCCAGATGCTGGTGATAGAAGTAGCACGAATGAAAATAATCTCTCCCATGCCCATGAGGATGGAGATCTATAGCATAGGGCCTCACCCGATGTGGATCCTCAAACCGGTAACAATCCTCACGAGATGAATGGGATAAGGCATGATGAGGATATGTTTGGACAACGTCACCCCCTACAGGGTACCCCTCTGTAGCAATCATCATAAATGGCTACCCGGATTGATATGATAATCAGCCATAACTCTTCCCTCAAGCCTGCTCAGGAAATTGGTTATGGCACGCAACTGCATGCAAGGCTCACTCGTGACCTTCCCCCTCGCATGTGTCACAAACCTTATAAAACGATGGCCCCTTAGAACAAAAAGACACACAATCAGTTCCTCCAGTATTTCCTTTTGATTCTATTTTTTCCCTCCTGCGCCACCAGTCTACCATGCAACCCTCTTCCTAGAGTTGCACTGCGTAGATCCCTCTGGGCTGCGACTATTCTGCCTACGCATCTTAGCCTAACCCCATGTACTCCTCTAGTCTCCGCAATTGTTTGTCCCCTACTGCACATCCTTCCATTGAAGCCATTCCTCTACTTCAAAGGGAAATGGCTCCCAGACTGCGCCAAAGAACCATCCGTGGTCGACAGATAGGGGCACTCCTTGGTCGTTACCGCAGTGGCACAGACAACTGTATGGAGTCTGTTGAAGGATCCTCCTCAGGTAATTACACTAGACAGAGCCTTGATCCTGAGCAGGTGAAATAAGCCCTTGTGCAAGCTGCGCAGAGAGGTAAATGTGGTCCCTGGAAGTTTACCATTGCGCAACCCCCACCTCGCAAGGTGGATCCTCTGCCGGCTCAGAAGGATGAGGATGATGAAATAGATGTATGGATTATGGATTCTGAAGGCACTTGGATGTGCATCCCTAATGCTGAGTATACGATGTCTACCATCCTCTGCTTACCAGTCCCCAAACTTATGCGTCCATGAGAAGATTCAGAGGAAGCGGTTGCATAGGCGTACGCTTGCCCCATAGAGGAGGAAGAGCCTAACAGTAATGATGAAGCTGAAGACTAAGTACTACAAAGCTTCTCAGTTCTTCCTTGGTTTTTGGAATGCACGCTAATAACATGGAATCTCAAGCTATACTTATGCTTTTGTGCATTTTGTAATATCTGGATACATCAGCACTGCTGCACATTTTGTAATTTTCTGTTTCAAGTATTTTCCAGGCTAGTTTCCTCCATGGAGGCAGCCCCAAAACCATGCAACTAAGGCTGGGATTAGTTAAGCGCAGCTTACCAACCCCGCCTGTAGCATATGTAATGTTTCTCTTTTCGAATTAATATAGAGTAGCCTAATTTAAAAACAAAAAAAACAAAAACAAAAACATCTAGCCTTAATCCTTCAAGAAAAAGAACATCTCGGCTTAATCTAATACATAATATTATATACTACTCTCAATCACAACTTAAACTCTTACCTATTTTATCCTTTTATTTAGGCCAAATGCATATATTTATTAAATGTAATTTATAGATTTTATATTATACATAATAACATTTTTTTTCTATAAAAATATAGAAAACATAAATACCATACTCATCCTCATTAATAATTTACTTAAAAAATGTAAAACCAAAAAAAAAATGCTAATAATATTATTATTGTAATACATCTTAAATAGAAATATAATCATTTAAATTTTAAATTTTTATTAGTTAAAAAAATTAAATATTTTCCATTTTAAAATATAAACATTAAAAATATATTATTCATTCAAAACCTTTTCTCCCAAAATTTTTTTTGAAAAACTCTAAAAGACCTTTTTTCATTTCAATGTAGATTGGGTGTCATAAAATTAGTGCACCCAATGTCGTGGGAATTAATTAGTACCTACACAACCCATTGAGTTATTAATAACTTCTGAGTAATAAAAACAATCGATTACGCTAGAGTAGTCCAAAGAGTTACTGATTCACCATGGCTTAAAAAATAAAAATAAGATAGTCGATTAAAAAAACTAATTATAAATAAATATGTATATAAAATTAATTTTTTTAATTTTTTAATTTAAATAATTTTAAGTTTATTTTATAATTTTTAAGTTTTTTTAGTATATTGTATAAAAGAATTAAAAATTGTTTTATATAGATTTGGATAAAAATTTTATGATGTGAAGTTAAACAAAAAAAAATTGAGATGAATACGTCAAATATAAGTTTAATTAATGAATATTAAAAAATGTAAAATAATTTATAGATGTGAAAAATGGTGAAAACATTTTTACCTTAAATTGTAAACAAGTTTTTAGTGATTATTAATAATTGGAGCAAGTATAAATGAGACAACTTATTGGCTAGAAAATGCTTAAAGTTGCTCTCAACTCGTTGTATTGATTTCATGAATTTATAGTACATTAGTTTGATAATTTTAGATCTAGGTTTTGTGATAACTCATCAATGGATCATGACAACACCTCATTAAATATTATGTCTACAAATTATGAAAATTATGGTCTTGAACTTTGTGATTGTCTAGGAACCAATAGTCTAGCACTCCCCTCTGAATCACAAATTTGAATACTAGTACTAATAAGATAATAATAATTGATATAATATCCAATATGAAGTTGTTAAACTCATATTTGATGAAAATATGTATAAAAAACCACCAATATTTAGAAGTGAAAAATCGTCATGTCTAAATATTCCCATTCCTTTTTATTATTGTTGATATTAAGGAGAACATTTGTTATTTGTCACAATGCACATGAAGTAGCAAAGCATTAAAATCAAATTGATTATTCACATGCAACAACAGGATATAAATTTTCTTAGAGCATTTCCAAAATACAATAGTCTTTTGAAGCATTATATTATCATTACAATGGAAAAATTGAAGGATAAATAATTTAATTTGAGTATTACAAAGGGTGAAGTTGCAAACTCTTTCAAGGAAATAGTGTTTTTAAGTCAAAAAACAATTGTGAATTTCCTAAAATTGAATAAGGATATCAAAAGTAAAAACATTATCATCACGCTTTAGGGTGCATGATCGATAGCCCTCAATACCCTGAGGTAACATAAAAACAAGTGAGTGTGACATGTAATCATATAATCAAGTGAGTGAGTGAAGTGAGCAGGAGAAAAATGAGTAAAGTAGGAAAGTGTTTACAAAATGTTTCTTAGGAAATCAAGGATTTTCAAGAGTATAATCATGAGTTTCAAAATCAAATTAAAGCACTTAAGCAGACCTTACAACATAAAAATACATAAATGATCATATGGTTGATAAAATACAATCAAAAAATGATCTTATCCAAAAGGTAGATGTAAGTTGTGACATAGGGTATTTGGTTCAGAAGTTTGATGCAAAGGAGGTTATCCAAAAGGCTAATGAAATTTGTGATACAAATGATCTCATCCAGAATTTCAATGTAAGTTGTGATCTAGATGAACTTATCCAAAATATTAATGTAATATGTGATATATGAGATTATAAAAATATATAATACAACTTGTCACACATAGTATATAATGCCGATGGTTGATGCTAAGTGTGATACAAATGAATTAATAGTTAATATAGAGGAAATAGGAAATACGATTGAGAAATAATCATGTAGTCAATTGATGAAGGAAGTAATGATTGAAGATGAGTCAGAGGATGAATCACATAATGAAAATATTCGCAATGGAAAATTTGAAGAAGAAAATTTAGAAAAAAACAAAATGATATTTTTAGGATGTTTGATAGAACTTTGGAGAATTAACATTAAATCAAAATCAACATGGATTGGGATGTGACAAAGGAAACAAATAGTGCATATTCTAGATTACCCCAAACCAATTTAGTTTTTGAGTCAAATATTTCTTGAAAATGTTCACAATGTTGGTAATAAGTACCAACATTTTCAAAGATTTGGTCACATGGAGAGAGTGTTTTCATCTTCATCCTTGTCTTCATTATGGGAAGAAAAATCATCTATCTCGAAAATGTTGAAAGCAGAAGCACGTTAAGAAAACAATTCATTATGGATGGATAAATTCTTGAAGATGGTGTTAGGTTCCTATAATACTAGTGTATTCCCCTTATTGTTATTGTTAGTGTAGGCCCCTATTTTTATTGTTGTGCCCATGAATCCCTCATGTTGATATTGGTGTGTCCCATAAAATGCCACTATTGTTATTGTTGTGCCCTTACATTATTATTATTATGTAGGTTCTGACTATGTTGTGACCTCTTAGACTCCTATATATACCAAGGAGGTCCTATCATTTGCATCATCTAAGAATTTTTCATTTATGTAATGTAAAGGAGATTTCCCCCTCAAAGGGGACATTTTTTAAGTCGTTGATTTATCCTTTTTTCTATCCTTTGACCTGGTTGCATAACATTTGGTATCATAGCTTTGGATGCTAAGGTTTCTCTTCTACAAACAAGTCATCTTGGAATTTTTGCTATATTTTATTTTTTTATGAAGATTTAGAAGCTGAAACTGTAACCAAGTGGATCTGAAATATTTGTGAACC
Source organism: Pinus albicaulis (assembly GCA_034641835.2). Lineage (NCBI taxonomy): Eukaryota > Viridiplantae > Streptophyta > Pinopsida > Pinales > Pinaceae > Pinus > Pinus albicaulis. The sequence continues at coordinate 1,965,147,644 of CM076575.1, forward strand.
TCATGTACTAATTTTAGATCTTGGTTCTCTACATTTTCAGAGATATGATCCGAGGAAGTTAGGGTTTTGCATGCTCCATAATTCCATCTTAAACATGTGACCTAGGGAAAATATTCATAACTTTCTCTAAGAGCATCGGATTTGAATTTTGTAAAAAGTGACTGAAAGTAGACGGACAATAGTTTTTGGGGTATCATTTTTAGGGCCAAAGGTTGAAACAGAGGCACATGGAACTATGTACAAGTTCACTCTACTGAACCATTCTATAATCAGGTCATTGTGGGAGATTAGGCATAACTCTTCCTTGAAGAATCAAATCTAAATCTAAATTGTGGGGTTGGAAATAAGACTCAAAGGGCTACCATAGGATGAAATTTCAGCTCTTGGAAATCCAAAATTATAGAGATACAATAGTTTAAATATTGAGCTCCTAAAAATAAAGGAAAAGGTGTGTATTTTTTTAAAATTTTGCATAAAATTTGTTTGAAAATTCTGTTTGAAGTTATTCAAATGGCATAACAAATCATAGATTTCATTGTTTGATTCAGAAATTTCTCAAAAAAAAAAAATGGACACATCATAAACAACCATAAGTATCTTCTATGACACATGAAGAAGAGGAATAAATGCAACATGATTTATCAAAATCATGAGACCAAGTGCAACAAATTTCGCTCTCGCAAAGAGTAACCAAAAATGAATTTAAAGCAATGATGAATGTTAAGATGGATGGGTTAGAAGTAAAAATAAAAAGGGGCATGGAAGGTTTTAAGGATGGTTTAAAAGAAGATATGGGAGTTTTTCAAGTAGACATGGACACGATGAATGCCAAATTGGAAGGGTTGATAGAGTTGTTGCAAGAAAGGATTCCCAGTGGTAACAAGGTAATCCATGAAAATCATGATGAGGACAAAAGTAATATGAATTTTGATTTTAGATACTCCAATGATGGTATTAAGAACCACCACATTAAAAATATTGATATGAGGAAGTTTGATGGCAAGGATTTGGTAACATGGATACTACAAAAGGAGCAATATTTTGATCTCCATGATGTGCATCACACACAAAAGGTACGCATTGAAAATTTATATTTATAGCCAAATCAGTTTGTATGGTATCAATGGATTTGTTCTCGTAAATCACTTTTTACTTGGTCAATTTTTATAGAGGAAATGATTTCACATTATGAGGATACAAAGAAAAACACCTTCTTTAGCCAATTGATAAATATCAAACAAAAGGGTTCAATGGCGAAGCACATTGAGGACTTCCAAAAATTGATTATAAGTGTAACTAATATTCCAAAGGAGCATAGGATTGATGTATTCATAGGGACTTTGAAGGATAACATCCAACATGAGGTTTTCATTTGGGAACCTTATTCATTGGAGAAGGAATTTAGGTTGGCCAGAAAATTTGAAAGAAAAATTATGGAAACAAGGAAGTCTACCACTCACAACTATAAATATGGAAGTATTTTTGCTTCTAATCTTCCACAACCTATAACGTTGACGCCACAACAATTGGAGGAAAAAATATAAAAGGGCTTTGTTATAGTTGTGATAGAAAATACATTAAAGTTCATAAGTGTGCCGAGAATAAATTATTCTACATAGATTATGAAGAAGAGGAAGAGAATGAAAAAGAAACATCAAAAGAGGAGGATATACATCAGAAACCAACCCATGAGAAAGAAGAAATGAATTCGACCATATCTTGCAATGCATTGGAAAGAATTACCACCTCTCAAGCACTCAAGATAGAATTATATATCAAGAAGAAAAGGTAATAGTGTTGATCGATTTAGGTAGTACTCATAATTTTATTCATTGTAATATAACCAAGAAATTGAATTGCTTCCTATATCCAACACCCAAGTTTCAAGTGATGGTTGCAAATGGAGAAACTATAAACTACTCTAGAAAGTGAAAAATAGCAAGCTAACCATGGGGGAATATGTATCTAATAGTCCAATGCTTTCCATTCCCATGGGTGGTGTTGATGTTGTACTAGGAGTCCAATGGTTACAATCTTTGGGGAGATAAATTTTAATATTCAAGAAATTTTATTGAAATTTTTTGGGGAAGGAAAGGAATTTGAATTAAGGGGTATCACATGGAAACCAAGAAATATAATTAGCTCTAATGGCATGAAAAAACATCTGAAGAAAGAACAATGGGGCGTAATCTCATAATTATGCTCACTAGAGGTTCAAACATCAAATTCATTTATTTTTCCAAATCTCCAAAAAGTATTGGACAATAATTGCAAGGTAATTGAGACTCCCAAAGGCCTCCCACCTATTTGTGATCATGATCATGCTATTCATTTGATTCGAGGAATTATTCCTCCAAACACCAGTCCTTACAGATATCCCTATGTTGAAAAGAGTGAAATTTAATGTAGCGTTGTAGAAATGATATAGGCTCGTATAATTCAACCTATTCAAAGTTCTTTCTCTACTCCAATAGTATTGTTGCACAAGAAGGATGGATCATGGCGTATGGGTCCAGATTATAGGGAGCTCAACAATCTCACCATTAAAGATAAATTTTCCATTCTTGTCATTGATGAATTATTAAATGAACTACATGGAGAAATTTACTTCACCAAGATGGATCTTTGTTCAGAATATCATCAAACTAGAATGAAGACTAAATACATTATGAAAACAACATTCAAAACTCATGAGGGTCATTATGAATTTTTTGTCATGCCTTTTTCCCTTAGTAATGCACCTTCGACATTTTAAGGTTTGATGAATTCCATTTTCAAACACTTCCTTAGAAAATTTGTGTAGTACTTTTTGGTGATATACTTATCTACAACAAGTCTTGGAAGTATCATGTTCAACATGTTGACAGGGTGCTCAAACTATTGGAGGAGAAACAATTATATGAAAAAACCTCAAAATATTTCTTTGGAGTATAGGAGGTGGAATATTTGGGTCATATTGTATCTCATGATAGTGTTAATGTATACCCTAAAAAAATTAAAGCCATTAAGGAATGGAAAATCCCAAAGACCATAAAGAATATTCAAGGATTTAACAGGTTGACAGGGTATTATCAAAAGTTTGTTAAGAATTATGGGAGAATAATAGCACCTATAACAACATTACTGAAGAAAGATTCATTTTCTTGGACTCAAGAAGAAACTAATGCATTTTAACATATTTAAGAGGAAATGTGCCAAGAACCGGGCTTAGTTACGCCTAACTTCACAAAACCCTTTATTGTGGAATGTGATGCCCCAGGAAATGGAATTGGTGCTATTTTAATGTAGGAAGGGAGACCGATTTCTTTTTAAATTCCTCCAATCAAAGGAAATTATTTACACAAACCTATTTATGAGAAGGAAATGTTAGAAATACTACATGCACTAAAGAAATGGAGACCTTACCTAATGGGAAGACACTTCAAGATAAAAACGGACCATGATAGTCTTAACTAATTTTTGGAAGAAATATTATCTTCAAAAGAGAAGAAAAAATGGGTCACAAATATGTTGGGTTATGACTTTGAAATCATCTACAAAAAAGGGAAGAAAAATGTTTTTGTAGATGCACTCTCAAGAAAGGATTAGGATTTGGAAGCATTTCTTTGTGCCATTTCTATTATCCAACCTGATTAGATATCCAAAGCAATGGATGAATGGAATAATGATTAATATGTTTGGAAACTCATTCAAAAGTTTTAGAAATATCCCAGTACATCTGATAGATTTAGCTAGAAAAATGATTCATTATGGTACAAAGATCGCTTATATATTTGTAAGAATTCCCAACTTAAGCAAAATATTCTTTTGGAATTGCACACCTCCCCCTTAAGAGGGAACTTAGGATTTTAAAAAACTTACCATAGGGTCAAGAAGGATTTTTTTTGGGATGGCCTTAAATCTGATATTTAGAAGTTTGTGGCAGGATTTTTGGTTTGCCAACAAAATAAAGTTGAGAAAACTAAGACCCCTGGTTTGTTACAACCTTTAGTCATTACAAGTCATCATTGGGAGGAGGCCTCGATGTATTTTATCACAATTTTACCATATTTTAAAGGAAATAGTGTCATCATGGTGTTAGTTGATAGAATTACTGAGTATGCACACTTTTTTGCATCATCTCATCCTTTTAAACCTAGTACAGTTTCTACTGCATTTATGGAAACAACTCAAAATCTACACAGAAACCAAAATATTATTGTAAGTGACATAGATCCCATTATCACTGGAAATTTTTGGACAAAATTATTTTCTTGTCTTGGTACTCAATTAGCTCATAGCTCATCTTATCATCCTCAATCTGAGGGAAAACTGAGATAGTGAACATATATTTGGAAGGATACCCTTGTTTATTTATATCAACATAATGGGGAAAGTGGTTACCTCTAACTGAATGGTGGTATATAAATTCCTTCCATACTACAATAAAAAAGACCTCATTTATGGCACTTTATGAATATCATCTACCATCTATCACATCACCTTTATGAGATAATTATAAGGTTCAAGTATTGGAATATCACACCGAGAATTAATGAAATTTATCCAACTCTTAAAGGATAACCTCAAATTGACACAGAATCGAATGATACAATAGGCAGGTCAACATCACAGTGAAAGAATTTTTGATGTAGGAAACTGGGTATTTTTACGACTACAACCTACAAACAAATTTCCCTCAAGAAAGCTAAGAAGGATAATAAATTATCACCCAAGTACTATGGTCCTTACAAGGTGTTGCAAAATATTGGTACAATGGCATACAAATTGGAGTTTTCTACATATTCCTGAGTACACCTAGTTTTCCATGTTTCATGCTTAAATAAGGCTATTGGTGACAAGCTCCCAGTTCAAAAAATGTTGTCAGAATTTGAAAAAGAAGGAAAAATCATATTTGAGCCTGAAGCAGTCACAAAAAAAAGAGACTAACAACTACAAAATTGATTAATTTCAGGGTATCTCATTAAGTGGAATAACTTACCCGCTGAATACTCTGCATGGGAGGATGTGAATTTTGTATAGAAGAATCCAGAACTACTCAAGCATTGAGGACAACACTTTTTTGAAGGAGAGGGGCAAGTTAGGTCCCTATAATATTGGTGTATTAAACTTATTTTTATTGTTAGTGTAGCCCCCTATTGTTATTGTTGTGACCATGTATCCCTTGTTATTTTTGTGCCCCATAAAATCCCACTATTGTTATTGTTGTGCCCTTACATTATTATTTTTATGTAGGCTCTGATTATATTGTAACCCATTAGAATCCTATATATACCAAGGAGGTCTTATCATTTATATCATCTGATAATTGTTCATTTATGTAATGTAAACTAGGTTTCCCCCTCGAAGAGGAAAATTTTTAAGTCATTGATCTATCCTTTCTTATGTTCTTTGAGTTGGTTTTACAACATATAGAAACAAGAGGTAAATAAGTTTCATAAGTCTTACCGTCTAGTCAAGAAAAAGATAATGACAAAGCTACATGAGAAAATGACCAAAGTATAGAGCTTTCAATCATTTATTCCAAATTATTTTGTGAATGACCTAGAACCAATTCTATATGTTCTCTGAACTTAAATATATTGGTACTCTCCACACCTCAAGATGGAAGAAAAATGATAAAAAAAACTATCCTACACCTTAACGTGGAGAGTAAATTGATGGAGTAATGATGATCAGTGATAAACCAAAACCACCACAATATTCAAATCAAGATTATTATTGGCCATTGAAAACCAACACATTATTCAAAACAAATTGGTTAATTATCATCCAAAACCACCACGTTGTTCAAGTCAAAATGTTTAGTGGTAAACCATAAACAACTAGAATCAATGAAAGGTGTCAGAGTGGTCAACTAGAAAAAACACCAAATGAAGTGAAGATGGTTAGTGGTTAACCAAAAAAACCACCAGTTAAATAATTCAAAGCTCCATCTATGATCCTTTCAATCATGAACCATTGAAGAACAAAAGAATCCAATTCTCCATTTAGGATCCTTTCAATTAAGAACTATTGAAAATTAAAAGAATCCAAAGTACTAGCTTGCATCCTTTCAAAAAATTTATCATCTTGCGCCTAATAGATCCAAGTGGATATTGGTGGCCACCCACCTATTCCACTTGGACCCCCACCATTTTTTTCTTTCATTTTTTCAGTTTCCTTAATTATAGCACAATTTACTGTTTTTGCTAGTTTTTCGGGTCATGAACTTTCAGAGCCATTTTGAGGCCCTAAACGACATTTTTGGGAAAAAAGAGGCCAAAATGGATATTTTATTGATTTTTTGCGTTGGAAATATGTAGTCCTCAAATAGATATTTCTAACGAGGTATTGTATGCATCAAAAAAAGACTGTATGCCAAAGTTATGTCCCCGGGAAGTTGATGTATCAATTTACACAGACAGGGCCCATAGTTTTGGCACTTCATCTCCTAGGGTTTGGTTTTTGGATTTTTAGGGTTTTCCATTATTTCTTAATAATAAATGGGCCTTCTAGCCTCATTGTAACATAGCTTAGAGGCATGTAGCTACCACATCTCTTCTCAGAGATAAGCTACCATCGCACGAACTAGTTTATTTCCATTTTGTCAGTAAGCTTATTTCAGTTATTTGATATTAATGAATTAAAGTTTTATTTTTTTTGCATCTCTTCGTTTATGTTTATTTCTATATTTTATTTTGTTCCTTCATAATTCTATATCAGTGGTATCATAGCGGTCTTCTCTTTCTCGATCTTTCTTTGCATGTCCCCAACAATATCAAGGTATAAGGAATTAGGGCTAGATCTAGTTTAACCTTTGCAAGATCAGCCTCGCAAAACCCGACAGCCTCACATGGTCGAAGAAAATAAAGATGAGGGAGTAGGATATCCTATCAAAATATTGATTGAGGAGGCCCTCGAGAAATAGAGGAATGCAATGATGGATAACTTTGCCTAGATCCTTCGAGGACTACACATCAACGATCTATCTTCATCTAGTAGCCACTCTAGAGGCGCCACTCCTTTTAAGGTACAACTTAATTTTGACATTCCCATATTTGAGGTCCAAATAGATGCATATTCCCTAGATAGATGGTTGAATTTATTAGAAGGAAATTTTTCAATTCATGACTTTTCCAATTGGGAAAATATTATGTTTTCACTCCTCAAAGTCGCCCCCCCATGTCAAGGACTAGTGGGAAACCTACTGTGAGAAAAAGGACAAGAGGGAATCCTCCTTGTTCTTGGCCGCACCCACTTTAAATTCTTTCCGATATGCCATCAAGGAATAATACTACCCCGTGGGGAGCTATGAGGACACGTACATACAATGGGCTATGTTGTGGTAGTAAAGGGATCAATATGTGTATGAGTTGAAAAATATGTTCCATACCTTGCGCACAAATTTGGGTATCAAATATTTGGAGAAACATTTGTTGCTTAAGTACCACATTTTTCTACATAGATACATCCAGGAGAAAATGGAGTTCCTCAAAATCTCCTCTCTTAGTGCAGCATATCGGTATGCTACCAAGATTGAGCATAAATTCAAAAAAAAGAAGCAAGACTTTGGATCTATCAATCAAAAGCAAAGGAAAGGCGCCACCAACTTTAGAACAAAGGACAAGGCCAAGGCGAGGTGACTTAGGACAAATCGTCAAAGCCGCAAGAGAAGAATAACACCATGAAGCCAAAGAAGGACATGAGCAAGTGGTGTGAGTTCCATAAGATCTCCACTCACAACATAGTTGAGTGTCGGGCTAAGAAGTAACTAGTGGCTGAGCTGAAGGCTTCTGAATCAGATGCATGTTCTGAATCTAAGTCAGAACCCAACAAGGCGAATGACAAAGGGAAGTAGATTATCAGTGTGGAGCCGAGTGCCACCATTTCCACCACTAAGATTTAGAAGGAATAACCCGAAGATCTAGAGGAGGGGGAGCACCTCTTCCATTCCTAGATGTGGTTGAAGGGTTCCTCGCTACATTTCATTTCCAAAAGAGGGAGCCAAAAGAAACTCATTTCAGCAGAGGTCATGAAGTGGCTGGACCTGTTGATCAAATCACACCCACAACCATACACCATCAGGTGGCTTCACCAAGGATGGGTTCTTTGTGTTAGCCAGCAGTGTCACCTTCCCTAAAACATCAAGCCCTTCACGGATGAGGTATTATGCGGTGTTGATCCTCTTGAACTTTGTGATGTATTATTAGGCCAACCATACTTGTGGAAGCGACATGTTGGGTATGAGTCTCGGCTTCACATTGTTATTGTTACTTTGAATAATAAGTTGTAGAGGATACTAGAGGTAGTACCACCTACCACCATCTCTTTGATCATTGTGAAGAAATTAAGTAATATCATTTCCCAAACTGGTAAAAAAAATTTCCTTATGATCCGCCCTCAAGTCAAGAAGAAGATTGTGGCCACGACCTCCAGACAGGGCTCCTCCACATGGAAAAAAAAATGGACAAGGTCGTGGAGGACTACGGGGATATCTTCACCTCACCTGCAGGGGTGCCTCTACATTGTCAGGTCAAGCACTCCATTGATCTGACCCTAGGCACGTCGCTACTCGATGGGAAAATATATCAATGCTATGTTTAAGAGAACGAAGAAATAAAGAGGTAGATTCAAGAATTGTTGCAAAAAGGTCATATACAGCCAAGTTCATCACCCTGTGGAAGCCCGATCATGTTGGTGCAGAAGAGGGATGGGACTTGGAGACTTTTTATTGACTATCAGGCATTGGACAAGATCACTGTCTGGAATAGGTATCTGATCCCAGGGATTGATGACCTTTTGGACCAACTCAAGGGGGATAAATATTTCAGCAAGATTGACTTGAAGTTTGCGTATCACCAGGTACAAATTGAACCCTTCGATGTGTGGAATACTGCCTTCAAATACAAGGAGAGCCTTTTTGAATGGTTGGTCATGCCTTTTGGGTTGACGAATACTCCCACAAACTTCATGAGGCTGATGGAAGACATATTTCGACAATTCACTAACTCATTTGTGGTGGCGTATTTGGATGACATCGTGATCTTCATCCAAAGTTGGGAAGAGCACCTGCACCACATTTGAAAGGTCCTTCAAACGCCACAAAAACACAAGTTGTGTGAAAATTTGAAGAAATGTACTTTTAGCATGACCTGGGTTCAATATCTGAGATACATTATTAATGAGTGGGGGGTGCATTTGGACCCAGCCAAGATCTAGGTCATTCGGGATTGGTCATCCCCAGCCACTCTAATAGAGCTCCCCAGCTTTTTGGGTCTTGCGTATTTCTACCGTAGGTTCGTGTTGGGTTTCTCTCATATCATTTGGCCTTTGATTCAAGTCACCAAGGGAGGAGCAGAACCAAAATTCTTTTGGTATGAATCTCAACAGAAGGTGTTCATAGAGTTGAAGCATCGCCTCTACTCTGCACTAGTGGTCACATTACCATACTTGAAAAAACCATTTGATATCGAGACACATGCCTTTGAATATACTATTGGAGCAATACTTACTCGACAGAGGCATCCATTGGGATATCATAGTGAGACACTTTGAGACACAGTCTGAAAGTATGCCACCTATGACAAAGAGATGCATTTCATTGTGCAGGCCTGCCGAAAATGGAAGCATTACATTTTGGGGAAGGAAACCATCATCCACACAAATCACCAACCCATGCAATTCATACAGACACAAGGGATCTTGTAGAATGATTGCCATAAAAAATTATCTACATACCTGCAACAGTTCCATTTGAACATCAAGTAAAAGAAGGGCAGCACCAATAATGTTGTAGAATGCCTCAGTCGAGCATCGATCATGGTACTAACTACGGTGCTCAACTCTTGTGGTAACGCAAATTTTGGTTGGCCGCATCTCCACAAAAGTGATCATGAATTCAACAACACATACGAGACACTACTGGAGGGTAATAAAGTTCCATATTTTCAACTCAAGGATGAACTTTTATGCCACCTGGAACATATTTTTGTTCCTTCAAACGAGTGTGCCAAGATGATTTGGGAAGCGCAACAGAGTGAAGTCGTTGGACATTTAGGGGTCGAGAAAATAGTGGAAGTACTATAGAAGTATTTATATTGGTCGAACCTTCAACATGATATTGGGAAGTACATAAGATCATGACTGCATGTGACATTTCAAAACTAGCCATCAAGAAGAAATACCTATATACTTCGTCACCTACCCCTCGTTGACCTTAGGAATCCATATCCATGGATTACATGTCGTGCCTTCCTTCTACCAAGCATGGCAACAAATTCATTTTTTTGGTCATCGACATATTCTCTAAGATGGCCAGTATAGTGGTATGCAAGAATAATATCACAACATAAGCCACTGTTAAACTCTTCTTTGAATGAGTGTGGGTACACTTTGGGATCCCATAGTCCATTATCTCAAATCGGGACAGTAGGTTCCTCAGTACCTCTTCTTCAAGTCTTTGGTCGATGTTGGACACCAAGCTCACCAAGTCCATAACTTTCCACCCCCAAACTGATGGCCAAACAGAGGTCGTCAACAGGATGATCGTACACATTTTGCACATGTACAACTCAAATCATCCACACACATGAGATGAAAGCTTCCCCTATGTCTAGCACAACTATAATCAGGCTCTCCATAGCTCACCTAGACACAACTCCTTTCAGGTGGGCTTGGTATTCCAGCCACTGTGTCCCATTGACGTGGCCATACCATTTGCAGTTACTTAGGGAGATTCGACTCATTTCCAGTCCGAAGCCAACAAGGTGAAAAAATTCATTGATCATATTCAGCACATATTCAAACAGGTCCATGACATATTGGATATATCCAATTCTAAGTACAATCAGTGACATGATCAACATTGAGTACCACACAAGTTCTAGGTGAGCAACCAAGTTTGGCTACATTTGCAGAAGGAGCATGTTACACTGAAATTTGTCACCATGATGTTTTAGTTTCCATATGGGTTCATCATTAGTCATATATTACTCCCTTAGAAGTCTATAACATCAAAGTTCCTAAAATCAAGCCTTGAAATTGAGAGAAAAGCTCATAAAAGTCTTAAAAACACTTGTACTGCACTTTCTCTTAACATTGCATGCGGTGCCGCACCTTTTTGTTCTAAAGCATACGGAGCTAAACACACTTTTTCTTCATTAAGGGTGTGGACCCTTGTAAAAGGTAAAATGAAGGCGGAAAGTAACATTTAGAAGCCCAACAGTTAAATCTGGAAGCTTCTAGAAGCAATTATCCGGTCGAAGGTTCGCTCCTATCATGTATGTTCATTCCTCCATTATGGGAGCCTACCCTTTGATTTATGGAGCTCAATCCATTTAAAAGAGAATTCTATCCCCTCTTATGAGGAACTATAACCTCCTCACTTTTCTTATAAATTGAAGCCATAATGCAGCTTCAAGGGGAGTTAGTTATTGAGTTAGACTTTGAGAATTTTTTAGGAGAAATGCTGTATAGAATCAGACTCTCTTAACTGATCATTATGTGGGAATGATTACACACCCATGTGTATTTTAGCTGATAGAGTGCAAAGATTGTCAGAGTAAAGGAAACCCCTGTTCTGGACTCCAGGAAGGCCTGTACGACATCAAGGCGGACACGGTTGTAAGGCTCTTCTTTATTAAAGATAATACGAATGAATATCGTTTTCTCAATGAGTTCTTTAATTAAGTAGCTTGTTTATCATGTTTTATCAATGAGTTATTTAATTAATTTTCTTATTTCTTGAATTCCTTGATCATCTTGATAGATATATAATTCATGAATTAGTTTATCCTATGCAGGTGCTATTTATTTTTTCCATGTTTGTGATTGCAGATCTTTGAAGACGACTCTTTCAAGCAACTGGAAGGAAGATTATTACAAATAGCACTGGACTACAGGTAGGTCTTCAAAACCCCTATTGTAGCTAATTAATGAATCAAATATTATCTAGAGAAAATAGTTTTTGTTTTTATGTTTGCTGCTAGTTGTTCGTAGGACACTTGGGAGGTCTGTCTTGTTCGCAAGAATGACTTATCCGTCCAAAAAAATGGCGACTCCAATTGGGAATGGATCTTGAACTTTGATTTCTTTTATTTTTGACGTGTGAATTTATTTTTTCTGATTTTGATTGATTTATACTGGCTTGGGTAGTTTAGCCCTATAGAATCCCTGAGAAATGTTTTAGAGTTTTTTATTTTTCTGGTATTCGCACTTTTCTTTTAGAAATAGTGCGAGCATCTCCGCTCTTTTCTTGTATAAACAGTGCGGGACCACACCTATTTACACTGGAAACTGTGGAACCTGTGAAATTTTGTAGAAAACCTTAAAATTCTCTTTTCTGGATCAGTGTGTTAGATTCTCAGTGTATACCCAGACTTGTATTTTCTGTTAGAAAACTTTGATTGAGAGTTTATTTCAGAATTTTTAAGTTTTGAATGATTTTCTGAAATATATGTATGTTATAGCGATTTTTTCTTAGTCTTTATCCCACTCAAAGATTAGAAGCCTTGGTATACCTTTAGATCATCATTATTTCCTTGCTTTCTTGCTAAGTTTGACTTCATACCAAAAATTGTTTTATGTGATTTAGATCCCATTTTCTCATTTGCAAATCTTTAAAAAAAAATTGTTGATAAGTTTGGAATTTCACTTAAAAAACCAAAATTGGATGTTTTTGGGTTCTTGCTGATCTAAGCAAAGAATTTCTTAGTTAGATAACAAGCTAAGAAAAACATCCTCAAAATATTTAAATTTTTAATTCAGATTTAGTCTTTAGAATTCTTAGATCTCAAAATTAGTTTTTTTTTTTTTTAGTTATTGAGTGATTATTTCTAGAAAATTGTAGTTTTCTTTTGGAGAAAATTTTGTTTGTAGTTTTGATCTTGAATGATAAAGGGATTTCTTATTGAGCAACTGATCATTTTGAGTTCTCATGAAATTAGATTTCTTTTCATTTATTCTTGTTTGAAGGAAAGAATTGTTTTAAAATATTACATTTTCTCAACTCTTTCTTTTAGATAGAATTCATTGAAAGGAAAGGAATTGTTTATCATATAAGATGCATTTTTAGTGTGTTTTTGAGTCGGGTGACTACATATCATCAATTTCACTTTCACACCTATTGTCCTAAGAAACAGCCTATTAAAATCAACGTTTAAATTAAAATCAATCTAGTAATTTTTATATTTCTAGGGCTCTTTTCACCAATATAGCTTAGGCTAGTGTCCTGGAGTAGGGAGTAATTAACTCTCTAAGAAAATTAAAACAAACAAGTAGTTGATATTGCGGTAGTAAAAATCCAATAGTCACTTGTATGCTCTGGGAAGCTCCTCTTAAAAGAGTCAAGCACGAGGTCATATCTGAACCAGTGGGATAATGAACTATATCGCATTGGGAACGATAGAATATGTGCACGTATTAACAATGGTAAACCTCAGATATACCATTGTCGAGGAGCCTGGGGTCACTTGTCGGTATACCTTAGATTATTTCAAGGAGCCTTCAAGGGGATTGAGCTTTGTTACTCTGCCCTTGCGTGTATGTCAGATCGTAGACTGTTCCCCCAGGTATATTAGTTCCTGTTAGTAACCTTAGTGGCCATAATATTTACGATTCTTTCCTAAGGTGATGGTGGAGGAAATATCCCACTGTACCTGGAACAAACGTCGACTAGACCCACTTGGACTCTCTGAAGGGTTATCTTCACTCGAGATGGTTTAAGTGGAGAAACTTGCACCGGTCTATTTCATTAAGCAGGTTGTCGGGGTAATTGTTCCAACCGCCCTTTCTACACTAAAAAACTATAGTGTTAGATTTCATCACCAACTAGTGTTTTTAGTGTGGGAAGTTACTGTTTGTGTGTGGTTTGAGCTCCTAGATTTTTAGGCGTGTGATTCATTTGTTTGTATCCTTAGTGACTCTAGGAGTTTTCATTGAAATTTTCTTTGCTTGCGTGTGATTAATAATTTTCAATCATGGCTTAATTACCAAGAAAATCGTGTAGAATCCAGGGGAAACCCCCTAAGTATACACCAAGCCAACTTAAAGGACTACGAGCACTGGTACCATCTAGTGTCAGTATAATTAGATCAACAGAACTAGGAGAATCATCCATCGTTATTCATCCTGATTATCAATCACAAACAGCAGAATATATTCAAGAGCCAATTTCAATTTCCGAAGTTACTGGTAGTATTTCTCCAACTGGTGAATTAGCCAAAGAACCTGAAATTTCTGAGCCTGAAACTGAACCTACTATGTTGGAACCATCTTCAGGATTTGTTACTTCGACTTCTAGTGATCCTGATTCACCTAGGGTAAGACATCGCATTATTGAAAACCTTCCTTCTGATCTCATATGTATTGAAGAACTTGTTGGTCTAAACGAAGACGTATTTCTTCCCGAAAACCAAGAATATTTGAATATTAGGGAACGCGAATCAAAATTCTACAGTCATTTTAGAACCGACACTTGGTATTTATCATTGATAGATTTTTTAAAAAACGCAGGTCTTACTTATTCACCACCCCGAATTCCTTTTCACCCTACACCGAGAGGTTATCATCCTTCATCAGCTATGTCGAGTGAGTCGTCTATGTTTTGTCAATCTCTAGAAAAAATTTTATACGGTGGTCCGTCTATTCCTTCAAGATACCAGTCGTTCTCTGGTACTTTCTCGGGGGCAGCTCCTCAACCAATTGAACAAGTGCTATCATATGGTACAAATGAAACTAAAACTGAAACATTGAACGTAGAACAGATTTTTATGATGTCCGACAATATTCCAAATCCTCAACCTCAAGGAAGTCAGTTACCGCCTGGGGGGAAACCTCAAGGTAGTCAGTTACCGCCTGGGGGGCAACCTCAAGGCAGTCAGTTACCGCCTGGGGGGCAACCTCAAGGTAGTCAGTTACCACCTAGGGGGCAACCTCAAGGTAATTTTTTACCAGGACAAACTGTAGGAAAATATTATCTACTTGGAGAAAAACCTCAAGGACAGTACATACCTCAAGGTCAATATCAACCTCAAGGACAGTACATTCCTCAAGGTCAACCCCAGATTCAATTTATTCCTCAAGGTCCACGCCAGAGTCAGTTTATTCCTTAGGGTCAACCCCAAGGTCAGTTTATTCCTCAGGGTCAATACCAACCCCAGATTCAGTACACGCCTCAAGGTTATCAACCTCAAGGTCAGTACCCAGCTCAAGGATTTCAACCTCCTTCAGGGCAACCATTTTTACAAGGAACCGAGACTTTGCTAGTTAATTATCAAATGTATGTTCAAACTAGTTATGGTCCTTCATATGCACAACCTTCTATGGGTCAATACCCCAGAATTAATATAGTGTGGGATACATCTCAAATTCAACAGACTTTGCAACCCAATGTGCAGTTACCTAATCAACCTAGACAACCCATAGGTTTTGGTCCAACCCAACAACCTATCCAGCCTACCGTTCAAGTCCCTGCATCTGGTTCTGTTCAGCAGCCTGGGCCTAGTACACCTCAGACTTTGCCTCATACTTCTGTTACTACTGCAACTTTTGTTCAACCTACCACACCTATTTCTAGAGTATCTGTAGCTCCTGTTTCTACTACCCCTGTATTAGTGCAAATTCCTCAAGTATCTATGCCATAGTCAGTACCTACAATTTAGACTACGATCCAGATACCTACAGGACAAGTTGGTACAAGTATGATTCTTACTAGTCAACCACAATTTACTTATCAATCGTACCAGGGACAGTATCAATTTGGACAGGCTACAAAAAATCCAGTATATCAGTATCAACCGTACCTTGGGTATACTTATCAAATACCTCAACAATCCCAGTATGGTTTGGTAAATCCTGGTTATCGAGGATGTTTCACGATTCCCAATGCGCATCCAATTCCAGGATATCTTGGATATCCTCCTCTTGGAACTGGTTTTATCACACAAGGTTATCAAGACCCTAGCCAACGGTTACCATTTATAGAAACTTTAGATTTACCTGATCTATCATGCCTTATGAATGATCCTATATTTTATCTTCCATATTGGTCGCTGATGCCTAACAAGTTTCCCAGTGATATTCCAAATTTTGAGGGTAATTCAGGAGAGGACCCATCTAATCATGTTATGACTTATCACCTCTGGTGTGCATCCAATTCACTAATTGATGATTCGATTCGACTGCGTATTTTTCAGAGAAATATCATTGGTCTAGCTGCCAAATGGTATATTGAGTTACCACGAGGCTCTTTTAATAATTTTAATGCACTAGGTACCGCTTTCTTGACCCATTTTCAGTTTCCTGTCAGATACGAAAATGGCACAGAATTTCTTACTTCATTAAAAAAATCTACGTCTACGTACATATCTGATCACATTCATGAATGGAGATGTAGGAGGTGTTTAGTGAAGGTATTTATTCCAGATCAAATTTTGGCTGAATGGTTTATTAAATCATTATTGCCCAAAATTACTGAAGATGTGGGCATTGTTACAGAAGAGCAAGTCATTGTCAGGCTCAGTACCTTGACCTTGTATATACCCAGTCAGGTACTATGCATGATAAAATCACTGATTTACCAAGACGTGGTAAATTAAATACAACTCCTTCCTGCTCTCATGTCGCGGATGGTGTAATTGGTTTTGTTAGCACTGGTAAAAGTAAGAAGAAATATTCCAAGATGACTTCTCCTACTATCACTTTACCCGATTCACTGAAAGGAGTTTCTTCCGTTGAAACTTCCGTCGATATTCATGTTGTAGAATCATCTATAACCATGGAAAATTTTAGGAGCTAATATTCGCAAGTGGGCTAGTTTTCCATGATTTTTCCAAAAAAAAGATTCGCCAATTTCCATTTTTTATAAAAATGATTCGCCCAAATTTTACAATATAAAATTATTTTACGTTAAAAATCGCCAACATTATATAGAGATTATATATAAAATAATTATATATTTGAATAATTTTACAAATACATCAATAAACATTTTATAGTTTTCATATTAGGGACTAGTGATATTCGCCAATTTTTTAAACTTCAAGATAATTTTCCATCCTTAAAATTTTCCCTGTCTACAACCAAACCTAAAAATGGTGGTAAGAAGAAAGGTAAGAATAAAAAAAAAAATCTTCAAAAGAAAAACGATAAAACTGAACCAACTGACGTAAAACGAAAACCTTTTTATCCTTGTCTCATTTGTGATGAGGATCATTTTTACCAAAGAGTGTCCACGTAGAGCCGAGATATCGAAATTCATTAAGGGTTCACCCATACCTGTTGTCTTGAAGGATCCCTTTCCTACTCAAGATAATAATATGGTTGGATCTTCCTCAAATACGCTAGAGGATATTTTCATGGTTGCGATGCGATCGCAAGATTACGGTAGTAAAAATCCTAGTAAAGAAGTAGAAACATATAACTCAACATCAACTACATCTCCCTCAGTTTCTGGTCTGCTACAAATCAAGAAAAAAAATCTTGACTTAGTAATAAAACCTCCTGTTAAAGATGTACTTCGTAAATCAACTTTAAATCCACATGTGGGAGCTGCTCATAATTACAATATTGTTGAAGACTTGGGAATTTCCCCTTCAGCAATGTCAGCTTTGGAAGTGCTGTAATCATGTCTAACCCAAAGAAAATTACTATTGTCAGCCTTAGGAGCCATATACCTCTAGGATTCGAACCTCATGATCTTCGATTTAGAGAATTTTACACCCCGCTTACCCCATCAAATGGCTTTTCAAATTCTGGTAATAGTAAAAAAAAAATGTATTTTTCGTACTGTTGTTGATGAAGGGGCTTCCACATGTATTATGTCGTTAAAATGTTGGAAATCACTTGGTTCTCTGACAATTAACCAATCGCCGACTATCCTCAAAGATTTTTATGGAAGAGGCTTTCAGCAGTATGGTATTTTACAGGATCTACCAATAGAGGTCGAAGGAAAAACCATTAATCTAGATGTGGAAGTGGTTGATGCCCCTCTGGATTACAACCTTCTTCTGGGTCGCAGTTGGTATTACGCCATGAATGTTGTTGTGTCATCTGTATTTCATCTCATCATGTTTCCTCATAAAGGAAATATCGTTAAAATATATCAGCTCTCATATTATTCATCTGACCTAGCCTCTACTGATAGCATCTAGCATATCAGAAAATCGACTATCCCTTATAAGGATTTTGGGGTAGGGTTAATTAAAGATTCTGCTTTACTCGAAACTTTTTCCCTGCCTGCTCCCAACCTACAACCTCCTATTGCTAATATCAATATGATTACATCAAGTACTATTCCCTTTGATGATCCTTGGATAGTACCTTCAGAATCAGAAATGGATTATTTCGATGGCACGATGCCTTTGAGTCCTTTTGAGTTAGCATATCAGACTGTACAATCATTTTCTAATACTCCTTCAACCGAATCTGATCCAGTGAATGTGATCCATGAGGAGTCATTTTCAATATCGAGTTCAGCTTCGACATCAACACATATTTAATATTGATGAACAAATTCGTGAATTCTTGTTTGTCGATGAATTACCATGGGAAGATCTACACATAAGTCTTCACTTTTACCTAATCTAGATCATTTTGAGAATACTTTTTCCTCTATTTTTACCACTGATTACGTCAAAGAACCTCTGAATCCTATCTCATCTTCCGATTCTGAATTGAATTTAGAAAAAAATTCTACAACGGTTCCCATTTACATTTCAGTAAAAACCGGAATTGTTGAAAACATTCATATAGGTGCTTCTTGTACGCCTGACGAAATCCAAGCATATAAAGCCCTATTTCAGGAATTCTGCAACATTTTCTCCTGGTCATATGAATAAATGATAGGAATCGATCCATCGATTGCTTTTCATGAAAATAAGACATACCCAGATGCTAAACTCGTTAGATAGAAATTACGTCAGATAAATCTGAGAAAAGTTGTCGCTATTAAAGCAGAAGTTGAAAAATTACTTCGTGCTGGTTTTATTTATCTAATTTCGTTAACGGATTGGGTGTCTAATATTGTTCCTGTCAATAAAAAAAACAAGGAACAATATGAGTATGCATCGATTATAGGGATATAAATCGATCTTGTCCAAAAGACAAATATCCAACCCCTTATATCGATCAAATTATTGAAGATTGTGCTGGAAGTGAAATGTTTTTGTTCATGGATGGATTTTCTGATTACAATCAAATCAACATACTCCCTGCAGATCAACCTAAAACAACTTTCATTTGTCCATGGGAGACTTTTTCTTATCGCAAATTACCTTTTGGACTTAAGAATGATGGCGCCACTTTTTAGAGGGCAATGTCTTATGCATTTAATGATATTAAACACATTGTGAAACCCTACCTCGATGATTTTCTTACTCATTCCTTACGCAGAGTAGATTATATCATTCATTTACAAGCCATTTTTATACGATGTAGGCATTATAAGATTCGTCTAAATCCTCACAAATGTGTTTTTTGCATACAATCTGGATGATTGTTGGGATTTATTGTCTCAAAGGCAGGTATTCGTGTCAATCCATCGAAGGTTGAGGCTATCATCAATTTACCTCCTCCTTCTACTCTTCGCCAACTCCGAAGTTTGCAAGGGAAAGCAAACCTTTTACGTCGATTCATTCCTAACTACGCCGAGTTAACGAAAAGTTTTACCAGGTTGTAAAAATAGAATATTCCTTTCTTTTGGGATGAGTTTGCTGATCGATCTTTTGATGCTCTTAAAAACGTGTTTACCCATGCACCGTTACTGCATCCTCCCAATTACAACCATGATTATTTTTTGTACCTCGCCGCTTCTGATTCCATGATAGGAATGGTTCTAGTTCAGGAAGATGAATTCAATAGTGAACATGTGATTTACTATCTTAGTCAAAATTTGCATCCGACTAAAATCAAATATTCACATGTGGAGAAATTAGCCTTGGCAGCCGTCCAAGCTGTCCAACGTTTTCGTCATTACAAACTTTTACGCAAAATAACAATGATTTCTAATTGTAACCCTATGATGTATATTTTGACCAAACAATTGCTAGGGGGAAAATACTCCAAATGGATTGTTATCCTATAGGAGTTTGACTTGGAATTTGAAAAATCCAAATCAAAGAAATCATTGATATTTGCTGAACTTATATGTGACTTCTCGATCGCGGACGAATCCTTGTTTCTTATTAGTACCATAGATCCTTGGTATGGGGATATCATTGTTTATCTTCAGACCCAATATTTTTGGCCCGAACTTTCACAATTAAAATGATGTAAAATTAGTTTCCAGTCTCAACAATATCATATTGTTGGCAACACATTATATCGTCGTGGTGCAGACTCTGTTTTTCAACGTTGTCTCACCCATGAAGAAGCCGAAAAATATTTAAGTGACTGTTACTTTGGAGCATGTGGCGGTCATATTTCTGGGTAGGCCATAGCCCAAAATATATTGCGCGCTAGTTATTTTTGGTCATCCTTATTTAAATATTGTATTTATGCGGTCTGAAAATTCCATAATTGTCAAATTTTCGATCGAAAGATGCGTGCACCACCCGCTCCTCTTCACCCTATAATTGTTGTTGGCCTTTTTTCAAAATGGGGCATTGAATTCATTACATGTAAACCTCACTCGGCCAGGGGGCATGGGTATATTATTCTCACAGTAGATTATTTTACCAAATGGGTCGAGGTGATGCCTACATTTACGGCAGATGGAAAAACTGCAGCTACTTTCGTGTTCAATCATGTGATTGCTCGTTTCGGTGTATCCCAAGTGATAATTACTGACCATGGGATTCATTTTCGAAAAATCATGATGACTGAGCTAATTGACCAACTTGGCCTGTGCCATGACAGTTCTAAATCATATTATCCACGGGCTAATGGTCTGGTTGAAGAAATTAATAAAGTTTCACCGTGATCAAACGAATCATCGGAATTCATAAATCGAATTGGCATACCATGATTTTTTCAGCACTTTGGGCATATCGGACCTCAGCAAAAACATCAACAGGCTTTACCCCTTTTCAACTGGTTTACGTTTAGAAGCGGTATTACCGATTGAATGCGAGATACTGTCACTCAAAGTAGCCATAGAGTTACTACCAGCTACCTCTCAGGAAGAAAAACACTTTTTGTACTTAGCTCAATTAGATGAGAATCAGCGCACCGTTGCATTAGTCACCAAGACTCATGCGAAACGAATGAAGGCTCAGTATGATAGAAGTGTTACACCTCGTATTTTTTTAGAAGGAGACCTAGTTTTTCTATATGATCAAGCTAACGATAAGCTAGGGGCTAGGAAATTCGAACCCATGTGGCATGGTCCTTATATTTTCAAGTGACAACTTACAAAAGGGGCCTATGAATTGATTGATTTTGACGGAGTTTCTTTAGGAAAACCTAGAAATGGGCTTTATCTGAAGAAATATTACACTTGATTTTTGTGTGAAGATCTTTCCTGTATATTAGTTAGTTTTTAGCTGGTGTGATATAGATTAGAAACGTGTGACTAGCTTAAGAGTGTTTTTACTACTATTCTTGCTTATCTGGATTACTCTTGATATTGCAGATGTCGACGTCTTTTCAAACATACATTGGTTTTGTTGATGGTGCTTGTCGTAGTTCATGGAACATTTCTTCCGCAGCCTGGGTTATTTATTCACCCACTGACGAATTAGTATCTATGCATGGGGTAAGCCTCGGTCAAACGACAAACAATATTGCAGAATATAGCGCAGTTATTGAATTATTGTCTAAATCCATTTCATTTTGAATTCAGAGTTTGATCGTTATGTTAGATTCTGAGCTCATTTTATAATAATTAAATCAAGTATATGCAATTAGAAATCCAGTGTTGTTAAGATTATTTTTGAAAATTCGTATCTTGGAACGAGAATTTGATTATATTAAGTATCAATACATTCCAAAAATATTAAACACATTAGCAGATGCAATAGCTTCTAGTATTATAAATAGACATTTGCGATAATGAAAGAAATAAATCAAAATAACATTCGATAATATGTTGAACAGGTAACTGGAAATAGTAGTATATCATAGTATAGAATAGTGTTTCAAAAAATAGTACATCGTCCTCGATCATAGGTTCAAAACGCCTTATGATCGGGAAAAAAGTGATACAAAAATGATATGAGTATATACAATCGATCATCCACTATCCATGGTAATGATCATGATAATATACTACAACGCGTGCCACTCTACTCAAGAATTTCCTGAATGGTCCAGGAACACCAATGACATATCTCTATAAACGAAGTGGAACGTCGTCTATGGTAGTCTCAGGGATGTCCATATTCACCCGCTCCAGATGGTGTTCCAAATCAATAAGGATCTCTGTTGTATGATCCTGTGGTGGTGGTGGTGCTACAACTACATCCCTTTGCCCCCTCTCAAAGGGGCGGAGAGCGACTAGTCGGCGTGGACCCACATCTGCATTTGAAATTTTTGTTAACAGTTTTGGATGATTTAAAAAACAAAATAAAAATTAGAAATTAGAGCATGTCAAAAATATTTTTTACTTGACTCATCCCACTGAACTCCTAGAGGAAGTGGCATATCTTGGTCGCTACGGAAATCTATCCCCGCATAAGGAAAATCGTTTATCACAAAGAGTTGGTGCTCTAACCAACGGAAATATGCCAGGGGAGATCGAACAATCTCTCCACCCTTGCTATGACGGGCCATTAAATCAACCCATCGAACCATCCGAGGCTCTTGAGCTCTACCAGCATCAACTGGAATATGTTCCGGGGCCAGTAGAGGAATCCTCTCTAGAGCAAAAGTAACTACGATCGATCCATATCCAAAGTTATTTAACTTCCCATTCTTTTCTCTAGTTAGTTGGCCTTTGATGTTAGCCAACACTTCCTCGCACCAGTTGAATATGGTGCCTCGGAAACAATCTACTACAATCCGCATTTGAGATCCAGTAGCAACGTACAAAGCAACACTTCCACATAAATTGGTTACAGTAAATGCAACCACTTTTAACTCAGGACGAATGATAGTTTTGATATCAATCTGTTTGTCTTTAGGATTGGCCTCATCATTGAAAAACTCTAATTGCAGGCTAGCGACAGACTGGCCACCTGGCCTAGCCCCAAATAGAGAAAGTGGTTCGCCTATTTTAGACAAACCAGTCAAAAAATATATGTCCTCCAACTCAATTTCGAGTCGGTTGCCTCCAATCATAAAACATTGGTTCTGTACATCCCACATGTTTACCAACCAAGTGAGAAGGTCTACTTGAGCTCTCATGCCACTGATAGCCCATAATTTAAGTAGCCCGCATGCTCTTAAAACTTGTAATGTAAGCAGATGAATCATTTCAGCTTCATCCACCTCCTCATGTTCACGTTCCCGCCAGATAAGCATTGTAAATATCCTACAATGAACAAAATGAAAGATTAAAATCATTTTTAAAAAGGAAATTTTGGGTAATTTGGAAAGAAATTATTTTTTTAAATTATTCACGGCACCCCCGCACTTTTCGTTCAGAGACAGTGCATAGCTACGCATGGTCTCTATGCTAAAATTGCGGGACCACGACATTTTTCTTTGTAAGAAAATGTCGGGGTCCGCAGGTACCATGTGTCTTACCTACGGACCCTCGAGGGCGGAATTTTGAACCTATTTCCTCTCCAAAAATGAATTTTAAACCCTAAATTAAGGAAATGAATAGATGAAAATCAGGGAAAAGAGGATGTGAATTACCTGGAGCAGATAGTTTTCAATTTCAACGATGGATTTGTCTGGAATCTTCTCTGGAGCGTTTTTTTCCAAAAGCTCTAAAATTTTCACTCTGAACTCAAACGGTAAAAATGAATTTGGAAAACTCATTTTTATAATTTTTTTTGAATAAATGAAATTTAAATTTGTTTATTTTTCACTTTAAAAATATGGTTTTTCAAAATATTTTTATTATTGAAGCAGGTACGTTTAATTTTTTGTGCAGAATACTGGATTTTTCAGGTGAAATGGTCATTTTTGACAAAGAGTATACTTTTATCACTTTTTAGGGCTCTTTAAAATTTACGGAAAAACGAAAACATGGAGTTCTCTTTTAAGCCCTTTTCAAACTCTCTAAAGATGAAAATATTGCCAAGTACTTGACTATTCGAACTCGTTAAAGGAAATGAACAGTCATCCCTTCAGTATAATTTTACCCCTTTTCTGGACTGAAATGGACTATTTACGAAAAAGGTATACGTTGACTAATCATGGTCAATAGAGTTCTCTCTCGCATTATTTTATCCTTTTTCGGGCCTGAGAGACTAAAGTTACGAAAAAGTACACCCATGGAGTTTTCTTAGGTTTTTTCTTTTGATTCCCTAAAAATGAAAAACACCGAGTCTCTCCTATACTGGACTCGTTAAAATTAATTAACAATAAAGGACCTGTCAATTACAAACAGGAATGGACCACTCCTTCTTAGGGTTCGATTTTAAACTAAGTTGGACTCATCCAAAGGATGAGCTTATAAACAAGAAAATGTTATCCTCCTCAACCTTGTCAAAAATAAAGAGGTACTTACCAGAAATGGTGGGGGAAAAGAGAGAAAATGAATTCATTTGTTACACTTTGATTTAAAAGCAATAAACCACTCTTGAACACAACACTTTTTGTCACACTTATACCTGGGTTGGGAAAATCCTTTTCCTATCAAGTTAATCAAACCACATTGAAAGCCTTCAGCCAGTTTCTGGGTATTAGCTTAGGGAAATTGTTACCAAACCATCTACAATGTCGTTATGTGTTCAAGAGGATAGTAAAACAAACCATTCATCTGCAAAAATTTGTCTCCATTTGCGTTGACCATCCCTGAGTCAGTCCTTGCAAAAAATTTCTTCAAAACTTGATCTATGGTTTCGTGTCATGAGCTTGCTTATGACGGATCACTTTCTATCGAAGACAGCTCATCATATAGGAAGTTGATCTAGAATCCGTCAGTACCTTGGAATCTGCATGCCTTAATGGCAGGTTTCTCGCCTTCGATAACAAGTTGTAGCATTGACCTTCGATCAAACGATTCCATGAAATGTTTGACTTCAGATCACTTATTCACATTTCATGGATTGTACTGAGTAATTTGAGAGCCATTTTCATTATTAGTGGTTTCTCTCACACTTGTTAACAATTCACATCATTGAGGTAATCAAGTGGGTTCTACCATGTTCGACTTAAACACATTTAACCGCATGGATAGAACCGTACTAATTCAGGAAGCAGAAATCAAGACCCTGGATCTAGTTTCCACCATCCAAGCTACGAGGAGTTTTATTATTCATTATGCAGTAGACTATTCATTAAAGATGGTTGTGTCCATGCTTTGTCTACAATATTGACGTAATAGTAAAATCATTTATGTATCAGAACAAGTTTAGTTAGTTTTTGATCTGAGTATGGGAATGCCTACCTCAGTGATGATATATATATATATATATATATATATATATATATATATATATATATATATATATATATATATATATATATATATATATATATATATATATATATATATATGTTTTGCATTGAATGTTTTTACAGGGTTCTGACTGGGGTGTCCACAGGCTAATCCTTGAAATGATAAATCACATCACTCTTCGAATGCTCTCAGACTTCACACTTTAGGGGGAAATTTGTTACACTGAAATTTTTCACCATGACGTTTTAGTGTCTATATGGGTTCATCATTACTCATATATTACTCCCTTAGAAGTATAGAACAACAAAGTTCCTAAAATCAAGCCTTGAAATTGAGATAAAATCTCATACAAGTCTTAAAAACACTTGTACTGCACTTTCTCTTAACACTGCTTGCGGTGCCGCACCTTTTTGTTCTAAAGCAAGAGGATCTAAACGCACTTTTTTTTCATTAAGGGTGCAGACCCCTGTAAAACTTAAAATGAAGGCGGAAAGTAACATTTAGAAGCCCAGCAGTTAAATATGGAAGCTTCTAGAAGCAATTATCCGATCGAAGGTTCGCTCCTATCATGTGTGTTCATTCCTTCATTATGGGAGCCTACCCCTTGATTTATGGAGCTCAATCCCTTCAAAAGAGCATTCTATCCCCTCTTATGAGGAACTATAACCTCCTCTCTTTTCCTATAAATTGAAGCCATAGTGCAGCTTCAAGGGGAGTTAGTTAGTGAGTAAGACTTTGAGAATTTTTGAGGAGAAATGTTGTATAGACTCTGAATCTATTAACTGATCATTATGTGGGAATGATTACACACCCATGTGTATTTTAGCTGAGAGATTTAAAAGCTTTTAAGAGTAAAGGAAACGCCTATTCCGGACCCCAGAAGGCCTATACGACATCAAGGCGGACACGGTTGTAAGGCTCTTCTCTATTAAAGATAATATGAATGAATATCGTTTTCTCAATGAGTTCTTTAATTAAGTAGCTTGTTTATCATGTTTTATCAATGATTTATTTAATTAATTATCTTATTTCTTGAATTCCCTGATCATCTTGATAGATATATAATTCGTGAATTAGTTTATCCTATGCAGGTGCTATTGATTTTTCCCATGTTTTTGATTGCAGATCTTTGAAGACGACTCTTTCAAGCAACTGGAAAGAAGATTATTACAAATAGCGCTGGACTACAGGTAGGTCTTCAAAACCCCTGTTGTAGCTAATTAATGAATCGAATATTATCTAGAGAAAATAGTTTTTGTTTGTCTGTTTGTTGCTAGCTATCCTAGGACACTTGGGAGGCATGTCTTATCTGCAAGAATGACTTATCCGTCTAATAGAGCGCATCGCTAGGGACCAATTGGGTGTGGATCTTGATTATCTTGTTTATTTTTTATCACACCGTTGGACCCCTGTACCTTAATTGGGTGGCAACACCGCTCGTAATTGTATGCTTCCTGGGGGGCCCGAAAGGGGGCTAAAATTTTATGAAGCCCCCCCTGGTGGGGGGTTTCGGGGGTAGTGCCCCCAAAGCTAAAAACGAATGTAAAATTTCCTTGTAAAAGTATAGTAATTTCTAGTCAATCTGGGCCATTCATTAGGTGGATGATCTGATAGTAGAAGTTATGTTTAGTTTAGGGTTTTTTCCCTAGAAGGAAACCCATCGTTTGTATGAGGGGATTTGTATTACGATTGTGTATTGTATGTGTATTATCAGAGCAAGAAACAGATAGGGAGACTGTGAGAGAGAACAAAGGATATTATAGTGGATCTGTTGTAGGTTGTGTCTCTTCATTTTGTTGGATAATAGAAAGGAAGGATTGGTTGTTCAGGGTGGACGTAGCCCAAACTGGGTGAACCACGTATATCTTCTGCTGCGACAAGACTTAAGATAGTTCTGATTGAAGTCATCTTAACAACAGGAGAAAATATTTCATCAAAATCATTACCTTTATTCTGTGCAAACCCCTTCATCACAAGTCTAGCTTTGTACCTCTGTTTTCCTCCATCTTCTTCCTTCAGCCTGTAAAACCATTTATTCTGCAATGTAGTTTTACCTGCAGGTAACCTGACTAAGTCCCAAGTCTGGTTATGCATTAAGGAGTCCATATCTTCTTCCATGGCTAGCTCCCACTTCTTCCTACTTTCAACCTGCATTGCTTCTTCATAACATTCGGGTTCACCAGAATCAGTCAGCAATAAATAATATAATGAAGGAGAGTATCCTTCATGGGGTCTACTTATCCTGGTAGATCTTCTAATGTTGTGTAACCAGCTCCAAAAATAGAAGAAAAGAGATATGAACGCCTTAGAAATAATCCACTTCGAGGGGGAAACCTCTAATAAATTACATAAATGAACAATTCTTGGATGATACAAATGACAAAACCTCCTTTCTATATATAGGAGTCCATGGGGCCACAATGTAATCCTAGCCGACCTAACAATAATAATGTAAGGGCACAATAATAACAATATAGGGGTACAAAAATAATGATAAGGGGGGTTAGACTAACATAATAATGGACTACACTATTAATATAGGGGCTTAACATCTAACACCACTTTCAGATGTTTGAGGTGCCTGTTGCTGTTGTGGTGGTTGCTACTGTTGTGGTTGTTGATTATTATTATTTTCAGGCACCTTTACTTTTTCAGTTATCTCATCACGAACTATGTATTCCTTTCTTTCTTTTTCCTGTTTCTTTTCCTGCAACTGATTCTTATACAAAACCATTTCATTGAATATTACATCTCTTCTCCTAATGATTTTGTGATTTTCATAATCATATAAGCGATAACAAAAATAATTAACACCATATCCAATAAAGGTACATTTCTTTGATTTTTCCCCAAGCTTTGTTCTATTTTCTTTATTAATATGGACAAAGGCCTCACAACCAAAAGGCTTTAAAAAAGAGTAGTTTACCTTTTTACCTGTCCATGCTTCCTTTGGAATAACACCATCCAAGGAACTTGAAGGCCCTTTGTTTATTAGATAAACAGTAGTATCTACAACATCTGCCCAAAATTGTAAAGGCAATCCTGCATGCAATCTCATGCACCTTGCACGCTCCATGATTGTTCTGTTCAACCTTTCTGAGACACCATTTTCTTGTGGTGTTCTTGGAACTGTCTTCTCTCTACGAATTCCATGCTCTTAACAGTACCTATCAAACTCTTTGCTGCAATATTCACCTCCATTGTCCGATCTGAGACACTTCAACTTCTTTCCTGTCTCAATCTCAACCAAAGCTTTCCATTTCTCGAAAGTATCAAATACATCAGATTTATTCTGAATACAATAAATCCAGGTTTTTCTAGTTGCATCATCAATAAAAGTAACATAATAATGAGAACCACCGAGAGATGATACCTGAGCAGGTCCCCATACATCTGTATGCACAATCTCTATTTTTTCACTCTTCTTTTCTTTCCCAACTCTAAGAAAACTGACTCTCTTCTGTTTTCCATAAATGCAATTCTCACAGAAATCCAAATCAACATTCTTCAATCCTGGCAACAAATTTCTTGAGTGAAGAATCTCCATCCCCTTCTCACTCATGTGTCCAAGCCTATGATGCCATAATGTTTCATTTTCTCCTTTGGAAGTTAAAGCATTAACAGAGTTAGAAATACCATTGCATAAATACAATGTACCAACCTTTTTGCCTTTTGCTATTACCAGGGCTCCTTTGGTGACCTTCCAAGCTTTATCTGTGAAAGTTGTAACATAACCTTCACCGCCTAACTGCCCTGTTGAAATCAGATTTGTCTTTAGATCTGGAACATGCCTTACCTCCTTTAATAGCCATTGGTTTCCATTCTGCTGTTTTACAAGAACCTTACCCATTCCAACAATTTTACAAGGTTTATCATCACCCAAACGAACTTGTCCAAAATATCCTTGAACATAGTCATGAAAATATTTCTTATCAGGTGTGGCATGGAATGAAGCCCCTGAATCTAAAACCCAAGAATCAGTAACATTTTTGAAAGAAAGAATCGAAGCATCTTGTAACACATCACCTGTCACATTTGCTTCATGATTGTTTTCTTGTTGTGTGTCTCCTTATTTTCCCTTCCAAGATCTATAGTCTTTCTTTAGGTGTCCTTCCTTTCCGCATTTCCAGCACACTATCCCCGATCTGGAGTTGGATTTGCCTTTCCTTGATTTACTGTGATATCCCGAGCTCTTTCCTCTTTCCATTCTTCTTCCCCTAGACTCTGCACTCAAAGCATTACCCGATGTCTCACCGGAGCTTTTCTGTCGCATTTCCTCGCTAACGATAGCACCAACAACATCATCAAACATTAAAGTACTAGATCCAGAGACAGAGTTACTAATGGCCATTACTAACCATTCCAACTCTCTGGCAATGAGCATAAGAATAACAGAGCTCTAACTTCATCATAAAAGTTTACCCCTATATAACTTAACTGATTGGTAACTGTATTAAAATCATTTAAATGGTCTGCAACAGATCCCCTTCCGACATCTTCATATTAAATAGTCATTTCATAAGAAATAATTTGTTTGAGGCCGAGGGTTTTTCATATAGTTTCGCCAACATCTGCATAAAACCCTCTGTTGTTGTTTCCTTCGAAATATTGAAGGCGAATGACACTGAAAGGCACAACTGTATTGTTCCGAGTGCCTTTCTATCGAGAATGTTCCATTCTACGTTTGTCATGGCCGCCGGATTCTTTGTTTTTCCGCTCAGTGGTAGGCATAGATCTTTCTAATATAGATAATCTTCCATCTGCATCTTCCACAATGGGAAGTTTTGGCCGTTAAATTTCTCGACCCTAAACTTACCATCTTTCGCCATTGCTCCTATTCGAACCAGGAACCCTTCTTTCCTGCGAGTATATAAGCCAAATATACCTTCGGCTCTGATACCAGTTGTTAAAAAATTATATATTACAGAGCAATGCTACACATAAAATATGCGGAAAATAGAAGCACACAAAACACATAAAACCAGAGAGACACAGATATACGTGGTTCATTCAGTTTGGGCTACATCCACCCCGAACAACTAGTCCTTCCTTTCTATTATCCAGCAAAATGAAGAGACACAACCTACAGCAGAACCGTTTTAATATCCTTTGTTCTCTCTCACAGTCTCCCTCTATGTTTCTCACTTTGAGAATACACATACAATACCCTCATAAAATCGAGGGGTTGCCTTCTAAGGCAAAAAACCCTAAACTAAACATAGCTTCTACCGTCAGATAATCTGCCTAATGAATGGCCCAGATTGACTAGAAATTATTATATATTTTACAAGGCACTTTTACATCTGTTTTTAGCTTCAGGGGCACTACCCCCGAAACCCCCCACTAGGGGAGGCTCCATAAAGTTGCTACCACCCCCCTGGACCCCCCACGACATTGATTAATTTACGGGCGGCATTGCCGCCCCATTTAAGGTACAGGGGTCCAATGCTGTGATACAAAGTAAAAAAGATAATCAGGCTCCACACTTAACAATCTCTTCATTTTTTTGGATAATAGAAAGGAAGGACTGGCTATTTAGGGTGGACGTAGCCCAAACTGGGTGAACCACGTATATCTGTGTCTCTCTGGTTTTATGTGTTTTGTGTGCTTGTGTTTTCTGCATATATATTTTTATGTGTTGCATTGCTCTGCAATATATAATTTTCTAACACCCACCACAATCTTTGCCCACTCTGATATGGGACATACACCATCACCAAGGTTGTAGGGGGCAATGCCTTCGAGCTCAATATTCCACCATTCCTTGGCACCCAGTGTTCAATGTGGACCGCCTTCGCCCTACTTTCCACCATTTTTGGACACATCCCACATTGCATAACAACTCACACCAGCAGAGTTAAACCCAGACTGCATGGAACATGCCATAACTAATCATATCATAGACACATAGATCAAGGACACTAGCTAACATAGGATCCAACTATATCAAGTTGTCAAAGTAGGCCAACTCCTTCACTAGGGCAAGTGCTTCACTAGGGACCAGATTCAACAGAAATTTCTTCATCTAATGTAGGAACTCAACGCAGTGGGGACCATTGCTTCCTAAGGAGGTAGAACTGATCTAGGTGGATATTGGTGGCCATCTTCCTATTCCACTTGGACCCCCAACATTTTTTCTTTCGGTTTTTCAGTTTCCTTAATTGTAGCATAGTTTACTATTTTTGGCATTTTTTTGGGTCCTAAAATTTCGGAGTTGTTTTGAGGCCCTAAACGATATTTTTTGGGAAACCTAAGGCCAACATGGGTCTAAATCAATTTTAGCCACTCTAAATTTGTATTCTTTGAATAGATATTTCTAACGAGATATTGTGTGCATCAAAAAAATTCGTATGCCAAAGTTATGTCCCCGAGAAGTTGATGTATCAATTTACCCAAACGGGGCCCATAGTTTTGGCGCTTCATCTCCTAGGGTTAGGTTTTTGGATGTTTAATGTTTTCCATTATTTCTCAATAATAAATAGGCTTTCGAGCCTCATTGTAACACATTTCAGAGGCATGTAGCTGCCACATCTCTTCTCAGAGATAAGCTACCATCGCTTGAGCTAGTTTATTTCCATTCTGTCTTTAAGCTTATTTGAGTTATTTGATATTAATGAAATGAAGTTTTATTTTTGCTACATATATGTGTTTATGTTTATTTTTTAATATTATTTTGTTCTTTCATAAGCCTATATCAATGGTATTAGAGTGGTCTTCTCTTTCTTGATATTTCTTTGCATGTCCCCAACGAGATCGGGGTATAAGGAGTTAGGGCTAGATTTGGTTGAACCTTTGGAAGATAAACCTCGCAAAACCCGATGGCCTCCCATGGTGGAAGAAAATAAATACTAGGGATCAGAATATTCTATCAAAATATTTCTCGAGGACGCCCTCGAGAAACAGAGGAACACGATGATGGATAAATTTTCCCAGATCCTTCGAAGACTACCCACCAGCAACACATATTCATCTGACAACCACTCTGGAGGTGCCTTGCCTTTTAAGGTACAAGTTAACTTCAACATTCCCATATTTGATGGCCAAATAGATGTAGACGTCATATATATATGGTTGAATCTATTAGAAGGATAGTTTTCAGTTCATGACTTTTCCAATTGGGAAAATATTACTTTTTCACTCCTCAAAGTCACCCCCCATGTCAAGGACTAGTGGGAAACCTAATATGAGCAAAAGGACGAGAGGGAATCCTCCCTGTTCTCGACCGCACCCACTTGGAATTCTTTCCAAGATGCCATCAAGGAACAATACTAACCCATGGGAAGCTACGAGTATAGGTACATACAATGGACTACACTGCGACAGAAAAGGGATCAATATGTGCATGAGTTGACGAATATGTTCCATACCCTGTGCACAAATTTGGGTGTCAAAGATTTGGAGAAACATTTGGTGCTTAAGTACAAAATATTTCTGCACAGATACATCCAGGAGGAAATGGAGTTCCTCTATATCTCCTCGCTTGGTGTAGCATACCGATATGTTTCCAATATTGAGCAGAAATTCAAACAGAAGAAGTGAGACTCTGGATTTGTGAATCATAAGCAAGGGAAAGGCACCCCCAAACCGTAGAACAAAGGAAAATGCCAAGGCGGGACAGCCCAAGACAACCCGTTGAAGCTGCAAGTGAAGAAAAACACCACGAAGCTGAAGAAGGACACAGGAAAGTTGTGTGTGTTCCATAAGAGCTCCACTGACAACACAAGTGAGTGTCGATCCAAGTATTCATTGGTGTTTGAGATGAAGGATTCTGAATCAGATGCATTTTCCGACTCTGAGTCAAAACTTGAGAAGGGGAATGAAAAAGGGAATAATATTATCGATGCAGAGACCAGTGCCATAGTTTCCACCACCAAGATCCATAAGGAAGAACCTGAAGATCTAGAGGAGGGGGAGTGCCTCTTCCATTCCCAGATGTGGGTGAAGGGTTCCCCACTGCAGTTCATTGTCGACAACAGGAGCCAAAAGAACCTCATTTCAGCAGAGTTCATGAAGCGGTTGGGCCTTCTGATCACAGCACACCCACAATCCTACACCATCAGGTGGCTTCACCAAGGACGGGATCTCCATGTCAACCAATAGTGTCACTTTCCATACAACATCAAGCCTTTCATGGATGAGGTATTAAGTTATTTTCATCCTCTTGAAGTTTCTTATGTATTATTAGGCCAACCATACTTGTGGAAGTGAAATTATGTGTATGAGTCTCATCCTCACACTGTTAATGTTCCTTTGGGTAATATGTTGTACAGGATACGGGAGGTAGCATTGCCTACCACCATCTCTTTGATCACTGCAAAGAAATGGAGTAATCTCGTTTCCAAAACTGATTTTTTTTTTTTCCTTATGATCCACCCTCAGGGAAAGAATAATATTGTGGCCACAACCTCCATACAAGGCTCCTCCACATGGAAACAACAAATGGACAAGGTCGTGGAGGAGTACAGGGACATCTTCACCTCACCTATAAGGGTGTCTCTGCACTATCAGGTCAAACACTCCATCAATTTGACCCTAAGCGCGACACTACCTAATGGAACAATTGTTGGGATAGGGTCCCCTCAAGTCAAGTTTTTGGGTATATTTTGTCAATACACATTGTGCACAGAACTCAAGGGGCTTAGGGGCAGATCAAAGCTCCTTTATAATTGTAATGAGTTAAAAGGGAAACCGTGAGTCTCAAACCATGCTTTTATACCATTGTATGTGCGCGTCTAAGTCATATAAATATGTAAGAATTTGAGTCGAGTATGGATAGTAAAATTCATGTTCTGTTTATGTGGTATGTTTTGATCAAAGTTTTGGGCTAGTTTGTGTTAAGTCTGGGTAGAAAGGATTTTAGTGGCTATGTCTGCGGAGACCTAGTCCTGAGTTGTGTGCAAGGACTCTGCTGTTGTGTGGGAAGATGGAAATAATTGTACTAAATTGATGATCTATCAATAAAGAAGAAGATTTGGTGAACTTTGTTCCATTACGAATTATGTGTTTATGCATGAATATGTTGGTTTAATTATTTGTTGATTATTGCAAGTTATAGATATGTTTATGTTTATGGTTGAATGCACATTTATATAAGTTAAGTATGTGTTAAATATATTTGTATTTTTTCAAGGGTTACATCTATATGATTGCACAAGTATTGTTTTTTCTATAATAATATAGATCTGACTGAAGTATAATGATCTGTTTTACGCATGTATGTTAAGAGTTTTTATTTTTATTTAGAACTGGGTTTTTGTGAAGTCTCGCGCATACTGATAATCATTATATATGATAAGTAGGGTTAATTCCACATCATACACTCCCTCAGGGTGCAGAAACCTGGTTCGAGCACCCCCCACCCCCCCCCCCCCATATTTCTTCAGGTGAGACTTTAGTCCGCGCAAGCAGATCACTACCGAAATGGCTAGTAGTTGGTGTTGGGGTTCCCATGTTTTGGCCAGATTGGCAAGACCAAAAGATGAGACAACATCAGAACCACTTATGGGCCCTAGGATCTAGCCCTCCTGGACCCGGAGAGGGATCTCTCCAAATAGAGCTAAGAACAATATGTCTTTGAAGCTCAAAATGAGATGTTAGGCTAGGTATGAAGCGCAAAGGGGGTTTTAAAATGATTTGGTTGGTTGGTTGCTGGGTTGGTTAGGAGATTATGGACTAGGAAAGAAATGGAAGGAAAGGAACAAAGTAGCAGGCTGTTTCAGCAAAGAGTAAAGGTCAAGAAAGTGCCATCCATTGGGCCATGGAGTTATGAAAGGAGAATTACATGCAACAACTAGCCAAGGCTTCCAAAGGGCAAGTCATCTACACTAAAGGATCTTTTAGGCAGATGATGGAATGGAACATTAAGGAGGGAAAGTGGAAGAAGGAAAGACAACCAGATTTCTGTCTATAGATCAGGTCAGAGGTCATTTAACTCCAGACCTGCTTGGACATACTCTAAGGCATCTCTCAAAGAGACTAAGGGGCTGCTTATAGATCAGAACAGAGGTCATTTAACTCCAGGTCTACTTTAGCAACTCTAAGAGAAAAATAGAGATAAATTTGACATTGAAACATCCAAGAAGCAAACCCCCAAGTTCATACATCAGCCAACAGGCAATAACATCCACTGCACTGGTTAAACTCCACGAATTTACTCTTAGATACACATGAAGCAGAAAACATTAAAGGTAGGGAGAGCAGAAAACATAGGGCACCTAACAAGGGTGAATCCTATGTTATACTTCTGTTGCCTACCAGAAGAACATGAAACAGTATGAAAATGTAATAGACAGAGTTAGAAAAACATAACCAATAGCAATAGACCAGGATCCTGTGAAATGTGCTTTGATTAATTGATGCAAAACCAGTCATATACAATAAGCCCAATGGCTAATACAATCCAGACTTTCTCCTCCCAGCCTATTACATACAACTACTCTGTTATTTCCTCCCAAGACTGTTCTAACAGTCCGAATGAATCCCTCTAACAGCAGATGCCCAACAACTGAACAACAACCTTTTCATTATGTTCTCGGGGATTTTTTATAGGAGAAGCAGAAGAAACAGAAGTAGATAAGCAAATTAATGAGTCTCATTAAGAAAGTAAGGCGGAAGTGTTCACGCCCATACCACTTAATGGCCTTCTGCAGTATTGCATGTACTCTGTAATCTGTCTGGGGAGTCTCTGTCAGGTCGATTGACCTCTTGATATGTCCTTGAAATCCTTTTCGGCTGTCTGGAACTCTGTTTCTGCCTTCTGGAATAAATGAACTGGGTGGAAGGCCTGCAGGTCTCTCCATTCCTCATAAATGCGGTCCAGACAGTCTTTAGGAAGCTCTATCAGTGCATTAATCTGTTTAAGGGCTCAAGGAGGCACGGAGAGCGCTGTAGGAATGGTGTACGTCTGGAGAGAATGCCCTCTGCTGATAGGTGGCGTAGTTATGACTTGCTGGTGCACTCTTAGTCTTCAAATAGTGCCTTAATCCTTTGAATGCGGGGTTAACATTTATTATATCAGCAATAGTCATTAACCCCCTTTAAGTCCTGTTTCTGCTGCTTCACTGGCTGGCTGAAATGGCCTCTCTGTGCTATCTGCATAATACAATGGATCTGTTACAAACCCAGGTAGCAGTGGAGAAATGCTATGGAGGCGGAGGAATGGTGGCGGAATTGTGGAGAAACAATGGAAAGAATGCAAAGTGGCGGAGAAATGATTAACAACGTAAAAGCCCAAAAATTAGCTTTGGGCGAATTACACAGGGAAACACGAAAAAACAATGCACAGAGGCATGAATGTGGGACCTGGTCACGGTGGAGGGCGATTAGATCTTGAAAGTTAGATCCCAGATCTAATGGACGGTCAGGATCAAATCAGAGAATCGCAATCAGGGGGAGCAGGCGTGACACATTCGAAAAGTTCTGATTGTGATCGGAGCGATGTTGCGATTAAGCGCCAACCGTCGGATATGGAAGGTAATGGGCAGCTGGGATTGAATCGGGAGACAGCGAGGAAGGCTTGCGATTGTGATCGGAGGTCAGGACGCGATTGAGTGTTGATCGTTGGATATGGGAATCAGATCAACGGTCCTCATTCAATCGGAGGGAGAAACGGGAGGGGCGATGGGCGATGATGTGATCAACGCTGAGCCGTTGGATCTTGAACTAAATGAACGGTTAAGATTGGATCGGTGGATCGAAATCGGGAGTCAGAGGGAAGGGGTTGCGATTGCGATCGGGCGGAGGGGTTTGCGATTGAGCGCTGACTGTTAGATCTAGGGATCAGATCAACGGTTCATGTTTAATCGGAGGGAGGGCGCGATCGGGGATCGGGAATTGGAACTTGCGATTAGCGATCGGGAGAGGAAATGCGATTGAGTGCTGGCCGTCAGATCGCAGGAGGGATGGACGGCTGCGATGCAATCGGGAGGATGACACGATCGGGGATCGGAGGACAGGTTTGCGATTGATCGGGGATCGGGGCGGAAGACTTGCGATCAATCGGAGGTCGGATACAACACATTGCGATTGCGATTGGGCGGGGGGCTGCGATTAGCGCTCCGCCGTCGGATCTTTGTGACAGATCAACGGCACTAAACACATCGCGGGATTTATGTGTTTAAACAATTGCATCGGGGGTTTTTCGCTTTTACAAAGGATTTACACCCGTCCGACAGTTCCGATTGCGATTAGCGCTTGGGACTTAAGCGCTTGGTCCCAGCGCCGGGGCACATGTGGGGAAGTGGTTGAAGGGGCTTGCGGGAAAGGGGCCAGGCCTTATAATAAGGTCGGAAAGTGGGTTTTTTAACCCTTTTAATGGATTTTGGAGGTTTTAAAGGGAAACGATAGAGGGATAAGGGGGGAAAGTGGCCAACAAAGGGTAGGGGGAAGAAATTAAAGGGGATTTTGGGGGAATTTGAAGGGTAAGAAGGGAAATAGAAGGGGAGAGAAAGGGGATAGAAAACAAAGGCTTTGGGGAATGAAATAAGCGGGAAAAGGGGGCCTTTGGGCATTTCTTCACCAACAGAGAGGCTTCATAATAGGAATCAGCAGAGGGGAATTCATCAAAGGATAAAAGACACATAGAGGCTTCAAGGAGACTGTGTTTTCAGAGGAAATGCATTCCTTGAAGGCTCAAAAACAATTTAGCCCCCTATTTCTTGTCAAAAATTTCATAGGGGGGCTAACAGTGGCTCCACATGGGGATGGCTTCTTCTTGAAGGAGTCAAGAATTCAGAAATTGATCTCTTGGTGTAGGCCAGATGCCTGCTGCTTGAACCATCCTTTTCTTTCCTTGATCTGCTACCACAAGCTATGAAGACAACATATCAGCAGAAACAATTCTCCCAAACAACTACCTACCCACACTATAGTCCTAACATTTTTTCTTCTTGGGTGCATTTGGACTTGCAGACCCTTTACATCATTAACTTTTACAAACAGGAAAAAATAAACCTATTCTACTTCTACCCTTATTACTCCATGAGACCAGATTAGACTGTTGGTCTCATAGTTTCTCTACCTACACTACTACCTGCTAGGATTAGACTGTCTAGCAGGTTTCTTCTCTACATTCTAAGATAGAAATTGAAACAACTAACTACGTGCTCTTAGACTGAGCTTTATTGAGCTTTCCTACCTACCCTAATCTAACTGGGATATTTAAAGTCTAGCTTACAAACATTGTCCTCCAATGCAACCAGTCCTTCAAGTGATCCCATGACTGGTCCTTCTTGCTCAACTCCTTGAGCATGCTGGATAGGCAGGGCAGCTCCCAATCTTTTTGTTCAACAACAGCAGCCTTGAAAAGTTTTGTTTCTGCTTGCAACATGCTGCTGAGCAAGACCTTTGATCCTTCTTCAAATGTATGCAGGAAGTGTGCGTAAGGATCATGAAAAGATACCTGGCTAGGAGTATCTGGCAGGCTGGCTTCAACCAGGATCTCTTCTTCTTCCACTGGATCAAGAATGAGACTCTCTTGGAGTAGAGTGTCTCCTTCATCTTCTGAACTGGAGGACTCATCGTATATGGCAGTGTTGTCCTCTTGGAGCTCTGATGTATTCTGCTCTGGTGTGCTGAGCTCTGTGAAGAGATCCATGTATTCTCGAGCAGGGGTGTATTCCTTTGCTTCCTCTTTTTCAAGAGGAGGCTCTTTGCTTTCAAACTTCTCAAGAACTTCTTCTTCACTTTCCTCCTCATCTTTTGAAAGGAAAGGCTGCTGGTTTCCAGTTCCACCGATGATCTGTGGTAAAGCAGAACGAAGATTCAAAGAATCTTCATCTGCTATTATACTATCATAGCTCTCTCCATCGGTGTCATAAATTTCCCGCATTGGCTCATTACTCTCTGGAAGTAAATGGAAATGATTTTCCTCCCATACATCTACTAACGATGACCCCGCAAGAGCATCTCCCGTTCGGGAAACATCATCATCAGATAGATCAAAGACAGGGGAGTCAGGAATGTAAGTAATGCTACCAACCAAACATACTGGGTCATCAGCAGATTTTTCTTCACTCTGATTTACACTTGAGCTTTCCAACTCTGTACGATAGAGATCATTTGATGAATGGGCAAGGATATCTGATTTGTAAAAAATTTCAGAGGCTGGTTTTCTATTGATGATTTGATCTATTTCTTCCTCTATCAAAGGGGAGGATGATCTTGTGTCCCTTTGTGCAGAAGTGTAGCAGCTCTCTGTTTCCTTTGAAGACTAGATTTGAGGCAAGATGTCATCTTGAGCCTCAACCATATGGAATGATAAATCAGCATCTAAGTTTTCAGGAATATCTTGAAGAATTTCCACAGTCTCTTGACTGTTTTCTTCATCAGCTGATTCATCTGCATTCTCGTGATAGCTAGGATGCATATGAAATTCTTGAATGGCTATCAACAGATCTTCAGATTGCGTATTAACCAAATTCTCATCAATGTCTAACAGGTATTGTATAATATTCGGAGATTGATCATAATAGTCCCATGATAAGGGTGGAGAGTTTCCTTTATAATTCTTGTAAAATACTTGGTGCATGTCCTTCAAAGAAAACAAACTCTGAGGTTCTAACCATTCATACCAATTCCTAGCCTTTCCTTCTAATGTTGCCATGAACATTTTCATTAGGCAGTCTTCATGCCATTCAACTTTAAATTTCCACACATGTATATGAAACTTGATGAGATGTAGCAAAGGGTCCTCAGCGTTTTCACCCTGAAAGATAGGCAGGTTTTTCAACCAGTCCACTTCAGGCATTTTGTGTGGAAATCCAGGGATACGCTCCTTGCTCATTGGGGCATATCTTCTCTGTATGCGTGGAAGCATTTTTGTAAATCAGAAAGAGGTCACTGTGTCTTTTCAACCAGTTCAGAGTCTTCTACCAGTGGATTCATTTGGTCTTTGGATCATAGAGAGTGTGGAGTCGCCAGGTGGATGATCATGAATATTTGAAGCAGGGTGTTGTCCACCATCAGCAATGAGAATGCCAATCTAACCAGAGATCTTGGGTCTATGAGTGCCTAAGGATGTTTGAGGTCAAATGCACTCAAATCCCCAGCGGAGTCGCCATTATGTTGGGGTTCCCATGTTTTGGCCAGATTGGCAAGACCAAAAGATGAGACAACATCAGAACCACTTCTGGGCCCTAGGATCTAGCCCTCCTGGACCCGGAGAAGGATCTCTCCAAATAGAGCTAAGAACGATATGTCTTTGAAGCTCAAAATGAGATGTTAGGCTAGGTATGAAGCGCAAAGGGGGTTTTAAAATGATTTGGTTGGTTGGTTGCTGGGTTGGTTAGGAGATTATGGACTGGGAAAGCAATGGAAGGAAAGGAACAAAGTAGCAGGCTGTTTCAGCAAAGAGTAAAGGTCAAGAAAGTGCCATCCATTGGGCCATGGAGTTATGAAAGGAGAATTACATGCAACAACTAGCCAAGACTTCC
Organism: Pinus albicaulis; assembly: GCA_034641835.2. Lineage (NCBI taxonomy): Eukaryota > Viridiplantae > Streptophyta > Pinopsida > Pinales > Pinaceae > Pinus > Pinus albicaulis. The sequence continues at coordinate 1,965,188,507 of CM076575.1, forward strand.
AAAGGGCAAGTCATCTACACTAAAGGATCTTTTAGGCAGATGATGGAATGGAACATTAAGGAGGGAAAGTGGAAGAAGGAAAGACAGCCAGATTTCTGTCTATAGATCAGGTCAGAGGTCATTTAAATCCAAACCTTCTTGGACATACTCTAAGGCAGCTCTCAAAGATACTAAGGGGCTGCTTATAGATCAGACCAGAGGGCATTTAACTCCAGGTCTGCTTTAGCAACTCTAAGGGAAAAACAGAGATAAATTTGACAATGAAACATCCAAGCAGCAAACCCCCAAGTTCATACATCAGCCAGCAGGCAATAACATCCACTGCACTGGTTAAAATCCATGAATTTACTCTTAGATACACATGAAGCAGAAAACATTAAAGGTAGGGAGAGCAGGAAACATAGGGCACCTAACAAGGGTGAATCCTATGTTATACTTCTGTTGCCTACCAGAAGAACATGAAACAGTATGAAAATGTAATAGACAGAGTTAGAAAAACATAACCAATAGCAATAGACCAGGATCCTGTGAAATGTGCTTTGATTAATTGATGCAAAACCAGTCATATACAATAAGCCCAATGGCTAATACAATCCAGACTTTCTCCTCCCAGCCTATTACATACAACTACTCTGCTATTTCCTCCCAAGACTGTTCTAACAGTCCGAATGAATCCCTCTAACAGCAGATTCCCAACAACTGAACAACAACCTTTTCATTATGTTCTCGGGAATTTTTTATAGGAGAAGCGGAAGAAACAGAACTAGATAAGAAAATTAATGAGTCTCATTAAGACAGTAAGGCGGAAGTGTTCGCGCCCATACCACTTAATGGCCTTCTGCAGTATTGCATGTACTCTGTAATCTGTCTGGGGAGTCTCTGTCAGGTCGATTGACCTCTTGATATGTCCTTGAAATCCTTTTCGGCTGTCTGGAACTCTGTTTCTGCCTTCTGGAATAAATGAACTGGGTGGAAGGCCTGCAGGTCTCTCCATTCCTCATAAATGCGGTCCAGACAGTTTTTAGGAAGCTCTATCAGTGCATTAATCTGTTTAAGGGCTCAAGGAGGCACGGAGAGCGTTGTAGGAATGGTGTACGTCTGGAGAGAACACCCTCTACTAATAGGTGACACAGTTATGACTTGCTGGTGCGCTCTTAGTCTTCAAACAGTGCCTTAATCCTTTGAATGCGGGGTTAACGTTTATTATATCAACAATAGTCATTAACCCCCTTTAAGTCCTGTTTCTGCTGCTTCGCTAGCCGGCTGAAATGGCCTCTCTGTGCTATCTGCATAATACAATGGATCTGATACAAACCCGGGCAGTGGTGGAGAAATGCTATGGAGGCGGAGGAATGGTGGTAGAATTGTGGAGAAACAATGGAAAGAATGCAAAGTGGCGGAGAAATGATTAACAACGTAAAAGCCCAACAATTAGCTTTGGGCGAATTACACAGGGAAACACAATAAAACAATGCACGGAGGCGTGAATGTGGGACCCATTCATGGTGGAGGGCGATTAGATCTTGACCATTAGATCCCAGATCCAATGGACGGTCAAGATCAAATCGAAGGATCGCAATCGGGGGGAGCAGGGGTGACACATTCGAAAAGTTCCGATTGCGATCGGAGCGATGTTGCGATTAGGCGCCAACCGTCGGATCTGGAAGGGAATGGGCGGCTGGGATTGAATCGGGAGACGACGAGGAAGGCTTGTGATTGTGATCGGAGGTCGGGGCGTGATTGAGCGCTGATCATTGGATCTGGGAATCAGATCAATGGTCCTCATTCAATCGGAGGGAGAAACAGGAGGGGTGATGGGTGATGATGCGATCAGCACTGAGCCATTGGATCTTGAACTAAATGAATGGTTAAGATTGGATCGGTGGATCGCAATCGGGAGTTGGAGGGAAGGGGTTGCGATTGCGATCGGGCGGAGGGGTTTGCGATTGAGCGCTGACCGTTAGATCTAGGGATCAGATCAACGGTTCATGTTTAATCGGAGGGAGGGCGCGATCGGGGATCGGGAATTGGAACTTGCGATTAGCGATCGGGAGAGGAAATGCGATTGAGCACTGGCCGTCAGATCGCGGGAGGGATGGACGGCTGCGATGCAATCGGGAGGATGACGTGATCGGGGATCGGAGGATAGGTTTGCGATTGATCGGGGATCGGGGCGGAAAACTTGCGATCAATCGGAGGTCGGATACAACACATTGCGATTGCGATTGGGCGGGGGGCTGCGATTAGCGCTCCGCTGTCGGATCTTTGTGACAGATCAACGGCGCTAAACACATCGCGGGAGTTATGTGTTTAAACAATCGCATCGGGGGTTTTTCGCTTTTACAAAGGATTTACACTCGCCCGACAGTTCCGATTGCGATTAGCGCTTGGGACTTAAGCGCTTGGTCCTTGCGCCAGGGCACATGTGGGGAAGTGGTTGAAAGGGCTTGCGGGAAAGGGGCCAGGCCTTATAATAAGGTCGGAAAGTGGGTTTTTTAACCCTTTTAATGGATTTTTGAGGTTTTAAAGGGAAACGATAGAGGGATAAGGGGGGAAAGTGGCCAACAAAGGGCAGGGGGAAGAAATTAAAGGGGATTTTGGGGGAATTTGAAGGGTAAGAAGGGAAATAGAAGGGGAGAGAAAGGGGATAGAAAACAAAGGCTTTGGGGAATGAAATAAGAGGGAAAATGGGGCCTTTGGGCATTTCTTCACATAACAGAGAGGCTTTAAAAGGGGAATCAGCAGAGGGGATACTATCAAAGGGATAAGGCACAAGGAGGCTTCAAGGAGACTGTGTTTTCAGAGGAAATGCATTCCTTGAAGACTCAACAATGATTTAGCCCCCTATTTGCTTGTCAAAAATTTCATAGGGGGGCTAACAGTTGGAGGGTTTTGTTGGTTGCATAGAACACTTTGAACCTAGGTCAGGACCCCTCAAGCCAACAAATAGTTATGTTGTTGGGACTGAGATCTGTTTGAGGGAGATGTGATGTTGTGGCATACGACGAAGAATGAATTGTAAGATTGGCTTGATGAGAAGGTGCGTGAATTTGAAATCCAAGAAAATCGAAACCCTAAGTTATCTGTTGAAGATTGGGAGCAAAGGTATATCTATACAGATATCCATGAAATTTTCTTTGCGTTATTTGCAACTCAGTTACAAGAGTGGTTCTCTCGGCTTGTAAATTTTCAGACATGTTCAAAGGATGACACGATCACCAAGTGGACTCTTGAGTTGGTTAAATAGTTGGAGAAATCTAGAAATAAAATTACTTGTGTGATATATTATTGGATTGAAAGCATTCTAAGTGGGTTTGTGACTGAATTTTATATTGATACTTTTGTGTCATATTCTAAAGCTGAAAGGAGATTTTACAAGGGCCCTAGAGGTAAGTTTCTGCACTCATTGAAATTGTGGATTAAAATGTTTTTATGTGAAAAGGGTACTCTTTGCAGCCACATTGAGTGAATGTCTCGAAGAGGCTTGTCTATCTCCATGCTCAGAGGTCCTGGTAGTACTATGCACTATGGGAAAACTTAAAAAGTATACCTAGAAGGAGATTTTATCTACAGCCCCATTGAAGGTTAATCTTACAATGACGAAGATTCTAAAACAAGTAGCACTAGTGAATTTGTGCACTCAGAAGAAGAGAACTTGATCATAGTTCAGATCCCATCCACTCCACATCCAAATTAATCTCACACTAACAAGTAATCCACTCCACCTCAACCTCCACAGCCAAAAGTCGATATGGATACCTCCATAAAGCTACAAAATTTCAAGAGTATTGGGAATGAATATATTGACCAATTCTGGTTCATCGCAGATGATGTGTGGACAGTGCAACAGATCAATAATGATAATGTTAAGAAAGAGAAACTTGCTACTGCATTTCAAGAACGTGCATTAGATTGGTACATGAGTTATATGGAAACAAACCCTAATGTGGCAATTGATGAGCTTAAAGCTGCACTAAAGGAGCAATTCAAAAAGCCAAAATCATATGCTCAATGTGTGACTGAATTAAAAGAGATCCACCAAGAAATGAATGAATCTATATGGGAGGAATATCAATGGTTGAAGCTCACAATCAGGGTTGATGGATTTACTATCGATGATATGTAGCAAAAGGAATGGTTCACTGATATCCTGTTGTCACATCTGCACCAATACTTAAACCAGTAGAAGATTACGATAGAGGTTGAAGATGTGGAGATCGCCATGAATTTAGAAGCCTCGCCTGTACCAGTTGCACAGGTTGGGCCTTAGCAATTCCAAATCCAGTTAGCTTCATTACACTTGGAGATACAAACTCTGCAAAAAGAGAAATAAAAGGATGTGTGCACAGTAGTATGGTGCACATGTTGTAAAACTGAAGGGCATTGCAGGGATCAGTTTCCCTTATATAATAACTATCTGGAAGTTGGAGGAACAAGTCTGATTAAGAGTGGGGTAGGGCCTAGAGAATTTCCCACACTATGTTGTGTGATTTTTCAAGAAAATGGACTGCACACTAAAGAATCCTACCCTAGGATTGGTAAATATATTCCAGAGCTCAAGCAACCTTATTGCACATTTTGTCTATCTGTGGGACATGACAAAAAGAATTGTTGCAAATTTGATATGATGATTGAGAAGTCTCCTTCGTATATATTTCAGGTCAAAGGTAGAGAACCAGATTCACTTGCATCACCATCTGGGAGAGGTGGATTTCAGGGTAGGGGAAGAGGAAGACGAGGAGGAGATGGTCGAGGAAGGGGAAAACTCATTTGTTATAAATTTGGAGAGGTTGGCATTATCTGCATGACTTCCTGAACCAAACACAAAAATATTGTAGGTATTTTAGACTTCTTGATCATGTTCTTGAATATTTCCCTGTGTTGTTTAAGAAAATGCAGGAAAATAAACCACAGACACCCACACAGAACATTAAGATGATGATGATAGAACCACACGCTGAAGACCCTAGCATGAATATTGTGACCAAAAGTGGCGTAGAAACTAGTGAAGATAAAGTAAGACATGCTACAAATGTTTGGGTCTAGAAATCTCCTGAGAAAAAGGAGGTGTTTAACCTACAAAGGGAGAAGGAAACCTTTGTCAAAGCAAAGAAGGACTTCACAGATCATGGCACATCAAACTCTAAAGTACCAAGCAAGCCTACCATGGATACTATCGAAGGGGCTGAGCTTGCAGAGCTGAAACCATTTTTACAGGCCTGTATCAAGAATCTACACAGTAAGAAGGCAATTGAGAATATTAAAGCTTTCATTGATAGCTACGCCAAGAAATATCAGCCTCAAATAAATCAAAAGGATGTCAATAAAAGTTACAAGAACAAGAGATGCGCTTAATTTCTCAGATAGGTGAGGTTGAAATGGACCAAGTCATTTTGGATCTGGGCTCTGATGCAAATGTCCTACCAAAGCAAACTTGGTAGAAGATGGGAGAACCTAAGTTGGAATGGTCTAAAATTCAACTGTGCATGGAAAATCAGCAGAATATTATCCTAATGGGTAGACTGTCTGGGGTGATAGTTGATATCGAAGGAGTTAAGGCACTGGCTGACTTTGAAGCTATTCAAATTTTTGATGATTCAGATCTGTGCCCTGTGATGTTGGTTATGGATTCGGTTATTTATATGGATGCTATCATCAACCTCAAGTGGAGAATTATGGTGTTTGAAAACAATGGAACCAGGGTCGTGGTCCCTCTGGACCTTGCAGAAGGAGAAAGATACATAGAACCGGTGTGCACAGAAGAGGATTTTGATCATATCTACAAGCTAACTGTGAGAGATAAAGATTGGATCAACCCTATATAAAATGGTAGGCTTAGCTGGGATAGGAATAGTTCATGCCACTTAGACTCAGATGAGGTGTTGGAGAATTGGAAAAATTGTTTGCATGAAGTCTCTACATTGTGCTACAACTATGTAACGAGATCTTTACGATGTATATCCTCCAGGTTTCACGAATTACCCCTACTATGATGGTGTAGGCAGTGTCAATTTATTTTTAGAATAACCTGAAAAGGTTGTTCCAGAGGCACAACGATTCCATGTACTTGACTTGGTTCTGCGCTCAACCCCAACGCGTTGGTGGGAGACGCACAAGGAAAATTTTGCTGATTTGGATGAATGCACCCACATGATGCAACTACAATTTTGACAACCAATACTTGGTTAGAAGGAACCTATGCAGGAAAATAAGATCCAATCATTCATTTATCCAGGTGGACTGCAGCTTGGGGAGAAGAGTCGAAGCCAGGATGGGCACATACATTCATTCATACTTTAAGTACGATACCCATGAACTGGTATCTGGAGGTTGAGCTATGACGTGGTACGACAAAATGGGCTACGCTAAGGGAACGATTTTTTTTAACTTTAATTTTTGAAAGTGGATTCCCATGCATCAATACTGCCTTACACACGATTTAAGAGGTGTTATTTGACATGCCAGAGAAATCAGAAGAACGAGCCTTACCAACATGGGATGCACAGATGAAGGATATAATTGAATGTCAGAATGTGACTATTGAAGATAATGAGGAGGACCCACGAAATATCAATATCCCTGAGTCTGAAGGTCAGCATGCAATCGCGGGGCCTGTGGTTGAATTTCCAGATGTGACTGGACCTATGAAGATTAGGCAAGTCAATTTTGGAATAGAAGAGAAACCTAAGATTTCCAAAATAAGGTATTATTGGGATGAAGAGACAGTGGCTAAGGTTGTGGAACTTCTTATTGAATATCAAGACTTGTTTCCCACAAAGTTTTCGGAGTTAAAATGGATTTTCGAGGATCTTGTTATAATGAAGATAACTCTGAAACCAGATGCCAAGCCTATCAAGCAGTGTGCTTACAGATTAAATCCCAAGTATAAGCAGGAGCTAGAGAAAATGGTTGTTGTAGGGACCATTAAACTAGTATAAGAATCAGATTGGGTAAGCCCCATGGTGGTCCAGGAAAAGAAGACCAAAGGAAAAATCAAGATTTTTGTCGATTTGCGCAAGTTGAATGATGCATGTGTGCATGAACCTTTTCCAACTTCATTTTTTTATGAAGTATTGGAAAAACTGGGTGGGAAGGAGGCCTAATCATTCACTGATGGATATTATAGATAGCACCAGATAATAATTGTGCCTAAAGACAAAAGTAAGGCGACCTTTGTGATGAAATGTAGATCATTCCAATACACAATAATTCCATTCAGTCTAAAGAATGCGCCAACAATATTCTCACGCGTGGTGGTAGCTACTTTTAAAGAGTATATACATAAGTTCTTAGAAGTATATTTTGATGGTTGGATTGTATGTGGCTTATTGAAGAAGCATGTTTCAAGCTTGCGCTTGATGCTGGGCACGTTTTAGAAGCATCAGATACTGTTGAATCTGAAGAAGTGTATATTTTGTGTCCCTTTCGAGATTTTTTTAGCTTTTATTGTTTGTCAACAAGGATTGATGGTCGGTCCATATAAGATTTCTATTATTGTTAACTTGGAGCCTCCAACAAATATAAAGAAGTTTCGCTCAATTATGGGGCATATTGGCTATTACAAGAAATTTATTCAATGCTACGCGTTGATCACTGTGTTGATGAAGAACTTGTTGAAGAAGGATGCTTATTTTTGCGAAGACGAGGACTACCAAAAGATTCTAGAGATGTTTAAGGATAAAATGGTGACTGCACATATATTGGTATTCTCGAACAGGAAAAAATAATTACATGTGAACATTTATGTGTTGTGTATCACATTAGGAGTTGTACTCGCATAGCCAAGAGTTGAATATATTGATTACCCAATTGCATTTGTGAGCATAAAATTGTCAAGTGCTGAGTGTAATTACTCGAAAACGAAGAGAGAAGGGTTAGATATGGTTTATGTACTAGAGAAGTTATATCACTACTTGCTGGGAGGTCATTTTAAGATGTTCATTGATCACTCTCCTTTGAAGTACCTGGTCAACAAGTCTGTGTTGGGGGGGGGGGGGGGGGATATTTGTAGATGGCTCCTATTGTTTCAAGAGTATGATTTTTAGGTGATTTTAAAGCTAGGGATATTGAATATAGTTCCAGACCATTTTCGTGCATTGAAAGTGGAGATGAGCCAAATAGTTTGGAGGAAGGATTACCAGACGCACAGTTGTTTTCCATTAAAGTAGTTGATGACCACTTCATAGATAGCATCCACTTCCTGACCACTAGAAGTGCGCCTACATAGTATACAATTAAGTTAGAGGAAAGAGTTGATCTTGCATGCAAGATACTTTACTTTGATTTCTTTCCAGTTATATAAGATGGGAGTTAATGAGGTGTTGAGATGCTATGTGGAGGAGTTTGAAAGGTAGGGCATACTAACAGAATAACATGCAGGGGTTGTAGGAGGTCATAATGCAGGTAAACCAACTACACAGAAAATTTTACGGGGTTTTTTGTGGTGCAAAAGAATATTTTCGCGCTTGTGATGTGTGTCAGAGAACGGGGAAACCCTCACGTAGAGATTAAATTACACTACAAACACAAATGACTTTGTAGGATTTTGATAAATGGGCCATTGATTTTTTAGGACTCATCAAACCTCTAGGGAAGAAGACTAGTTCGCACTATATCATCACTGCGACAGACTATTTGACCGGTTGGGTAGAGGCTAAGCTTGTGAAGGATTGCAACACAGACATGATTGCACACTTAATCTTTGAAAATATCTTAACAAGGTTTGGGTGTCCTAATATTTTGACGAGTGACCAGGGTACATATTTTGTGACGCAAAAAATTCAAGCATTAATAATGGAGCTTAATATGCATCATCAAAAGAGTACACTATATCATCCATACGAAAATGGTATGGTAGAAGCCTTTAATAAAATTTTGGAGAATGTGCTCACAAAGATCTGCAATTCTAATCAGAACGATTATGATGTGCACGTACCTGCAGTTCTGTGGGCATACAGAACCACATGAAAGAAATTGACAGCATAGACTCCTATCAGGATGGACAAGAGGCTATTATGCCAATGGAGTATATTGACCCTAGTTTGCACATTGTAGCAGTAACTAACACGGTCGATCAAGATATTATGGAAGAGTGACTTTCACAGCTAGTTTCACTGGAGGAGGATAGATTCATTGTTGGTTTCCATCAATAGGTGAAAAAGGCACGCAAAATGCTTGGCACGACAGGCACATCAGGCCAAATATTCTTAAGCAGGATGATTTGTTTTTTCTATATGACAAAAATTTTGCGCGCCACCTAGGAAAGTTCAAAATGCATTGGCTAGGACCTTATATTGTCAAGGAAATCACTAAAGGAGGAGCAGTACATCTAGCTACCTTAAGTGGTGAAGTCCTTCCAGAGTATGTGAATTGAAGTTAGTTGAAACCATACATGGATGATCCCATACCCGCGTGCGCCAAATGACTATATGGCTGGAGTAGTGTCCTAGTGCCCTGGACAATTGTGAGAGGGCGTCGAACCATTAAGAAGTCCATCAAGTATTGGAGAAGTATGCATGTGTGACAAAGATTGAGGAAGCATAGGTATCTGCGAAAACTGCGTAGGGGCAGCTCCAGGAGGTTGAAACAGTTGCAGATACACCAGAATCTAACCATTGGAATGATTAATCTGGATAAGACAACTTTATTACCATTTGGAGGAGAAGGTAACCTGCATTTATGGAGGATATTATGCGAGATTTGGTGTCTTTTTAGAATTTATGAAGGTGCATCAATGGATATCATGATGTTTAGGCAGTTTCATCACTATAAAATTGGCAGGAAGGGTCGCATTATTTCCCTTTACTTTCCAATAGATTTGTGCCCATTATTGTCATTTTGCTTGTTTGAGTTTATGTCTGAGCACTCAAAAACCTTCTTTGAGACATCACGCCAAAGAGGGTTGTGTCATTTAATCCTTGCACGTATGAATGCTACAGAGCCTACTCCCTCTGTGACACTTGATGATGAAACACCTGCACCAGAACCTCAACCTCTGAAGATGAAGAAAGTACAGACCTCAGAGACTCGAAAGTCTTCACGCAAGAAGACCTCGAAGCCTAAGTTGACCCAAGCAGAATGACAAAAGAGACCAATGGCCGAAGAACCAGAAGTGATCATAGAGGAAGATATGTTCGAAGAAATATGTTGAAAAATCAACAAGAAAATGTGTTTCTAATTTATTTTTCCCTTAAATAAATTAGGAAATAATTTGTAACTTTATCTCATAAAAACTTGTAATAGTTAACAAAGTGAGATAGACTTAGTTAACTCAAGAATTTCAATTTTAGGGTCAATGGTGAAGCATGTAGAGTGATTCTATTATTTTGGGTGTCTATTTGTAGTTAATTCACTAGTGTAGCGTGAGTTTAATCAGTTAACTCAAAAAAATTGAGTTTAAATTAGTTTAATTAGTTCTAACTGAGTGATGAGCTAGGGAGCAGTTAAGTGAATTAAATTAGATTTAATTCATAAGTAGTGATATATTAAGTAGCTAATTAATTGTTATTATTATCTACATTCACGTCAAATTTGATGAAGACCCAATTGAAACAAAGGTAAAAGGGATGTAAACTATCAATTGTATTATTAGTGAACTGCCCAGGTGCAGTTATAAAGCCACAGGATGCCCATGAAGGATTGCGCCATCAAGGAAGGTTGGAATTGATATTTAATAGGAATTATTTTGCCTAGGGATTGCATGAGGAAGGTAGGCTGAAGGTGGGCAGGAAATTGGCTATGTGTTTGTCCATTTTTTCCTAGATCAGTGTGAGATGATTGGTAGAGTGTATGAGGTTCTTGTGAGCACACATGCATTCTATTGTTTCATGATTCCTTGGATGATTGTACAATAGAGATGGAGGGGTTTTGAGCAATTTCTTTCTCCAAGAAATATCTTGTGTTGTGTGATTGATTTGCTTCTTTCTCATACTTGCATGTGATTGAGTGATTGTGATTTATATTCCGCAAATATAGTAGAAGGATTTAGTATCTTGTTTTAGTACATGGCATGATCGGATTGAATCCAAAAATATTGTAGAAGGATTCAGTATGTTTTTTTATTACATGGCATGATCGGATTGAATCCATTGGTGTAATTTCTACATGGTATCAAAGTGCGAGGAATCACAATAGTGGAGAAGAAATTGAGTTTTTGCTGAACATTATTCGAATTTGCAGATACATTCTTTGGAGCTAGCAGCATATCAAGATATCTTTCAATGGCTTGAGACTCGAATATGCACTCAAGAGTATTTATAATTATATTTCATGGAAGGACAGGATGGAGGCAGTGTTGGAGGAAAATGGGTTGAAGAAATTCATAGATACTGATATTCCCAAGCCCACAGCAGCAAATGTCTAACTTCTTAATGCATGGAAGAAGAAGGTAGAAAAGGTGAGGAGGATACTATTAGAGGGTGTTAGAGATCATATTGTCTCAAGTATCCATGGAAAGTAAACTCCATATGATATGTGGAAGGCCTTGACATATCTATTCAAAGAAGTAGTGACCAAAGAAAATTGGGACTCAAGGACAAGCTCAGGAAAATCAAAGTGGAGAAGGTCGACATAATCTAGAAATACTTGACCAAGTTCACTCAATGTCGAGATGAGCTTGGAAGTGTTGGGATTATTGTAGCTGATGATGACTTGGTCAGCCTAGCACTTCTAGGCCTTCCTAAGAGCTGGAATACTTACCGGGACTCTGTGAATGGGATGGAGAAGTTACCATATTGGGAGCGAATATGGTTGGATTTGGTACAAGAAGATTTTCGGTGAAATACTAGGGATGGATCCCCATCCAAAACTACTGATGAGGAAAATTGTGCCTTGGATGGTAAGGAAAAGAAGGGGAAGGGGAAGAAGTCCTATTCCAAATTTGAGACTGACAAAGAAGGCAAGAAGCATGACATGTCAAAGGTAAAATGTTTTCAATATCATGATCGTGGACATTGTGCCACAAAATGTCCACAAAATAAGAACAACAACAAGAAGGCTCCAGGAAATGCAGCGGGTGAAGCTTTGGACTCACAGTTTGAGTTGGAATTCTCTCTCATCACATGCATCATTTCAACTGTGATTGGATCTATGTGGTACTTGGATAGTGGATCATATTTCCACATGATTGGCACAAAGAACTCTTTAGTAGCTTGGGGAAGAAGTATCTTCAGATGCACATCGATTTGGGTGATGATGGGAGGTATAGTGCCACTGGGATTGGTATAGTTACTTTCCAGAGATAGTCAGGTAAACCTTTCATATTAAAATATGTCATGCATGTACCAGGCTTGAAAAAGAATTTAGTTTCATTTGATATGTTGGAGGATCTTGGATATGATGTGGTTTTCAGTGAAGGAAAGGCGTTCCTTCTTCACAAATCCACAAGATGGGTAAAGAAGATTTTGGTTCATGTGAAGAACCTCTGCAAACTTGATGTAAATGGTTGCGCAACATTGAAAAATAAAGAAAATGAGGTGGTGAGCCAGGATACCAATGAGTTATGGAACAGGAGGTTGGGTTATATACACCATAGTGCTTTGAGGATCATGCAACAGATTTCTACAGGCCTTCCAAAGGGTACACTTGCGTATATAGACACATGCAAGGGATGTACCATGGGGAATTACACAAAGGAAACATTTCATGAGAAGGAGAACCGAGCAACAAAAAACCTTGAGATATTTCACTCAAACGTGTGTGGACCATTCTCAACAACTTCCACAGCAAAGCACAGGTATTATGTGATTTTTGTTGATGATTTTTCTAGAAAGTGTTGGATCTTATTTCTGCATAAGAAAGATAAGAAGTTCTCCAAGTTTTGTGAGTTCAAAGCATTGGTATAGAAAGATACAAGCAAGAAGGTGAATGCTCTAAGGAGTGACAGTGGTGGTGAGTATATCTCTAATGAATTTAAGGACTTCTACGCCAAAGAAGGAATTAGGAGAGAATTGATTGCACTTCATAACCTACAATAGAATGGGGTTGCAGAAAGAAAGAACAAAAAAATTATGGGAGAATCATGAGCTATGTTACATGATTAGGGCCTATTGTTGCATCTGTGGGCATAGGCATGCAACAAAATAGTATTTGTGCAGAACTTTATTCCTCATCAAATACTTGGCATGAGTACACTAGATGAGGTTTTTTCAGGTAAGAAATCGAGTGTTTCATATTTTAAAATTTTTGGCTCATCTGTCTATTTCCATGTGACCAAAGACTCCAGGAAGAAGCTAGAACCAACAACAGAGGTTGGGATATTTGTGGGTTACACTGATGCTCCCCACAACTATCAGGTGTATTTGTCAGCTAACACAATGTTATTTGTCAAGAGAGATGTTAAATTTGATGAGGAGAAAGCCATGTGATTGTCCCTTGAGAGGGAGCTTGACTTGCATGCAGAAGAGGAACTCTTAGTTCCAAAGGATGAACCTAAATATGTGGAGCAACCACAAGAAGAGGATCATGGAGTGGCAGAAACCACTCATGCAGATCAATCCACCATAAATGATATGAAGCACACCAGAGAGGTTGACAAGTTGATGCTAGATGCGACAGAGAATGTAGGTGCACCTACATCATATTGCATGTATACAAGGTCCCAAGAAATGTATACTGGATACATGGATCTTATGAGCGAGTGTATTGTGACAGAAACATCCTCTTTTGAGGAAGCAGTGAAGCAACCAACATGGGTTGATGCCATGGTTGAGGATTATGACTTTATTATCAGAAACAGTGCATGGGAAGTGGTCCCAAGACCAATGGGGAAGTCAGTGGTTGGATCCAGGTGGATCTACAAGGTGAAGAAAGCAACATATGGCAGTGTGGAGAAATACAAGGCTAGATTTGTGGCCAGAGGATTCTCACAGGTGGAGGGGATTGACTATGTTGAGGAGGTAAATCCCCTCTGCGGACAGAGGCGATCCCTACTAGCCCAGCAGGGGTCTAGCAACAAACAAACAATGCTATGACGCAAGCTCCTAGTTACGAATGAAAGACTTGGGATAAGAGCCTACCTGGATTCCAACGCTAGATCTGAAGAAGAGATGTCCCCGTCCTTCGGCCCTGGCAGATCACAATCCTTCCACGATCTCCGTGGATGAACACCTGCACACAGAAGAAACGAACAGATACATGCATAGGAACCAACATACGTAACTAAACATCGGTCAGAAAAGATATTACTCGCATTAACATGATAGAAAAAGGAGTGGAACCATAATCATAGTCATCTATTAAAATGATAAACGAATGGAAGTTACAACCAAGTTCTGACGTCGCAGCTTCCTTCGAACGGGTCTCCGGTTTTCCACGTCTCGCAAAGCTCGCCAAGGAAAGGGAAACCTCTCCAGAGTCTCGTAACAATGGTCTCCTCGCTTGAATGGGCCTTAAGGGAAAGAAGGGATTCTTTACAGCACAAAGGCACTTGGGAATAGAGAGATGCAAAGCTTCAGCACTTCAAGACTAGCTTGCCATGGATCTGAGCAAGCTTTTATAGATGGGGAAGGAGGGAGTTGGGATCCCTATTATTATGGGATTGGCCCTATCAACAAGGAAGGTTCCATAGAAGGTGGCAAAACCAATTCCCTTCCATAGAACTCCCGCAGCCAAACCTCCCAACTCAAGATAGGCAATAGTTGTGAGTTTGTTTGAACTCAACTTCCGCCATCCATATTTAAAAAACAGTCCCTAAAATGGGTGGCGCGATTGCTGCTCTATGACAGAGCGCCAAGTGGCGCGACCTCTTTACAGGATTTCCCTGATTGGCGCGAGCACTGAACTGTCTACCCGCGCCAATGCAAAAGAGCTGTTTTTCATGAGTTTTGCAAGGAGATGTCTCAAGGGGAAATGAAGCTCATACTCAGAGGGATGCATTGATGATGTTTTCAAGGCATGACAGTGTTCACAAGTCACATAATGGGTCCTCCATTGTGCGGGACGGGGAATGGTAGGGACGGTGACAAATTACTGTGTAACAGATGCCCCCTAAAGCATGAGGCCCGAGAGAGAGAGGGGTGAAATGCTTTACGAGAACATGTCCAACTGAAGGCCCGCCGTCGGAAAACCTGCACAGACAGATACAACTGATATCTCAAGTACATGATGTATGTATATGGTATGGACGCAGCCATCCGAACAGAGTATGCTATAATCCGGATCCAGGGTATGGGCGCAGCCATCCAACTAAGATCAAACAAATAGACTCGGGTATGGTTGCAGCCATCCAATCATTGAGTCATGTACATAATGACAATAATCCACAATCGCAGCCTGGATTACAACAGACACAATCCAGGGTCTTGCGCTCCATCTCGACCCAAACAAGTACAAGTTCTAGCATGCGAATGTGTGAGCTGATGTCGAACATGCAAGAACATCGTCTGATTACCAGCCAATAATGAAAGCCGTTAACAGACGCGAGAGAAACCACCAATAATGACGATGGTCCTCAAGGTACTACAGGTACAATCTATGGCGTGTGAATAAATGAGCTGACGTCGAACACCCGCAGAATCATCCGATCGGAGGCCAATAATGAAAACCTCTCGTCGAATGCGACGAACCTGCCATTAAGGCATGCAGGCTCCAAGGTACCATCGGGAGTCTCTAGACCAACTTCCTGGATAATGAGTTGAAGTCGACAGGAAGTGACCTTGATCGAAGGTGGGCCATAATGATTCCCACATCATCGACACGAGACAGAGGAACATAATGTTTTGTTGTGAATTAGGACCATATGAGAAACAGAGGAAGGTTGATATTTGCAGAGGCCAACTTCTCTTGAACATACGAATGGCACGACAATGGACTTGGCAGTATTTGACATCAACGGATCAAAGGTCATGGCGACGAGGCAGTGAACAGATGAGAGGTCAAAAGAGATTACCCAAACCCATGGAAGCAAAGTGAAACAACGAGATGAGATGTCCCCAACCCGACACGAATGCAGACAAGTGCCATGTTCAAGAGTGACATACTGCCGACGACAACGACGATGGTTCCATTTTCCCCCACCATTTCTGGCGAGTACCCCAATTATTTTTGATAACAAGCTTGAAGGGGATAGCATATGCTTGCGATATAAGTCCGCCCTTCGGGCGAATCCATCCTAGTGCATTTAACGAGTCCTAGGAAGGAGGAAGGAGGAGAACGTCATTTCGACTAGATCCGATGTCATCAGGGTTTAACGAGTCTGACAAAGGAAGAACTCGGCGTCTTTTCATGTTTAGAGAGTTTGAAAAGACAGCGGAAAAGAAAACTCCACAGGTCCCTTTTCGTAAATAGTTCCCGAGATCCGAAAAGGTAGAAAACAATATCCGGGAAAACCTCCTAGTCGCGATAGGCTAGGGTATTCCTTTTTCGTAATCAATCCATCCCAGCCCGAAAAAGGGTTAAACTTATGCTGGGTGAATGTCGATTCGTGTCCATTTTAACGAGATCGAAACGACAAGGGCCTCGGCGATCTTTTCATATTTAGAGAGTCAGAAAAGAGCTGAAAGATGACTCCAGAGTGACTTTTTCGTGTATTTACCGAGTCCGAAAAAGTATAAAATACAACTCGTTTCCACCTTTCAAGTCGCAAAAACCTGTCACTGCACATACCCAACAAGCGTAAAATCCATTTTCGACATAATACATGCAAATATTTGACAAGAAATAACTTTTAAAACTCATTTTAATGTCGAAAAGTTATAAATATGTCCAATGGTAAAAATGAAATTACTTTTTACTATTTACCTTGTGGAGAGCAACAGTGGTCCATTTGGAGCAGAATCTTCTGACGGCGATTGCGACCAATCCAGGCAACCATTCAGTGTCTCGTCTGTGACAGGTAAGAGGCGCTCCTTTTCTCTTTCTTTCCATGCATTTTTTAATGATTTCCCTTTAGAAATCAGCTCTGTAAGGGCACCTTTGAAATTTTAGGGCCGGGCTAAGTGGCGCGGGTATCGGGCACGGACCCGCGCCACTGAGCTCTTTTCACCAAAGGGCCCGCGCCACATGGCGCGACTGTCAGCAAAACAGTTGTGCCAGCGGCGGAACCCAAATTTTCGCCTAAAATCCCACTACTTATGCCAAATTTCTTGAATTTTGAGGCTCACAGAAGATCTAATTAAGGGCTTTGAACCATGTGAATGCAGATAAACAGTCAGAATGGCAATCGAATGGAAGGAACGAGAACACGGAGATGAGGACGAAGATGCCATGCAAAGCCAAGCATGTATGAATGCTCTGAGAGACTGTGGCTTAAAAAAGTTCTTCCTCAAGCCATGCTTACGAGCTCAGCCTGAGCTCCTCCAATATCTGATCAACCTCTGGGATGAAAATGACCAAGTATTCAGAATACGAGACCAGGTGTTGGAATTGGAGGTCACTGAAATTTATTTCGTTACTGGATTATCCCGCAGGGGTCCAATCCCTGTACTGACTGGGAGCAGACCATCAGGGGAGAAGATGGAAGAAGTAATGGCGCGGGTGTGCCGTGAGGCACAAACAGGAACAGGGAGTAAGAAGGTATACATCTCAACCATCCCTGACCTAGCACTGAGAGTTGTACTCCACACCATTACGCGGGCTGCTGGATCGCAGGCACCGCATGAGGCTACAAAGACTCAACTCTTACTGGCCTCAGAATGCATGGGTCCCCGACTGTATGATTGGGCAACAGCTGTCACGATCAACATGAAAAGGCAGCTTACAAAGTGCAAACAGAACAAACTGAAGCAGTTTGGGTATGGTTCCATCTTGGTATTGTTCATTCTGGAACGCATACCAACCTTCCAGGGCCAAGAGGCCCATGTGGCGAGTCCGGTACCACGAGAGCCGAGAATGGCTCGCTGGGCAGCACTGATGCCCAGATCTGGAGGCGGGCAACAGATGTCCTGGAAGCCCGAGTTCTTCAGGTGGCTACGGCGCCAACTGATCATTGTGGAAGATTGGCCCTATTCGGGAACTGACTTTACAGGGGACCCAGATCTCCCGCTACCAGAAGGAGACGACTGGGATGAAGAGCTGGGTAAGACCTCATATTTTTGATTTTATGTTTATATGTTTTTTTTGTTAATACACACTTGTCTAAACACAAATATATATGCATGCAGATGTAGGACCTGAGAGACCAGCCGGGATGTCTCCTATCTCCCGGAGGACACAACTCGCCCCTGAGATCCAGGGGGAAGGCACCGGAGGAGAGGCACTGGTTCAGAACCTCGAGGGGATCGTCCATGGGATCCCAGACTATGCCCGACTATCAGACGTACCGATGGAGTACCAGCGCCATACGGTGGGAGTTCCAAACCGGCTCCACCGAATCCTGAGGCGGCTAGTGCGTGCAGTGACGTGCTATCATGAGCACCATGCGGATTAGTCTCTAGGATTTATGCTACACCTATTTTTTGAGAGACACAGTGTCTCAGGATGTATTAAGACAACTATGTATATTTTTTGAGTTTTGTGATGTACACTGTGCAAACATTTCGACACACATATATATATATATACATATGACTATTTTGGATGGATCTTTCTTTACATGTGATGATGTTTTCTATATGTCATGCAAATGTCTAATACAGATGTAATCTAATGTATCAGTTACATAACAAACGACCCAATGCAAAATGTATTCACACAATGTATCTAATCACACATTTCATTTTTACGCAAGCTTAAAAGCACACATGAACACACACATATGAAAACTATGCTTGAAATGAGTTTTATTTTTACGCAAGCTTAAAACACAAACTATGTTTGATAATAAGAAAGACGGGCATGCCCCCCAGCATGTTGTCTCAAATCGAGGCACATGCCCCCCAAGCTTCACTCGATTGAAAATGGAGTGAAGATTGAACACACACGAGATTTGAGTTGAAACTGACAAAACTCGAATTGAATATGCTTGTGTTTCATTATTTTAATGAGGTTGACACACGTAAAAGAACTATCCTCGAACAGCTTGTTTCATTGTTTTTAGGAGCTTGACACAAGTGGAGGAACCATGCTCCAAGATCCTAATTTCATTTTTTAAAGAGCTTGACCCAGGGAGGAAACCATGCTCTAACCGACTTACATCAAAATGAACAAGAAGGCGGCGCTTCCAAGAGTTCCACTCCTGATGGAAGGGAAACATCCTGGAAGTCAGGACCCAATGCCCCCAGCACATTATGCACTACGGCATCATCACTGAGCACAGGCACGGGGTAAGTAGCCACATAGTTGACCTACGGTGGAGCAGATACAACGGGTGGATAAAAACTAGGAAGGGGTGATGGCGGACCAGATGCTACATTGGGACCAAAGAACGACAGCTGATCAATGGTCACAATCCGTCCTTCATGTGGAAAACAGGCCACACGAAAAAGGGAGGAGACAAGCGCTCCCATGGCATAGGTGTAATCGCGCCCCAGGAGCAGATGAAAATCCAAGGGGCCTGGAACGACCATCACATCCATATGGACGGGTTTCCCTCCCAAAGTAATTGGTAACCTTGGAAGGATCCCCAACGGTTGACTGGTCCTTCTATTGAATGACAACAGATTCTGCGTAACAGGCGCAAGCGGTGGTGAACCGAAAGCTTGCCAGGTAGTTGAAGATAGAATACTAACAGACGCACCTTCGTCTATAATGGTACTGGGTACAACCAGACCAAGAGCCTGTACTGTGATCTCGAAAGGCACATAAGACGGAAGGCGAAATCCTGCAAATCGATTCCAATCAAAGGAAGCGACCAAACTACTCAGAGGGGCTACCATCGAAATGTGAAGGTCTTCCCCTGATGTTACGGAAGCAGAAGCCTCCTCCATGACCTCCATCTCGAAGGCGGGAGGAATATCCTCTGGAGCCTCCATCATGGGAGGCGGAGGAGCGGCTTCTTGAAGCACAGGGACAGGAGAATCTTTCTCCAAGTCTGACGAATCTGAAGAAACCAGAAGGACATGAGGAGTGTGAGATCCACTCTCGACAGAAAAGACCTGGTGCACCGCGGACGGTGCCAGTTCAACCGATCCTACGACCAATGGTTGGTCAGGGCCGGATTCGTGAATTTGAATTTCTGGGGGAGTGGGATCGACCAAGGATGACTCTTGACCAACCATAGGATCGGCTGGTAGAGGACTCACAGAAAGCCGATTATAACCAGGCGGAAGGCGTGGTGTAGAACCGACTAGGTTGTCCAAGACTCGCTTGGCTTCATCCATATAAGGACAAAGGTGAATGGCATGGTGCCCTTCACACAATTTACAGGGATTGGTGATCTTACCCTGCTTCTTAGAGTCCTTATCAACAGCAGCTGAAGACCTGCCCCCAACTTGACTCCCGGAAGCCAAAGGCAACGGTGGGCGGCCGTTGGACCATACTTCGAGCACCTTGGGAATGCCAGGGCAGTCTCGAAGAAGGTGGTCTCCCGTGCACAACATGCACGGGAACTTGACTTTCCGAGGAGGGTTGGAAGGACTATCGAGAGGAGATTCCTTAGGGACAGTAGCTGTACATTTAGCCTCTCGCTTATCGGACTTCTTCTTCTTAGTCTTCTTCTTCTTCTTCTTAGCCACCTGGTTACTCGAATCCAGGCTTTCACCAGGCGAAGTAGAAGATGAAGACGCAGAAACAGGCGAAGAAGGGGAGAGGTCCACCTTGGAATCAACATGATGTTGTTCCGTCGGAGGAACTGACTGAACAGTAACGGAGTTATTCGGGACAACAGAGGTTGAGAACAACCAAACAGGCAACCCAACAGTTAACCCAGGAAGGGATAACGTCGCCATGTAAGGAGCACCAACATTTCCAAAAGGAGGAAAATGACCAGGAGTCCCTTCTAAGGGGATTCCTTGGTTGGTGAACTTTGAAAAAGTTGCCATCAAACTCAAAACCACACACGGGCTGAAAACGAGTTAAGGGCACACGATCAAATGGTCAACAAGCAATATCTAAGCAGGCGTGTAATCGTGGGGGATTAATTTTACCACATTGGAAAATAAGAAGTTCTACCGTTTCATGTTTCAAGAGTCGAGAAATGATAAAAAGATGACTCTATCTCTTTCAGAGTTGACACAAGCGTGAAAGGACAAGCGCTTGACGGTCTTTTCAAGTTTAGGGAGTCAGAAAAGACCAAATGACTGCTCAGGAAAAACTAGGCACAAAGGGTGTACCAAATATCCATGAACTGCAATATACACCTTGGTTTCAATAATGAAATAGAAATCGACCAAGGACTTTCCGTACGTGCAGGTAGTCTCCCCGAATGCTGTGTTCGGTGTATCACGGGTATAGGGCGGCAGACTCGGCTTCCTGTGGATAAAGGATTGAAAACCTATAGGGGTCTCCTTTTATATACGCGACGGTACGGGGAGCGCAAGTCCGTACTAGCGCTGTCTAAAGCCAACAGGCGAACGACAGCTGCTAGGTTTAACGACGCCGGAACACGTCTCTAGCCTAGACCTTCTAAATATGTTGCGTTAAGTTCCAATGTTGCCTTAGGTTAATTGAATGAATTTTACAGTTGATCTTCAATTAAGTTTCAATTTCCAGGCCCTATCGTATGTAGTGTCTCCTAAATGCAAGCTATATGCCACGGTGAAACATTTCGTTCGATGAAAACTAGTTAAATGAGAGTTGAGAGCTTTTATACAAACGAAATGAATGGAATACAAACAAGAATATCTCTAATGCAACTAATGCAATTTCACACTTTTCATCCAAACACTAATCACTAGTAACATGGAAAAGATCACAATTTGCACTAATTTAATAAAAGCAAAAGAGATTATTTTTTGATTTTCAATGTTTAATGGCTAATGTGCACTGAAAACAAAAGGAACAATTTGAGAAATGATATCTAAGAGAGCGAAGCAAACAACATTCACTCAACGAAGCAAGCAACCAAATCTCTAAATCGACCCAAAGTCCCTCAAAGCAAAGAAAGACTCGAAAAACTCCCAATGGACCGTGTGATATAGGTCCAAAGCCAAGGCAAACGAATTCTGAATGAAGGAATGAAAAATCACTCAAAAGACGCAGCAAAACGATCAAAGACTGTTAAGAGAGCGTGGAGAATCAATCAACAAGTTGACAGGACAATCAAGACACCAAAACTCCCAAGGAGGGCTCGATTCACTAAGCCACTAGATGCCCTAGGGCTCAAATCGTGAAATCGATAGACAGAGGCAAACAACCAAAGGATAGCGGTGAATTCCAGTCAAACAAGACTCCAACACACTCAGACAATCAGGAAATCAAGAAGAAAAGTACTGGTCAAGCTCAGAAAGCCAAAAAATGAAGAAACTCAAAAAAGTCACAGGGGTGGCGCGACTGTGGCCTTGAAACCAGCGCCAGAGGCCGATTGGCGCGACACAGACAAATGCAAAAAGCGCCAAGTGGCGCGACTGTCGGGTTAAAACCCGCACCAGTCGAGTTCTTCAATAAAAATTAAAAAACAAGCTATTCTAAAAGTAGACCAATACAAGCTAAGCAAACCAAGAGGCTAAAATAATGAAAGAATCCAACCCAGAAGGTTCATCAAGCAAGGAGAAACAATCAAAGCGAACCAATCATAAATGAGACAAGGAAAACCGGACGATCCCCAGCGGAGTCGCCAATTTGTTGAGGAGGTAAATCCCCTCTGCGGACAGAGGCGATCCCTACTAGCCCAGCAGGGGTCTAGCAACAAACAAACAATGCTATGACGCAAGCTCCTAATTACGAATGAAAGACTTGGGATAAGAGCCTACCTGGATTCCAACGCTAGATCTGAAGAAGAGATGTCCCCGTCCTTCAGCCCTGGCAGATCACAATCCTTCCACGATCTCAGTGGATGAACACCTGCACACAGAAGAAACGAACAGATACATGCATAGGAACCAGCATACGTAACTAAACATCGGTCAGAAAAGATATTACTCGCATTAACATGATGGAAAAAGGAGTGGAACCATAATCATAGTCATCTATTAAAATGATAAGCGAATAGAAGTTACAACCAAGTTCTGACGTCGCAGCTTCCTTCGAACGGGTCTCCGGTCGTCCACGTCTCGCAAAGCTCGCCAAGGAAAGGGAAACCTCTCCAGAGTCTCGTAACAATGGTCTCCTCGCTTTAATGGGCCTTAAGGGAAAGAAGGGATTCTTTACGGCACAAAGGCACTTGGGAATAGGGAGATGCAAAGCTTCAGCACTTCAAGACTAGCTTGCCATGGATCTGAGCAAGCTTTTATAGATGGGGAAGGAGGGAGTTGGGATCCCTATTATTATGGGATTGGCCCTATCAACAAGGAAGGTTCCATGGGAGGTGGCAAAACCAATTTCCTTCCATAGAACTCCCGCAGCCAAACCTCCCAACTCAAGATAGGCAGTGGTTTGTGAGTTTGTTTGAACTCAACTTCCGCCATCCATATTTAAAAAACGGTCCCTAAAATGGGTGGCGCGATTGCTGCTCTATGACAGAGCGCCAAGTGGCGCGACCTCTTTACAGGATTTCCCTGATTGGCGCGAGCACTGAACTGTCTACCCGCGCCAATGCAAAAAGAGCTGTTTTTCTTGGATTTTGCAAGGAGATGTCTCAAGGGGAAATGAAGTTCATACTCAGAGGGATGCATTGATGATGTTTTCAAGGCATGACAGTGTTCACAGGTCACATAATGGGTCCTCCATTGTGCGGGATGGGGAATGGTAGGGACGGTGACAAATTACTGTGTAACAGACTATGAGGATAATTTTACACCAGTTGCATGGTACTCATTGATTAGATCCATCCTTCCACTCTCAACGCAGATCTGGTGGAAGATACATCATATGGATGTAAAGACAAACTTTCTCAAAGGAGTTATTGAGTAAGAAGTTTACATTGAGTAACCAGAAGGTTTTGAGAACTTTGACAGGGAGTCGCATGTGTATAGACTCAAGAGAGCATTGTATGTGCTGAAGAAAGCACCTCGTGCTTGGTACACTAGGATCGATAGCTATTTCACCGGGTTGGGCTTCAAAAAGTGTGAAGCAGATGCAAACCTATATCATATTTTGGTTGATGGTAAGATTTTAATTATTGTACTTTATGTTTATGTTCTAATACTGACAAGTGATGAGCAGCTGATAACTTATTGCAAAGAGGATCTTGCAAGAGAGTTTGAGATGAAGGACATGGGACTCTTGCAGTATTTCCTTGGCTAGGAAATATGGCAAAGAGATGGGGAGCTATTTGTATCTCAGGGTAAGTATGCCAAGGATATTTTGAGGAAGTTCCACATGGAGGGAAAAAATCCCATGGAGACTCCTCTTGCAGGAAACTAGAGGGAGGAGTATGCTACTTCAGGTGAGGTAGTGGATGATAATGTTTACAAGAAGCTTATGGGTTCACCTATGTATTTTGTGAACACACGACCATACATATGATACATAGATAACCAGCTTATTCAAGCTATGGTTAAGCCTACCAAGCTATTTTGGAAGGCAAGGAAGCATGTTTTGAGATATCTCAGGGGCACTATAAAGTATGGATTATGGTATAGAAGGACAGAGGGAGTGAAGCTTCAAGGCTTCATCGATGCAGATTGGGCAGACAGTCCATCAGACAGGAAGAGAACATCATGGGGCATCTTCATCACAGGATCAACAACAGTTTCTTGGTACAACAGGAAGCAGATATTAGTTGCACTCATTTCATCTGAGGCATAGTACATAGAAGCTAGTCAGGCTACATGTGAGGCCATCTGGATGAGGAAGATACTTGTTGGTTTGTATTTTCATCATATAGATCCGACGGTGATACATTGTGATAACCAGAGTTGCATAAAACTCTCGGTTAATCCAGTATTCGATGACAGTTCCAAGCATATTGACATCTGGTACCACCATCTCAGAGATGTGTTCAGAGGCGCATTATGTTGTTGCAGTACATTCCCACGGAGGATCAGGATGCAGATATCTTGACAAAGGCACTTGCGAATAGAAAATTCGAATACCATAGAGGAAGGATTGGGGTAGTTGATAATCCCCTTCTTTTTTAGAGGGAGTGTTGAAAAATCAACAAGAAAATGTGTCTAATTTATTTTTCCCTTAAATAAATTAGACAATAAATTATAATCTCATCTCATAACAACTTGTAATAGTTAACTAAGTGAGATAGACTTAGTTAGCTCAATAATTTTGAGTTGAGGTTCAATGGTGAGGCATGTAGAGTGATTCTATTATTTTGGGGGTCCAGTTGTAGTTAATACACTAGTGTAGTGTGAGTTTAATCATTTAACTCAAAATAATTGAGTTAAAATTAGTTTAACTAGTTCTAACTAAGTGATGAGCTAGTGAGAGGTCAAGTGAATTAAATTAGATTTAATTCACAAGTAGTGATCTATCAAGTACCTGATGATTTTGTATTATTAGCTGCATGCATGTAAAATATGATGAAGACCCAGTTGAGTCAAAGGTTAAAGGGAAGTAAAATATCAATTGTATTATTAGCGAAATGCCCATGTGCAGTTATAAAGCCACATGATTCCCATGAAGGATTGCGCAGTCAAGGAAGGTTGGAATTCCTATTTAATAGGAATTATTTTTTCTAGGGATTGCATGAGCAAGGCAGGCTAAAGGTGGGAAGGAAATTGGCTATGTATTTGTATAATTTTTCCTAGATCAGTGTGAGACGATTGGTAGAGTGTATGAGGTTCTTGTGAGCACACATGCATTGTATTTTTTCATGATTCCTTGGTTGATTATACAATAGAGATGGAGGGGTTTTGAGCAATTACTTTCCCCAGGAAATATATTGTGTTGTGCGATTGATTTACTTATTTCTCTTACTTGCATGTGATTGAGCGATCGTGATTTATATACTGCAAATATTATAGAAGGATTCAATATCTTGTTTTAGTACATGGCATGATCAGAATGAATCCATTGGTGTAATTTCTACAAATAGAACCAATGTCACAGTTTCCCAAGTATATGGCACCACGCAAGCCATATGTTGATTTAACAAGCGACCTAGATAAGGTTAAGTCCCATATCAACACACTATTGCTCCCAGAGAATGTGCCTTTTGAAGGGGACATGTTCGCCAAAGTACCTTTGCTGAAGTTGGAAGATTGGGACCTGAAGACCACGCGAAGTTCCCTGATATTGTGTCCTTAGAATACTTAGAGCATGAGCCCTATCATGAAGGAGTCATCAAGTTTGAACCAAATACACGGGCATTTGGATTATAGCAGTCTGGGCTGCTACACCTTCTTAAAATTATGCACTTTGGGTGTAGCATGATAAATGATATTTTTCTGCGCCAGTTGCTCGCCCTGGTGCATGATAATTTTTTGTGGATAAGAGAGCCCATCCCGATTGACAACATGTCGATTCATCGGATCACCAAGTTTCTTTACCAAGGAGAGGATCCAGGGGTGGCATTCAGATGGAAGAGGTAGGAGAAAAATGTCGTTGATGATGTTAAAAAGTCATATGGGTTGAATAGGAATACCAGAGAATTTGTAGTCCAAGATATTAATTCTTCAGCGGTTAAATTTGCTACCCTGATCCTCGCATGAAAAATAATGGGGAAGTACCATACGATACAAGTACCTGTGTACATGATTAAACTGGCTGGAAAATGCGTGAAACGGGTGCAGTACAACTGGGCATAGTACCTCTATAATGAGTTTTTGGAAAATATTCGTGAAGCGCAAGAGGATGGTAAGAATTTTTATTATGATTGGTTGTTGCTACTGGCCACGTTGATTGGTTGGAAACTAACGAAGCAATCCTAGTTACCAGATATTGAGTCAGATCTCTGCGAAGCTGCAAAATATGCATCATTGTGGAACTCTAAGATTCCTTCTCGGGTGACAAAAAATAAGATCTTTTGGGTTATATTTGATACAGAGATATTTCAAGCGATGCAGTCCAAGCCATGACTATCACCTATTATGTATGAGGAATATAAAAACATTTCAGACTTCAAGGCAACATTTCACAATGTGCATGTCCATGCAAAGAGTGACATGGTAGGTGCCTGGTATGAGCTTCTATATATGGTTACGGAGGATGACCTTGTGCGCACTATGACTAAATGGCCCCCCTTATGGCTAGAAGCAAGTAAAAATGGTGGTTTGGCATCATCAACACTGCTTAAGACTCCTACGAAGTTGCACGCGCCGACATACTAGCCAAAGGATGCATAGTAGGACCCAGATCCAACCACTACGGCGAAGAAGGTTTACCTGCACAAAAATGAGGATATGGAAGAAAAGAACAGAGACAATGCTAATTCACATTCGACGCAAGTAGACACACGACGAAGCACCAAGAGAGGGCCTCATACCACACCAGGGTCACACACAAAGAGGAAAGCCTCTAAGAATACTAGGACTGATCCAATGACGCTAACATAGGAATATTTTGGCAAGATTGGTGACACAGTCCAGACAGTGACTGAATATGTTTGGAGCAAAGTAGAGTCCCAGTATAAATCGGTCCTTGATGATGCGCAAAAAGGACCTCAGCAACTTCAAATGCAAGCGAGCATGATACAAGTGATTGTTGTTTAAGTGAGCATGGGACAAGTGAGTGAATTGTCCATTCAACATCCATCAAGTTCATAAATCCACATGTTTCGAGTTTTAGGTGTAGCGCTTAACATTGATAATCCAGAGCTGTGTGTGGTCATTCATGCAGGATCTGAGGTCAGGATAGATCTGGATGTTTTCCCTAGTGGAAAAATACATGCAATGCATACTATGTTTGTCAAAGAGCTGCAATATAGGGAGTACAAGGCACTACAATACACCTCTGAGGCTCAAAAGTAGGTTGAGACAATGCATAAGGGGAAGCATCTAGCAGAGGATGCATTTCGTGCCACTGAAAGCCAGCATACCAATCTAGAATCCATGATCAATCAGTTGTGCTCTGGCCTCCTCGAAATCACAATACCAACTCTGTAATGGCCACCGTAAAATTGGAAAGTTTGGTAACTGCACTGAAAGCATCGCAGTCATAAGAAGAAACAATGTGTGTAGAGATCGAGCAGAATATAGCATATTTGCAGGCAAAATTGCAGCCCGAGACACCTCTGGAAGTTCACGCACAATGCACCAAAGTAATGCAGGAATCAACTGTTAGCATCACTACTATTGTGGATGCTTGTAGAGAATTGTTGGAGGAGGCCATGGGAATTTGGACCTCCGTTCAGGATGAACCCATCATACAACAACTGAAAACCAATATATGGGCTAAGGATCAGTATTTTAACAAGATCCGGGTCGCTGCGATGACCCTAGTGTTGGCCCAAAGATTAGCTCGCCTGTAGGAAAGTCACACCATTCAAGAATAAATTGATACACTGCGCTAACGGGAGAAGTTTCTCGAAAACAGAAAGCTTCCTTGGGCGGAGGAGGATTTGCAGCTTTCCCAAAGCATTGATGGTGCCCTCATAGGCTTGCAAGAGACCTAGAGAAGTATCTGCCTAGCAGCCAAGGGGCCAACAACAGATAAATTGGTCGAGGAAGCACAGAATGTCGTAGCGTAGAGTACATATGTTCTTTAGCCATTCCAAGATTCCATTCAGGTGTTGAACTACAAGATGTAGGAACCTAGACCAAAGTGACTCGGGACGAGTCACTAGATTGTGTTGGGGGCCCGTTGGGATGGGGTCCCCTCGGGTCAAGTTTTTTGGTATAATTTTGGGTATATTTTGTTAATACACGATGCACACTGAATTCAAGGGGCTTTGGGGTAGATAAAATCTCCTTTATAATTGTAATGGGTGAAAATGGAAACCATGGTTTGAGACCATGGTATTTGCGCATCTGAGTCATATAAATATGTAAGAAGTTGAGTCGAGTAAGGATAGTAAAATTCATGTTATGTTTATGTGTTATGTTTTGATCAAATTTTTGGGCTAGTTTGTGTTCAGTATGGGTAGAAAGGCTCCTGCTAGCTGTCTGCGTGGAAACCTAGTCCTGAGTTGTGTGCAAGGACTCTTTTTTTGTGTGCACAGATGGAAATAATTGTACTAAATTGACGACCTATTAATAAAGAAGAAGATTTGGTGAACTTTGTTCCACTGCGAATTTTGTGTCTACGCATGAATACGTTGGTTTAATTATCTATTGATTACTACAAGTTATAGATGTGTTTTTGTTTATGGTTGAATGTGCATTTATCTTAGTTAATAGCATGTTAATAATATTTTTATTCACACAAGGGTTGAATCTATATGATCATGCAAGTATTGTTTTTTCTCTAATAAGATAGGTCTGACTGAAGTATAATGATTTTTTTTACACATATCTATTAATGGTTTTATCTGCATTTAGATTTGGGTTTTTGTGAAGTCTCACGCAGGCTAATGAGCATTAGATTTGATAATTAGGGTTAATTCCACTCATACGCTCCCTCAGGGTGTGGAAACCTAGTTCCAGCACCCCCCATACTGCTTCGGGTGAGACTTTGGTCTGCATAAGTAGATCACTTTTGAAAGGGCCAATAGTTGGAGCATTTTGTTGGTTGCACATAACACTCTGAACCAGGTTCATGAAACCTCAATCCAACACCAATATATTGGTGCTTTGTTCTATAGAACGATGAAATCAAGAGGTATATTCAGGAGCTGTTACAGAAATATCACATCCAGCTGACTTAATCACCCTGTGGGGGCCTGATCGTGTTAGTGGAGAAGAAGGATGAGACTTGGAGACTCTGTATTGATTATCCTACACTGAACAAGATCACTGTCTAGAATAGGTATATGATCCCATGGATTGATGACCTTCTGGACCAACTCAAGGGGGCCACATATTTTAGCAAGATTAATTTGAGGTCTGGTTATCACCAGGTACCAATCGAATCCTCTGATGTGTGGAAGAATTCGTTCTAATCCAAGGAGGGAATTTTTGAATGGTTGGTCATGCCTTTCAGGTGGAAAAATTCTCCCACAACCTTCATGAGGCTGATGGAAAAAATATTGTGACCATTCACCAACTCATTTGCGGTGGTGTATTTGGGTGACATCCTGATCTTCAGTCGGAGTTGGGAAGAGAACCTCCACCACATTCGACAGGTCCTCCAAACACTGCGGAAACACAAGTTGTGTGCCAATTTGGAGAAATGCACTTTTTTCATGACCAAGGTCCAATATCTAGGATACATTATTGATGAGTGGGCAGTGCATGTGGACCCAACCAAGATCCAAGTCATTCGAGATTGGCCAGCCCCAACCACTCTAATAGATCTCTACAACTTTTTGGGCCTTGATAATTTCTATCACAGGTTCCTGTTGGGGATCTCTAATATCACTTGACCTTTGAGTCAAGTCACCAAGGGAGGTGAAAAACCAAACTTATTTTGGTTTGAATCCCAAAAAAAGGCATTCGTAGAGTTGAAGTATCGCCTCTACTCTGCACTAGTGCTCACATTACTAGACTTGCAGTGACCATTTGAGATCGAGACAGATGCCTCTGACTATGCTATTGGGGGAGTACTTACTCAACAGGGGCATCCAGTGGCATATCACAGTGAGACACTTTTAGACATAGTGCGAAAGTATCCCACCTATGAAAAAGAGATGTATTCCATTTTGCAAGCTTGCTGACAATGGAAGCATTACATTTTGGGGAAGGAAATATTCATCCACATAGATCACCGACCCCTCTAGCTCATATAGACACAAGATGAGGTGCAGAACGATTTTCATCAGAAATGGTCCACATACCTACAATAATTCCATTTGAAAATCAAATATAAGAAGCGCAGAACCAATAATGTTGCAGACTACCTCAACCAATTGTCGATCATGGCGCTAACCACTATGCTCAAATCTTGTGGGCACGAGACTTTAGGTTATCTGAATCTCTACAAAATTGATCTAGAATTCAGCAAAAATTACCAGACGCTTCTATAGGGTGAGAAATTTCCAGATTTTCACCTCTAGGATTCACTTTTATGCCACCTGGGACACCTATGTGTTCCTTCAAGCGAGCATGCCAAGATTTTTTGGGAAGTGCACTACAGTCGGGTCACTAGACATTTCGGGGTTGAGAAAATAGTGGCAGTAATGCAGAATTATTTATATTGGTGGGATCTTCGATATGATGTCGAGAAGTACATCATATCCTCCATTTCCTGCACCATTTTAAAACTGACCATCAATAAGAAATGCCTATATACTCCACTTCCTGCCCCTAGTCGACCTTGGAAATCCATCTCCATGGATTACATGTCGAGCCTTCCTTCTACCAAGCATGGAAACGACTTTGTTTTTCTGGTCGTCGATATATTCTCTAAGATGGACATTATAGCAGTATGCAAGAAGAATATCACAGCAAAAGCCACTGCTAACTCTTCTTTTAATGAGTGTGGGTACACTTTATGATCCCACAGTACATTATCTTAGACCAGGACAACAGGTTCCTCAGTACATTTTTGTCAAGTCTTTGGTCGATTCTGGACACCAAGCTCACTAAGTCCACAGATTTCCACCCCCAAAATGATGGAAAAATAAAGCTCGTCAACAGGATGATCGTACACATTTTGCACAAGTACAACTCGAAGCATCCATGCACATGAGATGAAATTCTCCCCTATGTCCAACACAACTATAACCGGTCTCTCCACAGCTCAACTAGCCATAACCCCTTTCAGGTGGGCTTGGGATTCCAACCACTATGTCCCATTCATGTCGCCATACCATTTGCAGCTACTCAGGGAGATTTGGCTCATGTCTACTCCGAAGTCGAGAAGGCAAACAACTTCATTGAGTGAATTCATCACATCTTCCAACAGGTCCATGACATATTGGATGGAGCTAATTCTATGTACAATAAGGGACATGATCAGCATCAGTTGCCACACAAGTTCCAAGTGGGCGAAAAATTTTGGCTACGTTTGCATAAGTAGTGCCTCGCTGGGCCCCACCATAATCTTCGCCTGCTCTGATATGGGATATAAACCATCACCAAGGCTATAGGGGAAAATTCCTTTGAGCTCAATATTCCACTATTCATTGGTCTTCACCCATTTTTCAATGTGGACCGCCTTCAGCCCTACTTTCCACCATTGCTAGACACATATGACATTGCAGAACAACTCACATCAACAGAGTTAAACCCAAACTGCATGGAACATGCCACAACTGATCAGATCATGAACACACAGATCAATAACACCAACTAATAGAGGATCCATCTATATCGAGTTGTAAAATAATTCCAAATCCTTCACCAGCACAAGTGGTTCACCATGAACCAGATTCAATAGAAATTTCCTCATCTCATGGAGGAACTCGACGTAATGGGGACATTTTCTTCCTAATGGGTGTGGAATGACCCAGGTGTATATTGGTGGCCACCCGCCTATTCTATGTGGACCTACACCACTTTTTCATTTAGTTTTTCAGTTTTCTTAATTGTATCATAGTTTACTATTTCCGATAGTTTTTCGAGTCGTGAACTTCTGGAGCTGTTTTGAGGCCATAAACGACCCTTTTTTGAAACACAGAGGCCAAAATGGGATCTTGATTGATGTCGGACTCTCGAAATTTGTACTCCTCATATATATCTTTCTAACGAGGTATTTTTCATGTCAAAAAAATATTGTATGCCAAAGTTACGTCCCTAGGAATTTGATGTACCAATTTACCCAAATGCGGCCCATAGTTTTGGCACTTCATCTCATAGGGTAAGGTTTTTGGATGTTTAGGGTTTTCCATTGTTTATCAATAATAAATATGCCTTCAAGGCTCATTGTGACACAGCTTAGAGGCATGTAGCCACCACATCTCTTCTCAGAGATAAGCTACCATCGTCTGAGCTAGTTTATTTCAGTTATTTGATATTAATGAAATGAAATTTTATTTCTATTTCATTTCTACATTTATGTTTATTTATGTATTTTATTTCATTCCTTCATAATTCTGGATCACTAATAGGGGGGGATATCAAATGTCAAAGATGATAGTGATGTTTTAATACTCGAAGTCTTATCTGTGAATAAAAAATAAGATACCATTTTAATAATTTGGGCAAGCACAAATGAGACAAACTATTGGAAAAAAAGGATTAAATCCATTCTCAATTCATTGCATAGATCTCATGATATGAATTTATAGCACATAATTTTTAAATTTTTATATATAGACCTCACTGAAACTCATGAGTGGATCATGACAATATCTCATCAAAGATAAGGTTTACAACTCATGAAAATTATGGTCTTGGAGTTTGTGATTGTCTAGGGACTCATATTCTAAAGGTAATAGGGTCAATTCCTACTTACGATGTGTGAATAATGCAAGTAGGAAGTAATCAACCTGGTGAAGGTCACTCTATATGAATTGTATTTATAAATTATTTTTTGTAAGTTAAACATCTCACAAGAAAAAGGTTTAAGAAGTTATGGTTCTCATTAGCCATGAAAGTAGGAGGGAGTTGTGTGAGTCCCTAACAAGATAAAATAATTACCATTTTATCTCATAAAAGGGAACACATCTAAAAAAAAATCTCTTCAATATCAAAATACAAAGAAAAATTCAATAGGTATGATGTTCCCAATGAATATGATGGCCCATATCAATGCAAGGCTAATGGGAACAAACTCTAACTCATGAAAGAGGGAATCACAAATTGCAATTAAACTTGATTCTAGGGAATCTAGGAGCCCTGATGAAACAATCAACAAAGTGAATTATACATTAAACTAGTGTTGGAGATTTCAGGAAAGTAATTATGCATGATCTAACCATGCGGATTGAAGGTAGGTTTTGTAAATTTTTGCTTGATTTTCCTTCTTTTTCTTCCCATTAAAATGGTTTGGAGCATCCACTAGAAAATTGTGTCAAAGTTTCGTGTGAATATCATGATCAACTAGATGGACAAAGGAAGAGGATATGGCATATTAATAAGTGTCAAGTCATTGATATGTGTGCTAGATATAGGAACTGAGTGTTAGATATAGATACCCAAGGTGACCAATATAGGAGTATCCATTTTCTTAAATCCATGTATTTCATCATCACAACATAGAATATCATCAAAGCAATGAATCTAATGTAGACAAATATAAATTGCATGACCATAATACTTTAGATAATAAAAATAAACAAAGGTAATGATACATAGCCCTTAACACTTGTGAATATTCAATATCTATAAAAAATCATGAGTAATTATACTATTGAAACATTATCTATCAACCATATGTTAATTATTTTTTCATCCTACATGGATCACCATACTTTATCTTATTTATTTAAGATGTTAATAATTTATGAATGGATTAGCTCATAATATTAGTAATTGAAGGGGTGTGTGTGGGGGGGGGGGGTATTCATTCTTTCCACTGATGATTCAATAGACATAATATTTTTATGTGGCCTAGGAAAAAGGTCCAATGAAAAAATTGAAGCTTATGATCTACTATTTGGGTTAATGCTAGCCAAAATGAAAAATATATCAAGAATTTCAATCATTGGAGATTATAGGATAAATATTCAAAGCTTGGTTAGGGAAAAACTCCCAAAATATTTACACTTGGAAGCTATTATGAAAAAAGAAAAGAAATGGGGCTTCTAAAGAAATTCCAATCGTATGAATTGCACCATGTCTTGAGACAACATAATCAACTAGGTGATTCCTTGGCTAATGTGAAAATTTCATTAACTCTTGAAGAACTTATATTAATCAGAAATTCATTTTTTTTGCTATTCCATAAGTATGGAAAAAAGGCTAACATTAAAATTAAAAACCATGGATGGTGTCAAATGGCATCCAAAATGATCAAGGGACATGCATGGTTAAAATTATATAGACGTGGGTGGCGGGTGCTAGATACAACAACTCCAACATTCGGTATCATGTGTAGGGGAGTGGAGAGGGTATGGATCTATATGGTTCCAATGATGTTATAATTTTGCACACTCAAATATGAAGGAATTAAGCATGTTATATGCCATATCTTATGTTCCATTAGAGGTCAGCCTAGCATCAGGCTAGAATCTTGTACAAATATATCTCATTTGTACTTGGTTCGCAGTATGGGAATTAATATCAAAATTTTGGTCTAATTATAGATTGGAGTGAGAATATGAGTGGAGATAGAGGATTATAAGGTATAGTATGGAATTCTCCTAGGTTAATACACTAGCGAAGTATTCAAGAGTGGAATTTGAATTCAAACAAGTTGTATACTCCAAAAGAACCATGTTGTATACTCAAAAATGAACAAGCAGGTTGTAATGTTTAGTGACTAACCCTAGCTATAAGTGGAACAAAGAAAAATATTGTTGATCTATTATTACAAATGAACCATCAATTGTTTCCTTATTAGTTCTATACTAATTCATCTCCTTTGTTAGATCTCCTTATTATTGCACCTAGTAAAGAGAGCTATGAATGTTTAAATCCTTAACATGTTATGCAACAATTTTTTGCAAGAAATGGAGCAGGTCAGAAAAGGAGATCAGTTGAATTGCAATGTAAAAACACCTTGGATTTAGTAACAAGGCAAACAAGAAACGTGGTTAGCAGTTCCCCCCTAGTCAACATGGGTTTTTCAGTGGCTTGATGGAATTATTCTATGTAATCTAAGTGGAATTCTCAAAGCTACTTCAATATCCAAAGCATAATCAATAGACTACACCACTAACTCATACAACGTTGTTGCTATGAATTGAGTTTGAAATGTATGTATGGTTTCCATAAATCTTGTTTGCAATGTATGTATGGCATGTATACTATATATATTTGCAATATAGAATGGGGATTAAATCTATAAAGTATAATGATGGCATGAAATTAAAATTTAGGGTAACCATTTAGGAGTGTAATTGGATTCCAACATTCAAGCCCCCATTAAGAAATCAATCACAAGACTTGTCGAGGTATGTTTAGACTACAGTTTGAAACCATCAATTGTGTTATTTTATGGAATTTTCATGCTTTTTTATTGTTACAATATTCAATGGCTCATAATCTCAATGTTGGGACTATAATTGAAATTTATGAAGTAATTTCTCCATCACATGAATGAAATCCATATTACTTGGACTACACTTAAGAGCCAACACATAAATAGGATAGCAATGTGTGAGAATTTTATCATTTGTTTCTTCTTTTTTTAGTTATAGTTCAACTAGAGAGACTTATCTCAAAGTAGTCTCGTGCCTTCTCTTATAGTTTTTTATTGTAGATTGTTAATCTCATTATCATATTTTCTATATGGAGTGATAATATGATACAATGTATGCCTTTTCTTTTCTTTTTATAATAAATAAAAATAGAGGTTGGATATTTTTGTCAAGCAGGTTGATTCCTTAACAACATTTGAGAGCAAGGGAAGTGATGCAACGACACCTAAAGAAAGATGAAGTTTGAACATGTTGACATGTAGAATATAGGGAAAAATTATCCAATAACCACCAAAATGGGAACTATTGTAACAAAGAGAAAATACAATAGGTAATTTTAATGCATGTTTCGACCATCAATTGAGGAGAATGTCCTATATATCTATCAAGGGTAACTCTTTTCTCCTCACTTTGATCTAGTTAGAGCATGAACATAAATCATATAGTTGAGAAACAAGAAGAGGTCAACCCACCCCCAAAAAAATGAGACAACATTTATGTCTTTATTTACTCAAAAACATAGAGAAGAGGATTTGAGGTCCAATCTTGGTTATACGTAACCTCTCGCCTATTTCAAGGGTCAGTGTCTTTGATTCCATGCAACTTTGCTACTTTTTGGATTATTTCCTACTACCTTAGTTACAACTCTAATTCAAGAATATTTAAT
Organism: Pinus albicaulis; assembly: GCA_034641835.2. Classification (NCBI taxonomy): domain Eukaryota; kingdom Viridiplantae; phylum Streptophyta; class Pinopsida; order Pinales; family Pinaceae; genus Pinus; species Pinus albicaulis. The sequence goes on from CM076575.1 coordinate 1,965,225,259, forward strand.
GAGTAACATGGCCTTTGGAATGAAACCTAGAAGCAGCAGAATATATATTCTACTATGGAAGGCATAGATGCACATATGCCATCATCAATGAATGCTTCACTAATTGGATCGAGAAGTGTGGACAAGTATGTAAGAAGTGTGGATAGGTGGATTCCAATATAGCTTGATAATTGGAAGGGATGTGGCTCTCTCCCTACTCTGGACAGTATAGTAGCTCATCTCTTAATCATTTAGTCTGACTTTTTCCAATTATTTACCATTGTTTTGGCCCATGCATTTAGAAACCAATGAAAACTATTTCTTCTAGCAAATTTACGTAGTGGATTATCATGGGAAAAAATACTTTCCATCTTTCTTGTGTTTTATTTTCCAAGGTGGTGACACGAGAGAGTAGAGAGAAACTATATAGGGGAATAGTAAAATGAGATTATTGGCATGAAAAATATCATGAATAAGAAAAATAGATTAAATATATAGTAAGGATAAAGTGCTAACATAGTAAGGAAATAATCTGAATGAGAACTACCAAGAAATGGAATCATAACAAGAACCATTTCATGGGGGAAAGTGGGAAAGACCCTAGAAAAAATCTACAGTAGTCAAAATCAATCTATCATCCCTAGTATGGTGTGTTTCTCTACATAATTTTCCTTTCCTTTGCTTTGCTCAAAATACCTTAGCAATATTGTCTTTTGGATTATATGCTTCCATTACCACTTTTATAAATTTTCTTATGATTTGTTCTTATTTTTCATGTTTTCATTGGGTCGATCATTGTTTTATCTCTAACTATGTAGATGGACTCATATATGCAATCATGGCTTTCACTGCATTTACCATTTTGAATAATCACTCCACTTACCACAACTCACCACAAGGTTAGATTTGTTTTATATTTTTATAATTTTATGATGAGTTTTTCTAACACAATCTTGGTGCATGGTGAATGTAATGAGCCAACTACATGGTGAATTGTGAATGGAATGATCTAGGTGCAAAGCCAAGTGATTTTTAGGCGATGATGAGATAGAAAGGCAATGAGCCACATTGGGGAGGAGGATGTTATCAAATAAACCTCAACATTACCAAGGGAGTGATCTGAAATGATTGCTAGTTAATTATATGCTAGTATCATTTCCAGATATAAAATTCTCTTTGCTTTGGTTTACTTATTCATCAAGAGTTTTTCCATGAGAATGTGATTGTCAATTCAATTTACTTGGTGAAATTTAGTGTTTGTCATAAAATTAAAAATAAAATTTTAAATGACTGAACAACGGAAAATATAAACACAAAAAACACACATAACAAAGCTCCATACACAGAATTTTGTTGAAGGAGTTCACCCCTCCTGGGCTACATCTCCTTGGTCCAGTCGTATAGTGTGGGCCTTTGTATTAGCTTCAAGTGTGCGCAAATTGTTGTTACAAGCTTCATATTCTATTAGAACTTACTCCAATGAGTTTAAAACATCAAAATCTACCAGAAATGATTGTTTTTTGCTCAAATTGGATTTTGGATGCTCTGGAAATGCCTCCAACACCTGGTGGCCCTAGCCTTAAAAAATATTCAAATGAACAAAAACACCTGTAGATGACCTTTTTTCTGCCTCTACAGCCTGCTTGAATGGCTCCAAAATACCCCCAATACGCCTGTTTCGGTTCTAACTGAGTAGAATTTCTGGGAAAAATTTATGCCTCATTCGAGTTTTTCCCTAAAAACTGCCTCCAAATCTGGCTAACTACCAGTTAAATTTCTATTTTTGGAAATTCCGCCTAATTCGGCGCGCTCTGCTAAAATTCCTCCATATTAATCTCCAATTTAATCGGTTCTTAACACTAAGAAAAGCGCGGTTATGATAAGATAAGCACGGTTTTTAATTTAAACACTAATGGAGATTAATCATAGTTTAAGTGTGGATTAGTGGCAAATTAATGGTCATTAAAATTCCGCCAAAATTTGTCGGAGCTCTTGGCTCCGAGCACTTGGGCACATGGGGATGGGGCTGGCCCCCTCCAAACCTCTGTTTGACACTTCGTGAAAATTCAACTATAAGCGTGTTCGCATCCTTTTCAAGATCCATGCGAGTGGCATGATGGTGGGAAGGCACAGTGATGAGAGAGAGGTCACGAGGTCAAACCCCAGCCTTTGCCCTTCGCGCACATATTAACATGTGAACGTAGGAACATATAACTCTGCAGACTTTGTAAACATTTTAATAAACGGACTTTGACAAATATTAACATTGAAACTATATACATATGTGGGTTTAACAATGGTTTAATTAATGCATAATTGATATTTATATTTAATTATAATATAATAATTCATATATATAATATATATAATATCATATGTTATAATATATCTATATATATATATCATAATTAATTAAATAAACAAATAAATACAATTCCACATTAGAAATATTAGGAAATTTACCCCCACATAGACCTAACTGGAAAATTAGAAAGTGTCACTTGTCAAAACCTCATTGGCAGAAATCTGAAGAATATTCCTGAAGATTCATTTTTTCTAACTGGGATGCCACATCATCCATGTACTTGTTCTGCCCATTTTTTTTGTTGTTTTGGAAAGTGAACAATAGGCCATAACTCACTCATACGAACATGGATGTTGATGAAACAAGTTGTGTTGGAATCCTGGGGATGAGCTCTACATTTTCGTCCTGCTCTGAATCATTTCTTAGTGCTTTGAATTTTTAGCTAAAATAGTGATCCCTAATCATTCCTCCCCACTAGAAGCCTTTTGGACCCCAAAATATCTCTTGATTACTAATCATGAAGATGAGGGGATTGTTCCCTCACTCTTCTAGTCTTTATCCATTGAAATTTTCCTAATTTCATCATTTGGAGCTTTTCATAAAAAGACAAATTTTTCCTTGATTCTGACGACCATCTATTGTTGTCTTTGACACCGTCATGCTGCAATATTTCTGAAATTGCAGAACAACAATCTAATTTTGCAGAAAACATCTTATTTCTACCTTGGTTAATAATCAAAGAAAACTCAGAATCTTTCTCACCTTCACTCTGTCACTATGGTGATTTTTAGCTGCTTTTGCCTTAAACTTGCGTCGACTCTTGACCAAGTATCTTTGCCATTGTAATGTGCCTTTTGGAAACCAGCAATGAACATTTGTGAAACCTATGCCTTCTTTGCCAAGTTGCTTTGTCCCCTATTTGACCTTTGCAACCTCTTGCACCGGCACCTTGTTTTCAACACCACTCAACACCAATGTTGACTGCTGCAAATGTTTTTCACCTTATTTCAAAGACAACCTGTTATCAATCTAAAACAACTCATTACAATTGTAAGCATCTGTTTGAAAGTATGATGCAAAACATCTCTTTTCTTTATCATCATCGATGTCAAGTTTTGGCTTGCATTGACTAGCCTCTTCATTTGCCTTGCATTAACTAAAGAAGTATTCAGTTTCTTGCAATGAGATCTCAATATATATACTCCACTCCATCCTTAAGCAAACGATATTTGTTCTCATGGAAATAAAACATTGTTTTCCTATCATAGAAATAAGGACTTCCCAAGATAATCCCGGAAATTTCAAGTGGAATTACATCTAACTTGACTTCATCAACAAAGTTTGCAGTAATAAAAAATCTAAAAATGCATTTCCTTGTAACCTGTAAATTAGCATTCTTAACTATCCATCCCAAAGGGTATGGTTTATGATGTGCCATAGTTTCAAGGTGCTTTTTGACTAAATCTTTTGAAATCAAGTTTTCTTGTGATCTCGTATCAAATAATGCTTCAATCTTTGTATGATTAGAAATCACTCTAATATGGAACAATTATTCTCTTATGTCTTCATTTGGAGTGTTGATGTGACTATTTGAGGAACTAGTACATTCAACATGTTTCCCTTTCAAACCCATAGCAATAATTTTTGTCTCATTTCTTGAATCTGACCTTAAGTTTTTTTCAGCTATAGCATTAGTTTTTCCTTTCTCTCTGGCTTTCAATCTATCTGGTTTCAATTCTGGATGAAGTTACCAATAGTGGTCTTCATCATGGCCAGTCTTTGAACATTTTTTGCAAATGAGATTTTCCTTCTCTTTCTTGATACTTGCATTCTTCTTTCCCTTCCATTTTCCTCCCTTCTCTTTTCCCTTATCCTCACTTTCACCTTTCTCCTCTATGTTTTGTTTTCCCCTTGCCTCCAAGTGTGTGGCTTGTACACAAAATTCATCTAAGTTACTTGGGTTAAACATAAGGATAGTATGCTTCAAATAGGAATGTAAACCTCCTATGTATTTCAAGAGTGTATCTTGAGAATTCAAGTTTACTCCTAGCAACAAAGCTCTCTTTCTAAACTCCTGTGTGTACTCTTGAACAGTTTGGCCTTTGAGCTGCCTAAATTTTTGCCAACTCATAATTGCTTTTTGCATATAGGCTAATGGATAAAACTATATTTTAATAGAAGAAATAAACTCAACCCAAGAAATGTAAATCTTACCATGGATTCACATTTCCTCTTGTGTCTTTGCCTCCCACCAAACTAGTGATGCTCCTTCTAGCATTAATGAAGCCAATTGGATCTTGATGTCGTCTTCTTGTAAATTCTGAATTATGCAGTATACTTCCAATTAACGAATCCAATTTTCTAGCTTCTTAGCATTAACCTCTCCATTATACATGGGTAATTCAAACTTTATGTCCAATTTGAGTAATGGAGTCTTTCCTTTTGGGATCTTGGAATGAGTATGGGTATGAGATTTTGTGGTGGATGTGGAAGATGAATATGTTGATGAGGATGAGGAATATGAGGATGGTGGATATGGAGGTGGCTTCCCTCCACTACCTTTTTTTCTCTTCTCTTTATCCTTCTTACTATTTGAAGATCCTTCTCCATGTGGAGGTTTTGAACCTTCTCCATCTTTTTCTGCAATGAATGCTTCATACATGGCTTTAACCATTCTTTTCATTTATTTGAAGTCTCTCTTAACATCCTCTTCTTCAGAATGTCCATGAGTCTCTTCATAGCCTGACATTTTGGCTTTGGATTCAAGCTTAATATTTGCAGCTTGTACCCCTTTAATCACTTCAGCCTCTTGTGCAATTTGGACCTCTTCAATCTCAACTGATGGAGATGAAATTTGAGGTGCTTCAAGCATTGCCTTATCAACCTTCTTCCTTCTTGTCCTAATCTCAGTACTAGCTACCAATAGCTTCCCTTCTCCTCTTTGCAATCTCAACCTTGTAAGCATCACAAAAATTGCAACTATTAAAACCCTTCACGAAAAACAAGAAAGCAACCTTGTGCTTTGATACCGATTTGATCTGGAAATGATACTAGGACAGCATTAACTAGCAATCATTTTAGATCAGGGAGTGTCAGTGTTAGATCCTTCTTGTAGTGTCTCCAAAACACTTAGGGTCAGAGCTACTTCCAAAATAACCGCTATTAAATTAGTTTTTAAAAAATGATTTATTAACTCAAACAATAAGCTAAATATAAATATTATACTCTAGAGATAATTCAAATTTTGCATATTATTCACCCAATTGAAAATTTGAACTTCTTGATATATATATATATATATATATATATATATATATATATATATATATATATATATATCAAGAAGTTCAAATTTTCAATTGGGTGAATAATATGCAAAATAAGTTGTCCATGAGATCTTGGATAGACGATGATCAAGTGTTTTGTTAAGACACTCCTTAATGTGAAGTCACCAGTTTAATATATTCTTCACTAGCTTACTTATTATATCTTATCATATCTTATTACATATTATTATATCTTATGTATTTTAGATCCATGTTGTAATAAAATATTAAACAATATAAAATAGAACATTAACAAATATAAGTCAAGCACATTTCTTGACCACTTCATTACCAATCCTATCTTATCCTATCAATTACCAATTATATCTTATCATATCTTATGATGTAATCGTATCTTACATCCGTGTTGTAATAGAACATTATTAAATATTTTTAAACGGTGAAAGCGAAAGTCGAGCCCATTTCTTGACAACTTCATCACCACATATTTTTGAATGGTTAAAATGAAGTCCTGAGCACGTTTCACGTTTATTTGACGACTACATTCATAAGAACTGAAAATTAGTTGAAGACATCTATACTTTTATTTCCAACGCTATGTTTGAATAACTTTAACTATGTGAAATGTTTAAATCAATTCATAGTGTGACATTGAGCTTTAGATGTTAACACCTTCATAATAGTGAGTCAGATTAAAAGGTTAAAATATCAATAATTTTTATTTAATTTTATAAATTTATAATATTACAAATCTTAGTTAAACTTTAATTAATATATATATGTGGGTGGGGGGTGCTAGATACAACAACTCCAACATTCGGTATCATGTGTAGGGGAGTGGAGAGGGTATGGATCTATATGGTTCCAATGATGTTATAAGTTTGCACACTCAAATATGAAGGAATTAAGCATGTTATATGCCATATCCTATGTTCTATTAGAGGTTAGCCTAGCATCAGGCTAGAATCTTGTACAAATAAATCTCATTTGTACTTGGTTTGCAGTATGGGAATTAATATCAAATTGTTGGTGTAATTATAGATTGGAGTGAGAATATGAGTGGAGATATATTATTAGAAGGTATAGTATGGAAGTATTCTAGGTTAACACTAGCCAAGTATTCAAGAGTGGAATTTGAATTCAAACAAGTTGTATACTCCAAAAGAACCATGTTGTATATTCAAAAATGAACAATCAGGTTGTAATGTTTAGTGACTAACCCTAGCTATAACTGGAACAAAGACAAATAATACTTATATATTATTACAAATGAACCATCAATTGTTTCCTTATTAGTTCTATACTAATTCATCTCTTTTGGTAGATCTATTTATTATTGTACCAGGTAGTAAAGAGAGAAATGAATGTTTAAATCCTTAACATGTTATACAACAATTGCTTGCAAGAAATGGAGCAGGTAAGAAAAGGAGATCAATTGAATTGCAATGTAAAAACACCTTGGATTTAGTAACAACACAAACAAGAAACGTGGTTAGCAGCTCCCCCCTAGTCACCATGGGTTTTTTAGTGGCTTAATGAAATTATTCTATGTAATCTAAGTGGAATTCTCTAAGCTACTTCAATATCCAAAGCATAATTAATAGAATACACCACTAACTCATACAACGTTGTTGGTATGAATTGAGTTTGAAATGTATGTATGGTTGCCATAAATCTTGTTTGCAATGTATGTATGGCATGTATACTACATATATTTGCAATATAGAATGGGGATTAAATCTATAAAGTATAATGATGGCATGAAAGTAAAATGTATGGTAACCATTTAGGAGTGTAATTAGATGCCAACATTCAAGCCCCCGTAAAGAAATCAATCACAAGACTTGTCGAGGTATGTTTGGACTACAGTTCCAAATCATCAATTGTATTATTTTATGGAATTTGCATGCTTTTTTGTTGTTACAATATTCAATGGCTCATAATCTCAATGTTGGGAGTATAGTTGAAATTTATGAAGTAATTTCTCCATCGCATGAATGAAATCCATATTACTTGGACTACACTTAAGAGCCAACACATAAATAGGATAGCAAGGTGTGAGAATTTTATCATTTGTTTCTTCTTTGTTTAGTTATAGTTAAACTAGAGAGACTTATCTCAAAGTAGTCTTGTGCCTTCTCTTATAGTTGTTGATTGTAGACTTTGTTAATATCATTATCATATTTTATCTATGGAGTGATAATATGATACAATGTATGCCTTTTCTTTTCTTGTTATAATAAACAAAAATAGAGGTTGGATCTTTTTGTCAAGCAGGTTGATTCCTTAACAACATTTGAGAGGAAGGAAAGTGATGCAGCAACACCTAAAGAAAGATAAAGTTTGAACATGTTGACATGTAGAATATAGGGAAAACATTATCCAATAACCACCAAAATGGGACCTATTGTAACAAAGAGCAAATACAATAGGTAATTTTAGTGCATGTTTCAACCTTCAATCGAGGAGAATGTCCTATATATCTATCAAGGCTAACTCTTTTCTCCTCACTTTGATCTAGTTAGAGCATGAACATAAATCGTATAGTTGAGAAACAAGAAGAGGTCAAACCACCCCCAAAAAAATAAGACAACATTTATATCTTTATTTAGTCAAAAACACTAGAGAAGAGGATTTGAGGTACAATATTAGTTATACATAACCTCTTCCCTATTTCAAGGGTCAGTGTCTTTGATTCCATGCAACTTTGCTACATTTTGGATTATTTCCTACTACCTTAGTTACAACTCCAATTTAAGAATATTTAATGAGTAACATGGCCTTTGGACTGAAACCTAGAAGTAATATAAGAATATATATTCTACTATGGAAGGCATAGATGCACATATGCCATCATCAATGAATGCTTCACTAATTGGATCGAGAAGTGTGGACAAGTATGGAAGAAGTGTGGATAGGTGGATTCCAATATAGCTTGGTAATTGGAATGGATGTGGCTCTCTCCCTACTCTGGACGGTATAGTAGCTCGTCTCTTAATCATTTACTCTGATTTTGTCCAATTATTTACCATTGTTTTGGCCCATGCGTTTAGAAACCAATGAAAACTATTTCTTCTAGCAAATTTACGTAGTGGATTATCATGGGAAAAAATACTTTCCATCTTTATTTTGTTTTATTTCCTAAGGTGGTGACACAAGAGAGTAGAGAGAAAATATATAGGGGAGTAGGAAAATGAGATTATTGACATGAAAAATATCATGAATAAGAAAAATAGATTAAATATATAGTAAGGATAAAGTGCTAACATAGAAAGGAAATAATCTGAATGAGAACTACCAAGAATGGAATCAGAACAAGAACCATTTCATGGGGGAAAGTGGGAAACACCCTTGAAAAAATCTACAATAGTCAAAATCAATCTATCATCCCTAGTATGATGTGTTTCTCTGCATAATTTTCCTTTCCTTTGCTTTGCTCAAAATACCTTAGTAATATTGTCTTTTAGATTATATGCTTCCATTACCGCTCTCTTTTATCATTTTTCTTATGCATTTCTCTTATTTTTCATGTTTTCATTGGGTAGATCATTATTTTCTCTAATTGAATAGATTTCCCTGGGTCGATCATTGTTTTCTCTCTAACTATGTAGATGGACTCATCTATGCAATCATGGCTTTCATTGCATTTACCATTTGAATAATCACTCCACTTACCACGACTCACCACAAGGTTAGATTTGTTTTATGTTTTTATAATTTTATGATGAGTTTTTCTAACACAATCTTGGTGCATGGTGAATGTAATGAGCCAACTACATGGTGAATTGTGAATGGAATGAGCTAGGTGCAAAGCAAAGTGATTGTCAGGAAATGATGAGATTGCAAGGCAATGAGCCACATTGGGGAGGAGGATGTTATCAAATAAACCTCAAAATTACCAAGGGAGTGATCTGAAATGATTTCTAGTTAATGTTATGCTAGTAT